>OW121846.1:121571020-122206582 GCA_933228895.1 Platycnemis pennipes
TATTATTAATATGGATAAATATTTATACAAATAGATAAATAATTTACTAATATGGATATTAGTAATTTCCACGAAGTGAAACCTCAAATTGTCGATCGTAAAACATGAGCATTTTTGCGTGTGGTATGTTACAGTGCGCAAAGTAAGAGGTGTTTTGGGAGAAAAGACGACGATAGCCGAGCATAGGGCGACGTGGGAAAATAGCATTGGTTGCAAAGAAGACGAGCAGTGTTGCAGGAAAAAAGAGAGTTGCTGACTTTGTTAAAAAAAAGTCGAGACACTTGAGTTTAAGAAGCTATATTTTACAAATGATGGAACCAATTTTAATGCATTAAATTTAATGTTATAAAATGTTCATTTCTACATTGATTGATATATATAAAAAAATTTAGTTTAGAAAATAGATTAGTGGGTGACTTAGTTGGTGGATAGAACGAGTTATAGTGGCGCTAGTGATTTGAAGGCCGCGATAGAGAGGATAATATCAGGTTAACGGAGAGGAGTGGAAAGTAGGAGATGAATTTAACCACCTGCTACTTCTACACGTCCTATGACGAATGGCAGTTAGGTATCCCTAAATATTCACCATTTCCCCCGATAGTATTGTTAATTGGTAATAATACACATTCTGCCAAAGGCGGCGAGCCTCCGGGAAGGCATATGACCTATCACATATGCTAATTGATTTCATTGAAAAACATAAAATTATCACTATGTTGCACCACTGCAAAAAAACGCATTATAACTGCACTTACCTATCAGATGAATACAAATTTTAGCTTAAACCACCTTAAAATATAATAGATGTGATTATTTGGGGTGAAATATCCTTTATCCAAGAAAATGGATATCAATTGATGCATATGTTGTCGACCGTATGGAAATGTTTTTAGTCGGTAGTAATGGTTACACTGACTTCCAAAGTTTTCCGTCATTGATAAGTTTGGCTTGTTTTTGTTGACAGTTGGCAATAAAAATATTTGAGGCTGGTATAAAATTCGTGTGATAGTATACCGACACTTTGGGAGTTTCTGACCAGGCCTTATAGTATAGATTATGTGAATTGAATTTTACGGCCCAGAACTTCCATACGATAGAAAACATTCCCTGGAGAAATATTTCTCCCCGTGCATATACATTAACGACTTCTATACCTCAGGGACAAAAATATACCTGGTAGAGTGATATCCAAATTGCATGTGAATTCAGTTGCTCCCTCCGAGGGGTCTGCAGTTCAGAACTTGTTGATGCCTCTGGATATTCGTGCCATTTTTGATGATGCTCACACCAAATTTTCTTCAGAACTAGATCCAGACTTGAAAGAAACTTGATAAGAATAATGCGACAGTAATCTTCTTTGATACCTAACCTTCATACTAACACCAAAATTATAATCCCGCCATTGTGTTATAACAAAATCACAGAGAGAAAAAAAAGACAAACTAAAAGAATCGCGAGACAGGCGCGAAACTAAACGTGAACGCCGCTACAGCCGAGCTTAAGCTCGAGTTATCAGGTAGAATCATCTGTGGAAATAAGTTGCACCCGATTTGTCTTGGGTATACTCTTCATATACTCATGTGTCTTCTGATTCATGTAGAACTTTCTTGGAGCCGTATGAAAAGGTACTGACTCTCTGATTCTGAATGCATGAAATTTGCCTTTAGGTATCTCGTACCTTATTTCGGAGCCAATGCTTCTTTCACGCAGCGAAATAACCTTCGAACTGATCTCTTCATATATTTTTCTCGCTACTGCTACTACATTATTGCAGTTTATATTTTTCATGAAATCATTCAATGATCAAGTTTGGTACTAGGATTGATTCTATAATGGTCTTTTCTAGGCTCCATTTCTTCGTGAATGATCTATAGAAAATAGATCTGAAGTCCTCCAGGAACAATGAAGGCTATTGGGAGAAGTTTAACAGAAAATCTAGAGCAGGACTGCGTTGTAAAGCGAAAAAGATGAACGTCTTAAGTAATTGAAACTTAAGTAAATTGTCATTTTCGATATTTTTTTCTTAATGGACATCCTGGACCGATTTGGACGATTGCACGATTATCAGTTGGACTGCATATGATTTTAATGCTTTGAGTAATGTACATAGTACTCATAGGAATGAGTGGTGCATTGTCATTTAGGTTGAGGTAAGAAATCAAGGAGGGCTAGGGGTTTTTTCTGAATGAAATTTGGCTGTACGTACTAAGTGAAATAAGTTCAGTGGTGTGTTTTATGGCTAAGCTACCAAATACATTGAAACTGGATAGTTTATACAGAAATGTTAGTATTTGAGGGGAAGGCATTATGCACCAATGCATTGGTTGCAAAATATTTGTTTTCAGTTTGAAGATTAATGTGAGGTTACTTAAGGAATGTGGTTAATAAACCATGAGCATAGTAGCTAATACAGTTGAAATTTTATAATATTCAATTTCAAGTTCCTCAATTTTTATTGTACATATACAATAAAAAAATTGTGACACTTGACACTGTCACAATGGCATAACTGTAGAAAGTGTAATAGTATATTTTTTTAGTAAATATGCAATCAATACGTTTTTAAAATGCAAGTACACTTCAGTGTAAAAATGAGGAAATGAAGATATGGAATCTCAACTTGTATTATGGATAATGGAAAAAGCAGGAAAGATCATTGAAGGGGTTGATTTAGATGTAATGGTTTTACCTCACTTTGAATTAAAATGCAAAATACAGAAGACCATGATGTTGATTGATACAGAGACGGAAAATGCACAACAGTGAAGGATAGAGGAAGACTCTTGTTCAGTTGTCACTTGATAACATGTTCCGTGGTCTTTTAGCATGGGTGGTGCTTTTCCCTGGATGCTAGGGTCTCCTGTGCTCTGGCAGCCGCACCAGGGACCTTCAGGCTGTGACCTCAGCAAGGTGGTTGACCCGAGTGGTGGAACTTTGACCTTGAATGTCCACCACAATCATTTTTACCTGCTCTATTATCTCATTTGTAGCATCTTAAATTTTACTTGAGTAATTTTGGTTCGTTGGGATTTTAACTGAACTTTGGATTTTGTGTGGAGACTGTAGTCCTAGATTTATTAGTGATCAGCTGGATTACTAGAAAATATTGTGAGGAGTGATCTTGCGAGGAGTGTGCAGGTTGTGCTACCACTGGTGGTAGAAAATTCAAATATCTGGGAGTTTTGCCTCCACTCTCTTGAAAGCTTTAAGTAGTCTGTTTCAGTAGCCTTAAACTGGAAAGAGAGGACCCTATTCATGAGAGTGGTGGGTGTGTCCTGATGATTAAAGGCTTTATGTAGGGACTAAGAATTTGTAGTGGTTAAACTTGAGAACCTCGATAGATTATAAAAAATGAGACTATATGGCGTACAACTTAAGGAAGAAAGGCTGAAATAATAATCAAGCTCTCTCCTCACCAAATGGTTATGTCCGCTAAGCATTACTTATTACTCACTTGATGGGTATTTATAGCCTGATTGCAAATTATCTGAATTATCCATTGCTTTCATTTATTTGCTGAAGCTAAGTCAACATTCAAATTATTTAATTTAATGTATATTTAATTGTTTATATTATTATAATAGGCTGTTTGTAGCATAAGAAAATGTGTAATACATCCTGTCAAGTTCAAATCTTTTTCAAGAACTGTAGTATTTTTAACACATTCAACCCGGAATATTTCTAGTGTGCAATCATGAAAAATGGAAAGGTTTTTCCTCCACATTAATTTGGTCAGTCAATTAAATGTAATTATAAAATTAGTGAAAAAATTTTTTGAATAGCAAAACTCGATAATTTATTAAAGACATGAGTTCGCGTCCTTCAGAGAAGTCCTCAGAGAGGTCTTCAGTGAGGTCATCATAGAGGTCATTAACAGACGCGAATGTGCATCCTTCGGTGTCTTGGCAACGCACCTCGGATGCGCATTCACGCCCGTCGGGTTGAACGTGTTAAACAAAAGAATTCTTGTTTGTAAAAGTTAAATTTTTATTAGTTGTACTATAATGCCAAAATTTTGAGTAACATTGGTTTATAAAATGCGAAGGTGGAAATTCTACTCTGCATTAAAGTGTTGTATTGGATGCTATGAAACCTTTGGTTAAAATTTGTGCTTAGATGTATGCCTAGCATCGGGCAAGGGCCTAGCCACGTTGATACACCGGTTCCCGTCAGATCACCGAAGTTCAGCAACGTTGGGCCCGGACGGAGGTTGGATGGGTGTCCCCCTTCCATACCTCTACCGTGGTGTTCTTGTCCCCTGTCTGCGTGTGGCGGGCAGGTTAAATGTGGGTTGGCACAATGGATCTAAAGAGGTCTAAGTGCCAGGGGGGCTCCAGAAGGCCTCCGCCCACCCCTGCAATTTACATGCCTAGCATCAGTTCTATGAAAAATGATTAAAAGCAGTATTTTAAAAAGTTAGCTTTTTGAATGACTTGGATAATACTATTTTAATCTCACTTTTATTTTTATGTCTGGACTGTATAACTTGAAATAAAAATCTTTATTTTTCAGCCCTCTGATGGCTTGGTTGACCCTTGGTGTTCTTCAACAAATCCACTAAAGATTATGTTCGAAGATATAACTTCAGCTGCTTTTAAAGTGAAGCAGGGCATTTTGGTTACACCATGCATGGTAGGTATTTTTTATGGTGCACACTGCATATTATTTGGGTTGGAAGGCCGAAAACCTTGGTTCCTGCAACTATTAGAGCTCACATTCTAGCTGTGAATAGAGGAATAGAGGTCATGTATAGTTTGTGCAGTGACCCCCAATCATGGTAAATAAAACTATGTACTCACTATTGGCTGTATTTTAATCAGAGTTTTGGTCTTCAAGTTGGCGAACTACTCCCACCAGATGTCTTTATCCTTAATTCCATTACATACAATATAGTGAATACGTAATGTGTATTTTAATTGCATAGGGTTAACTGAGCAAATTTGTATACATTTATTTGAGTGAAACATTTTATGCAACATTATGGGCAAATGGAAGGGGCTCATGCAAGGGAAGCTAGTACTTCTTGGAACATTTGAATTTCAGAGAATTATCACTTTCTTAATTATGGTGTGCAAATCTTATGTGCTTAACTCTTTCTGGTCCTAAGTCAAGCACCGTTCTAGTGTGTATATCGTGTGTGTATATAAGTGTGTAATGTGTGTGTGTGTGTAAGAAATCCAATGCAAAGGGCCACTCGACAATCATTACTTTTTGAATTTTCACTTGCAAATACCATCCACCTACTGGTTGTTTTCAAGACTCAATGGTCCTATAAAGAGCATGTAAATATCATTTTTTCACTGGTATGTAAGAACAAAAATCTGTCGATCCCTCAGAAAAATAGTAAGTATAATTGATTTGACCCAGGTGACAAGAACTAGGAAAAAAAATTGTACAGTCCTATAAAGAACATGTAAATATCATTTTTTCACCGATATGTAAGAACAAAAATCTGTAGATCCCTCAGAAAAATAGTGAGTATGTATAATTAATTTATGTAAGAACAAAAATCTTTAGATCCCTCAAAAAAATAGTAAGTATAATTAATTTGACCCAGGTGACAATAACTAGGAAAAAAATGTTCCAGGTAGGGTCCGATGACCATTTTGGCATTATTGACATTAAATAATTTCATGTTACTCCTCTTTACAGAAATCACATGTGTCAGAAATAACTGGTATGGAAGTATATCTAAAGAAGGATTTTCTGCAATATACTGGGAGGTGAGTTAATATTTTTCTTTTTAATGGTGTAGTTGAAGTTTTGGTGAATTTTATTTGAATTTCATGAAATGAACATTTGTATTTTCAGCTTCAAGGAAAGAGGTGCACGGTATGCATTGCTCATGTTGCCTGAAGAAAAGAAACGTATTGGAGTAATTTCTGCCAGCTTGGGGAACCACGCTCTTGCACTCTGCTACCATGGAAATAGGTTGGACATACCCGTTACTGTTGTCATGCCTATTGTGGCACCGATCATGAAAATTCAAGCTTGTCGTCAATATGGAGCCAATGTCGTAGTGAAGGGAGCTGATATGTCGGAAGCTAAGGCTATAGCCATGGCACTAGGAAAGGAGAAGGGTTTGACCTATATAAATGGGTATGATTCAAAGTATAATTTGATTGTACATATAATATTTTATTACTAAAAATCTTCTAAATACTTGTAATGCCTTGTATTGATAGCTATGACCACCCACACATAATGGCTGGCCAAGGTACATTAGGCCTTGAAATTGTTGAGCAGGTGCAAAATCTTGATGCAGTTGTTGTTCCAGTGGGAGGTGGAGGTCTCATTGCGGGTGTGGCGTTGGCTATTAAAACACTGTATCCTGATGTGAAAGTTGTGGTAAGTACTAATACAGTCTGGTCTTTCATTCTGAGCTATTAAATACTCTTATAATTTGTCATCAAAGGTGATCCATGACAATGCCCTTGGAAACTTCATGGGACAGGAAATAATGAAATTCAAGGAATGCAAACTAAATGCAAACACTTAGGTGTTTGCATTTAGTTTGATTAAGCTTTAAGCTTAATAGAGTAACCTGCTGATTTACACAATTGCAGAATCTCTACAGGGAAAAATCATTCACCCTGACCAGAGTGTGAACCCAGGACTTCTGAATTTGCCCCAGGTGCTAAAACATTTTTAACTACCAAGGCATCCTTCCTCCCTGAATGTGGATTTCTGTAAGGTTTAAAAGAACAAGATTTTAGATGAAATGCCAAGCATATAATGTCACAAATTAGCCATAATGGTGCACACTGTCATAAAGGTTATAGCCAATTTTAAACACTGAGGTGCCTACTTGTAGCAAATTCAAGTAGAAGGATTGATTGGCCATTTTTTAATGCTTAATTTTCTGCTATTAGTTTTTGGTACCTAGTCAAAGTATCCATTGTCACCACTCAAATAAATCAGTGAACAGCTTACTTAACTCCCTTACATGGGGAGAACTGATATGTATCTATCTGCTGACATCAGCATTCACTTGGTGGGGAGCACATATATATTCATATATTCTATATTCAAACTACAATGTGTTCTCCACTGTGGGAGTGGAAAGGAAAATTTTATTCCCCGCTAAAGGGGTTAAATTACAGGTTTGGAAAACTATTTGAGAGAAGCATGCTATATCCCTGTAATGGAAATCCTATTTTAATAAGGCTTTAAGTGATATTTTCACCTACACTCTTGATTTTGTGCGGTGCCAGTTGCTACAACCAACTTATACTCCTTGATCTCTCCAATAAAGCCTAAGATAGTGGTATAAGCTTGAGAAATGACTATTAATGTGAGCTTTTTTTTCTCAGGGAGTTGAATCTGACAGATGTCCAAGTTTCTCAAATGCTCTCAAGGCTGGGAAACCAGTTATGACACCCATAGATTCTACTCTTGCTGATGGTCTTGCAGTTCCAATGGTTGGATATAATGCATTTGCGACAGCAGCCCCTCTTATTGATAAGATGGTAAATGAGTTTTAATTCCTTGATTAACTTTTAGCTGCATGGTGTTCATAAATTTTTCTTGAAAAGGTAAACTTGTTTTCTCACTGTTTGGTGGTAATAAAACTTTAAAACGCTTATCTGGTAGGTGCTCATTAATTCCTTTACTTTGATTTCATAATGAAATGATCACAAATACCATTGAATTTGTAATTTCATTTTCAGTTCATTAACTTTCTTTCACAGAGCTAATACTACTTTTCATTACTTAAGTTGCCCTGCTTGGAACCTTGGGCATTCTCATTATTTTCCATAATTTCCAGGGACACTAAGTTGTGATATCATCATGTGTTTTTTCATGAAAGGGATCATGGGTCATAAGGCTCACTGTTTTCATAAAAAAGTGGGAGATTTAAGAAAAATAATTTTATTAATAACTAATTAGTCGGATATAATCTCTCTTCTCATTTTTCTGTTGTATTGATGTTTTTTTAAATGAAATTAACAAAGTTATCATATTATCTGAACTATCCCATAAAATATATGGCACTAGGATGGATTCTATGAATGCCATAAATTCTGTTGCTTTGAAAAAAATTTAAAAATGAGGGTCCAAAATAAAATTTTTAATCAGGTGAATATCAAAGTGATTCTCGAGGAAAATAAAGAAAATATGTATGAATTAGATGCATTCATGCTTTTTGACCATGATTATTCAGCTGTCCAATGATTATACATTTCAGCTCAATGTTTTAATCAGGCACCAGTAGTGCATTACCAGTAGTTAATGCATTTGTCCACTCCAATAATTTGTCTACTCCAATCTATTGTGGACTCCAATTTATTGCTCTATTAAATGACAACATAGGTGGTGGTGAAAGAAGAGTGGATTGCCATTGCTATACTTCGTCTCGTCGAGCTTGAAAAGTGTGTTGTTGAAGGCGCTGGTGCAGCTGGGTTGGCAGCTATACTTGCTGGGAAATTGGATGAATTCAAAGGAAAAAGGTTAGATTTACTCATTTCATCTGATTTCGAAATTAAATGAATAGTAATGTGTTCACACTGTACTGAAGAGACTTTGGGTTCGAATTGTAAAGGAAATGTTAAAAATCCTCCCTCAATTTTTAAAATAAAACCTCAAATAAATGTTTTGATATGTAGAAGCTTGTCGTTAGAACTAAGAAAGTTAAGAATATCCAGTAAACACAAAATGCTGCAGATACACATCTGATTCGCTGTATGGCAGCACTGCAGCTGTCGCAAAGGCACTGCTGCAGCGTGTCTAACACTCTTAAACTTCCCTTTTTTCAATATTGGATGCACTGCAAACAGGTGTCAGCAGCGTTGCACAAGCACGTCAGGAGCGCTGCACAAGCGTGTCATGTTCACTTCAAATCCATTTAAGAATCACTGAAAATGCTTGCCTGATGTGCACTAGTGAACGTCAAAAGCACTACAAAAGTATGTCAGGGGCATTAACCCTTTTAGTGCTGACCTTATTCCTGGGGTACTAGCGAGAAATGCGGAGGGTAATTTAGTAAAATGTAGCACCTTAGGGAAAAAAACATTATTAAGCTATTGTTTTGTATATCTATATGCGGTTTTTTACATTATTTAAGTTGAACTAAATAATAATGATACAATTGTTTTACTTTGACTAAAAAATAAATGTTATTATATCAGTTTGATGAAGTTGAATAATAGTTTATTTTGATTTTCAGACACAATAGTAAAATATTTTTTTAAACATTTTCTAATGAAACTTATACTTTTATATAATAGAGACAATTAAAAAGATATGTAGAAAAAATCATAAATAAATTTTTTTAGGGGGGGCCTTCACCTTAGGGGGGCTTTATAGCTCGGCGGCAGAGCTCCAGCGGCAGAAATCAGCCAATGAGAACACGCCTTTGGAAATCATGATGTCAGACCGTTGAGCATCACTGACTAGCGCTTAAATGGCTAGCGGCTGCCACAAATATTCAGCCTTGCTGAATCTCTGCGGCAAGAAAAGGGAAGCCCGGTTAATTCAAATCGCCCAGCACTCATGGATGTGTTCTATAGGGTACTTTCATGACCGTGTATGAGATGCATTACAAATATAAAGGTTGTTATGAAGTGTTAAAATTATAATTGAAGAAGGGAAGTCATTGCTCTCCCAGAAATAAGAGTTTAGTGAAAGTTTAACTATTGCATTGTGCGTACACACGTGGAGTAGTTTCTCATTTTTGTTTAATATTTCATTGGAGTATGCATGCCATCTTCAAGTTTTATAACTAATACACAGAAAATTAGTAATATATAGCTTATGGTCCTGGTTTTTAAAAACTAAAATAAAGTAAACTATTGCTAACAATAATGTCCATGCATGAGGAGAAAAGGAGACGAAATCAACAAGTCAGATCCAACCATGGTCAGAGACACAAGGCGACAAGTTCCATTGCCTTTTAAGGCAGCTTTACACGATACAATTTTTTGTACAATTTCTTGTACAAACTCTTGCATGAGGAAATTGTACCGTGTAAAGTGGCAAATTGTACGAAAACTTGTGCGATTGTCTGAATGACTGAACGGGAAATAGAACGTGTTCTAATTCCATTCAGACAAACATACAATTTCGTTCAGTCTATACAAGAGTTTGTACAAGAAATTGTGCAAAAAATTGTATCGTGTAAAGCGGCCTTTAATGCATTGCGATTTTCTTTTTTCATGCCATGCCGTAGAGCTATGAACGTCCACCGATTTCCTTCTGTGGCAAAATCCATCATAAGCACCGCCGCTGCCGAGCTATAAAGCCAACCTTACAGTGTATTGCGAAGTAGCATCAGGACATCTCCCCTAATTGTACGTGTGTTCATCTAGCACCTATGCTGAACCAAACAAATGCTATCCACACATTAATTACACTGTATAACACACTGAATGAGACCTTTTTCTCTTCTTGCCATGTTTTCCATTACAAACACAATTTTTTCTTTCTTCTTTGGAAGTTGCTGCAGTCCAACCTTTGGTCCACTTGTACGAGAAGATATGTCACTCTCTGTCTTCCCAAGCCATTCCACCTCAAGATACTGTGTAATGTTTGCTGTATATTGAAGCCTCGTCATTGTTTTTACAGGATTATTTTCTTTATATGTTATATAGGAATTGAGATACGAGCAATTACAGAAAAAACAACTTTCTTCCAAAACTTTATGGTATGTCTTTCATCTAGGCATGAATACACCATCATATCAGATATGTCATTCCTCCCATGTAACTGTTATATAAAGTTATTATTTGTAGCCTAGCTATATCTTTGATGTCACCATGCCTCTTCTTACTTACTGAGTGCTTTGTGCTGTTGCTTTATTGGAAAGAAGCAGAACAGGATTTTTTTGAGATTTTTATTCCCTTTGCCATAAGAAAAGAATTTTATCACTTCTAACATATTTCTTTTCCCCTATGCTAAACTTTTCTTTGAATTCTTTGGGAATGTTCTTTCGATTCCTTCTCCATGTCCCTGCCAAATAAGCTTGATTTTTATATGATTCATGTGCCAGGTCAACACTCAAAAAGAAGTTGTCTACAACAGCATGGTACCCTTATATAAAATAATTACCTATTGTCAAAAGCTTTTTCACAACAACAAAACTTCGTTCATGTTCCTGCAATTCTTTCTTATCTTTTTTATTCTTTGCACCAAAATAGCAGTAGAAGGCCAGAGAATAGTTCACTACCGAATCACAGAGCATCCAGAATTTTATGCCCCATTTGTGGTGATGTTTATTTGGTAGATATTGAAGTACATGACTGTGAATGGCTTTTGGTACCTACAAAAGTTTCATCAATGCTAAGGTGTTCATGCAGTGTATAATAATGGTGAAATAGGTGATTAGCATGGTCAACAATGGGCTGAAATTTAGCGCAAGGGTCATACTTTTCATTCCTGGCTGGAAAAAGTTTGGGATTGTCTGTGAGATGGAAAAACTAGAAGCAATTGAAAACAATCCCTAGAAATTATTTTGCTGAACCATGGTATGGTACGAGAATTGTTTGCCTAGTAAGAAAAGATGGTCTTTTTGTTATACCCATTTCAAGTAAAATTGCAATGAATGCTTTCATTTCAGTTACTGCCACCTTCCACCACTACCTCATTCTTGATTTTGGCGACAATGTATTATGGGCAGCAAGTAACTGCTCAGCATACCTCTTGGTTTCCTGTCTAAACAGATTCCATAGCTTGGGGGTGAAAAACAAATTGAAGTATGCTCTGGGGTCAGCTGTTGACGATGGTGCATGCTTGTGACCTGGTATTTCTACATAAGTGAAGGTGTTAGTATTCCAAGTGTTACGGCCTTCATACATCATGTTGAACTCTGGTTGTGGAATTGCTTCAGTCACTTCGCTGGTTGTATCATCTTCTTCACTTTCCTCAATAACTCTCAGCCTTTTTCTCTGCATTACAATGTCAGAGTTTTCAGAATCTGAATTCTCTTCATCATTCAAATGCTCGCTCTCATCATCTTCCTCTGAGTAATCATCATCGTCACGTAGCGATAATAGGTAATTTACCAATTCTTCATCTTCTTTTTCTTTACAAGTTGCCATATCAATTACTCAAATGAAAACAAAAATGAAATTGCACGCGTTTGCTTGAATTCGCTTTCAACTCAACCACAGACTCACAAGGAAAAACCTCAGTGAACTTCCTTGGCTATAAGAGAAGAGACTTGCTTTCCTCATTCTAATGATGATGTATTCAATATCTCAAGGCAGAAAAGATTAAAACCCTGACACAGAAAGAAGTGCTGACAATGTAATCCCATTCCACAGGACCCAAGTGATTATCTTGGAAGGATGAAAGGAGGTACCAAAATGATTACAAAGCAAGGCTTTCATATATATCGTATCACCATGTACTAAGTAAGCAGTTTTGAATCAAAATCACTTCACCAAAACTCATTCATAAGATAGCAGAACTATCAGGTTATTAGCTTTTCAGTGAATGTTCATAGTGAAAACAGCACTCATGGAAAAAAGAATAAGCGTTAGATTTGGCTGAGCTTCCCTACGTGGAAAAAATCGACAAAATTAATGCATGAATTATGGTTTATGAAATGAATTTAAAATTGAAGATAAAAAATAAAAAAAATATGTTCCATAGAGCAGAGAATTCACACTGTTAATAGAACAAAAAATATACCCCTTACAATATAAATGTATTAAGTTATAGCGATTTTACTAATGGACTACGTGGAAGCCGATATATTGGCCTGCCTCACATTTCGTCCGAGATGCTAAAGCCGATATATTGTCCCGCCACAATAAGAGGGTTAACAATGAATTGAGAACACGGGATTGCAATAAATGACTTTATTGATCAGTAATAACAAACAAATTTTCATAAATGAGCATTATAATATACATATGATATCTGGAATCACCTTTGATTCAAATGACAAGCATATAGCTACATAAACATAACCAGACATAATTTGAGTACATGATACAAATCAGCATTTGACAGTTTATCTTCCGAACAATTTGAATCACATGATGATGACGTATAGACATTTGGTTGTCCACCAAATCAATAGCACCTTCTCCCGTACTAACATTTATGGAACCTTCAGCTTCAGAATTCAATTCATGGCCAACCCACTGATTCTCTAATGACGAAGAATTCTCATGGTTATTGCTTCAGAATTCAATTCATGGCCAACCCACTGATTCTCTAATGACGAAGAATTCTCATGGTTATCGCATATCAATTTAAATTGACTATCATGGTTACTCAGATACTCTATGCCTTCGCTGTTTTTTTTATAACAAATGAAAGCTTTTGTAACTTATTTTCGGCATCCTTCAATGATGTTTTTGTTTTGAATGTTAGTGAAAAGTATTTGAGTATCGCCAAGAGAATGAAAACAACAGTCCTAGCCTTGTAGCAAAGAAACGGCAAAAAATCACAATTACCCCCTAAAATTAATTGGAGACTCGCAGAGGGAAAAATCTACTAAATAATCATATTGTACTTCATCACTGGAATAAAATAGCATTATGAAATCAGTTACCTACCTTTCAGTTCTCTTCCTTTTCCTAAACCACGTTTTCCATTTCTTGACTTACTCACAGGCTTCAGGTTAGCCAGGAATTTACCACGCTGCCTTCACTTTTTGAACTTCGTCACATGATCTACACAGCCACGCTCACACATACAAAACTCACATGCAATAATGGCCGATTCTGCGATTCGTCAACCCTTAATGATTTTTTTGTCACCACATAGCACCACTAGCTACTATATATACTAGATACTATATATTATAGCCACTAGCTATAAGCCACATGACACGGCTTATTCAAAAGACTACCTACAGTGCTGTGGCAGCACGTTTGCAACTTGTGGCTGCAGTGCTTCAAACACGAGCTGCGTATGCACATAAGATGCATTTCTCGACAATTTGCTCTATGAGAGTGCTGCTGGGACGCTGCTGATGCACTTCAGTTGGCATGTGCTACACTTGCAGCACTGACATCCTTATGAAGTGCTGCTGTAGCTGTGTGTGTTTACTGGGTATGGACAGGTATCTAGCAGGAGAGAATAGAAAAATGCTTACAGAAATAATGGCTTAACCCTTTCAATGGGAATAAACTTTTCCTTTCCAGTGCACTCCCACAGTGGGATAAAATGTAGTTTAAATGCAGAATATGTGGATATTTCCATGCTGCCTACCACATGAATAATTTTGGTCGGTGGATATATCCACTCTCCCTATATAAGGGGCTAAGAAGTCATGCTGAGCCCAGACTTTGGGTAATTGGTAATTTTAACCACTTGTTATTGTTGTCATTCTCTTATGACTTTCTATTAACTCCATATGTTACCTCACTTGGTTGCAACTTCATTTTAAAACAATTATTTGGGTGTATTTAAGGTCACAGTGAGAATGTATGTTATTTAATCTGTTAATTAATGTATAAATTTAATGTTTGACGTGCAAATTCTATTGAGCTGATAGGCTGGAATAATGCAGTTTTGTATTACTTCCATTGACTAATGTGCACATAATAAGCTTTTATTTACTTATTTATGAAAATATCATTTGTCAGGACATGGGTGGGTAGGCTGTCATTTCCCTGTGCATACTATGCTGTCCAGTAAAAAAACGTAGTATTTCATGGTACAACTTGTAGGAGCATTAAATCATGAAATGATAATGTAGAGTACCTATGTACATGATATTAATATTTTTATTGTTTACCAGTGTTTTTTTTTTGGAAATATAAGGGTTGGACTAAAAAATTCTTATGCTTAGAGTGTATGGCCCCTGGAAAGTATAATAAGGCCCAGGAAGCCACCCATTTCATTGCTAAACCCATGAAAAAGCCTATAAAATTTGAAAGCCTTGTGTGACAAAAAATATATTTTTTTCATGCATTGATTTGGCTTAACTTTTTTTCTGATTGTTCATTGCAAAATATGTAGTAGGACAATGAAGTCCAAGGTAGAAACAAGATATGGAGTTTTGTCTATTACTAAATTTTAGAAATGTAACTTCTCAGAAATATATTATATATGACGTTTGTTGGATAACTGTTGTATGATGTGTGCGTAAATGTGCGCATACGCGGAGTGATTCAAGTGTTGAGTGAGAGTGAAAGAAGAGTGCGCATGCATGGAGTGAGGAGGCAGTCTCATGCAGAACAGTCAGCAGACAGTCTCGGGGAGAGTCTCTCACAGTCATGAGTAGGGTACGGACGCAAGCCTATGGTCTGGGACGGTTAGCGTTCTTACTTGTGTGTAACTTGTACCTTAGTTAGAATAAAGTTATTCTTGATGCCCGGAAACTCCGTTGCCTAGATTATTAATTCCTCGTGTAACATAACATTGTATGAAGCTAAGAATTCTTTAATGTAATATTAGACCAGCTGCTTTGGTATAAGCTGGTGAGAGGTGTGCTCACCTAAAGTGTTGTTTTTGTTAGTAAATGCATTTAAAGTAAGAATGTTGCTTTTCAGTTTCACTTGTCTATTAATAATTAGTTTGGTAATAAAATTTAATTAAAATACCATTTATTACAGGGTGGTTCTTCCTCTCTGTGGAGGTAACATTGATACAACAATATTAGGAAGATGCTTGGACAGAGGTTTAGCTGTTGATGGGCGTCTGCTGAAATTTAAAGTTACAGTCAGTGATCGTCCAGGTGGAATCACTGAGCTATGCCGCCTCATGTCAACCCTTGGTGTGTCTATCAAAGACATAATGCATGAACGTGCTTGGCTAACTTCAGATATTTTCAGTGTTCAAGTAAGTCTGCATGTCAATCATTGTTATTCTTCATGTGATTCCTTGTTGTTCAGTTGTCTGCTGTATAACACTACATTTGAACTAGTTATCAGTTAATATTTTCTGGTATACAAGAAGCTCAGGCATGTAATAAAGCCGTCTAGTTTTCGCATGAAGTTTTATAAAACAAATAAACCTTCCATTTCTACCAATATTGTTTAGATGAAACTGAGAAGTGACATTTTATAAATGATGCAGGCAAATAAGCCAATATAGAAACATTGGTTCAAATTTCAAAGAGAAGGTGTTCAGAGTTCAGTTGCTAAGTGCGACATCACTTGAAACTAATTGTAAGCAGTCTTGAAGCAATACTGACATGAACATGACTGCATAAGAGGCAAGGGGATTTTCCATAGGCTTCTTTGGGAAAACAACCACTTTCATATACCAGAAAATATGGTATATTGCAATTATAAGTAACAAGGAATTTTATAACTATGATTTATTTTTCTTCTAGGTGAAAGTAGTATGTGAAACAAGAGACATGGATCATGCTAACCAGTTGAAACAGGCTCTTTTCAAGAACTACAAATCTGTAGATTTTGGCCAGTTTAAATCACTCACATATGGAGTTGAAAGGCTCCGATCAAGAGGTGAGATTTCTTATCCATTATAATATTATTTGACATGAGAAATGGAGTTGGTGTGATGAAAAGTTGCAGGAGGATACGGAGTTCTATTTTAGCTGCAACTTTTACCATGGGCCATTCATGCTGAATTCACTCCCAATTTTCAAGCATTATTTAATGAATCTTTTGGCTGCATGCTAGCCTGTCCTAATTTCATCCTGTGAGCATTAGAACATGTAGTACACCACTTTAGTTAGTGTGCCGAATAATTGGATGTGGCAGTTATAGATAGAGGAGGAGGATGAGCACAGCTTTGGGGTAACTGAAGAATGTGAGAGAGATTTTTTCTTTATCATGGTACTATATAATGTGATGGAAGTGTGACCTTCCAAATTGTATAACTATCACATCATCACTAGTCATCAACCCTAAGATTGGTTTGACGTAGCTCTCAACTTGTTTATTTTATCGGCTAAGCTCTCCATTATCACATGATTCTTCTCTTTTACATCGTTCACTATTTACTTTCTATATCTTATATTACAGTGTCATTTGCCTGTTTTCCCATTCATTTATCTCTCAATGACTCTCTTCTTGAGACAATTATATCCCACCAAACAGAAAACATATTAGGTTGCCATGCCTTCTGTTTAACTCGTTGAGTGTGGGAGCCAATGGGAGAGTTGGTCACCAGAGGTTGGAATTTTGAAATGTGATTTACTCTTGACTTGCATTCACCCCTGAAAAGTGCATAGCCATGACTCATACTTGTGAGTCATCTGCAGTCAAAGTGTTAAAGCATTCATCAAATATTTCTTTCCACCCACTCTTCTTAGAACTTCATTTTCCTCACACTATTCATTTTATCTTCATCATTCATACATGACTTCTCATTTCAAATGCTTTTTGTCTCAGAATTTTAATGCTCTTATTGTTTGTGCTTTGCTGCCAGTAAAGAGAATGCTTCTGGTGAATGTCACCATGATGTGTTTCCTTACTTCTAAGTTTGAATTTCCAGTTGTAAGTAGTCTTCTTATGGATATAGATACTCTTTCCTTAAGCTGTTTCTACTGACTATTTCCTTCTTGCTTCGTCCATTGTTTATTATTCTGCTTCCCAGATAGATACCTACTCTGTTATTTTCTAGCCTTTGTTTATGGAGTTTAACGTCAGTATTAGTCTCTTCTGCTGCAAATCAGTGTCTTTCTTTTCTCTTTTATTGACCATCAAATGGTATCATTCATGGTATCATGTGATGTTAGTTGAGGCCATATCATTTGAAACTATATTGTTATAAATTTGCATATTTTATTTACACAGTAGTTTTTAAAGTGATGCACCCAACGGAGAACTTGATTAATTTCAGACTTTATTGGTAAATTACTGTTTCTGGAAGGAAAATTTTATAAATAGAAGGCACCAATTCAACCCGGATGTTCAATAACAATGTTAAATGTCAAGGTTAACAAGAGTAAAGGAACTTCCCTCCTAACACTCAACCTCTCTAGTAATCTGATTTTTTTATATATCATTATATATCATATATTTTTATATATCTTCAGCTTGGCACAATACTTATAGCATTCTCTACTGATTGGAGCAATTCAAAGCTAATAAATCAGTAACATTTATTAACTCATTACAATATTGATTCACATGACTGCACAGTTAAAAACCACATATATTTAAAAATATTAGACTCTATGGGTCAACCATGCTATTCATGTTACATATTTGCTTTCAATTGAAGACACTGGTCCCAACTTCCTAACCATGGTTTTGAAATTAAATTTCCCATAGGCTTTTAGCTCTTGGAAGGTTGAGGTTCAACTCCATTCCATTGCTTCTATGCTATGCCACATAACATTTCCTATTTTACAATTAATCAACTCTATAAACATAGCTGTGTCCTTTTTCCTCCCCACTCCTGACTGCCACATACATTTTCTAGTGCACTGCCAATGTATGAAATATTTTCATGTGTATTTGGAGTAGAACCTATGTAGCATAGAGGTGAAGCTTCCACATTGGCCTATGAAGTTTGTTGTGCACAGGTGAAAGGTTTGAGGAAAATATTTTTCTTGGATAAAGTTTTAGCGTGGCTCACTTAATCTTTGCTCAATGTGCTACTCTACTCGGCCACCAAGCTTTGTGGTAAATTTTCTCAGTCTAAAAGAATACCATCATTTGTTTTAAGTTGACCCTTCAGTCACAATTCTGTACTGATAAGTTGCATCTAAGAGCATTAGCCTGCAGGAAGTGCTTGACAGGTGAAGTGGAAGTGCAGGAGGTGCTTGATGGAAGTGAAGGGGGAAACGTTTGTTTTTAATACTTTAAAATTGCTATTTAAATTCTACCTTTAAAATTTTACCTAATTACAAGTTCAAAGATAGGTGCTGAAACTAGTTTTATGCCACTTTTTTATATGATTAACATTTCAATTTTTGGCCATATGTAGGATGGATATAGCAAAGGTAATGTTCTTGCTCTCATTGAAAAAGAAATTGATCTTTTTCATTCTGCCACTTGCGAAAATCACATTGCTTCAAGGCTCTGAAAGAGACAACATCTAAGCCTGGTGAATATACTGTGCAATATGTCACAATAACATGTGTTTTTGAAATTGTATGCAAGAATATATATGGTACAACTTGATGGAGCTTGATGAAACATTTTTCTGAGTCATTCCCATTTTATGATGGGGTATACATAGAGATGGGTATTTTACCGTAATTTTCAATTGAGGTAAATTATGGTAATTTTCGAAAATTACCATAATTTTCCGGTAATTTTAAGTTTTCAGCTGCTAATCCTTATCAGAGGACTCCAAACGAATTCAAATAGCATTGAGATATAAATGCCGATGCTTATATCAAACATATCACGATGTTTATCTATTATAACTCATTAAAAAAATTTAAACGAAGTTGGCAGCAACATGCAATTTGCCTCTCTTTTGTCACACTATGAGATATTTTCGTTCCAAAGACATACCTCTGCACAATGTGCATTTGTTATTTTACTCTGAATTAATTGGAATTAATCATGGACACAATGTAAACAAAATCGCTTTAGCTTCTTAATTTATAATATCACCCATTCCAATGGTTTCTCCGTGAGGAAGAAATTTTCTGAAAAAGAACGTTCGAACTGAAAATTACCGTTTATTACGGTAATTTTCAGGGGTGTTGATAATTTACAAAAAATACCGCGTTAATTTACGAAAATTACCATGGTAATTTACCAAGTTGTCCATCTCTAGATATGCATAACATAATATTGTGCTGTTAGAATAATAATGAAATAGGTATCTGTAATAATATGCACTTTGCAGAGAAATGGTGAACTTAAAGCCATATCCTCCACGGTTAGTACTAATTGTGCAACAGAATTAAAGTATGCATTGATTTTAAAAATTCTGTTGAAAAGACTATAATTTTCTCTCCTGCTTTCATTTAGTAAATGATAACAGAATACAGGTTAGTTTTTAGTATCTTAAAACATCATCATTTGATAGATAGTTAGCTGAGGGCCTGTAAATGATATTAGATGCTTTACAAAATCCAAGTAAGTGCATGGGATTTTGGTAAAGCATTAGAAGCCTAAAGAAATGAGTTATTCCAGGACAAAGAGGGCAAAATTAGGCGAACATAAACTAGAGCAGGTGAAAAAATAGCTACTATGGTAGGAGGAAAATTATAATAGCACCTGAGAACCTTGTTGGTGTGAAAGATTGGGGAGAGAGAGGTTGAGTATAAGATACAGTGTGGGTGGGTGGAATGTACATTAAAAGAGACAATGGTGTTTTGAGGATGTGGTAGAAATAAGAGTTTAGTTAGCCAGGGAAAATAGAAGAATGATCTTTTTGAATGAGTGATAAGGAGTAGTAAGAATAGCCTAGCTAAAGGGAAAGTGGATGATAGATAGTGGATGATAGATAGTGGAGGTAGGTTTGTCCTTTTCTATGGTAACGTTTCAGAAGCATCCACATGCATTTAATGTCCATCTATATGTACCTATCGTTACCAGTAGAACACTAAAAATATTGTTATTGTTTCATGATAAGTGTTATTGGAGCCATGATTTGTGATGGATTTAATCAGCACCTTTCATATTGGTTTTCTCAAGATTAATACAGTTTATAGCGTTAATGCTATGATAGGCACCTTCTTTTTATTAATGCTACAATAGGTATAGTTAGTTTCTGAACATCTGAGAGCCCTCTGGCCTGTGTTTAGCAAAATCTTCAGTGGTTGGTAGTGAACCCTATTGTAGGATGCGTGTTAAATATTCATGCTATGTGGTTTTATGGAAATTTGGTGGTGATGTATTGTTGAGATGCATAAACTTTATTTTTTAATGTAGAAACCCAAGCTAATGGCCAGAGCCATTAAATTCCTCTATTCGTTGACTTTTCCCCTAATTTCCCCAATGATGTATGCCAGCACTACCTCTTACTTTCTTTTTCAGGTTCCTCTTTTACAGACCAATCACAAAAGGGTGATATATCATATCCTAAGTCCTGCATAACCCTGTAAGCAATGGTACTTAATTATTGCACTTGTTTTTCAATTAAATCGAGTCAATTGTAGAATAGGCACAAACATATGGTAGGCTTACCACTTTTGAAACCTATTCAACTGTTTATTTGATGTAATTCCCAGAATAATGCACAAAAGATTGTACTTTAGTCAAGTTTTGGCACTTCACTTGTGGTGCTATTGGGGCCTCATCTCCCATTGGCATTGTTAGATTTGTAAGCTAATAGTGTAGGAGGTTTTAGCAGTTAAGGAATTTCATCCCTTTACGTAGTATAGACAAATGATATATGGCTCATCCAATGTGTTGATGAATACTTAATATCTTACTTCGCATAGAAATGTCTAAATGTGATCTGTAGGTGTCAAGTTGCATCTGAAGATGCTTGATCAGGCTACAAGGTGTAGGGGAGAGGGAGTTGGAGAGAAATAGAGTGTTGATAATTATAATTTTAATAAAAGCCAGGCACCCTGGTGTCAGTTTGAATTGTATGTTCAGACTTTATCTCATAGACACTGCAATAGCTAGCAGCAAACATAACTAGTATCATCTGCTGTGCTCAGCTCTTGACTGGGCATGCAGTCTTGACTGTGGGTGCTTCAATGATCAATTGCAAGGAGCATTCGGGGGAAACATGCTCCTTATGTTTTTCCTATATGTGCAGAGTTAGTTACTATTCTGGGCAAGGGAATTGAACCATGTTAAATCACCGGTTCCCATCAGATCCATGAAGTTAAGCAACGTTGGGCTGGGTTGGAGGATGGATGAGTACCCTCCTCCATACCTCTACTGCAGTGCTCTTATCCCATCTGCGAGTGGCGGGTAGGTTAAGTATGGGTTGGCACAATGGATCTAAAGTGGTCTAAATTCCAGGGGGACTTCAGAAGGCCCCTGGCCCACCCCTCCAATTTTTTGGTAGTTACTATTCTAATTGAAAAACGAGAAGCCTTATGATTCTGAATTTTTGAAATTTTGTCTGTTAATGATACTTGATATCTGTATCCATTGCAACCATCCCACTTTATGGACTGGAAATATTTTTTTCTCCAAGTTTGATTTGCTCCTTTTTTGGTATGGGGATGCATAATTTTATTTCTCAATGTACTTGTTGGTGATTAGTCAGCTCTGAGTTCCTATAAATGCAACTTAAGATACACCTATCACAGCAGCTCTTTATCTTCAGCCTATTTTTATTATCAAGTCTCGATATGCATGTAGTTGAGTGATTAGGTCTATGAATACATTCAAAAGATGCATCCCTATTTTTTCTCTGCAATATAATTGATTGAGTGAGCAACTATGGTAAATACTTATGGACATGTCATTTGAGCTCACAAGGTAAATCATCACCCCAACATTTTCTTTCTAGGGCTTGATGCTCTATTCTTTCATACTTAGCTCATTATTTAACTCACAAAAATTTCTGGGAAGTCATATATTCAATGCGCTAGGAAATAGGACACAAGAAGCAATGGAACCATGAGTAATTTCTATTGGTGTATATTTTGCGAGGGAAATTTTTCTGACATGCGTCTGTTTTACAGATGTAAACTTTGGCACCAAAATGTGTAAATTTGGCCCTGATGAATTTCCTGCATGCTGTTGTCAATTAGACGCCCCCCAAGAAAATAGGGTGTCTGTTAAAGTGCAGCAATTTTTTAGGAAAAGCTTTACCGATGCTCCTGAACGAAACAAAGGTCACTACCCACACAGCACAAAGGGAATAATACGCACATTATGTTCAAATATTATGCACCAAATATACCATGGCAGTGGTATAATGTGTGCTTAAAATTTACATGAACTGTCTATATAGATGGGCTAATGTCCGCATAGCGACCACTTTTATGTGCATAATATGCTGAATCTAGACGGTGACTGAAATAGTACGTTTCATAATACTTCAATATTTTGTGCAATTATTTAATATTGTATATCGCGTGCATAGTACTGTAATCGCATATTATTTAATCTATTGCACATTTTATTAGGTCCATTATATATCTAGTTAGACCATGGATCCATGTCAAACAATTTACAGAAAACTAAGGACATACTTCTTTGCAGAATAGGCACTGAAAAAGTTGAACTGGCACGATCTCGGATTGGATAAGGCAGATCACGTAATTTGATACGGCATGATTTGGCACACGTTAACTATACACAGACTTATACCGTGAAAAATTTGTGCACGTCTGCCGTTTCTTGATATCACATAGAGAATTCACAATTTCAATAACACATTTATACGAGTTAAGACGATTACAAACGAAAACGTCTGTTTCTTAATAAAATTAATTACATTTATTGACACTATTTCCATTTTCAATCATTGCATTCACTAGACATTGTAACACATAATATTCCAATACATAAGGCATGACCTCAAGAACAGCCAGTGCGACAATCACCAATATCAAACTACATTGCATGTGAACACCGTTTTGGCGGGACAAGTGTTTGAAGTTCGATACACTTAAGCTCACATCTACCAAATGTTTTATCTGGGTACACAAAAACCTGCTGTCTTTTAAAAAAACAACGCTCTTCTAAAAATTGAAACTATATATTTTTCCAACAGTTGGTTCGTTCAAATATCACCGAAAGTCACTGCACTGTCATAACACACGCAAAACTTTTCACGTTTATCAAATAGTTGAATGATGATCTGAATTATCGCTGGATCATTCCTAATGTCCCAATTTGTTAAAGACTGTATGTGCCTGAAACATGATAAATAGAGTCAATTGGCAGCAATTAAAAAAATCAACATGGAAGGCTGATGTAAACAATGACGAATTCGTAAATAATCAACGCAATCACTGGTCATAACAATCATTTAGGTACTCACCGTAACTTAACTGTCCATTAGAATTAAAATTAAGCTTCTACGTTCACAAATTGCCAGAACACGTAAATATTGGAGGAGCTAGTTTTTTCTCACGTTACCGGCTTATCAACAGGACTGCCATTTTGATTTTCGAGATGGTCCAAGTCGATCTTGTTTGCAAGACATCGATTTGCAGTGCGCGCATATTATTCAAATTAATGCTAATAATTGACGGAATATTGTTTACTATTTATACCAATCCATTTATGCATATTTTATACGGCATAAATTTTCTGTGTGCTGTGTGGGTAGTAAGGAATGCTTCTTCATTGCTGTAGCAATTTCATTTACTACAGTGAGTGAGGATTTTTTGTGATTTATTGGTAATTCCCTTCCCATTTCAACCACTTGATTGTATTGTTCCGTTCGATTTGTGCCTTTTTCGAGGTGGTGTCAACTGCCTTTGTCAACGCTCACCCTTGCTGTCCCATATTAAAAGATTTGTTTGGAAATTTCGAAATACATGAACATGACATTTATGGTAGAGATAGATTAACTTACTCGTCTTTTGTATCTATTGTGTATATTTCCTCTCGGGTCGTCGCGTTCTATCAAGCATAGTTTCATTTTTTGTCTTACACACTTTTAGGTTCTTAAACCCGGTTTTTTAATCGTATCCGTTACATGGAAATTCCTTTTTTAACTCCCCAATAAACCAATAAATACTTTTTGGTTTTTATTGCATGCTCTTCTTTTGTATAACATCTCTCGTGAAGGATCCCACATGTCAGGGAAATTTCAAAATCTCGATCTGACGTTGAATGCCCTCGTTAAGTAGGTAACATTTTTGTACCTTAGTATATATCGCAGCAAAATGTCTTTCATTCCCTTTATTTGTATTTTCAAGCTCGTTGGTTTTATTGAATTCACCTTAAAACGTCTTTCGTGGGGCAATTCCCATCTTCTCTCTTCAATTGTTCTTATTCGGAACGTTTATGCCGTAAATCTGTCTCGTGAAAAGTATTGCGCGACATTTTCCTATTTTTTTGTTGTATCGATTTCAAGGTACCGTCTAAACGTTGAATTTATACTCTTGTTTTTTCCCGAAATAATCATTTTGGAAAAACGTCATTTAGAAGTATCTGGAAACCGTGCCTGAAAAACAGAATGGTCTTCTCCATCCTCAACAGCGATCTCCTATTGGGCGCTCACCGGTCCGGTGAATTCAATCACGCTGTCGGGTACCTCTTCGCCCTAAACTCCCCTTTTATCCCGCACATCAGAAAAGTTATCGCTCTATCTTGTGATCAATCTCAGCCGAAGCATTCATGGGTTGAAAGCATATGAATATGAATTTCAAAATTTTCTTTCAGATAGCTGTAGCGAGAGTCCCAGTACCGACCCAAAAACCAAGAAGTGACGCATCAGGGATATCATAATACCGTTGCAGCTCAAGTTTTATTTGAACGATGGTGCTTCCGAATTTCGAATTTTAACTCCAGTTCCAACGAGGCGTCGAGTGAACTGTCAACGTCCGCAGCACGAGTTTGGGACGTTCGCACACGCACCTCGACGATTGGTCATCTTCCAGTCTAAAATATTCAACCAACGCTCTTCCGAAGTCACTGAAAATGTATTTTAAATAGCGGAAATTAATAAAACGATCACCCTTTTCCTGTTGTCTCTCCCTCATAACCGAGCAATAAAATTTATTACACACTTAATTTTCAGTCCCCAATGGTTGGCCTCTGGGAACGCTTTTAATTCTTTCCCTTTCCAAAGCTGCCTCCGAATCTGTAATTCTCATCCAGTTCTTGGAAAGAGATCCGCCTCCATCCAGGGCCTGGGAGGTCGACTTTGGGACCCTGCTCCACGGCATTCTTTCCCGGATTCCATTCCTTTGCGTCCTATTTTTTCCCCACCCACATTCTCTACCTGAACCATTGTGCCTTTGATTATTTTCAATAGCGAGCTATTAGTCCGGAAGTGAGGTCCATAAATGGCACCTCCCAGCGAGTTAGGCGTCCCCGAACTGGCGTTTTCATCGGAAACTTCAATTGCTATATTTGCTCAATTCTAAACCGATAATTTTTCCAAGTTTCTCGCATTGCATAGTAAAATATCCATTATTGGTAGTTATTATTCGGAAAAGGCGACCGACGGTTTGGGTCATTTGCGCCATTTAGAGCAGGTGGATAGTTTGGTAGTGGTAGGAATATTTCTCTCCGGAGCGAGGAGAAACCGTGTCGGCATTAACCAAGGGGTCCACGATTTAGTGTTCCATCCCACGGATCAAGAACCGAATACTCTTGAAAGAAAATTCATGAAGCAGATCCATGAAACATATCATTCGCGGCTGGGATTCGAACCCGGGCCCGCGGGATGGGAAGATACCACACCAACCCGATTCCCTGTTTGTTACTGTGCGCCAGGCGATTCCAATGTACTCCTCTCGAGAATTGTCCCGTAGATAATATAGTAAGGGACTACTCGTTTGCCACTAGAAAATTTATTTTGAATCAAGTTAATCATCAGCGAAACTGTTAACATATTATCTGCCACAGGTTTTAGCCTGTTGGCGAATGAAGTGTCATGATAACCTATTGCGTACTTAGAATGGTTACGCGCCTGCCTTCCAACCCTAAGATCGTGGGTTCGTATCCCACCTCGAGAATTGGTGATAAGTTTAGGCTTAAGATTACGTTTGGTTAGAAGGTGCGGTGTAAACTAAGCTATTAGAGCACCTCAAAATCAAATTTTACTGCGGATATGAACCTTAGAGACCATGAGATTGAAAAATAAAATTATTACTCAAAACTTCCATATATCTCTCTCACTCCCTATATATCCCTCTTTGATTCTCGGTCCAGGTGAATTTTATCGCGTTGCAATAAATGTGAATCTCTCTCCCTCGTCGACTTTCATTCTCTTCTCGAGGAATGCCCACAAAAGACCTCGAGACTTGCCTTTTTATCGTTGCTGAGCACGAACGTCGGTTAACCAGTCTTATATCTGGATATCGGTGTGAATGCAGCTGCCACTGGCCTTCGCGTTCCCGCAGTAAGTTGACGATCAGCGGCATATCAGCTCACTTCCTGGAGTGTGGTAAACGCATACCCCACATCCCACGATACTGATGGGTGGGGGTATGGGTACGTCTCATGGATTAACCCCTAGACTCTCGGCAGTAATTTTTCCACCGGGTTGTTAGATCCAGCATTCTGTTGGAATTTTCGATATTTTCTTCGAATTGCATTTCAATTGCAACCGGTGGAGGCATTGGAAACAATTTTCTTGGTTGCTTTGGCATTTTAAATGTGTTACCTTATCAAAGTTTTGGATAATAAGAAAGGTGAAGTTATGTCAAGTAGCATGAACGATTTAGAAGTTTTCGCTAGCAGTTTTCATAAGGAATTGTGACAGAGCACCGCTGTTTTTCACCATTGCTGTTGTTTACGTATCATCCGTGAATGCTGGAATGTACCGTTATTGAACCGAATGCATGCGTATTAAGTTGGGAATGCAACGAATTGAAAATATTTAGATGGCTGTTAGGCAAGTGTTTTACGGCATTGACGTCAATAGTGCCGTATGCAAACATATGATCGCTCGTGGTGGTGATTTTGTTTGGTAGATTTTAATTTCTGTGGCTTTATTACATAAATATACCAAGGTAAATAGTGCTGGGTGCGGCAACATAACTTCCTTTTTTATATGGATATATCCATGCCGCATCCTGTATAAGAATGAGATTATTTTTTATTCAAATCATGTTTCACTCTTTAGCACGGCGATATTCTGCTGATATTGGTATTCTGGCCGAGTAACTTTTTAAATAACGTTTCTCATGCCTCATTGGTATTTTCATGCTAATATTTGCGACTAGTAATGTAATAAATGAATGTATGATTTGCACCTGCGGAGACTGGAATGAAGGCAATTCTCAAATTTCATTGCAAGATATGGCAATGCAAATGACATGTAAGTTGAAAGCGTGATAGACTGCTTATAAGCATGTATTAAGGAAAAAATCCATTTATTGGTGCGCACTGCTAATCGCATCTATTCTGTCACACGTGTTCAGCCAGCGCTTGTTTTTTTCTTTGATCCCGAAGCGGATGGCGTTTTTGCTGGCTTGGAAATTTCACTGAAGTGTTGACTTTATATGCTCCTCATGTAGGTTAGAAAATAGACTTTCTAGAAATCTTACTAATGCTGCTCTTGGCTCGACACGACGGTGGCCTGAGTTTCAAAGTATTACGACGCGCTAGCCTATCTCTCCCACTAGTGTCACTCCCCGTCAAAAGCTATTTGCCCCACCCTCTCAACCTCATAAATTTGTTCGGACTGGTGGTGGAAACGGACCTTTTTGTTCTCAAACTCGACCCTAACCTCTCCCCGCCCCTATTCGGGGCCTCTTTGTGGAGGGCGACCCTCGTTTTCTGGCGTCCGAAGGCGGCATCAACCTCTGGTTGGACATTCCCATGCTCTTTGTCGGCCGGAAGAAGTCGGTGTGCCTCCTGTTCCGTTGTCATTTCTCCCCCGCCCTGCTTCCCGTCTTCTTAACCTTTTCATACTTATGCCTCTCTTCTTCCCTATCTTCATTTCCTTGCGTAGTGATAGAAATAGTTTCTTTTAGAAGCTCCAACTGTCGACGTTATATCGCACCGTCCGACCTGCTTAATCCTGAGACACGTACAATCCCCATGTTCAAGGCGAGACTCGAACTCGCGACGCCCAGATGCTCTATAATATCGACTTGCTTTGTGTTCAAGTAGTAGTAGTAGTTATTGGGGGGAGGTGAACGACAGCCAAGGTCATTTGTGCTATCTAGGACAGCTTGGTAATTGGGTATAGGTAAGATTTTTCAGGAAAGTGAGGAGGGGAGGAGAGAAACTCAGCGTCGTCATTAGCCTGCTCTGGACAAATGGCACCTCGGGGCCCACGGTTTAGTGTCCCATCCGATGAACGGAAAACTGAACCTTCCCATCTAATACCACCTTCAAAGGGTGGTATTAGATTATGTTAGGTCTGGCGAAGTAATAATTAGGTACATCGGGTGTTCCCCGGGGAAACCCAAATTTTATTTCTTCTGTAGGGTAATGACTTGAATGCAGTAGTTAAAATTAGTAAGCTCCGTATTTTTGCCGATATGCAGTAATGTATGAGGAAATTAGGAATGAAGATCACAGTCAGTCTTCAGCAAAAGATTTAGGCGCGATTGATGAGTAAGTTGGCAGTTATAATTACATTTGAAGAAATGCGCGGTAATGAACTTTTGAAAAAGAATAGCTTTCCTCGAAATAATTATTACATAAGAAATATCTAACGTAGAATCTATTAGTTACTTATGCTTCACCATCACTGAAGACATGTCATAGGGGTAAACACATTTGGGAAATAACATGTGCAGCAAACCATAGATTGGACTTCGTAAAAAAAGGGTTTCATGCAAATGCGATGTGAGAGTACGAGAAAGATGCTATTTTACACCTGTCAGGCCTCATTTAGAATATGCCGCTAGTATGTGGGATCCGTACGAGGAAGGTATGCTGAAGGAATTGGAGCGTGTGCAAAGGAGATCAGTAAGATTTGTTTAAGGCCGTAGCAATAATTTTATTAGTGTTAAGAGTTTAATCGAAAACTAGGGTGAGAATTACTATCAGAACGCAGGTTAAAATGTAGGCTAAACCTTTTAAGTAAATTCGAAGCTGATTGTTTTTACAGATGACGTTAGATATAAATTAAAAACCCCTGCGTATTACGCTAGGATTGATCAGATAAAGAAGATTAGAGAGATAGATTGTCCACGGTTTAATGTCCCATCCGATGGATGGAGTACTGAACTCAAAGTGTTCTTCGCACCCCACTCAAGCAGGGACCGGTAGGCCAATGACAAATCTCTAAATTTGCTGGGTGTCGAACCCGGGCACTCGGGATGACTATCAAGTACTGTAGGCACAAGACCAAATGAATAAATAGTGTTGGAAACCCAAGGATTGCGAGCTATCCGCCATAAACCTTAACGGAGGTAACGCTGGTTGATGCCATTGCTGAATTTCCGCAATGAAAAAGTTATTCACCTCGACTGATGAGGGTGAATGATTTTTTCTCAATGGAAATTCTGCTAAGTAGTTGTAGGTTTGAGTCCAAATGTTTATTTTATCTCACACCAAGAATTTGAATTTCACACAACCGCAATATCCAATCTCGCTGCAGGATTCGAACTCGCGAACTTAGGGTTTCCAGGCGGGTGTGTTACCGACCTCGATACCGCGGCCAGCGATCAAGTGAAAAAATGTTCGCCTCAGTTTCATTGTGAATGTGTGTATGAAGTATACCTTTATTATAATTGCTTAAAATTAAGTCGTAAGAATGGCGCAAGTGTACTTCCGTCGGGAATGTCTTCCGGGGGAGTTCCTTCCATGGTAACGTCGGCCGAGCGTTCCTTTTTTTACCTGTCGGCAATGCCACGTCAAGAGAAGGAAGGGAAATAAATTTCCTCTTCGTCAGAGGCCTGCGATTATCCAATGTTGGAATCATATCCCGGCCATCAGACGTCGTTGGAGTGCGTCTGGAGGCAACGTCTTAGTTGCCAGTCTCTTGGGGTCCTCCAGGCCCCTCGTAAGTTGAGGCGAAAATAAAGCGAGCAGTACAGAGATGTACATACACAGAGCACCCAGAAGCTACCGCGAAATTTCGTGGCAAGGGATCAATCATTAACTTGTGATGAATGAAGGTCAACTAGGGTGATAGTGACAAGCAAGGCTTAGTTTTTCAACGAACTATTTCGAAATGATATGAGAAAGTTTTGATTGGGCCCTCGTAAAATAATTTTATATTGACAAGAGACGTTTCATCTCTCGGGATGGAGATCAATGTGCCATCTGTTCTCTTTCATGTAATGCCAAAAAATCTGAATAGAAAAGAGATAATTGATAATACCAGTTTTCATCGAAGTCACAGGTAAGAATGGCAAAGAAATGTAATGTTTGAAGTGATTTTGTGACGTCTTAAGCTGGATACGGCTAATCCTGCAGCTTAATGGCTAGCACTGGGTTTTCCTCCACATTGTCTCAAATCCTAAGTGCTACCTGCCTCCGAATTACCCACTGATTCCTCATAAAGAAAGTGAGTTCAACCGTCGGGCTCCTTCTACTGCTACCACTCAAGGTCGATTCGCTCGACCGAGCAAGGGCAGCGCTTATAAACTGTGATCAGCTGGACTTGGTTGGGAAACCCCGGCAGACGAGAAGGCTGCCCGCCGGATACAAGATACTCGATAAATTCATATCGTACCATTTTGAGGCTGACCCAGATGTATTTCCACTCCCTCTCTTCATCGATAGACCTGACAAGAGACAACGATAATGAAGATTGACTGCCGAGCATAAACGATCAAAAGTTATTTTTCTCATGCACCATCCACGACCGAAAAACAAGAAACCCTTTAACACTTTCTATAGAATCACGTCCCTCCTTTCATTTGTTCTCTCCCTGATTCCTTCATTCGCTATTGTTCCACTTTTTTCGGCAAGCGATTTATTCATCCTACCAAACACCATTGTGGAGGCTTAAAGGATTGTAGTTGTAGTGGTTTGTAGTTGGAAGTCCTTGACCTGCATCCATATCCACGCCTTTTTCTGAAGCATGTCGCGTAATTACGTTTTGTGCGTCACGGATCTCTGATGTACAATTTCCTATAATGTCGAAAGTCCGGTCAATGGTGCATTCAGTTATCACTAAACGAGGGTTAGGGCTTCAAATTCGTGCGACTCCACCGAACATTCCTTCTTTATCAATCAGTTAACATGTTGTTTGTGGATGCCTACATAGTTTTTGCCATTTCTAGCAGATATTCTCATAGACAAATTACAATTGTTAAGTGGGTACTTTGATTATATTTACTCTTATCAAGTCTTTACTATGGAATAGTTAAACAAAATGATTGCAATCTTCACGCAACATAACGTGCGAACTTTCTTGGCCCTCTTTGCATCGGAGTCATCATCCTCAGTCGTACCCTCGATCTTTTCACCGGGCGTCTTCTCCTATCACCGAGGCATCTTCTTCCGCTGCTCTCCAGGCCTTTTCCTCTCCATTCTCCTTCTGTGTCCAAGTTCGATTGTAATGCTACGAGTCACGCTGTGTATCGAATTTGCACGAGAACTTGCTGGCGATTGAAGGCAGCACTACGAATGTTAACCCCTCACAGTAGCAGCCGTAGACATAAATTTAATGCTGGTGCCGCAAATGCTAATATTGTATAATACCATCTTACATATATTTAATTCAAAGTCAAACACAGCATTCAAGCCGGAGCCAGGGATTATCAAATCGCACCCCGTGGGTTTCCATCTCGATATTGGTTGGTACTCTTCTCTCACCTCGTTTACAAAGCGCCGTTGATTTCGAAGATTTTGTTTTCAAAGATATTGATTGATTGATTCAGTAACGAAATCCCATCAACGATAAAAATTGTAACTGATGTCTATTACAGTGGTAATTCCCCATTGATTATGTTCTTTCCATATTCTCGAAATGTTATGGCGGAGGACTTCTTAACGTCCCCCTTGACGGACTGAGTACTGCTCTCGAAGTTCTCTCCACACAGCAATCTAGTTGGAATCGGTATACCAACGAAATGTCTCTGCTACGGCCTGGGTTCGAACCCGAGCCCTCGGGGTTCGAGGCCAATACTCTAGCTTCCACACCAACACTTCCCCTCCCACGTTATGAAAAAGTTAATAGAGTTTGATGTGAAGCGTGAGATTATAAGGTACCGGGACGTGGACCCTGAATGAAGAGGGTGAAAAAAATTGGTGGCTTTTGAGGTATGAGTTTGGAGGAGACGAACGAGGAAGTACATTGGATGATAGAGATAGAAGGAAAGTTGGAGAAAATTAAGTTGAAGTGGATGGAATGAAGAATAATTATTGGATTTAAAACTCATTATAGAAGGAAGAATGATAGGTAAGAAAGGAAGAGAGAGAAAAAGTATACATGTGCTGTTTAGGATGGAGAAAGAAAGACATCATATCTGGAGAGAAAGGTAGCTATTTTTGGAAAGGGAGTATTCCAGAGAAGGGAATAAAAAGTGAAGTCGGATGGAGTATTCCGTAAACACCTAGGGTTAAGGGTAGGATGCCAAATGCAACTTGCTTGCCGTAATTAAAATAAGTTAAGACTTTGTGACTTCCACAGTTTATTAAAACACTCACTACCGGTTTCGGCTGTCAAGCCAGCATCAGGTATGTAAAAAAAAACTCATGCAGCCACTTATCCCAAACGCTCCTGCGGCCAGGTATCCCATGAGCTCATGCAGATCAGTCATTTGCTTTTCTAAGAATTTGTACCGAAAAAGAGCATATTTCAATGACACACAGCTCCTGAGAAAATGGAAAGGACGCAAATCAATGAGGAAGGACCACTGACTTGCATGATGAAGAATGGAAGCCGAAACCGGTAGTGAGTTTTTTAATAAACTGGAGAAGTTTTTAACTTATTTTAATTATGACCTCCTTCCACCAACTGAAAGCTTCGCTTTTCGATTTTCTTGCTCGTCGTGCTACAAAATTCGTGTCATGGGCTTATGCCAAAACTTAATTATGTTAATGTTACTAAATTTGAATTTTTTACGGAGGTTATGCCGTAGCGTTTCCGCCACTATTACCACTTGAGGCAGATATGGTGACGCTAGTACGCTTTGAAGATACTGTAGGTGAGAAGAAGTAACTAAAGAAGTGTGTGGAAGGGAGAAATTTGTGAAAAAAATGGGAGAGCCTTATCAGACATATATTTAGACATGCTCGGCTGATGAAGGCATTCGTCGAGGTAAAAGAGCGATGTCTAAGGAAGCTCTCGTGTTAGATAGGTATAATATGAACCTAGTACCGAAGGATGTAAAAGAGAAGAACTACGTCAGAAGAGGATAGCCGATAGAGTGGATAGCTGCGTGAAACCAATTTTACTAATGATGGACAGTGATGGTGAAGGGCTAAAGACAAGGGCAGCACCTAATCGTTAATGTATTGAAACTACCAATGTTCCACCCGAAGATTGGTGAAGGTGGAGCATACCAAGTACGAAGGCAAATAGCGCGAGAAATTCACACATCAGTGTGAGAGGGCGATTATTTCTCTGTTCCACCTTTGGTTTCCAGAAAGATCTGGTGAATAGAAAATCACTCAATTATGGCTGGACGTAGTACAAATGCCTCTCCCTGGTTTGGACCCTGGACCTTCGGTCCGTAGTCCATACTTCTACTGGTCTACCTGGTTTTGATTTATATATTAATCTATATGAAGCTGCAGCACTGACTGACTCATTGATAAAAATTCCTCGGCATTTCTATAAAAGTTTGGGGGTTGAAATTTTGAGGGCTTTTTTCTATTCGCGAGATGAGTTAGCGAAAATTTGTTTTCTCCTGCGTTCTAGTCCGGAGAGTATTTCATTTTTCAGTGGGAATGAACGGTGAAGACAATAATCTCAATGTAGAACAATTTTAATATCGCTCAGTAAAATAAGAGATACTTAAGGTACAAATGTGGGTTTTGGATCAATGTAAAGTTGCAGCATTACATATTTTAATTTATTCAATCGAGTGTCCTTTATTAATCGACGAACTGAAAAAATCGAACTTGTAATTGTATAATGCACGTGGAAATTGTATGCAATTTTAGAGTTATTTTTCCTATTCGTTCCCAAGAAATCATTTCATTGTTACCTAGCTTTGCCCTTATATTAAAGGGCATTTAACTTTCACTACGTGAATTTTCAAGATTTTTAAAATATGATGTCTTTGCCCTCATACTTTGCAATGAAAAATCGTGATGTCCTGTCCTATATGTATCATGTTGAAACTAATTATTTGAAGGTTCTTCCCGTTTTCCAATATGACATGGAAATTGTATAGCATATAAATTTTTTTAGATGAAAGATGATGGTACAGTTGAATGAAACATAACTTTCCCTTACAGGCTCATTGCTCATGGTAGTATTCAATAATCATTATTTTTCATTGCCTGTAAACTCCAAGTGCCAACTTGCCAATATGTTTATTTTCATTATCCCTACTTTTACGAAATTTTGTACCCGTACCTAATTTTTGCTTGGCTATTGTCAGGAAACACAGACCTTTGGCTGTTTATGCTGTGCAACTGAACAACGAGTTGGCGGCGGGAGCCAGTGGAAACAACTCTTTTCATTCGGTATGTACTGACCAGCATAAGCACGATTAGTGGCGGGCGGTGTTTTAGTTATATATTGCGATCGTGCCACTCTATTTTCCCTCAGTGCTCGTAGAGGTGCATTTCCTCGCTCTTGAGTTCACTCTCGTCTCCTTTTGAAATAAATCCTTTCAAGGCGAATCCTTATCCTAAGATGGCACAGATATTTTAAAGACCCCACTGTACTGTGGTAGGTAAAATCATGATGATAAAATTGGATAAATAGTGGATCTGAGAAAAAGTCATTCTTTCCTCGCATAACGAAGGAAAATACCGACGGAGATTATTGAGGTTATAATTACATATGTGTCTACTAAATACCCTTCCAGCCACCTCGAGGGTGTGTGGTAGGGAGTCATTTATCATGCGCTATGTTCATGCATTAATGTTTACATATATTACCTACATAATGACTGATTACTTTGAACACCATACGGGACACTCACTACAACATCTTTTTTCGTCCAACATGTAAGGAAATAATTGATAGAATACTGCAAAGAGGTGAGAATTTAGTAGATTTTAAGACGTATAATAGGTCTTCTTGAACCTCTATATGCTGAATAATGCTATGCTCTAATATGCTGAATGCGTGTAGCTCATTTAGTCACGCTCTCGCATTTTGTGTTAAGAGATCCTGAACTATGGAGCACCTGAACCGTAGAAGTAATGTAACGTTAATAACATGTTAATGAGCAATCTAAATTATTAGTATTGTACTTATTAATTCATGTACGTAGTGTATGTTTGGTGATAATTCACCCCTCTGTCATACATCCTTGAGGTAGCTTGCAGAGAAACTTTTTAATACAGATGAAGTGCCTATTCAATGGCACCTTGTAGATGGTGGTATATCTCGGCATACCCATAAGTAACTTGTAAGGGAATGTAATGCCTGAAATACAAATGGGACCTTCGCTCTGATAGTTGTAAAATCAGTTGCACCTCAGTCGGTGATAGCAAATGTCACTTATAGACGTCATTGTGTTCGGCCCATTGCATATATCGCGGAAATCGTCATAAACAATGATACTATGAATGATATCGACATTATGAAATATTTTTGCGATTCCTAGAAAATACATATTTTTTATTCATGGCAGTCTCCATTTTCGGAATGTTACTAAATATGCAGAGCTCTATGAACAATAATGTGCTGGCGAGCATTTTCATTAGATCCTACTGGGTTAAAATAAATTGCCTGAATAACATTTTCCTAAAAGTTCCGGATTTCGAATAGCATGATGTGCTGCAGAATGCATTGCCTTAAATCTCATTATTCTGCACGAACGTTCGCTGTGCATTTAGCCGCGTGTAAATCGTGTCCGTGCGATCAATCGACTCGGAATATCCACAGCGGTCGCCATGACAACCGCAGGCGTCGTGAACTTGAACCAACACGCCAAGACAAGGATTTTACTGCTTTGCTATGAAGGGGAAGATTTTTGGGGACGAGTTTACGTATTTTGAGTGGGCGTGACGATAGGGTCGGAGGAATGGGTTGCCAAGCGGCCCGAACTGCAATGCCCCATCACTTACTAATGTCCCGCTAGAACTCGTCAAATAGTCGATTAATATTTTCAATGCGACGATTGCAACTCCCCATGATTCCTCGGACGGAGTGGCGTTCCGCTTCGTCAGGTTCCCGTGAGCCGCGTGGATACCAAATCACTGGCGCAAGAGTTTGACTTCGTCTTATTTTCCTCGGTAACACACTTAGCTATTATGCCCCATTAGTAAACAAAAGCCATATCACTGTGGAGAACATAAAATGATTGAAAGTCCCCTCCTGGAAATTTTTTTAAATTTACAAACGAGATAAACTCTCGGTACGACAATCTATCTCTCTAATCTTGTGTATCTGATCAATCCTAGCATAAGTTTCGCAAAGATCGCAATTCGCCAGTTTCGCAAGATCGACTCTTTCTAAACCCATGTTGGTTTATTACCAATAAGTCCTGGCTATCGAGGTGTCCAAATATTGATGTAACTATATTCTCTATAATCTACATTCGGGGGAGGAGACCGACAGATGAGGTAATTTGCGTCACGCAGGATTTGTGGATAATTGCGTAGAGAAGGATTTCAGAGAGGGAGAGTGGAGAGATCCCGTGTCGTCCGTTTTTGCCTACTGACGCTGAAGGGACTACGGTTTGACATCTCTCATGATGGACGGAGTGCTGCACTTGAAGTGCTCTCCACATAGCACTCAATTAGGGACCGGTATGGCGGTGAAAAATCTCTGCCATTGCTAGAATTCGGACGCGGGCCCACGTGATGGGAGGCCAGTGTTCTTAACAACCACACTAATCCAATCTCCCTCTCCGTTCCTCAGGGGAACGAAATGGAAATGCTTCGTCGAAGTGCGTTTGACGGCGCGTAAACAACGGAGTTATTAGTCCCCCGATATGATAGCAATCGATGAGTTATCAGGATCCAAGGTTTGGCCAGTTGTCAGTGATGTCCGAATAATGAAAAAATACTCGAGGAAAATACATCGTTGGAATAAGTGGAAGATAACCGAGTTTACTTTATCATCCAAGCAGCAATAATAGCCACACGTTGAAACAACTGCACCTGGTTTCATGCGGAGAAAGAACTTCTATTCTAAGCGACGCGCTGGTTCCTTAATATTATTTCTTGTGATATGCTTTCTTGCACGGGTCCCCAATTTTTCTTTTTAACTCTTGGGGATTGTGGAACTAAACACAATCATTCGTTCAATAAATAATTCCGGATAGGCTGAATGAGGAAATGATATGCCGACGAAAATAATCTTTACATATTTTTCTCGAAGAAGAAAATCAATTTCCATTCGAATGATATTAAGTCCCATTACTCGCTAAATAAGGAAATAATCAGGAGTTGGAGTGACAAAAACCGTGGATGCTGATCAGATGTAGGATTTTAAGGATAAATGTTGTTCTAGTGAAGATAAACTCCTGACATTTGTGCCGACCCGCAAGGTTTAGCCGGGTTATCACATATGTCAGGCGAATGTGATGTTATTGGATGCCTGTTAGGGTTTTGAGTAATGATGAGAACAAATTCCGTAATGCGTGGAGCATTAGAAATATGGATTTGAAACTGGGAGAATTAGGTTCTATGTTGTTCTACTGCTAAGATTGCCGATGACATAGCACTCATAGCAGAGACAGAGGGATCTAAATAAGATTCTAATAAACATGGAAAGGACAGGTATCAGCTGAAGATCAATAAGAAGATGACAAAGATATTGGTGTGCAGCAAGAGAGAAGAGGCCAAAACCAACGTTAAACTGGTGAAGCAAAAACTTAAGGTGGTGAAAGAGTTCTGCTACCTGGAAAGCCAAGTAACCATCGATGGACAAAGCAAGAAAGCAATAGTTAATAGATTAGTCCAGGCAAAGAGGTAATTCTATCAAAAGAAGAATCTACGTACAGATGGAAATGTAAGCATAGAAATGAGGAAACAATTCATCAGAATGTATATCTGGAGCATGTTTCTTTATGGGAGTGAGGCATGGGCGATGAAAGGAGCTGAGAAGTCTAGGGTGGTAGCATTCGAAATGTTGTGCTACAGAGGAATGATGAAGATTAAACGGGTGGACCGGGTAAGTAACGATGAAGTTCTAAGGAGAGTGGGAGAAAAGAAAGGTCTTATGAATACTCTAAGAAGAAGACGGGACAGCATAATCGGCCACATCATGAGGTATGATGAAGACAATCGTTGGAGGAGAAGTGGACAGGATGAACGGCAAATGAAGATGAGATATATGAGATGTATAAAATATATGAGATATATAGAACAAGTGATGAAGGATGTGAAAGAGGAAATATGAAAATACGAAGAGATTAGCTGATAGAAGAATTCAGTGGATAGCTGCGTCAAACCAATCTCAGGATTGCTGACTAATGATAATGATTGCTGTGCTTAATTCGCACCGTCGATTCTTACATCATCATTGAACGAATACATCAGTCATGCCCTAGGCGGGATTCAACCCCACGACCTTTGAATTACTATACATGCACGTTACCAGTGTACCACGCCTGGGCATGGTTGATGGTTATTCTAGTAGTCAAAGATTATGTCTGCACTATAATTCGATGGCTCCGCTGGGCTTATCGTGGATGGGAGACGAAAATCGTTCGGTTGTTATACAGTAGAAGTGACCGACAGGGCCATATACGCCATTTTTATTTATTGTTGGGCAATTCGTCAGGGAAAGAGTTTTTATGAAACGCCACTGTCGGAGAATCTCGGCATCGGCATTAGCCCACTCTTAACAAAAGGCGCTTAGGGGTCACAGCTTAACGTCCCATCTGACGGGCGGAGTTCTGAACCCTAAGTGGTCTTCATGCAGCACTAAAGTGGGAAGAAAAATACGGATGAAAATTCTCTGCTATTTCCGGGATTCGAGCCCGGGCCCTCTGGTTAGGAAACCAGCACTCTAGCCACCGTACCGATCCGATCACCATCGAATAATCGTAATGTTGTATGAAAGATGAGGGGATGGTAGTAGAGCACAATTAGGCTATAAGGAGCCCCAACTGGCGGCGTACAAACATGTCTAACGCGGCTGGATAAAAGGGAATGCTTTGCGGAGAATGGCCCGAGGACATGGGTGAACTTCGTCGTAGAGACTGTGGGTCTCAAGACACCAAGTATGAAGCAATCTATGGATACGACTAAAGCAAAACATTAATAATGGGATACGTAATTGCGATAAAAGTCAGTACAACGGAGCGGGTTTTCTAAAACAGTAAATTAGCCCTTCTCAACCGTACAGCAGCACGGAAAGGAGTGAATGGTTTGTGTATTCGTGTTATCTAGTTCTAATTTGTCGTAGCATGCTCAGTTTGTGGTGTTGTAGCAGCGTAAATGCTATTGACTGCATCCTCTAAATGTGTAATTAGTGCAAAAGCAGGCACGTATCCCATGCCCGAGGTGGTCTTAGAAGCCGCGATCCTAGGGTTTTACAAGGCCTGTGCATTATTGATCTGGCCCTGTGGCCGATGTTCAATTGCTTATTGACGAAGGCGAAGAGTCTACCTTGTCGGAACACGAGATAAATCAACTTTTTCTCCGCATAGGTCATAATCATGAGACGATGTTAGTGGTTTAAAAACACAAACATGAAATGCAAAACAGTGAAACGCAACGGTATGGGGGTAGATCGGGTTCGTGTGTTTGCTTGAGTACAGGCCTCCCATCCGTTGGGCCTGAGTTCGGATCCCGGCTGAGGCGGATTTTTCATAGTTATGCCGGTCCCACCTTGATTGCTATCTGGAGGAAACTTTGAATTTAGTACTCCGTCCGTCGGATGAGACGTTAAACCGTGGACTTCTTTGCACCTTTCGTTAAGAGAAGGCTAATGCCGATAATGTTTTATAATAATTAGGGATGGGTCGGTTCCACTTTTTTTCGGTTCCGGTTCCGGTTCGGTTCTTAACTTCGGTTCTCGGTTCCGATTCTCGGTTCCGGTTCTTAATTTACCACTTAATTTGCATTGTTCAATGGTAAGATAAGGTAATCAATAATCATTTTCAGAGACTGAAATAGAATAATTCGCGACTTTGAAGCATCTAAGTACACTATTTCACCAGGTTTTAACGTGAAGCCTCCACTTTCGGAGTGTGAGTAGGTTTCAAACTGGTTTTCGCGCGAATTATTTCATTACCGATTACTTTTGGCCTCGGTTCCGGTTCCGGTTCTAAGCTCAAGAACCGGTGGAACCGAGAACCGAAGAACCGAACCGACCCATCCCTAATAATAATGTTTTAGCCCACTCTTCCTCCTCTTCTAGGAAAGTTCCTACCCATATCCAATTACCGACTCATGCTGAATGGTGGTGCAATCTACCGTTGCTGTCTGTCGCCTTCCCCGAATAAATACTATTATAGTCTGTATTTTATATCTTGCCAGTGACCTTACGCCGCTGAGTTGCCAGATTGTTTTGGATGCTCTCTACTTCGTTTTCTGTCGCACAGTTTGATGAACAATTTACTAACGTTTTCCGGTGTATAATCAAAGTTTTTCTTTAATTAAATATTCTAACAGCATATTTTTTTGGAAGTGAAGTTATTTTCCGTTAGTTTCTCGTGAATTCTTTGTCAGAAATTCAAGGCATCCTCAATCTATTATTTATTAAAGCGTATTCTCCACGAGTTGTGCAAGTGATCTCTCATGGGACATCGGAGTCAGCATACCTCACTAAAAAGTTCAATTACAGTGAATCAAACAAAAAAGTGTCATGCATTTAAGTTATTAGGGTTGAGTGAGTTATACCAAGGAACTTTGTAACCTCGGCAGTGTCATTGATGGCGAAATTCGTACAAAAATTGCTAAATGTGAGCTCTGCTCTCGTGTGGTGTGTGATCTCCTTTTCACGAAGTTTCCTGTGGAGTTAAGCCTTTACGAGTGGAAATTCGATAGTTTTCTTCATTATTACTTCCTCCGCTGACTAACTTATGTAGTTAGTGATGTTTAAGTTAGAATTTTCCGATTTCCATTTGTAAAGCAGACGCATGGGCTCGTGACGTGCTCTCATATTTTGTTATTTTCCTCTGACAGAGGCCTCGAAAATTACAAATATTGTGTAATAATTGTTTGTGATGTTGATTTAATGTGGGATAAATGGTAGGAAGTGGATTTGTTGGAATTTAGCTTCAAGGTCAATAAAATTGTTTCGGTGACGTATGAATTCATTCTCCGCATATCTCACATATTAAAAAGTACAGCTGATGCAGCCAAAGTTACAAAGACTGTGATAAGACCTCATGCATTGAATTATAATGTGAAAAAGGATAAACCATGATAAACCAATCAAATCCACATTGTAGGTATGATGCACCTAAATGTTTTGGTGATTTTGTGGAATTGGATATATTTTTCGAAATAAAATGATAGTCACTGTCATTTAGTACATTTTGAAGCTATGTGATAAGAAATGAGTAGTTCCTATGTGGTCGATGCCCATGATGAATAGAATGCATTGAGTATGAACGTAATTTTCTGGGGAATGACTGTGTTAATACAAATTGGAAGCGATGACTTTAGTTCAGCGTAAAATTTTTGAGCAAATTCATTTAAAATGTATAAAAATCAGCTTGGTGAGTGAGGGAATCATCACAAGATGCAGATACTAATGCAAAATAAAGAGAATGATGTAGGTGCACCAAGATTTATCGCTCTGGTTTAACACATTTATTTCAGTAGGTTTATTTCACGATTTTTAATGTCTTGGGCAAGTTATCAAATTCATAGGGATCAAAGTTTGAACCCAGTATTAGTGTGTTTTTCAGTATTAACTTCCTCAAGCCAGTTTTTCTATTCCAATAAAATTGTCATAGGGAGTCTCGTAGGATAAGAGGTTTTATCAGTTTGCTTTCCTCAGTAAACTTGCTGTCTCTTCTGCAAGTGCATAACCATTTGTAAGGAGAGACAGCGGCTTTATTCATATAGCAAGAGGGAATAGTCAGGGAGAGGGTTGAGGTTGTTGTAATAAGAATACGTAGTTGAGTATTTGGTAAGGATTCCTTCAAAACGTGGGAAAATTACATTATTGTCTACCGTTGCCGTTAATATCTTGTGCTGTAAACCATTAATAATGCATTACAGTGCCATGGAAAATAATTCCCTTTCAAACGACTTGAAGTTCCCGCAGGGTAATTCGCTGTAGCGACGGTAAATTGTTCTGTACTTCGTAAGTTGGCAAAAAAACTTTGGCAACGTGCTTGATTTTTAGCATCTCTCATTGGGGAAAATCGATGTGTCGTCATCAATTTCGATGGCGTCACTGCCATCTAAGGCCGCACAGACTATACAACAGTATGGGTCATAAATGACCCATCCTTCACGACAGCCCTTGCTATAAATAAGTCTCATGTCTTCCGTTCGCCAGTGATCAGTGATTTCTTCACAGTTCCTGATACAGACTTTACACGATTGAATATCCTTTGCCGGTCCTTGATTGCACGATTGAACATCCTGGCCGTTGGCCAGCAAAAATGTTGAAGGATGTTTTATTTGTCCCGTACGGCAATAGTGTAAGCCAACAACACCGAGCCTTAGCAGAGAGAGCAGGGGAAGCATAAAAGATGTTTGCTGGAAGAGGATGTTTATTCACAAGAAATCGGGTTTGCGGCTGGTTTTCCTTACATCAGACGGAGAGTGTAACATTTTGCAATCCACTACTCAAATGTGACACTCCGGATGAATATCTGATCTTCAGTGCAGTGAAACTACTACTAACATGGATTTACACTCATCCGTTGCTCTTTACCTTTTGCAAATTTTTTATCACGATAAGTCTTAAACAAGCATTGAGTAGAAAAAAAATTATTTGGTGGCTGAGAGTTAAAAACATGAAACTTTGTGCGAAAGAACTCGTCTTCGAGTGCCTTTCGAAAAACATAAGCTGAACTAATTTAGCCAGGGAGGTTAAACGAGTGATTTAATGCATTATGCTTGCAAGTTTCGGACGAATGTTTTAAATGCAAATGAGTCGGTGGATAAGACATCAGCAAAACTGGAGACTAATTCTTTCACAGTGTGAGTTAATAAAGGCATGGCGAATGATATATAAAAAATTTCGTTTCGTTACAAGTGAAGACTTTAAAGGGTGGGTGTTTTTGGGCAGCGTCCCTTTTGTGTTATAGGGAAGGATGTAGGGGAAGCAATGTAGGAGTAGGAGATGAACGGGTAATATGGATAGAGTTATGGTGGGTAGGAAGTATAGGGAAATTGATGGTTTCCGGCGTAACTTTGTGGAATTTACTAGACATATTGAAAAAATTACTAAAACTTTGTATTTCCACCGAATATTTTATTCGAACACGACCATGGTTTCGACGGTTAACGTCATCCTCACCAGAAGATGACGTTAACCGTCGAAACCATGGTCGTGTTCGAATAAAATATTCGGTGGAAATACAAAGTTTTAGTAATTTTTTCAATAAGTATAGGGAACTAAAGAATGTCATGAATTGAGATATAGTAGCGGTGGGAAGAATTCATTGTCCACCAAAACCTACCTTAACCGGCAGAATGCTAATAATAATAATTACTAATAGGCATCAGTCGTAGTTATTCGGGTTGGCAACCAACTCCTAAGGTGTTTTGCGCCATTTATGGTAGGTGGGTAGGTGTAGGAATTTTTCAGGGCACAGAGGAAGAGTGGAGAGAAACTCGGCGTCGGCATAAGAATGCTGTTAGCGGAAGGGACCAAGAAATCCTCGGTTGAACGTCCCATTCGACGGACGGAGTTCTGAACTTGAAGTGTCCTCACAGCACTCAAGTAAGGACTGGTGTACCTCTGAAAAACTCTGCGACTGCCAGGACTCGAACGCGGACGCTCAAAACAGGAGATCTGTACTCAAACCACCACTCCAATCTAATTCCCCAATATTTGTCGGGCATCAAATTTCGGGATGATTGGTACAGGGTGCGGCAACATAACTTCCTTTTTTATATGAATATATACACGACGCACCCTGTATATCAGACTTATCAAAGTGATCTCACAAAATTTCTGCATTTTGTCCAAACTAGTGAAAGTTTTGCTGAAACCATCAAATTATGTTCAGGGTAAGTTTAAAGAGAGACGGAAGTCCCGGAATGATCTGATTGATTCTTGATTCGGTTGAGTTTACTGGAATGAGTGAAAGTTTTGCTGAAACCATCAAATTATGTTCAGGGTAAGTTTAAAGAGAGACGGAAGTCCCGGAATGATCTGATTGATTCTTGATTCGGTTGAGTTTACTGGAATGAGTCTTGATGCTACGTACATACATTTCGAGAACATCACGTGATGTGGACTCTCTTTGTTGCCTCACTAGGTAGTTAAGTGTTGCATCCATATTCAGAGGATATAGGAGTTCACTGAATAACGTCAGGTCGGGAATCATGCCTAATATGTGTAGCTCTGTATTCATCTTCGCTAATGCCAATCGACCGAAGAATTTCTTTGGATTTGATCAAATATATCCTGTCACCTCGGCCGGATTCATTCCGCTAAGGCATGGATGACGTATAGGCAGGAACTTTGCTTACGTTCCTCCCTTAATATCTATCCGGCAAGGAATAATTCTTAAGAGGAAAGATAAAAGGTTGAAAAACCTTTTGGAAAAGAAGAGAGAGAGAGAGTTATTGTAGGTTTGGTGATTTTTCCCGGTGAGGCGTAGTATGAGCTCCTGTACCGAGCCAGTGTATTATGCTAGACTCAACCAAATAAATAAGATTAGAGAGATAGATTGTCGTACTGATAGATCCAAAATGGCATTTTCACCCGCACTAGAAGAGAACAGATCAGGCCGTATAACAAAGGGATAGGTTGGGGGAAATAATTTAGAGTAGTCTGTAGTGCATGATGCATGTATTAATCCCTTAAATGCTATAGATACTAACAATCTAGTTGCATGGGTCTCTATAGTTGCTTGTTTGCATGTCGGTAGTGGATGCTTAGTGATCTTCACCCCCTGCCACACACCCTCACGGTGGCTTGCAGGGTATCGTGTAGATGTATCATTATACCAAACGGTTTAGACGTCGTGGCATTCAAAACTATCCTGTCTGTTTCGGTCGCGATTATCGCCCATGTTCCATGAATGATGAGGTGCGAAACTTGTGTTCGACTTTTTTCTTTTCCTTAAAAAATACGAAGTTAAGGATTCGAGTCTCTGCGTAAAGGTAAAAGTGAAGCTTCATTGACCTGTTAAATGTATCGATGCAGTAGCTGGCCTGTCGGATTCAGGCGTTGGCCGTCTGCGTTGAATTGAAAATTCCTGTTGAGTAATGGATGGAATAAAATATGATGTGCGCTACGAGTCCGTCCAATTACTTTGCTTGTGATGCCTCTTAGAAATCGAGCAATCGATATCTTTCAATTTACATAGCTTCTCGATATATAACGACTTCCTTGCGAGTGATTCTCAGTTGATCGATATCATGATCTTAAACAGATGTTATCCTCTTAATTAATGATTGAATTAGTTTGGAAGACCGTACGATCCCTTTTCTTTGTACCCATGCTGTATAAAACATGTGAGATTAAATACACGTATGCCTTACGCTTGTTTTTAGGCAAGATACTCAGGTTGCTGGAAAACTTCATATTGGCAGCGTGTAACTTTTATTTTTCTCGGCGGTGAACATAACAGTAGTGGGACAAACATCCTTATGTTTGCATTAGTTTAAAAAAATAGACGGAATACAACTTGGGAGGAAATAACGAAGAATAAACTATTGAGAACTTATCAGTCCAATTCTCGCTGGAGCAAGTCTTGTTTCTTGTCTCCACAATGTGAACGACTCTAACGCGGCATTTCAGAGAGATCGCGTTGCTTGCTGTTTCCTGCCCGCTTTCCCCTCCACGCGATCGAGAGCATTTGGAGTTTTCTAACGGGATTTCTCGTTGTAAAATTCTCCAGATTTAAGCGCTTATTCAAGGTGCAATCTGAAGGACGCTTACTCCTCCGCGTCAGTTGCCTACCGTAACATAATGACTGTGCCCTACTCAGCATACCAGGCATCGCTTCGGTGGCTCACTGCATCTGTTGCTGGCAGTGTCGAAACTCTTGTGTCTTCAGGTACAGTGCTGTCAGTGGCCAGCACTGTACCTGAACAATGAACAAGTTGGATGTCTTCGCCCCAAAGCCACCGCTCCAACCGTCGGAGCCGACTGGGTGGATTCTAGATCACAGCCCCAGACGCAGAACTGGATCTTGCCTATCGTTGGAAATAGAGCAGTTGTTACTAGTGAACGACAACTGAGTTAATTTACGCTATGAATTATAAGTGATGATAGGAAAGAAGTAGGGTGTGTTGGGAAGAGAGGGAGGATGGATCAGGTCGCTGGTACTCAGGTCAGTAACGTTCCAAACAAGGGTCGCGTTTTCGATTCCTGCTTTGGGCGTGGATGTGGCGTTTGTCCTAGGATAAAATTTAGTATCAAGTTATAAAATTTAGTATCAAGTTATGTAAGATTTTACTATGTAACCGTACTATTGAGGCACCATAGAACCAAATTCTGCAACTACGAAGAGAGGAGGACAATGTGATGCCGACATAAACCCACTTTTTCCGAAAAGCGCGGATGCATGGCCATATGTCCTATCAGACGGAAGTTGATTTGATCGCTCTCCTTGCAGAACTCATTGAGGAGCAGGCATTTTACTGATAAAAATCTCTGCAACACCCGAGATTCAATCCCGGGTCGTCAGAGTGTAAAGCCATCATATTGTATTGGTTATTATGCATTGGCTATAGTCAATACACCGACCCGATCTCTAGGAACGACACGATGGTAACATTTAGGCGATGAAAAAACAAGGATTCAATCGTAGTAAAATTCACAGTTCCTGGCGATATTTCATGGAATTCATCTGACAATAGAAAATGAAACAAGCCTGTTGTATTTTTCCACCGTTTTGTTTGGTATAAGATACACGACGTGTTTTGGAACTCTATGCCATTTATTCTATGCACTTGAAAATGGTATATAGTACCAAAGTACGTTATATCTATTATCTTAAACTAAGTAAAACTGTGGGAAAGTACAACAGGCTTGTTTCATTTTCTACTCAATCCTGGTGTACTGGGACTAATAACATTCCCTTTGCCTATATTAACGCCACATGTGATGAGTGTGTATCTGCTTTGAGGACAATATGATTCACTATTTGACGCTAAAAATCAATTATAGATGTACTCGCACTTTTTAACACCATAAATCAGTACCATAGTTTCTAGGAACATAGTTTATGTTATGGATCTCAATGTCTCAGTCTCCCACCTTGAGTGTATTGTTAGTGAAATTCATTATCATTAATTCGTCTCCCTCGTCGTGTAGATGTTTTCTCAATATAAAGGCTTTTTGTGTAAAAAATAAAAATGCAGTGTAATTTCAGTATCAGTGAAAATATGCTTTAACCTCATAAGACTACAATTATTAGTGGTCTACAGTACGTCTCAGTGATTGCGACCGTATTGCTTTAAGGGTCTTCCACCTCTTCATGACGTCCTCGGCTCAAGTCAAAAAGCAGACTCATAAATTAAATTCGAAAAGAACTCACCATCGGACATGTTGACTGAGCACACCGAGTATTCGTAACTGGTGCATACGTATGACGGTCATGCACGATTCTGGCTGTGAATATGTCATTAAATATTTAACTTGGGATTCCCTCTAAGAGTTGGTGTGGTGCCCTCCTATGGTTTATGCTACTCATGTTGTGGGACCAACATTGTATTGCACTCGAAAACAATTATCAGTTGTTGATATTCACCCAGTCATGGATTAATATTGTATAGTTAGATTTGGATTTCCTGTATGTCAGTTTCATTGAATTTATGTGCGGACGATTTGAAGCCAAGTTTGGCAGGCCAAGCCAACTGAAATCCTGTGAAGCCACATTGGCCAAATATAGGCCCCTTTTTGGTCCAATATGGAAAGCTACTTGGGTACTACTCGCCCTAGTTACCATAACTAGGGTCTATTTTCTCTCACAGAGCATACAAGTTATATAATATACCTATTGCGAGTGGCGACTGGCACTTTCTAGGTTATAATGTCTCAAGCCAATTCATTCCTTTTTAGTTCTCTGCACCGCTACCATTCATCACTCGTTCCTCTCTATTGTAAGTAATATGGTTTATATATGAGTTATCCCTTCATTTGTACCTTATAATACGGTGTTTTGTGGATTTTTATACTCCAGAATACGTTCAATCAGTTTCCCTCTCGGTTGTGTTTCTGCAGCAATTTTGACGCCCTTTTCGTCGCAATTTTTCGCGAGTATCCGGGCTAGTGCATTTTGTGCTCATCCTTAACAGTCATCTGGGCCGGATTTGGGACGGCAATAGGTCTTTATATGAATATAACATGAATAAAGTTAACATTCCAGAGCATAGTATTAAAACCGTAGTAAAGAATGGCATGTGGTAATTACCACATGCCATTCTTTCATGACTTCATCAAGAATTAGGGGTCTAAACAGTGCTGGAAGTATACTTTAAGCAAACTGCGAAGGAAATTAAAATATCTCAAGTTGACTTGGGTACGATGAGGTCTCATTATGAGAATGGGAAATATCGGTATTCCTAGTAGACGGATGACAGAGCAGCCGGGAGAAAGAAGAGAAACGACTTTTCAGCGGAGATCGGGAATTCAATAGATTGCTGGAGAGAGCTGCGATGCCTGGCCTCTAGGCATCCGGAATTGATGGTCAACTTCTCAGGATAGAGTAAAAGGAAGGAATTTTTTAAGAGAAATTCACGTTTCAGAGATGGACCTTAGAGCCACTGGGGAAAAAATAGCTTTTAATGCGTTTATTACGTTATCAAATGGTTTTCTCTCACGAATTAATCATGGATTGGAAGACGGCACACATTTTAGAAAAAGCTACTCAGGAGCATTTACCAAGCAAAATGCATCCTGGATGATTGTGGTGATTCATTCTGCCGTTGAAATGCTTAAGTTTTCTGCTCGTCGGAACGTCTCCTTGAAGCCAGAATATTTCTCTAAGGGGCGATGTTTATGATATTTGATCAAACTTTTGCTGCCTGAGAATTGTCGTCGTCTCTCGTATCGTAAACGCCTAAGTCAACTGTCTGTCTTAAGTGCTTCGTAAACCCCAAATGTCCGTGACCAAACCACTAGCTGAGCGCCCGCATCAACTGATGGTACTCGTTCACCAAACGTAACGATTAAGGATTTAAGACTTTCCCGATGGATGATGCTCATGAGATTTTCTCGGGCTTGGCACCGAGTGAGTAAAACTGCAAAGTGAACTTCACCCTGAAAATGATAACAGAGTCGGCTATCGAAACATAGGCAGCAGCCGTTTAACTGACCCGATGCGAAGCCCAAGAAAACTTCATTAGACGCACTGTTGTTAGACCTAAAGTTTTTTGAGGTCTATGGTCGCCAACGATGATGTACCATACATACAGAAAAGTGAGCAGAATATATAAGTTTGTTTGATCAATTTTTTATGCGTGTTATTATAATATATTTCATAGATCAATTGCTCCTGAAAAAACATTTCTTTGCCTATTGTAGGTACTATGTACTGGCATTCACCCTCTCAAGCCTCCTTCACTGCAGGTTACCTTGCCGCTCGTGTGTCAAAACTTTTAAGCTGAACACTGAGTGGTTGTATGTTATCACGTTGCCCGGAAGCTGCCGACATGTCGAGAGAACATTAATGAAAGAAGATATTTACTGTATATATTTAAGTCAATTATGAGGCAATGCATATAAATTATTAGGATTGCGGGTAAAGTCTTTATTGAATTAGACGAACAAATCGTAACAAGAACATCCACTTTGAAATTATGTGAAAAGGTTGATACTGCTAATATATTGTACCAATAAAAGAGTAAGCAAATTGTTTTATCTTCTTTATAAGGCTTATAAATATTCTACCTTCGTGAACAGACTATTAAGAACTTTCATCTCTTAAATTTTGGCTTGCCTAAATCAAGAAGCCTAACGTCTGATGGGAAGATATATTTTATGACGTTCAAATGCCGTTGATTTATTTTCGAATAGCATATATTGCATCGAGGTGAGCGATGACCAAATCATAGCATCGTATTGGTTTCAACTACCATTCCTATATTCCTATTCAAAAGCGTTGGCAAAGAAGTCAATGGGTTCGTATCTTTCCGTAGCGGAAACGGAAGCTCCGTCAACGTTCGGAATCCATATAAAAACAAGAAGGGAAAGAGGCTCTCTATTTTTCATTGTGACCTGAAAGGAGTGAAAAGACATGTTACTGAGTGCTGCATGTACTCCCATGTACTCTGCCGTTATACCTGTACACTGCCTATTCCAACCGGCACTCACGAGAGCAGCCTTTCATGCACTGACCACAGTCTTTCATAAATCCGGTCGCATAATAGAATCTATTTGGTGCGAATGAGTTTTTTCCTCGCCACATTGCAAGCACTCACGAAGTACTTTCGAAAACGTCCGGCCCAAAATGATTGCAAGACTTTTAAGGAATACGAGTGGAAATATAACATTACCGCTTACCAAGCGTTGATGCTTTTTGTCAAACCATTACCCAAAATTAGGTTTGGGAAATTTAGTATTTTGATTGAGGAACTTTCCTTAAGATTTTTTCTATGCTTGACTCTAGGGGAATACAACCCGAGGTACACGGATCGCATGCGGCCCAGAACGGTGATGCATGCTATCCCCAGAGAAAAGTCAACAAAAATACTTTATTCACATGCTAAAAGATATGCATGGTTGTTTAATGATGCACTTCTTTATTTACCGTAGTGTAATTAATTGCCTTTTTTTAAGAGATTTCATTTAATATTTTTATTCGTGAAGCATAGTGTTTATTTGAAAAATAAAATAATTTTTTTGAAAGCGCAGCCCAAGGCAATTATTTCGTCACTAAATTGGCGTTAAAAACCTTGAACGGCCCTGATCTATATCTATTGGCAAAAGTAAGCATGGCCGATGAATCATTCTCCTCGTTTTATTAGCGTGTGCAGCAAGGACTGCTGCCTTAGCTTGCGAGCACTAGGTTTAAATAATTAGCGTAATATCCCTTACGTGCCATCGCGGTTACAACCCTTCCCCACCGTCAGCCTGGCTATTCTTATTTGATGGTGTTTGCTTATGTGAATTCACCCGACTTGGTAAACACATCGCCACTAACGCAAGCAGTTATCGATCCGATGATTGCTCCCCATTGATTCTCAACTATCTTCTCCATTTCTTTGGCCTTCCTTTCTTTCTTTTCTTTGCGTTTTCTGTACAGTATGCATCCCACTCTGTTTGCCTGATGTCTTATTTTATAGATTTTCCCTCACAATTCTTCTGAACCGGCTTTCTTCTGCTGATGCTTTCGTCTAACGGTGGCTCATTCACTCACGAACATTACCTCGCCCGATCTTTCGTAAGGATTTGTACTCGGAGAATCACTCTCTACTTGCTATGCTAAACATTTTTAATGACGCCCTATTTCTGTAAAATTCGTTCTTCTCTTTTCTGTCGCACTTTTTCAATGTCTCATCATATAGTGTGCTTCCTTACTCTTATGCCGGCGTTGCTTTTCGTAGGAAGAATACCCTTGTTGGAAACGTGCCATTTTTAAATCATCCATTACTATGATTTTGTGTCACCGCGGTGATCGGTCCATAACTTGCCGGCCTGGTAACTCAAAGCAGGTCGCGGGTTCGAATTGTCTTCTCGTCGCATGTCTCGTTTTGGATGCCGTGTTTCTAGCTTAGTTTAGATTATGCGACCGTTCTCTATTTGAGTGTCTTATAAGAGAGCACTTCGAGTCCAATATTCCGTCCGTCGTATGGGACGCAAGCCGTGGACCCCTTTTCACCTTTCGCGAAAAGCTATTGCCAACGCCGGGATTCATTCCACCGTTTCTCCGTTCCCTGAAACATCCAAACTCTATCCAGTGACTCACATACCCTAAATAGCGCAAATTACCTCAGTTGTCGGTCGCCTCCCCCGAACAATTACTGGATACTAGATTATGCGACATAACTAAGGCAGCTGAAGTACAAGGACTATAATTATTCTACTTATACGAAGGATTCTATTTTATAAACAACAAATTCCTCCACTTATACAAGAATTTGCTTTCATTTTAGATCTTTGTTCATCTTCCTTGTCACATAATTTTAATTTTGTATGCATCTATATTCTAGTTGTGTTCGCCATATTCCTTGTGATTGCCACTATTTATTCGCTCTTTTTATTTAATATCAAATCAACCGTCAAACCAGCATCGCAGACATTAGTGAGTGAATATATTTACATGCATGAAATAATGTTTTGCCCAAATGCCCTGCCTTGTGTCCCTTGTTAAAGAAATATCGCTGTGAACCTTTTTTGGGTTTTTAATCATCCCGAAGCAACCCTCCAGGGTAGTCAGTGAGAAATGCAAGACATCCTCGTCAGGTTGCTCTTTCGAGGGAAGGTGGTGTGTGTGCGATTGGCGTTGGAGTGGTTGGCGAGAGGTGAAGGGAAAGGAGCCAGAGTCGATCATACACTCAGTGGAATTGCCTGAATATTTCATGACAGGCGGAGGGTGGGGCTGGGAAGAGAAGGGGAATGGGCGGAAGATGCACTGTAATCACCATCGGCCGCCATAGTCAAGCTGGTAAAGCGCTTGCCTGGCAACCCAAAGTCACGGTTTCGAATCCCGCCTAGGGCATGAACGTTTTATTTTGTCTTGTAAATTGGAGGGGTTGGCGAGGGTAGACCTCTTTACATCCATTGTGCCAACCTACATTTAACCTGCCCGCCACTTGCAGACAGGGGACAAGAACACCACGGTAGAGGTATGGAATGGGGCCACCCATTCAACTTCCGTCCGGGCCCAACGTTGCTTAACTTCGGTGATCTGACAGCAACCGGTGAATTAACGTGGCTAGGCCCTTACCAGGTGTAATTTGTCTTAGTATTAAGTTAGGTGTGGCGGTACCTCATAACTTAAGTAATTGAAGCAGCTTAAATCATAATACGGTAACTACCACGACGATGGTAACCGCTATTGAATGGTAAGTTAGTGCCAAAAATGTTCATCTACATTTATATCTACGTGATACCTTGCAAGCCACCGTGAGGGTATGTGGCAGGGGGTGAATATCACCAAAACATGCACTATTGACATACAACTAGGGTAATAGATGGAAAAATTCTTATGATATGGGTTACATGCAGCTTCATGGTTAGAATGGTTCTCATGGTTCACCTAAGTAGTTCCGACGCCTATGCGCCATAGTCAGGCGTTTACACCTATTGATGATGCCACCGTAAAGTACGAATAGTGCTTACAAAAAGCGCGCACGTAGAATAACATAATTTTTTTTCCATGAATATAATGAGCTCGAAGTAAAGCCCAAGACTGTTGATTTCATGGGGAAGTCGTTCTTGTGTGACTATTACGTAAGTGGGACGGTTACGGCTGCGAGATTCTGGTTAGCAACTTACCAGCCTATCAGCACAGTAATCATGATTTTGAACCACGCCTCGATAAATGGACGTAGTATTTGTCTTAAGAGTTGAGTTCGGGATACAGGGTGCAGTATGATCCCAACAATTTGAGTACCTTCACACATAACTCAACTACCAGTGTTGCGAAGTATGGTTTATAGCTGTCGTAGCACTTCTGTTCTAGCAGTAACCAGATTAAAAGTTTCATAAGTAGGCACAAGGAGGTAAGTTTTCAGGTTTGTCCTGAGACAGAACATAGGGCCGGTAGTGATAATCCGATCGGCAACGTTCTTGCCTGGCAACGTAAGCGTTGGGTTACCGCCTCGGGAAAGAACGTAGTATTTGCCTTAGGATCTAACATCTGTTTAAGAGCATAGATGTTGCCATACCACCTGACATTCAGAGCAACCGAAATCCCGCTTAGGCTAGTATTGTAGTGAGGGCCGATTCTCGCTTGCATTCCGACCATTATATAATAACCCCATTGGATCGGCTTAAAAAGGGTCTGGACGTGAGGATTGGTGAGGAGAGGAACCCTAAGTTGGTGGCGGTCTGGAATGGGGGGGGAATACGTTTTTCAGAATTTTTGTCATCGAATCCAGGGATCGGGTTGGTGTTGTGGCTAGAGTTATGGCCTCCAATCTCGAGAGCCTGGATTCGAATCCCGGCAAAGGTAGAGATTTATAATTAGTGTACGGTTCCCAACTTGATTACTGTGTTGAGAGCACTTCAAGTTCAGTTCTCCGTCCGTCGGGTGGGACGTTAAAGCGTTGATCCCATGACGACTCTCGTTCAGAGAAGGCTAATGATAACGCCAGGTTTCTTTCTACCGTTCCTTCTTTGCCATTACAACCCTACCTCTTTCTATATGCCCACCTATCCTAAATGCTTCAAATGAACTTAGCCGTCTGTCGAATCCCCAGAATTATTACAACTAGTACTGTCTGTGCATTCTTACGCATAATCATTAGACCGTTGAGCGTTGTCGTCGCGCTAGCGAACAGCAATTTCTATCTTCTCCGGCCTTGCCCTCGTTGTGTGATGCCTCCCATTTGAGGTGGCACTTGTGGTCTCTCGAGCGGTTTTTTCGGAGAATTTTAACTTTGGCCTTATATTCCCTAAAGTTCTGCGATGCAGCGTGTATACATATCTATTAGCGATAACTTGCAACTGCAGTTGTGGACAGAACCTTGAATTCCACTAAAAACATTAATGCGAAGGAATGCTCCTGGCTCAAGTTCAGGAATGAGCATACAACTGTATCATGTTATAGATAGTGTATTTAATATTATAAACTGTCAAATATCTATGAAAGACTGATTTTCATCATCTAAATAGATGGTTACATGTAAAAGGAATCCGAATGTTCTATATTGTACTGTTAGAACAATAAATGGAAGAGCGTATATGGAGGAATGGCTTCTACGCCTCTCCTGCCCATCGATTACTGGCTGCGGAGTAAGCATTCCCCCTTTCACATCTCTCCTTAGAAACTTCTAGGGAGAGAATGGCATTTTTCTCTTCCTATGCGAAGAAACTTTAGCACGTTCACCGTGGTGTTCTTAGCTGTTCCCAAGCGGCGGGATAATTGGTTGGCCAGGAGAGGAGTAATTACCCCGTCTTCTCCCTTCCATCTTTTCTGAAATCTCCCCCCCCCCCCCTCCTCTTTGAGCGATCCCGGGAACTCACGTTGTCATATGGTCGCCCCAGACTCTCGTTCCCCCTCTCCTCCCCCCCCCCTCTCCGCACCGCCCCTCCAAACTCCCTCCACCCTCCCCCTTCCTCTCGGTTGTATAACTTGGGTCCCGTTCTCCAAGCCCCAGCTCAGATTATGGTCTCTTAAAATCAGTGTTATATGTCGAATAAAACTTTCTACTCCCGATCCTTCGAGAGGCGGGCGTGTGATGCGCGGGGAATATCTTACTGCCACTTTAAACCCATGGATGAGCACACTTCAAATGCTCGTAAATGGACTCGTAACTTTTGGAAATGACCGCATGACGTCAATGTGGCGCGATCTTTTGCGCATCAAAATGCTGCAGGTTATAAGTGAAACATGCCGCGCCGGGGTTAATCATTGCGTAAAATACTTGGCGACATAATACTCCAAGTGTGGGAGTAATACATCTCTCAAGAAGTCACTCTTGACTTCATTAATTTTAATCCCTACAACTCTTTTCCTGAGGCCCACAGCGAGAGGTATAAATATTGAATTCATCAACCATGTAAAGCAATGAATGTGACAATGCCTCATCGGGAAAAGTTGTGAGCTCTCACAGCTAACAATTATCAATAAAAGTTTCTACAGAAACCGTAAACTATTGTACCTATCCTAAATACGTGGGAAGGTATTTAGTGATTAACGGGGTATCAACTCACGCCCAGGGTCAACTTCACGCACCTATAATTAATAACAATGCACAATTACAAAGTGACAACTAAAATCATACACTCATACCACCTGTTAGTGTCTCTCATTAGCACAAAAAATAACGCACACTAAATTTAGCAATTTACAGCAATGCTCGTGATTATTTCCTGAAAATGTACAGCAAATGTTTGTTATCGTATATTGCTTATTATGTAATTATATGTTAAGTTGACCCCGGGTGCAAGCCCCCGTAAATAACTAAATACATTCCTTTTACCCACTTTTTTTAATGAAATTTTCAGTAGTTTACGGCTTTGGGAGAAACTTCTTTTATTAATAATTCTTCATCGCACTGATTTCAGTTATCCGTGTTTTCATCCCGTGGACATTATCTGACGTTTTTGTTATCTAGGTCAGATGATTTTATCAGTTTTATGAATAATCCAACGTATAAATTGATAAAAATTTCCCGCAAATGGTAAAGGAAACAAATGGACAATGCCGCATGGAATTAATCTCAGTTTTCATGAAAATTACGTTAATTTTTAAATTAACGTAATTTTTATTTCAACGTTAATTAAAATGTTTGAATTATTATTATATGGTGTTGTATTAAATTACAGTCTCGTTCCAGTGAGGTAATTTTTATTCAGCGATATGAATGATAAATTTGTAATGTCTACGTATGCATTTACTGCAATACCCTGCAAACCACCCCAGGGGCGTGTGGCAGGGAATGAACCATCACCACGCATGCATTATCAATGAGAGAGGAGTCTCTTTATTCTGACTACTATGCAGGGATGCAAAAATACCACTCCGTGCATACACTACTTACATGCTACTGAGAGGCACAATGTTACCCCTCTGAGGAAAGTAGTATGCATGCAGTTACGAGACACGTGAAATGTAGGCTATAAATGAAACTAAATTTCAAGTTTGCACAAACTAATGTAATCGTTATGGATTATTCAGTAATTTTTATCAGTAAATGAACTCATTAGCTTATATTCCCTAGAGCATGCCTGAGTTAGTGGTGTTAAAACCCGCAAACGATAAAAAAAAAGAATCAGAGTTTACGAAAGTGTAAATATTTTTTACCCTTTTACTGGGCTAACAATCTAATATGGATTCGTTGTACACCTTACAGACCCTGTAAAGGCATCAGCATTTGAGTTCAGGTTGAATGCATTTGAAACCGATAATCAATCTAAAAATTATAGAGCCTCGGGAAAAGATGCCGCATTCAGGAAATGTCGCTAGTTAATATTTCGCTTAGTTCACGCCGTGAATTTTTAATTTTTAGACGATGGTTTGGCATGAATAAGAGCAGTTGTAGAGTTCAGTATAGGATTGAGAGTTAAATAAAAGCTCTGCCATTTATTATCAGCCCCATTGAGTTGCACGACACGGACTGAGCTCCGAGGAAACCTGTAATTTCACAGTTTCGGAATGCGCGCTCGCTATATTTCCCCTCGTGAGTCTGATGCTTCATCCACTCGGAATTGTGTGAATCATTACCTCAGCTAAGACCCCTAAGCTAATGAATAATTAACTCTTATAAATGGGGTGTCGTGGCTGGTGAATGCTGGCTGGTGAATGCGAGGATTCAATTTCAATTAAACATTTTGAGTAACATATTTCAATGGTCATATTGGATTGGGGGCAGGCGTATCCAAGATGGAAGTAAGGAAACATTTGATTAGAATTTCATCGGGAGCGTGCTTCATTATGGGAATGAGATATGGACGGAAACAGTAACAGAGAATCCAAGGCTTCGAGGTCTTCTTAAATGTGGGACAACCGAGGAATGATGAAAATACAGAAAGCAACAAACGAAGAATTTCTAAGAAGATTGGAAGAAAAGAGAAGTCTATGACATCTAAATTGTTCAAATCATAGTCGAAGACAATAAAACATGTGAGGGGAAATATACAAAGTGACGTTTCTTTTCCAATCTCATCGTTCCACAAAGTTACGCCTCAAATGTTGAACCGTTTAGAATTCTGATCTAGGCCTGAAAGTCTTTAGTGTTTGGAGTGGATAGGAATTGGTGCTTACCAACTGGGGATTGTTGATGTATATGAATAGAAAATTTTCAAATATGAACATATGGATACTATTAAAAATAACGGCAGGGATGGGAATTTTTTGCATTAGTTTCCGGAAAAGAATCGTCAATGACAATTAGTTTCATCTTTTCTTACGCTCCTCCGCTTTAGTGTGATTGCATTTTTAGGTGATTAAACTGCTGAGGTTCTATCGCAACGTCGTACCTAACATAATCTTCAACTTTATCCTTTGGCCAGTGCTACATCCATGATCGGGGCACGGTTGAAACCCACGACTGTTAGGTTATCAGGTAGTTCCATTGATAACTGCCACTGTCTGCAGAATCACTTCATAAAAAGTTTTCGATCCAACATCACGCATCCTATTTCGATCATTATTTAACCATTTGCAAAGAGGGTGTAGAGTTTTTGAAACCATAATAATTGTTTATTCGTGTATGATCTTTATTTATGAAATCTCTAGCCAGAAGAAAGTGCGTATGACAGATGTAATCGAGAAACGTCATCGATAACTAAAAAAATGTAATTATTGATTCATCAAGGAAATCATGGCTTATTCGAAACATCTCACAGATGAGCTAAAGAACGACAGACATAGTGTCGCATTACATGTCCATCCGTATTTCTGAATAAATTGATTTGCATGTTACAACATAATGAAAAACCAAAGGCCTGTCCACTACTGCTATTACTACCGAGAATGCAACATGTTCCGTCGGGACCGGAAATTACGTAATGATCTTGGGCGGATATCTACCGGTTCAGCTGTTGCGTAGCATGAAGGAGATGGTAATGAATGCGGTTTTATGTTTTGCTCGTAGACAAGTGTGAGAAGTTTGTGATTATATAAATGATTCGTCACTAAGGGAATCCGTGGTAGCCAGGTGGCTGACGTGCCAACTTACCAACCTAAGGATCGTGGGTTCGAATCCCTCCCAGGGCTTGGGTGTTGTGTTTATCGTATTTATCGTTTATCGTGACTGAGATCGTAGTTTAGTTGGTGCGTTAAAACTTATGCCGTAGAAGCACCAAAGGACCGAGGTTTACTGCTACTAATGACCCAAAAGCGTCCAGTAGTGTGATCACAATGTAGTGATTAGCACAATTGGCCCGACCAGTAATGGGGGTTCCGTAGCGGAGCTATTTCCCTATGGTTCAATAGAAATTTTCGGCACATACCACTGCTTCATGTAGAAATAACTTAAGTTTTTACATTGCTAAATAACATGACTTTTGCGTATATTTGTGCAAGTGCGAGTTTAGTGATAATTCACTTCCATGCACTCTCGAAGTGGTTGATGAGGTTCTCAGAAAAGGTAGATGCACTCACAACCATTTCTTTCGTATATAGGTAAATGTTACGTAGCTTGCAAGAGGATGTTATGGGAAATGTTATTAGTCAGACATCTTGGGATATATTGAAAGCGATGAAACATCAAGTATTAATAGTTATTTTTTCATATTCGGGTTGATTGTTGAAATTTTCTACTGCAGTTAGGAGCTGTTGTGATCACGAAATGAGCATTAATATAAGGATCATTTGAAGCTGCAGGTTCACTCGTTTTGCGACTCCTCCTATATTCTTGTTGTTGTTCCGTGAGCCATCATGATAGGGGTTGTAAATGGTGATGAGTTGGTTTATGTGACGGCTATAGCAATGGATTGACATCCCAAGGTCCCAGGTTTGAATCCCAGTGTAGTGGTAGAGATTTTTCTGTTTAATGCCACTCCCTATGCGTGAGTTATGTAAAGAGCACGTCAGTTCCAGAAGTCCTTCCTTCGGTTGAGAAATTAAATCGTGCGTCTCTTGATGCCTTTTCCAGGTAGTCGACTACTGCCGACCTCCTTCTCCGCCCTTCCTCACTTTCATATCAGATCCTGCAAAAACTCTACAATCGTATTAATGATTCAACAGGTGTAAGCGATAGAATCTAAAATCTGATATAAATTTTAGAATTTACTCTGAAATTATCCTCGTGCGAAATATATTTTCATTTCGGGCTGTCTTACTTATACTCTCCTTGTCATCAATTGTCTCCATCTCTAGATTCTTGCGGTCTTTATTTTACATGAATTAATACGTTGCTTAACTTGGAGGTGCGTGAGGATCGGGTTGGAGCAGTGGCTAGAGTACTGGCCTCTCATCCCGAGGACTCGGGTGGTGGAGTTTTCATTGATATACCGATCCCAACTTAAGTGCCTTGTGGAGAACATTTCAAGTGCAGTACTCCGTCCGTCGAATGGGACGTTAAGCCGTGATGCCGGGATTCTCTCCACCTTTCCTCCGTTCCCTGAAAACTCCTGCTTTTTCCAGTTACCCACGTAACCTCTCTAGTGCAAATGACCTAATTTTTCGGTCGCCTCCCCCAAATAATAACAAAAACAATTGTAGCAACGTCTATTTGTTTAGCTTTGATTAATGAACGCGTGGAAATGGAATAGGGTGTGTTCCACAGTATGGTTTATGCATTTTTGATTTTTTTCATGCCATTCGTTGCTACACACGATGCATTAGCACTTCGTATCCCTTCAAGCATCAGACTGCACAATGACAAGCATCGTGCATACGGTTTTTACACAGTATGATACCTACTATTGCCTAACGGTTTATCGAATCGCGGAATTCCCCTGAGTTAGAAAGTATAATCTTTCTGCAGTGGGACGCAATTGCTTCTATTCAACAAGTAGTGTAATTCACTGTTTAAGAACTGCAAATGCTCAGGTTACATCACACCGTTCCGCCTGAATTTATTACTGATAATTTCATTGTATGTATCTCTCGGGTACATGCATTACAGGTGAGTCCTAAATACTGTTTTTGTGCCTTGGGGTTGATGGATACGGGGTCAATGGATGCCTTTCCCTCTATTTGATCAATTACCCAAGTATCGCTTACTTACGTAATAAATTTGGTTGTGGTGCAGTACCGAAGCGATAGTAAAAAAAATCTTAGGGTAGCTTAGATCACCGACAAAATATAGGTACTTGAAGACGGAAGGGATGCGAAAAAAGAAAATCCATCAATGAACCGGGTGAGAGAAAGTGTGCATGAGTGAATCTTATATACGGGTCAAGAGAAAAAACCAATCGATGAATTATAAAAATGGACGGAGTAATTCTGTATGGAACACTTGTGCTCATGAAAAGGAATAAATATCCTCCCAACTAATGTCCTTCCTTCCTAGTTATCTCATAAGGAGAGAGGGGAGTGAATGAAGGGCTAGTGTTGCTGAGGAAGGTCAGGAAAGGGGTGATGTCTTGAACGAGGTAGAGGAGATTTCCAGTGGGAAGTAATTGGATTCATGTTGCGTCAGCCACAAAATGCGAGAGAAAGTGTACATTGCGAGTCAACTAAAAGTTTGAGACGACGTAGGCTAAAAAAGGGTTTGTATCTCGTTACCATTATGTTATTCCTACGTATTATGAACTTCCACGTTAAGCGGTCCAGATTTTGTTTAAATATTTAAAAGTCGAAAGTGTATGCTAAGCTGTTTAAACGCTGCTTAAATGATCTATATGATGTTCGTTCGTAGGTTTCCGCGGCGTTGATTAGATGTTCTCTGCATTTTTCTCGGGATGCGTCCGCGTCGTTTGACAGTGAGACAACAGTTTCGCCAACCTTCCTGTTGGCGAAACTGTTGTCTCACTGTCAAACGACGCGGACGCATCCCGAGAAAAATGCAGAGAAGATCTATATGGTATTATTTGCCCGGAATCGTAGAAGCCAAGATAGTTAAGCTTTGTTAAAGCTATGTACCGGAGGTCCCGGTTTTTAATGCGGGAGAGGCCTCTAGATAGGCCCAGCTAGTAGGATAGGTCCAGTTTGCTAGGTTCCAGGTCTTTCTCGAATGAATCACAAGCAGCACTAGGAAGAGGCCAGACCCCCCTCCCCCTCACTTGGCTTCAGGCGTCGGTGAGGTACTTGGTGAGTTCCATCCTCACTGACTCGACCTTTGAGTTGAACTCAGTCGTGTATATATATTATAGTAGATTACAGCGTGGTAACTTACGATGTATACAATTTAATTCACTAGAGGTGGTTTTTAAACATTTTTCTTTGGCCTCTTCTTCTTACCAATGCATTGTTTTACACGTCCGGACGTATTCTCAAATTGCGTTATATCCATATAACAGCTAATTCATATACCTTAGTGTCTCTGTTTCGACAAAAAGGGTGCAAAAATTCTTTTGCCTCATACCTTTCGTTAAACTTCGTGATTGCGCAAGATTTATTTGCTCTGTTCCCCGCACGATACGCAAGTTATTGTCCTTCAGTTTATGTTTCAGTGGAAATACACGCTCCTGAACTCCGGATGTGCTCGTGAGGTCATTTTGAATTTTTTTCGTATTAATTCACTGCCTTTTCTGATGAGGAAAACCTTGCGTACCTTAAATGCTAGCTATAGTTTAGTTAGTTTGGGTGTGACAGCGTGATTTTTCGCCCGTGGTCGATTTCCCCACTCTCTTTGTTCTTTCTTTTTCATCATGAGTAGTAGTAATGGTAATAGTTATTCATAAGTTATAGTTGGGAGACCCAAGCTGAGTATTATTAAGAGTACCAGATTTTCCTGGAAAACCACATACGGCACAGTGACCGGAACCAGCCTGATATGTGATTTTTACTCGGACTTAGTGGTTGGTGAAATTTACCTTCACCAACCTGACAGACCTTCGTGTTCAAATCTGGGGTGGTTGATTAGATCCGGGGGAGGTGACCGATAGCTAAGGTCTTTTGCGCCAGCAAGGAAAGGCAGGTTATATTTCGGTAGGATTTGCGGTTTTTTAAGGGAACGAAGAAGGGGTGAGAGGAACCCGGCGTCAGCATTGGCCTTAAATTAATTAGACGTAATTAGACTTAACGAAAGGTACCAAGGGCTCCACGGTTTAGCGTCTCATCCAACGGACGGAGCACTGAACTTTTGTGTTCTCCACGCAGCGCTCAATTAGGGACCGTTTTACCAATGAAAAGCCTTCTGTCACTCCCGGGATTTGAAACCCGGCCCTTGGGATACGAAGCTTGTTCTCCAGCCACCAAACCAACACAATCCCTCCCGTGGTGCTTTATTATTTCCCTTCCCAGATATTTATGGCAAATCTGTAATTTGCCTTGTTCACACAAAGGTGTATTACATCAATAACACTTAACATACTGCGGCTAGCTTGATAATGAACCTGTGATAAAGGAGATTAAATGTTGAAAGAAAAGGTTTAATACTCTTTCCTTCCGCGTAGTTGTTGTGATCAGGAAGGCTACGAAGTTTTAATTGAGAATCTTCAAATTTTTTTTACTGTCATTAGTAGCGAATAGTACAAATTCCTTGAGAGTAATATGAATACTATTGACTATAGAAATGAAACGAGCCTGAAAATAGAAAAAATTCATCATCAAAGTCGCTAGTGAAAAATTCATATTCCGTGTTGTCTTGCGTATAGGAATAACGCTGAGTTATAACCATTTGTGGCCACGTGTCGCATAAGTAAGGATTAAGTTTTGAAAGGCATGTGGAGCTGCCTACATCTTTCCGGTTTGTAAATTCAGCTCTATTTGCCAAACGGTCTCTGACTAAAGCAATCCGGATCACGGCGTGGAATAGGCTCTTGCCATAATTAGTTCCCTGCTCGGTGAGAATTTAAAATGGCGAGTTTGCGTAAACCGTTGCGTTGCTCTGTCAGTCCCTCATGACGGAGAAGCCAAGTCGTCCGCCTCCGCCGCAAACGTACGCGTGAATAAAAAAAAACTACGAAAATCCTTTCCCTCGCTCGAAGAGAAATGAAGGACGGAGGAGCGTGAGGAACAGTTTCCCGAAGCTCCCCTCGACAATTACCTCCGCAAATCACCGGTTTCCCATCCGAACTGAGTAAGGACCGCGAGTGGATTTCTAGCCTCGAGGGTACGAATCTCGACCCCCCATCTCTCTTCCGCAGCTGGGCAAGACGATCCCCCACACTTCCCCCCGAAACATTATCCCCGTTGCGTAGCGCACTTCGCTCACGAAACCGAGCGGAAAGATATTTCTTCGGAAGACTTTCACTCCGCGCGCCCTCAAGGTTACTGCCGCCGAGACGACGGGCTCTCGGTCCAAGCCGGAATCGGAAAAGCGAGAGCCCTTCGTCTCCATTCACCGTTAGTCATCATTCCACCTATGGTCGAAATTGGGGAGAGTAGGAAACCCCCCGCATCAGGAAAATATTTGAACGTGGCGGGCGAACTGCGATCGCCTCCTACCGTGAGTAGTGGGGAGGGGGGGTGGGTCAGAGGCGCAGCCAGGAATATCTTTTGGGGGGTTCGCCTGGATTGGATGGTAGGCACAACTGGTCTACCTCTACCTAGAAGTAACATGTTCCTAGTTGGTACATATATTTTGTATTTAGCGGGCGTTTCATCGCATTAATATTAATAATCTTCTTATATCTTAAATCTTTTAACATTTCAAAATAAAATATTTTTAAGTGCAATTTTATTTTAAAATTTAAGAAAACTCAAGGTATACATAGTTCTCTAAAAAACGTGTTTTTAATTAAATTTGAAGTAGATCATAGTGCTAGAAGATTCATAATAGCCTTGACAAACGAGCTTCAAACATACCGAGAAGGAATACAATGCTATCACACTGAGAAAACTTATATGATGCATTTATAATTTATCATGCCTAAAGACTAGGGGGTTATTTAAATACTCTGATTTTAGGTAGGCACAAAAAGATAAGTTATTCAAATGGAAAGAAAGTCTGTCTATTTAGAGCTCGAAATAAATGTTAAGTCTACGTGATTTTCTAGCAAGTTCGTCTCAATAATTTGGTTCCAAGGGGAGGGGGGTCTCTTATCCCGAAAACCCCCTCGCTGTGCCCCTGGTGGGGGAACTTAAGGGAGTCTTTTGCCTCCTCACATCAAGTTTCGGATCGCTCAAATATTATTCCTTTTGTTGCCGTTAAGGCACATCAGTCATTTTTGTTTGGTGAAAAATTTTAAGGGAGTGGATTTGGATTTTTACGTGTTCCAAAGGTTTAGGTTATATTGCATCGTCTACCCTAATCTTAAATCATTTATAAACACAACGATCAATTCCCGAGAAGATATTCGAACCTGCGGCCTTAGGATAAAAAGGCCAGTAAGTTACCGCGCCAAGCTACTACATCTATATAATACCCTGCAAGCCACCATAAAGGTGTGTGGTAGGGGAGGACCGGCATGAAATATATAAGGACTGGCATATTAGTTTAATTAGCATCAGACCTCTCCTTATCATCACTGGTCTTCTGTCCTAAAACTGGTTTCATGCAGCTCTCTAGGAGATTTTTCTTTTGGCTAACCACTTAATATATTCTTGTAATACTTCTATGTTACACCCTTCACTACCTTGCTCACTTAATGTCACCCTCTGAAAGTGATTCCGTCCATTTATATCAACGGAGCTCTTCATGAGAAAAACATGAATAACGATATGACCGATAAGTTTGTTCCTTCTTTCCATAATTCTCGCCAGATTCCTTTCTAAATTTCTTCCTCAGATATGAGAGCTCCTTTGCACAATCTATCTTCAGTTCTTTCACTCGTTTATGCTTCTAAATAAAAGCAAATAACTGACCGTGGAATAGGTGGAAATGCAGATCTCGCAAATTCACGCAAATACGTAATTTGTACGAGAAACTGCTGAGGCGATTGAAAAACTGCCGAGGCAAAAGGCGCCTGGTAAGCCCAGCCGCCTCTTCCTCAGTTACCGCAAGGTTACCTTTTTAAGAGCCATTCATTCGCTCGCCTGTCAATGCCTCGAGGTTGATATTTGCAAAGCATGCTTTTTATATCAGTATCTGCGATTTCTCGGCTGTTTCAGCATGACTTTAACGATGACGGGTTCAGTTTTTTTCACGGAGGGAATCATGAAGTCCATCTTTTCCCTTGGAGGAAGTCGTATTCACTCATACTTGGGCCTTACTCCCTTTGTCCTGAAATGACAAGCGGAGAGAGTTAATTTCCCTTATCCCTGTTTAATGAGGATCTTCAACGGAGGAAATATACTTGTTTTATTTTTTCAGCTCTTATTTAGATTGTTTGTCCTCAATTGTGATGTAGTAAGAAGAGAAAAATGGAGTATTAGTAAAATAAAACTTCTCTAATTTTTTCTGTGGAAATTGTTAATCGACGATTAAAGTTTCTATTAGATAAACGAAAGGCTCTCTCAATATTCCAATCATTTTACCAAACTCTGGCAAGTGCAGTAGCCTCGTAATTATGGCAGTATTGAACCCTTAGTTGAATAGAATTGAGTAGGACTTCAGAGAGACTGCTGAATAGAGATATTTAAATTTTCTTCCTGCAAACAGCAAGATATCATATTCTTGTGTTCTAATTTCTTTAGTTGTTATTTCTGAAGCTTAAGTATCAAGCTAAAATACTTAGCTCTTGCAACGCCTGTTATCTGGATTCCTAAATGTCTACTGTGATTAAAAATGTTGTGAAAACAAACATTTGTTAACATCGATAAAAATATACTCTTTCCTTGTTTCTGATTATGTAGAGGCATGTTTCTCCTGAGTGTTTAACAAAACGCAAGTATTTCTACGTACGGTAACTTTATTTTTTCTGCATAGACGTGGTTCGTGTTCGGTGATCATCCTCCGCGCTCTCCCTAGAGAGGATTTGCTGGGTCACTTTGCACAAGCTGTTTGCATATTGTGGTACAAGAGAACACTCCTTTGCCCTCTTGTACTAAGCCGCACCTTGGCGGGCGATATGAGCTGCGATTCGCTGGGCCTCGATCGCATGACGCGAGGGAAATTCGTTCCTGGAGAAGCTGGGCGGAATATATCTCGGCTCGAGGCTTTAACTTTCCCAGTGTGGGAACCGCCTGGGGGCGAGCCGCGGGAATCTGAGAAAGTGGAGCGACTTCGCTTCGCTCGGATGGAATCAGTGGATGTGCCACTCCAAACGACGGTCTTGCATCCGACTCTCGCCCGTCACCGTCACATTGTGGGTCATATTCAGAATCTAAACTTCAGCCTCGCTTCCACTGCTTACCTCCTATCATTCCTACAACAAATCCAATTGGTTTATAGTATCTACATGCAAAGGTGGTAATACTTCTGAGCATGATGCTGAAGACTGAATTGAGGCTGGACTACCTTCAGAATCTCAACTGCAGTCTCACTTCTACTGCTTACGTCATAAAATCTCTATTCATCTAATCTACATGATACTCTGCAAGCCATCATAAAGGTGTGTGGCAGGGGGTGAATTCACACCAAACTTGCATCACATGTCACGCTCAAAAAAGGATTAGTAATGATATAATAATATAAACTTCATAATTTAAAAAAGATAAAAATAGCAAAGCAAGCATGCAATATCATGCTGTTAGTTGGGTTAGCTTAAAGTCCTTATACCAACATGCAACTACCTATGCTATTCGTTGATACAGTCGTATTTATGCTATTTACAGCTTTTCATAACCGTAATTGTACGAGGAAAAAAGAGATTTTGAATCTGTCAGTTCGGCAATCAATTCCTCTAATTTTGTGATTATGGTCCTGCCTACCATAGTAAGTTGGAGTTCGCAAAATATTTTTAACGTCATCAGTGAAAATACTATCTATAATTTATGTAAGAGATTAAGTCTAAATTTCAATCTGCGATCTGACTATGATTCCCATTTTAGTTCATCTATCATACCGGTTACGCTAATATAGTTATCATACCTTCCCTTTACAATTCTTGCCGAACTTCACTGCACACGTTCATTACACGTTCAAGTTCATTGTTTAGCCCTATTTCGTATGGATCCTATATACTGGTAGCGCATTCCAAAAGAGGTCTCACAAGGGAAAAGTAGCTAATTTCTCGCACATGATCGTCACACCCAGTACTCTTTTGATGCATACCAGTTACGATAAGCTATTACGGGTAGGTATACAGATTCTCCTCGATATGGTTCCAGTCGGTATACAGCGTGGCGCGATGAAATAATTACAACGATGAAGTAATTACAACGTCGCAGGGAGAATCTGCACACCTATTTGACTCAAAGTAAAGATTTTAGGACTTTAGCAGTAGAAGCGAAGCTGTAGTTGAGACCCACAATGCTTCCTCCGAGCGTACTTGAACACAAAACGTGAGACGGCTCGGTAGAAAATACAACACATTTACCTTGAGTCATTATCAGAGGCTTCCGTCTTTTGGCCGGAAACGTTGCCAGTTATTTTCCTCGTAGCGCGGGGCACACCTTTGCGAAGCAAGCCATCACCTGTTTCCTAGAACGACCCGGCCAGCTGGCGTCCGTCGATAGTGCTCAAGACGAAGCTTCGGACTGCAATAAGAAGAAGCCGGCCTCGGATTCTCATGCCGCGCGTGGCCACTCTATTCACGTACGCGAAATCGCTGCGATTTTGAATAGATTCATCTACATCTACGTCTACATAATACTCTGCAAGCTACCATAAAGGTGTGTGGCAGGGGGTGAACTCACGCCAAACATTCATTACATATCTACATCTACATAATACCCTGCAAGCAACCATAAAGGTGTGTGGCAGGGGGTGAATTCTCACCAAACATGCATTACACTTCATGCATAAAAAAGAACTAGTATTTATATACTGTTCTAAACGTCACTATTTAAAAAAGATAAAAAAGCGAAGCAAACGTGTAAAACTTGCTGTTAGTGGGGTTAGCTTCAAGTCCTTATACCAACACGCAGCTACCTATGTTATCCATTGCTACACTCGTATTGGATATATTTACCGTTATTCATATCCCTTATAGTACGAGGAAAAAAGGACATTTTGAATCTGTCAGTTCGCCATCAATTTCTCTAATTTTGTGATTATGGTCCAGTCTACCATAGTAAGTTGGGGTTCGCAAAATATTTTTTGCAGCATCACTGAAAATATGGTCTTGGAATTTGTTTAAGAGATTAAGTTTAAATTTCAACCTGCGATCTGAAAATGATTCCCAATTTAATTCATTTAATTGACTGGTTACGGTTTTCAGGTTATCGTACCGTACCTTTACAAATGTTGCCGATCTTCGCTGCACACGTTCAAGTTAATTATTTAGACCGATTTCGTAGGATCCCATACACAAATATCATGCATAATAAAGGATTAGTAATAATATACCAGTCTAAACTTCATGATTTAAAAAAGATAAAAATAGCAAAGCAAGCATGCAATATCATGCTTGCTTTTGAAATGTTGGCTAGTAACAGAAAAAGATGATGAAATTCGGAATGTTCCGGGGTAGACGGAAGCGTTGGCAATTCCAATGCCGAGATCGATGATGCTTTGGCGGTTCGGGCAAGTATTGCGTTGTTCATTAAAGCAGATAAAGCTCTTTGTGCCGAGTATGAGAATTTAGGAAATAGCATTGTTTGCAGGGATGAAGTGTGTGCGTGGATGTTAATACCAACGTTATGCTACGCGGGACGGGACGTGCCCCGAATTCCTCGTACGCTGCGTGTAAGACGATGCCAGTCATCGCTTTTGTCGTGTCCCCTCATGGGTTCTCAACAGTTGGCTTATTCGACACATCCAGTCAAAATTATCTTCGGATTTTGTGTTCCACTTTGCGTAATCTCTCGTCAGTCTATTTGGAAGAAGTTTTTAACTCTACCCCGTTCACATTTTAATACCTTTTCAATGCGTTACATCATTAGGCTGTTAATGAGTCATTAATTGCATTACAGTTCATGGTTCTCGGAGAAAATATATCGGGGGGGATCGGGTTTGTGTGGTGGCTAGAGTACTGGCCTCCCATCCCGGGTTCGATTCCCGGCAGTGGTGTATTTTTCAGTGGAAAACTGGTCCCCACTTGAGTGCCACTGGAATGGAATGCTTCTGAAAGTGCAATGTTCGGGACGGAAATTGCGGTGTAAGTACCTGGGAGCAACATTAGAGTAACTATCCATTTCCGAAACCGTAAATTATGATGCCTTCATCAGTTTTAAGTTTCCGCCAGCGAAAAAATTGGTTCATCTAAAAACTCGCATGGCTCGGAACAACTTTTGTAATTGTTTCATTGACGCAGATCTCGGCACTTATCACTAGCTCCTAATGTTTTAAAAATGTAGTACTTTTTCCACTAAATCACGATGTCCTCTCTATTCTGAGTCATTGAATGATATTAACGAACCAAAGAAAAACCTTTTTCACATTCTTTCTCTTGTTTGACCTATTGAAGACTATTTACTTTTTTCCGTGGATCGCTAAATTTTCCGTGGATCCCTTTTTTGAGAAATATTTCTTGTACCCACTCATTCTGGTTTCAATGCTACGACGCAAACACCAGACTCATTCTGAGTCTTGAGAGTAACAATTGATTCCTACTTTTCCCTTCTCCAGACTTCCGTCGCCGGGCGGTCGGAGTGTTTTTAACGCCATGCGAAGGGGCCATGGAAAGTCCCCAAATTGTTTCTTTGTTTATACATAACCCCTTTTAGCTCCTTAAAAAAGTCAGCAGTGATCTTTCAATAGCCTGTTGCTAGTATTAAAATCATAATATGAGCTTATGAATTCTCAAAAGAATTGTGGCATTGAAGAAAACGAAATAACTTGGGGAAATGAAGCATTAGGGAAATGTGATGAGAAGACAAAAGAGCGATGTTACTTTTCACTAGTTAGGCCCCACCTTGAGTATGCAACCAGTGTATGGGATCCTAATGAATTAGGTTTGATCAGAGAACTAGACAGTGTGCAGCGTAGAGCAGCTAGGTTCGTTAAAAGGTGTTACGATAGGTTGAGTAGCGTTTCAGAATTAATAAAAGAATTAGGGTGGGAATCATCATCAGAGCGTAGGTTAAAGTACAGATTAAATCTATAAGAGAAATTTAAATCGGATAACTTTATTGAAGATGTTAGGAGAATATTAAAAACACCAGCGTACTATGCTAGATTCGACCAGACAAATAAGATTAGAGAGATAGATTGTCTTACCGATAGATTCAAAATGGCATTTTTCCCCCGTACTATAAGAGAACAGATAGTCAGCATAGCAAAGGGATAGGTACGGGAAATATATTAGAGTAGCCTGTAGTGCATGATGCATGTATAAATCCCTTAAATACTATAGATACTAACAATATAGTTGCATGAGACACTTTAGTTGCTTGTTTGCATGTTAGTAGTGCATGCTTGGTGATCTTCACCCCCTGTCACACACCCTCGTGGTGGCTTGCAGGGTATCGTGTAGATGTAGATTAGTCAACATTATGATGACTAATTGCTAAACTACTTCTTAGCAAAACATGAAAAGTTGCGTTAGTAGTTGTGATTACATTGGGTAGCTTCTATGAAGAATTATGATATTATGATTATATCTTTGGAACCTTTGGGCAAATTTAATGGTGTGATTTGAACTAGAAAAAGGATATTATTGGTTGAAACGAGACGGTATTAAATGAATAAATGAGATAAAGGGTAAGTCAATTAGTAAGTAAGACTTTTATATGGATTTTGTTTTTAATAGTTACTAGCTGTATATTAGATAATTTTGGCTTAAAAAATGAAGTCCGCATACGGGTCAAGCCACAGTCAGAGCGCGTTCCGCGAAACGTAAAGAATATTTATTTGGTTTTTGTTTATTCATCCCTTCCTAATGCGAAGGACCTTCCGTTTATCACTCGGGTAATGAGAATTTAAAGCCGGCGGATGAGATAAGTTCATTGATTTAGCGCAAGAAAACCGCATACACGCTACGCAATCAGCGCTGCAATTGAGGTTTCGAAGAAGGCATGCGTATTTGAATTACACAGGAAACATTATATTTGAGGTGCCGACGCGCGAGCTGAAGAAGAAAGTCGCCATGAAATCGAACGCAGAGATCACTAGCAATGTATTACCATTTCTCGCGAGGTAAGAAAGCTGTCAAGAAGCTTCCTCTACATCTACATCTATACGATACCCTGCAAGCCACCGCGAGGGTGTGTGGCAGGGGGTGAAGATCACCAGGCATGCACTACTAACATGCAAACTAGCAACTATATTGTCTCATGCAAGCTTACGAAACTACAGATATTTCCCGGAAAAGATGTGGGCAAGAGTCTTGTTTTGAGACCTGCAATCACATTGCGGTTCTTAGATCGTGCCTCCCCGTTCACTAGCAAGGTGGGCGGAGGACATAAAATCGACGTTTACATGATGGCATGAGCGTCACGACCAAGATTATGTCCAAGGTATTAGTTATTCATCATCTATATATTACACTGCGAGCTTCGACTTGGGAGTGCACCTAAAGTAGTAGGTCACGTGCCATCAAATATGAGAGGAAGAAAGAATTGGGAAAGAGAGGAGATTAAGAGGGAGTAAGGTATTCAAGAAGGTTTGCCACTGAAAAAAATGCCTCTGATAGGAATCGAACCGGGGCCCTCCGGATGGGAGGCCAGGACTTACGGGAGTCGGGTTGATGTGGGAGCATCCACATCAACCCGATCCCCGCAAGAAGCGTATCCTAAGGTCAGAGGATAGGATAGATTGGAGGCATTTGAGATGCTCATTAGAAGAATGATGTAGAAAGTGCAGTGTTCATCTACATAATACCCTGCAAGCCACCACAAAGGTGTGTGGCAGGGGGTGAAATCTCACCAAACGTGCACTACATATCATGTATAAAAAGGATTAGTATTAATATGCTGGTCTAAACTTCACTATCAAAAAAATAAAAATAGCAAAGCAAGCATGCAAAACCATGCAGCATGCTGTTAGTTGGGTTAGCTTGAAGTCCTCATACCAACATGCAGCTACCTATGCTATCCATTGCTAGACTCGTACTGGATATATTGACCGTTATTCACATCCCTAGTTGTTCGCGGAAAAAAATACATTTTGAATTTGTCACTTCGGCAATCTATTTCTCTAATTTTGTGATTATGGTACAGTCTACCGTAATAAGTTGGGTTTCTTAACATCATCGGTGAAAATATGATCTCGGAATTTATTTAAGAGATCAAATCTAAATTTCAACTTGCCAATGCCTCAATTTCAATCTGACAATGATTCCCAATTTAATTCATTTCACTGGTTAATCTAATATAATTATCGTACCGTCCCTTTACAAATCTTGCCGATCTTCGCTGCACACTTTAAGTTCATTATTTTAGCCGATTTCGTAGGGATCCCATATGCTGGCAGTATATTCCAAATGAGGTCTTACAAGGGAAAAGTAGCTGATTTCACGTACATGATCGTCACATTTACTCAATACTCTTCTGATGAATCCCAGTTTAAGATTAGCTTGACCCATTATTTCACGTATGTGTTAACCCCAGGAAAGATCATTTGTCATTCCTATTTCAAGATATTTTATGAATTCCACGTTTGTTAATTCATTATTACTTATTTTGTAAGTGCTAGAAGGAGAAGAATTCTTTTTCCGAAAATTCATTACTACACATTTAAAAAAATTTAATTCTAACTGCCATGTATCACACCATTTTTCAATTGCTTGTAGGTCATCATTTAAATATTCTTCATCATTTGGGCATAGAAGGGGATCGGGTTGGTGTGGTGGCTAAAGTACTGGCCTCCCATCCCAAGTGCCCGGGTTCCATTCCCGGCAGTGGCGGATTTTTCAGGTTTTTTGCGGGGGTCGCGGTAGCCTAGTGGGAAGAGTGCTGGGGTGTAGGCATGAGGTTTCCAATTGCAAAGTCCGGACAGAAGCTTATCGGGACCCCCTTATCTACATCTACATCTACATAATACCCTGCAAGCCACCACAAGGGTGTGTGGCAGGGGGTGATTTCTCACCAAACATGCACTACATATCATGCATAGAAGATCGCTCGCCTATCTTCGCGATTCTCTTTTCTGAGTGTCGGAGCTTCGTAGGAAATCGCAAGTGGCCCAGAAAAAGGAACTGTCCCCCAGTGCCTAAATCTGTGAATTTCACACGCTAATGGCTTAGTACAGGGTGAGCTCTACCCTCACTTATCAAACCAACCTTCCCTTTGAACGCTTGAGTTTTAATACCGGTATTGCATCTAAGTGGAGTCGGCGTCCGCCATAAAACCTGGCGATGGGTTGTTCTGCGCCACTTAGTTGCTGAACTGTGGCATCGTATGTTATAATCAACGACCATACCAAAGAAGACATTTCTAATTTTTTAATTCTTCTCTCAATACAATATCATGGGAGTCTTTGACTTAAGGTGTCCACCGATCAAATCCCGTCGCGTCGTCTTAAAATGAAAAGATGACGATAGTTGACCTTCTCATTGCGTAGTCCTCCACGGGTTGACTGCACGGTTCCGGTAACCATCAGCTGATGTAACCTTCAGCGCTTATGAAGCAGGAAGCTACGAAGAAGGCATTCTCGAGCGTTCGAACGAGGTTAGCGAGTGACGTGAGCGCACTCGGACGATGACGAGGCATATTTCTTACATAAGTCTGCCGGGAGGAGAAACTCATGCCGAACTCGATCCGAGATCCCGTCGAGAGTGACGTAATGCGTGCGGCGTGCTGTTTGGATGTGGCGGAAAGACTTGCACATCTCGGTCATTGTGCACAATCTGCGACTTATCGCAAATTACACAAACACCAACTTATGTTCCGTGAAACGTACTCTAGACAGATGGGAGTAGACGAAGTGACTTCGAACAAATACTTTCTCCTTGATACGCGGAGACATGAAAGATTTAGCCGGCAGTACGATGGAAATAGTCGACCGTGGTATTTTTCTCGGTGAATTCCAATGCTAACCTCATTTTAACAATTGGGGGCACTAATATTATGAGGATTTGACCTTGATTACTTCAGGGGAGAGTAGATTTGGTACGCAGTAATGCTCAGTGACAAGGATTCAGTAGGTGGCCGGGTAGGTGTGGTGGCTAGAGGACTGACCTCCTCTCCCGAGGGTCCGCGCTCAAGTTTCAGCAGAGGGTGGAATTTTTCAGAAATATTCGTTTCTACTAGCGTCCTGTGTGATGAACACTTCAAGTTCAGTGCTCCATCTGTCAGTTGAGACGTTAAACCATCGAACCCAAATGTATTTTATTAAAACAAGCTTATTCTGACGCTGGATTCCTCTCCACCCTTCCTCCGTTCCCTGAAAATTAATACCCCAACCCAGTTATCCACCTATCCTAAATTGCGAAAATTGTCTTAGCTGTCGGTCCCCTTCCTGAATAATTAATTCTACTTCGAAGGGTCTGGTTTTTAATTTCCGTGATGCTTCGTACTGAATGACTATTTATGATAACATAACATCGAATGGCATGAACCTCTTTTTAACAAACGTAGCAGCCAGATCAGTCCCGCAGAAAGAGGTCAGTACTCTCAAGTTTCTCGTTCTATTACGCAGTACCTCTTCGAGAATTTTTCTTCGATCTAAGGGGCTTGAGCGATATCAAATTATTACGCTTCAGTGACAACTTTCGTCCAGTTATTAATAAAGAGGCTCTTCTCAACTGAAAATAGTTCCAACTTCATCATAGCGTACAGAAATATATCACACCATGCTCGTAACCTAAGGGATGTCTATAGCATGTGAATTATTGAAAAGGTAGAGTTTGCCTGCCCCTCATCTGTTGAATATTTATATGTTTACCGATAAGACTTCATCTACATCTACACGATACCCTGCAAGCCCCCGGGAGGGTGTGTGGCAGGGGGTGAAGATCACCAAGCATGCACTCCCGACATGCAAACAAGCAACTATAGGGTCTCATGCAACTAGATTGTTAGTACCTATTGTATTTAATAGATTAATACATGCATCATGCACTACAGACTACTCTAAATTATTTCCCCTACCTATCCCTTTCCTATGATGCCTATTCTGTTCTCTTATAGTACGGGGGAAAATGCCATTTTGAATCTATCGGCACGACAACCTATCTCTCTAATCTTATTTATCTGGTCGGATCTAGCATAATACGATTGTTTTTTTTTTAACATGTGCCTAACATCTTCAGTAAAGCTATCCGATTGAAATTTCTCTAAAAGATTTAATCTGTACTTTAACCTACGCTCTGATAATGATTCCCACCCTAATTCTTGTATTAATTCTGATACATTACTCAACCTATCGTAAAACGTTTTAACGAACCTAGCTGCTCTACGCTGCACACTGTCTAGTTCTCTGATGAAACCTAATTCATTAGGGTCCCATACACTGGCTGCGTACTCAAGGTGGGGCCTAAATAGTGAAAAATAACATCGCTCTTTTGTCTTCTCATCACATTTCCCAAGTACTCTTTTTATAAATCCTAGCTTTCTCTTCGCTCGGCCGCATATTTCCCGGATGTGTCTTCCCCACGATAAATCTTTAGTGATTGTTACACCTAAATATCTTATGGTTTCAACTTTTTCGATCTTCGTGTTACTAATTTTATAGGTACGTTCTATCGAATTATTCCTCCTCCAAAAATTGATAGCTACACACTTTTTAAGGTTGAGTTCTAACTGCCATTTGTCGCACCACTCTTGAATTACATCTAAATCTTTGCTAAGCGATGAATTGAGATTACGACTTCTTCGTAATCTCAAACGCATTCACTTTTATTTTCTTTGGGAGCGTTTTTCATGACAATACTTTTGAATTAATAAATCTAGAAATATTTATTTTAATTGAATTTCCTCACTCATTTTCTCTCAGCATTGTATTGCAGTTCCCATTGGAATAAATCATATTACTTATAATTATAAGTTTTTTTACGACGCGCCTCTGCTCACTTCTGTTTCTAAATTTTTTGGCTTGCTTTGTGATTAACTGTTCCGTCCTCCTCTCGCTTGTACATATGTACGTACTTTTCACACGGTTCTAGAGCTTGCTTCCAGGTATTCTTTAGTGTATTTCATTGCTCCGCTACATTTAATCTCTTCGAAATCAGGCTATCGATTTTTTCCTCTTATTTTGCGATTCGCTTCCGTTTCCTTCCATTGTGCTGATTCTAGCAGAAAGATTTCAATGGCCTAATTCCTGTGGGCAATTATACTTCACATCTTATGCAGCTAAATATCTTTTTTGCTTCATTATGTCGTGCTTGACCTTCTGCAACCTTCGGGAAAATCCTTGCGTCTCTTTTTCAAAGGAATAGGAATACTGAAGTGCTCTTGAAGTTATATCTAGCGGGAACGTATTGAAGTTTATATGGAATAGAAAAACATCGTAAGTCCATAATCCAGGAATAGGATTAGAATTGGTGCAAAATACTATTTATTCCATTAAATATAAGGTTTAATTATCATTTTAATTTTTACTTGATTCAGGATAATATATCTTGTGACCGGAAAGTAAATTTTGCAAGTACTATTTTATGATCAGTAATTCCTGTGGCTGTACCTACCTATATTCAGAACTTTTTCGGGTATATTTATTGCTAATAAGTCTAGAATGTTGTTTCCCCTGGTCGGTTCTGTTACTAGCTGTTGTAAAGAATGAGACGTAAAGTTGTTCAACAGTGATTCGCAGAGTTCCTTATCCTTACCTCCTGTTATAAAACTACACGTATTCCAGTCTATCGAATGGAGATTGAAGTCTCCGCCTACTATTATTACCCTATCATTGTTCCGAGAAAGTAATGTTTCTATCACTGTCTCTAGTTCCATCATAGAATTGACGTCTGCATCCGGTGGCCTGTAATATGCACCTAAATATATTCTTTTTGCGTTACTACTTGTACTTTTAACGGAACAAAAAATACCTTCTACATTACGCTCTGAAGTAAGTTCTCTTCTACTGACATACGGGTCCTTCACAGTAATATATACTCCTCTTCCGTTTCTGCTTACTCTATCACACTCTTGAGGTGGCTCGAAGAGTGTTATGTTGATGTATTTTGTAGTTACCAAATGCTCAGATATTAACAGTCTCAGTGAAATTTGTGGAAAATCCATTGGTACTGTAAATAACTTGTTGAAAAAATCACATCCTGATATGTATTTTCATGTTTCTGCCAATACATAACTGTTATTTTATTACCTTAGTCTTTCATTACCTTTCGTGGAATATAATGTAATGAATGTTAGTGAGAACTTACCCCCTGGCCCAAATCTTTGTGGGGTCATTATTAGATATTATGTAGTTTTAGATGAAGTCCAAATAAATCTCCAGGTCCAAAAGAAATTCAAGACCAAGTGTATAGTTAGTAAGTGCAAGAGATACCTCGCCTATTTCTTTTACTGTGAGAATACATTTGCCACAATGGCCAAACAGAAAGTAACTAATAAAAAAACATCTTAGGGGTTGGAGAAAGACGTAACACCTTGCATCAGGGAATTCTCAATCGAACGCGGACAATGTGTTGCTTTAACTATAGAAATGGGCAACAGATATGCTGGAAACATTCCCTAGGTAACAATTCGGTAAACACAGTGATACATATCATCGACGTCAATAACACCAAAATCAAAACTACAGTCAGTACACGCACATACACATAATGAGGTAAGCTTCAGAAAATCAGTCAGACATATTCAAACTTCGCGGAACCACCTCAAAGTCTTTGCGAAGTTGCCATTTTTCCGGCAGTCGCCCACCGCATTTCTACCAATATCTATAAAACTGTTATTTTTCGTCGTAGAACAACGATTAAAAGACGTGCGTCCTCGCAGGATTATCAGGAGTACGATGAAAACTGGCATTTATTGCAATATGGCGTAGCTGTTTAAGTTTAACCCTCTTAGTGCTGACCTTTCTCCTGGGGTACTTGCGAGAAATGCGGAGGGTAATTTTATAAAATGTAGCACCTAAGGGAATAAACATTATGAAGCTATTGTTTTATCTATTCATATGCGGTTTTAGACATTATTTAAGTTGAACTAAATAATAATTATACAATTTTTTTACATTGGCTTCAAAATAAATGTTAGGTATTATTTCAGGTTGATGAAGTTGGACAATAGTTTTTTAGCAATAATGTTTTGATTTTCAGACCCAATAGTAATATATTATTTTAAACATTTTCTAATGAAACTTATATTTTTATATAATAGAGACAATTAAAAATATACGTAGAAAAATTCATAAATAAATTCTTAAAAACTATCAAATTGCATAACTTTTCGTCGGCCTGTGCATAGTCCCACCTTACAGTGTATTGCGGAGTAGCATCAGGACATCTCCCCTAATTGTACGTATCTTAATCTAGCACCTATGCTGAACCAAACAAATGCTATGCACACCTTTATTACACTGTATACACACTGTATGAGACCTTTTTCTCTTCCTGCCATATTTTCCACTACAAACAACACAATTTTTTATTTCTTCCCTGGAAGTTGCTGCAGTCCAGCCTTCGGTCTACTTGCGCGAGGAGATACGTCACTCTCTGTCTTCCCAAGCCATTCCACCTCAAGAGACTATAATTTTTGCCGTATATTGAAGCCTCTTCATTGTTTTTACGGGATTATTATCTTTATAGATTATTTAGGAATTGAGAACCATATGAGCAATTACAGAAAAAACAACTTTCTTCCAAAACTTTATGGTACGTCTTTCATCCACCAGACCATCCATCCACCAGACAATAGTCATCATATCAGATGTATCAATTCCTCCCATGTAACTGTTATATAACGTTATTATTTGTGGCCTAGCTATATCTTTGATGTCACTATGCCTCTTCTTACTTACATGAGTGCTTTGTGCTGTTGCTTTAGTGGAAAGCAGCAGAACAGGATTTTTTTGAGATTTTTATTCCCTTTGCCATAAGAAAAGAATTTCATCACTTCTAACATATTTCTTTTCCCCTATGCTTAACTTTTCTTTGAATTCTTTGGGAATGTTCTTTCGATTCCTTCTCCATGTCCTTGCCAAATAAGCTAATTTTTATATAATTCACGTGCCAGGTCAAAACTCAACAAGAAGTTGTCTACTGCAACATGATACCCTTTCATAAAACAATTACCTATTGTCAAAAGCTTTTTCACAACCACAAAACTTAGTCCATGTTCCTGCAATTCTTTCTTATCTTTTTTATTCTTCACACCACGATAACAGTAGAAGGCCAGAGAATAGTTCACTACCGAATCACAGAGCATCCAGAATTTTATGCCCCTTTTGTGGTGATGTTTATTTGGTAGATATTGAAATACATGACTGTGAATGGCTTTGGTACCAACAAGAGTTTCATCAAGGTGTTCATGCAGTGTATAATAATGGCGAAATAGGTGATTAGCATGGTCATGAATGGGCTGAAACTTAGCGCCAGGGTCATACTTTTCATTCCCAGGTGGAAAAAGTTTAGAATTGTATGTGAGATGGAAAAACTTTAGAAGTGTTTGAAAAAATCCCTAGACATCATTTTGCTGAACCATGGTGTGGAGCGAGAATTGTTTGCCCAGTAAGAAAAGATGTAAACAGATTCCAAAGCATGGGGGTAAAAACAATTTGAAGTATGCTCTGGGGTCAGCTGTTGAGGATGGCGCATGCTTGGGACCTGGTATTTCTGCATAAGTGAAGGCGTTAGTATTCCAATTGTCACGGCCTTCATGTATAACGTTGAACTCCGGTTGTGGTATTTCATCGGTCACTTCACTGGTTGCATCATCTTTATCATTTTCCTCAATAACTCTCGGCCTTTTTCTCTGAATCACAATGTCAGAGTTGTCAGAATCGGAATTCTCTTCGTCATTAAAATGCTCGCTCTCACCATCTTCCTCTGAGTAATCATCATCGCACGTAGCGATAATAGGTAATTTACCAATTCTTCATTTTCTTTTTCTTTAGAAGTTGCCATATAAGCAAAACGAGCACAAAAATGAAACGCACATGTTTGCTGAAATCACTTTTGACTCGACCACGCAAGGGAAAAACCTCACTGAACTTCCTTGGCCATAATAGAAGAGACTTTTTTCCTCATATTCTATCGATGTACTCACTATCTCAAGGCAGAAAAAGAATAAAGCTCTGACGCACAAAGATGTGCTGACAATATAATCCCATTCCACTCGGCCCAAGTTATTAGCTTGAGAGGATGAAAGGAGACACCATAATGATTACAAAGCACTGCTTTCATATGTGTCGTATCACCATATACTAAATAAGCAGTTTTGAATCAAAATCACTTCACCATAACACATTCGTAAGATAGCAGAACTATCATGACTATTAGATTTTAAATTCCTTTTCATAGTGAAAACAACACTCAGCGAAAAAAGAACTAGCATTAGAAAGATCTGGTGCTTTCCCGGCGTATCTGCTGCGTGAAGTTTTCTCGGGTCCTCCACCGGGTTAATGCGTCCATGTCCGCATGAAATTTCAGAAGCCATGAAGACGATTGCCGAGTCGGGAATCGAAACATCGGCGGACATGGACGAATTAACCCGGTGGAGGACCCGAGAAACCTTCACGCAACAAGAATTAGATTAGGCCGAGCTTCCCTGCGCGAACGCGAAAAAATTGACGACAAAATTATTGCATGAACTATGGTTTATGGAATATATTTAAAATTGACAATAAAAAATAGTAAAAATATGTTCCATAAAGCAGAGAATTTCCACTTTTAATAGAACAAAAAATATACACTATACAATATAAATGTAATAAGTTATAACGATTTTATTAATGGACTACGTGGAAGCCGATATATCGGCCCGCCGCACTTTTCGTCCGAGATGCAAAAGCTGATACATTGGCCCGCCGCGGCGGGCCGCACTTTTGCGGCGCGCCGCACTAAGAGGGTTAAATTATACTGGGTGGTGTCAGTTTACGCTGCGGTAGCCCCCCGCCGCGTGGGTGGAGGAGAGAGGCTAGCGTTGGGCCTGAGAGCTCGGGAAAGGGTCGCGGATTAGGACCCTTCACAATGTGGGTCACACCCTTCTCTTTGACCTTAACTGCGGAAGTAAAACTCCCACCATTTTTTAGCAAGTTTGGAAAGTAATTTTTACGGGGCTGAATAGCTTTTATCTTTTTGATATGATGCACTGGTTTTATTGAAAAAACGGACTATCAGAGCTATATTTCGTTCGAAAAGAATATACCGTGCAGGAATGTTCCCCGGAAGGATTGCTTCCGTAGTTACACCGTGGCTTTAGTGTGGCGTAAGATCGTGGCCGTGTGATCGGAAAAAGAAAACTAACCTAACAATAACATTTGAGCCTAATCAAGAAGCTAAAATTGTCTTCAACTCGGAGGCTGAGGAGAGTGAAGATCACCAACTACTTACTGATCCTAGCGGGGTCTGAAATTGATGTATCGGATTATAGGGGCCAGTTTCTTTCCTTGTACCGCCTGCAGTTTCCTAGAATGAACTGGTGCAATGGAAATATCACAGCTTAAGTTTGGCTGGGCATGTCCAAAGGCCTCACCAGGATTCAAACCCGGCTCCTCCCACATCAGTCAAAAACACTAAAACCCACTGTGCTACTACATCATCTTCCATTCACCAATGGAGTGGAATTAATCAATTTGAAAATATAAAATAATTTTGACATTCTCAAAAAACATATCAGGGGTCTCAAGAAGGTAGGATAATGCTCTTAGGAAGCAAGATGATGGTAATCGGGTGACATATGTGTGCGAAAAATGATTTTTGTGTTTATGTCTAGGTTTAGGCTTTACAATAGGATTTGTTGGTTTACCTGTTGGTCCTACAGTCGACTGCAGTACCCAGGTGGGTATGGCGCTGGCCTGGCAACCCTAAGGTCGCGAGTGCAAAACCCACCCAATGGATGTTGTGTGTTCATCCAAGTATTTGGATGTTGTGTGTTCATCCAAGTATTTGGATGTTGTGTGTTCATCCAAGTATTAAGATGTTAGATTAGATGGTGTGATGTAACTGAAGCCGTTGGAGCCCGTAAAAAATCATATGTAATACTTTTGCTCTAGGTCCTTCATAATATAACTATCTGTGCGCTGATTAATTTGTTATGTTTTCCTCCTGAATTGTAGAGAATATACCGTTCTTAGAACTCAGTAAGTCCCTTATGGCCGAGGCTTTGCGGTTTGAGTAACCCACTTTCTCGAATTGTTCAGTTTCAGCGGACGTTACGTCACGTAAACATAAGTAGGATGTTACGGCTGACACCTGTTGAAAACGTTGCCCGAGCGCTCAAGTGCGTGTGACTTTAACCAAGCGACTTCTGCCGATTTCAACATATTTTACAACTCTAGACACGTTTCGCTGATATTTGCACTTGCAACATTTTCCTCAGCCGTGTCTTAGCTCTCCAAGTTTAGTGAATTGATTCCGAACGAAGGATAATTTGATTGTTAAAAAATAGAAATGTGGAGCAACTGAAGGATGTAAAGAAAATACTTATGTAAACACGGAAAGATTTTCACTTGGAGAATTGGCTGGAGAGCTGCGTCAAGCCAATCTTAGGATTGATGACTGGTAATGATCATTACAGAAATAAAATGCGGATGGATGTGTTATCGAAATGTGAGGGAAAAATTAGAAATTAAAGTGTCATGGAGAGAAAAATCGCGAAGCAGGAAATTATTATTAAAGTTTGAAATTTTTTTAATGGACTACATTGTTTTATAAAGGGGTAGTGGTGGCCTTCTGGGTAGACAGGGCTGCTGAACGGAGGGTCTCCGGTTCAAATCCCGGGCAAAAGCTTTTTGGACACCCCCACCTAAAATCCTCGCGATTCGATTTTCTGCGTGTCAGAACTTCGTAGGAATTCGCAGGTGGCCCAGGGAAAGGAACTGGCCCCCCTAAATGTGTGTATTTCACATTGGCTTAGCTCTACTTTAACCTATCAAAATCAACCTTCGGGTTGAATCACTGAGTGAGTTGTATAACAAGTGGGTTGACACTTCTTGTCTAGGTGCAACAATAGAACTCAACTCTTCTGAATAGCAATGAATAACATTGGTAGCTGCATTTTGGTATAAGGACTTGAAGCTAACCCAACTAACAGCATGTTTGCTTTGCTATTTTTATCTTTTTTTAAATAGAGAAGTTTAGAACAGTATATAAATACGAATCCTTTTTTATGCATGATATGTAGTGCATGTTTGGTGAGAATTCACCCCCTGCCGCATACCTTTATGGTGGATTGCAGGGTATTATGTAGATGTAGATGAATAATGAATATCACGGACTAAATGGTGAGGAGGGCGGATTACTTCCTCAGATTAAATTGCTGGGTCCTTGCTTCCCCAACATTGACGTAAGAGCTTATAATCCATCAGGGGTATTGGAAAAGGTGTTGAAGCTGTAGATATAAATGCGAAATTCGGCGAATCCTTAATAGTAATAAAAATAAGTCAAAAGTTTTTTAAACTTATGATTTGCGTGGCTTCATATCAAAATTTTGTTTGCGTGTCATCTTGTCTGTAAACCTATTCTCTTTATCTCTCTCATTTGCTATTTTGATCCCTGTGAGCTAAGCTAGAATCATTTCGTCGCCGTCACTGTTAGTTATAGGTGCAGGGAAATTTGTAAATCCTCCCATATTTCCCTGAACATGCTTGCATGTATGGCTTTTATTTTCTTGTACTATCGACTTATGTTTTGTTTCCTGTTCTTTGCTACTGACCTGGCCTTGTTTTATCCTGTTCCCTGGACCGTTTACTCCTCTGTTGGGATTCTCGTCGCTGATTTTCGTCCAGTTCCATTCCTATTATCCCCATTTTATGCAACGCCACTCGCTCTTCTTTTTAATAATCTTTTCAATGAGTGGACTCTAACCCACTTACCTACACTCTCTACATGCCCAAAGCATATTTTATCTGAGTGGAACCTCATCTCGACAACGAATCAAGCGTCTGCGATCCAGCGAAGAAACCCTCAACGAGAGACCTTAATAAGATTTAAAGGGAAGCAGCAAGTTTTGTTGAAACTTATTCGAAGGCACAGAAAGCGTTACGCGTACTTTGGAAGTGCTTGAATGGGAATTTAGAGTCTTGAAGATGAATCGCTAATTGAATTTACCAGGAAAAATTTAAATTCAAGTTTGACGGTGGCATAGCAGATATAATTCCATCCACGCACTAAAGAGGATACCAATGTTCGTGGCACATGCACAGCAGATCTGTTTGTGAAGGAAGATGCCAAGTCCCTAAAATGGCAAAGATGGTAACTTGTGATTGGGTACCTTTACTGGAAGAGGCATTCTTTGTGGTCAACTGAACAGTGTAGTGTAGCCTCATGTACCATGAAATTCGAACTCAAAATGTGTTCCGATTTAAAAATATCGTATTTATGTTTTATTTGTGGAGAAGCAATTTTATATGCGTATGTTTCAGTACTGGCCTCTCACACCGAGGATTTGGGTTCAGATCCCAGCTCTGTAAGATATTTTTCATTGCTAAGCTACTCGAGTGCTTAATGGAGAGCATTCAGCTTCAAAGATCCCGAAATTGCCGGAGTTATCCGATGAAAATGCACAGTAGAAGAATGTCCACAGATAAAAAAATCGTCATCGTTCACGGGGATTCGAATCCTGACCACCTGATTTCCGGCCCGTTGCTTAAATGACTTAAATGACGCCGTCTTTCCTTGTGGATTTTGTGGATAAATTCAAAGATTCTCAAAAACATGAAAGTAAATTCCTCAGATTTTTTTGTGATACTACCGGTTTCATCCGATTCTGGATACCATCATGTATCCTACCATTTACATTGTCGTCTACTCATCTGTGAATTCATGTCCGTCATGTACATGAAGGCACATCAGACCGGGAGGAAAGTTACAAGGATGAGATTGTAAGAATGAGGAGGAAAGGTGGAGAGGAACCCGGCGTCGGCATTTGCCTGCTCTTAACGAACGGCGCCTAGGAAACATCGGATTTACGTCCCATACCGTCACGAATGGTAGTCCTGTAGGCGAACGCTCTCTCCGAAACATCCAAGTAGGGGCCGGTTTGCCGATAAAAATATGTGACACTTGCGGGATTCAATCCGGAGCCCTCGGAATGGGGAGGCAGAACTCGAGCAACCGGGTCCCCGCCATTTATGTCCATATTCTGATCATGTTCACTATTAGATGGACTTAAAAAATGAATAGAATTAGTCAAGCTTTCTTGCATTAATCCCTTAAATACTATAGATACTAATAATCTAGTTGCATGAGACCATATACTTGCTTTTTTGCATGTCAATAGTTCATGTTTGGTGATCTTCACCCCCTGCCACACAACCTCGGCTTGCAGGGTATCCTGTAGATGTAGATGCATTTATTGGTAAACTAAATTCCTTCCTTCATCTAGGTTTACACAATACCCTGCGAGCCACCGCAGGGGCGTGTGGCGCCAGCCATTTGGCCAATGGGAAAGGGAACAAGGGACAGAGGATAGGATTTGGAATATTTGGAAATACTAATGTTTGTCCTAACGTATTTGAGTTACGATCACGAATTGTCCGTGGGAAAAGGAATTCTTACGTTGATTCTGTCGGCAGTCTCTCTAATTTTGTCATTTTTATCCGACCTTCCGGTGTTGTGTGGGGGTAAAAGTACACCTGACGCATCAGCCTCGAATTCAACCGATTTGAGTTTTTCAAGTAGCCTAAGTCTGGAGCCTGTTCTACGAGTTTTCAGAGCCTACCATCCATGTCCCTCAAAGAGCTGTGTGATACTTCCTGTATGGCCACATGCGTTCGTAACGAAACGAGCGGTTATCCATTGTATTCTATCGAGTTCGCGATTTAAATCATTACTTACCGGATCCCAGATGCAAAATGCACACTCGAGATGAGGCCTAACTATGTACAGCGAAACAGCATCTTTCACTTACTTTTTAAACAAAACACTTTCTTACTATTATTTTAATGAATCCGAGTTTCTTCAACGCGGTGCCGCGTATATTTTCTGTTTTCGCCGCGACAAATCCGAAGTATTTACCAACGCTCACTACTTTCAAATTTTATCCACCGACTTTATATGAGGTGGTTTCATATGATACATTTCGCAAAAAATGTATAACCGAACATTTCTTAACATTTAATTCTAACCCTCTTGATGCAAATCGTTTAGCTGTACGTACAGGTGCATGCATCACAGAATCGTGTCTCTAATTAAGTAACTATCAGGGCATGTTTCATGTTTGGTGGTGATTCACCCCCTGCTACACACCCTACTTCTTCTAGGGTACTCTGTAGGCTTAGATCTACTCTTAGGCGACGTGGATGAGGACTGTTAGAAGCACGCCGGTACTATGGGTCCCTCGTCACTCGCACCAGACAGCGGGAATGACGCCCGACGCAACGGCGATGCCAAGGAACACTTTTTGAGCTGGATGATCTTCGAAACGAGGCCAAGTGTGTGGCAACAGCAAATGAAGTCATTCGCGGGGGACTCCGGGGTCGCTTCGCTTTTCACGAGGGGTATCTGAGAGGACACGTCGCCGGCGACCGCCGCGCTCCATTCTGCGGGCAGGCAACTAACTGATTAAGCGCCGCGCGCATATCGCGTAACTCTTGTCTGGAGACTGAGGGCCGATACCCTTAAGTCACGTGCGAGTCGTGGAGTCCCCGCAAACGGCAGGAGAGATATTGCGGTTGCGATCGGTGATCCTTCGGGTAAAATTAGCATACGCTGATGCGGGATGTTTTTTAGTGCGCAAATGGAAAGGTCTTTGAGAGATATTTTTTATTTAATTATTTTTGTTCATTTAGAAAATTGTCCTGGTATATCATTTTCACCGATTAATCTAAATATACATATTACCCTGCTAGCTACCGCAATGGCGTGCGGAATGGGGTTGTAGGTCACCGGCCGTGACGGTAACTTTTCCTGAAAAAAAATTCAATTGATAATGACGTGGTGTGTAATGTTATTGAAAGAGCTTTACCTTCCTTGCGTTTTAGTCGTACCTATATTGTGCGTGAGGAAAACAAATTTTATATCTCTCGGTCCAACAGTTAATCTCTTTTGATTCCTTACTTTGTCATAGTGTGGGAGTGGAAGTATATCTGCTGAGTCTGCTGTTTGAAATTTTCAACTCTTTCTAATCGTCTGGCCTATCCTCTAGTCTTTAAAGTTTCACAACCAATCTGTTCCAATAGCCTAGTGACACTTTATGTCCCTAGAAATTCGTTACAATTCATTTCCCGAATTAAATCTTTATTTGGTCAATCCCAAGTCACATCTACGTCTAACATAGCATGTAGGGATCGGGTTCATGTAGTGGCGTGAGTACTAGCTGCCCATTCTAAGGGCTCAAGTTTGAATCCCGGCAGTGACAAAGATTTCGGCATAACGGTCCCCACTGGAGTGCTGTGTGGAGAGCACTTCCGACTCAGTAATCCATCCAACGTTTGGGACGCTAAACCGTGTACTTTTTGGCACCTTTCGCTTTGAGTGGGTAGATCCGATGTCTGGTTTTTTTCTCCACGCTTCCTCCATTCCCTGAAAAATATTCTGCCTCTACTCTATTACCGACATTGTCTATATGGCCTAAATACCCCAATAACTGCGTTCTATTATCAACCTAACTTGAATTAGCATACGTATACATGCCAATAAAACAGGGTGGACGAAATACCAGTAATATGGAGAGAGACGAGAAAGAGGATATTGATTTTTGCCTGAAAGATGAGATGGATCGAGGTTGGTAAATGTTTTGGAGGGAAGTGAGAATGGATCACAGCTGTCGAGAAGCGAATTAAGTACCGTGGGGAGGCGGGGATAAGGGAACGTTTGATCAGAGGTAACCTGAGGATGGAGCAAAGAGAGTGGACGGGTGGAACGAGAAGAGACTCGGAAATCGATAAGGGAAAGTAGTGCAGGCTAGCCAATGGTAAAATTAAAGGGTGTTCGTGAATTTTAAATCGGTTTTGAGTATTTGATTGGGGAGGTCATAAATTGAGAAGGAAGACTCACGAAAATGCTTGGTGTTATGGCGTGTGTGGAAATCTCTGAATATTACAATATTACCATATCCGTCCATCAATACCAATTACAATATTACCATACCAATCCGTCATACATTTGCAAGTAGAGAAATTACTCTCCCATGTTCCATAAGTGAGAGCAATATGTTATCAAAGGAAGGACATTATTTGAAAAGTGTGATGTTATTACTCGGGGGTTTGTGACATCCGTGAAGCGGTAGAGCAGGCCTTAGGGCTTAACTTTTACGTGTGTAGATATGATTAGAAACGTTGAGTTTATATTTTTTTCAAGACGCCGGATCCTTCATATGTAATGGACGATTCAGCTGCCTAGATTTTATGCAGTTACGTATTTCAGTTAGGTCTGTAATTCGAGACTTCGTAGAATAGATATCCTTTTTCCCGTTGCAATTATCTTTATTGCCTTCAAAAGTCTCTTACCTCTCCCTCATTTTCCCTTGCCTGGTTCATAATCTCTTTTGATTGTTGTCATCGGTATACAATTCCTTTTATATTCGCGTCCATCCACTTTCTTGTCTTCTTTAGATTTTTTCGGTGACTTATATATTTTCATCCTGTAAGGGCTCCCTACCTAATCATTAAACTTGGGTATTAAGTGCTCCAGTTGCTGAAGTTATATACACCACCGTATAACAGAATGTCTTAGTCCTTAGACAAAGAGATCGTAAATGCCCGGGGAGGATACGAATCCGAGACCTTTGCGTAGCAAAGCCGGCGAATTACTGACCGGGTTTGTTCTGTCGGTGCTCGATAATCATCTTTAGGGTTGCGTGGACGTTAATCACGGTAAATTTCAAGCAGGGAAGACAGTCGTCGATTAAGAGGTATTACTACTGCGTTCAAGTAGGGTACGAATAGCGGCGAGAAGCGTCACGTATAATCATTTGCGTGGAGTGCGGCGCTCCGTGACCCTGACCGAGACTCGGGACTGTATTTAGAGCTTGCTTGTGAAGAATAAGAGCTTTTGTCACGTAGTTATGGCCCTAAGTTTGGTAGATAAAATACTTAGATGAAATGTGGTAAAAAGAAACACATACGCGATTGGAAGAGGAAAGGAACATACAGAACAGTACGAAAAACAAGAACCGTGATCATTGGACACATATTGATTTGTAAGTAATTTCACTGGGGAAATATTAGAAAATTAATTGTACGGAAGTTCCCTCGAAATATGTACATCTACACAGTATCACTAAGAGATTAGGGGTAAAAGAGTGAAAGGGAGATGTAATTCTGTAAGTTCCAATGATTGTTTACCGAATCGCTGTTTTCCGTTGTATCTTCTTCCTTTCCTGATTGAAATCTTTCTTGATTTGATCATGAAAGAGAGGGATATGGGATGGGTGTATGGACCAGTTGAAGTGAGAGGTGAGGAATTAAAAATACAATTAATATTGTCATTAAAACACTGATGATTACGTGAAGAATCTTAGGTGCGAATCCCTTGATTTGTGTTAACGGGCATTATGTATTACCTCTCAATTCCACTCCTTTTGTTCTTGGTGCAACGTACTGCAATTCAAAAATGTTGCTGAATAGCTTGCGTCTTCGAGTGGAAAATATTCCATTGAAATCGCCGAGGTGAGTGAGTGGCTGTATTAGCTATGGTGAGGCAATCAGAGAAAGGGAGGTTATTTTCAATCTTCTTGCTTAGGGGATTTACGATTGGTAAACGAATATCATAATCTCTCTCCTCGTATCCACCTCTTATTTTTTCGCCATTGCCTGTCTGCCAATGTAGTGAGGGATTAGGATAATTTTCTGCGTGTCGCAAGTAAAATCGCGCGAACGTTGTATTTGAAATACGATTAATCTTCCTGCCTCCGGATCTCCTCATCCACTGTTTTTGCGCCTTTGTGTGATCACGAGTGTTCTTCACAGATTTCCATCATGAGTGTCCACTCCAGCTTTTTCCGAACTAGGCAGCCTTTCCCACTCATTTTTTCAGCGCTTAAATGAAAGTTTTCAGATCCTATCCAGAATGCTCGCGGCATTCTGGTCGTCTTAACCAATCCAAGAGAGCGTGCGTTTCGATCACGTTTGCATCGGTGCAGTTTCCTATACTACGTTTCAAAAACGTAGGAGATGCTAAATGCTGTAACGCGTTTACCTCTACTGGGTGCATCATCTAGGTGCAGTGGGGATCGGTTTGGCGTTGTGGTTGGAGTACTGCCTCCCTTCGTAAGGGACCGGATTCGAATCCGGCAGAGGCAAAGCTATTAAATATACTGGTATACGGGCCCTTCTTTGAGTGATGTGTGGAGAGGACTTCGAGTTCAGTACTCCGTCCGTCGGATATGACTATAAGCAGTGGACTCCTTGGTGCCTTTCGTTAAAAGTTGAATAATGCCGACGACATCTCTCCACCCTTCTTCCCTCGTTCTCTGAAAGATCCCTACCAACATCCAATTACCCATCTTTCCCAACAGCCGCAAATGACCTTAGCTGTCGGTCGCCTCCTCTAAATAACAACTGGGTGCGACCCTAGCATCAGTCGTTATTTAGAGGAGGCACTCCCTGGCCCACTACTCTCATTAAAACATTTTTCTTTATGTAAATAGAAACCTAGTCTTAAATTCTATCGCAGAGAGGAGTATTTATCGTGCATTTTTAGTTTTATATTGTCGTCATTATCATCATTGCTAGTCAACAATCCCAAGACTGGTTATAGGTAGATCTGCACTCGATTCTTCTATAGACCAACCTCTTCCCATGTTTTTAATTCTTCTCATTTGCATCCTCCAGTATTTGCTTCACATTAGTCATACGAAGATTTCCTTTACCATTCAAAATTTAGGTCCTGTTTGACGATATTTGGATCAGGCATTTTCACGCAGCAAGGACTGTAATAATCTTCCAATGTTACGCTCGCATGAAGTAGCCGACTGTCCAATGTGCTTCATAAAACTCGGTCTATCCTTAACCACCGAAAAAACTTAACCTTAACTTTAAATAACTATCACAATTAAACGGGCATCGTAAAACCGGACGTGTGTCTTTTTTATGGTGCTGACTCTCCCGAACTTGATTATGGTGCAACAACTCGTTACTTCCTGGAAACTTATTTATTCTTGTACGAATAAAGTTGTGTTGTTTTCTCAGAAGCAGAATTAGGTTTTCAGGTGCTCCGACTGCTAAAGTAATATCACGCCGTTAAACTCAACTAACTCATATGACAAGCACAACACCCATGTCCGAGGTGGGAATAGAACCTTCGTCTTTTGGGTTGTCGGGCAGACATGTTAGCGGCCTAGCTAACAGGGTCGGGTTAATGTCTTTGCTTTTTGCTTATGGGGAGTAAATTGGGCCAGCCATCTGACTTCCAATAAAGGATGCGCGAATTCCTTACTTTGTTGGGTAAATATGATCATTAAACTAACCATCAAACTAACTTTCTGTTATCAAACTAATCACGTTCCGATGTGAACCCACGCTGAATATTCGCCCAAAAACTTGCGTTCTTGATATAGGTGCGCACTGCGAGGTAACAGATTGAAACAGGAAGTTGCGACATCTGCATCTACATCTACGTAATACCCTGCGAGCCACCACGAGGGTGTTTGGCATGGGGTGAATATCACCAAACATGTACTATTGACAAGCAACTAGGGTACTACGAGGAAACATGCTACATAATAGGGTTACATGCAGCTACATGGTTAGTATCTACATAGTAATAAAGGGATTGGTTGTTTCTACATGCATCATGTACTACAAACTACTTTACAATATTTCACCTACCTATCCGTTTGCTATGTTGCCTATTGTTTTCTCTTATGATACGCGGGAAAAATGACATTTTAAATCTATCGGTACGACAATTCATCTGACTTATCTCTTTAATCTGATCAAACCTAGATTAATACGCAGGGGTTCTTAATATATATCTAACGTCAACTGTGAACAAATCAGCTTCGAATTTACATAAAAGGTTTAACCTAAATTTTAACCTGCGTTCTGATAGTAATTCCCATCCTAGTCCTTCTTTAAACTCGTAACGCTAATACAATTATCATAATGGCCTTTAATAAATCTAGCTGATCTCCTTTGCACACGCTCTAATTCTTTTATCATACCTTCTTCGTACGGATCCCATATGCTAGCATAATATTCTAAACGAGGCCTGACAAGAGTAAAATAGCTTCTTTCTCGTACTCTCTCACCGCATATGCCTAGAACCCTTTTTACGCATCGTTATCTACGGTTTACCACACTAGTGGCATTGTAACTTGAGTCCCTTTAACTTATTGCATTGAATGATTCCGAAAATTTGCCTTGGAAGTTAACAGAATGACGTGGATACAAAGTTTCTACGGAGTGGAAATGGAGGAGAATCTACAAAATCAACTCTAGGGCAAGGTAGACGAAGGGAGATGTTGGCTATTGTAGTGCGAGATAAAATTCATTGGGAAAAGTCGGGAGGACAAAAGGGGACGAAAAGATATTTAAAGGCGAAGGGGTGTAGAAGAAGCATGCAGGCAGGAAGCTGGAGGATTCGTTTCAAATATGAATAGATAGAGATAGGAATTTTTTTGAGCAAGAAGAGTGTGAATGTCCTTTAAAAGCCAAAGAGAGTTGAACAATCATCACGACTGGGGAATCAGATTGGGCTTAAAAAAGGTGCGGCAATATACATTCTGTTCCATTGACTAGGCCTGGTTTTATAATATCTAGTTAGTTTAGCGATCAGTTCATGCAGATGTGAAATTACTTTGGTTCTCCACAAAACTTTAGATGTCAAAAAGTACATTATATGAACGATTAGTTTACGTAAAAGTTATATATTTATAGATTGGCGCAATCTCAGGCGTTTTTGAACCTCAAAAATAATTAAAGGGGCGTAATAAAACGGCATAAATCAATCAAATATACTATGCGTGCAGATTTAATATAAGTATAGCGAGTGAAGTTAAATTCCAGGACGTCACTCCATCTCGAGAGAATCACATTCACATTTTTTGCGGCGCTCTGCTAAAGGGACTGGGAGTTAGTAAACGAACCACCCTCCTGCGTAAAAAGTCGGCGAGCGGTGTTATTTTGGACGGTTACAACCTCATCTAGGGTATTAATCGAGCAGTGGCATCAAAAAAGGTAAAGATTGGGAACTGAATAAGATTTGAGGAAATCAGCACGCTTCATAACTCCGACGAACGCACAAAAGTGACTGCTCTGCTATTGCAAGGACGCGGTCGGGATACTCGGGTGGCGAGGAGGCACAACGCCAGATTAAAGTAACCTGATTCAAGCCATACGAGTTGATGGCGGAAACGACTGATTCATTTCTCTCCGCACTCTACATCAGCTGGGCGGGCAAAAGAAATAAAGTGAGGGAGACGGAAACCATCGCTCACAATCATTCAAGAATTCGTTTATCCGACATATTGCCGAATACAAACGAAGCTTAATACTATTCATGATACTTAGTTTGCATTGTGGTACTACCACAGTACAACTGAATTCTCACAATACAAGAATTCACTCGTATCATTCGCCGGAAACACTTCAAATCCTTCATTACCACAGTGCATGTAAAGGTTAATGTTATCCACAAATCCCCCCCTCCTTCTCATTCTTTTATATTAGATAAAATATTTCCCCTACCTATCCCTTTGCTATGCTGCCTATTCTGTTCTCTTATGGTACGGGGGAAAAATGCCATTTTGAATTTATCAGTACGACAATCTATCTCTCTAATCTTATTTATCTGTTCGAATCTAGCATAAAACGCTCGTGTTTTTAATACATATCTATCATCTTCCGAAGAGCTCTCCGATTTAAATTTCTTTAACAGATTTAATATGTACTTAAACCTACGCTCTGATAATGATTCCCAACCTTATTCGTATATTAATTCTGATACACTATTAAACCTATCGTAACACCTTTTAGCAAACCTAGCTGCTCTACGCTGCACGCTGTCTTAGCTCTGTGATCAAACCTTATTCATTCGTATCCCATGCACTGACTACCCTGACTACACTCATTCAAGGTGGAACGTAACTAGTGAAAAGTAACATCGCTCTTTTGTCTTCTCGTCACATTTCCCGAGTACTCCTTTAATAAATCCTAGATTTCTCTTGATATAATAATACATCACCCTCTGTGCAGAAAGAAACTGCGAAATCTTTATCGGATGATGTTTTCAGGTGATGAGGTGGCCAGAGTACCTACTGGCCACCGATTCCGAGGGTTCGAGTTCAAATACAAGCGTAGGTCTAAATTTCTCATCGGTTTACCCGTCCCTACTTGAGTGTTGTGTGGAATGCACTTTAAGTTCAGTACTCCGTCCTTCGGATGTGATGTTGAATCGTGGACCTCTTGGCGCCTGTATTCAGAGCAGGCTAATTCCGACGCTGGGTTGCCTCTCCACCCACCTCTGTTACCTGAAAGAAACCTACTTCTACCGAAACATCCACTATTCCTAAAACTGACGCGAAGGGCCTTAGATGTCGGGTACCTTCCCCGATTGAATACCATAACGATGTTTGCAACACGGTTGAAAAGAATGCAATTCAAATATTGACACATTTTACACGACAGTTGCCTTTATTTTCATCTGAAGCATGTTTTCCAACCTCGAGTTCGTCGGTTGGTGCGTGGCTTGGGGAAATCCCGTGGCTTCTCGTCCCGTCCATACGTAAACCAAAGCAGAGCTACGAAAAGAGCAATCAGGCCGGCCGCATCTGCCACTCGGGAACGAGTTTTTCGTCCGTTGCTTACATAACACACGAGGACTGCACTCGGCGCGGCCGTGACGCGTCATCGCCCTTGAGTGCCTATTAATCTGGGACTGGGAATCAATGGCTTCAAGAGAAATGGCCTTATGAAGGACCGCTGGATGTGAATTTTATGGTTGCGACTTAAGGCTGGTGGGGGCAGTGACATTTTACATATGAAACAAATATGTATGCCGGCAGTGGTAGCCAAGTCCGTAACGTTTCAGCCTGGCGACTTAAAGGTCACGGGTTCGAATCTTGCCTGGGGATGGATGTTTGTTACAAGGTTAAGACTAGGTTAAGCGGTGCGATATATCCTTTTTAGTCATGAGTTGAATAGTATTTTACAAGGTTTTAAGTGCTCTGCAAGGTGCTATGATAAGGTTATATCGCATTGTTTAAACTAGTTTTATATTAATGTTCATCCTGAGTCAAGGCGGGATTCCAACCCGCGTCCATCGGATAACTGTCGTGGCAACCTCGTCCAGCTTATAAACTGAATCCTAATACTATTAATGTAGACAAGTCATGGTTTATTTAATTAGTTGTATGAGTAATTTGTAATAAGCCCCACCTTGAGTATACAGCCAGTGTTTGGGATCCGACTGAATTAGGTTTCATCAGAGAACTATACAGTGTGCAGCGTAGAGCAGCTAGGTTCGTTAAAAGGTGTTATGATAGGTTGAGTAGTGTTTCAGAATAAACACAAGAATTAGTGTGGAAATCATTATCAGAGCGTAGGTTTAAGTACAGATTAAATCTATAGAGAAGTTTCAATCGGATAGCTTTACTGAAGATGTTAGGCACATATTAAAAACACCAGCGTATTATGCTAGATTCGTCCAGATAAATAAGATTAGATCGATATATTGTCGTACTGGTACATTCAAAATGGCATTTTTCCCCCGTACTATAAGAGAAGAGAATAGGCAGCATAGCAAAGGGATAGGTAGGGGAAATATTTTAGAGTAGTCTGTAGTGCATGATGCACTTATTAATCCTTTAAATAAAAAAATATTAACAATCTTGTTGCATGAGACCCTATAGTTGCTTGTTTGCATGTCAATAGTGCATGTGTGGTGATCTTCACCCCCTGCCACACACCCTCGCGGTGGCTTGAAGGGTATCGTGTAGATGTAGATGTAAGTCCGCCCCGCGAGTATTAAAGTTAGTCAGTCACATGCTGACGAAAACTGTTTTGGAAGCAGAAAATTGACATAAAATTGATTTTCCCCTATTTCGTCCCTGTCAAAGTTCCGAGTTCGGTGTTACCATCACCTTTCTCAAAGGAAAGACGTGTATTGAGTATTCTGCTCGTGAGTACCTCGTGACTAAACCGAATACAGGGAATACTATTATTTTCATAAAAATATTGTGAGCAGTAAGCCAGGAAAATGGCTTCAATGTCAATTTAATGGATGGGACAACAGTCCGACAGCTTGGTTTTGAGCAAAAGGTATTCCCTTGTATTTCAAGACCTCTCAGTGAGTCACGCTCTCTCTTCTCAAAGTAACCATGTTATATTACCGAGGAAATTTTATTGAGCAACGGACATGAACAGAGCGCATGTACCTCCTTCAGCACATACCGTTCCAACCATGTATTCCATTTATGTAACAGAAGTGGTGTGGAAGTGGTACATCATCAAATGATACAGTGTAAGCGAAACGAGAGAGAATTATATGCATGAATAAACTCTCTCCGCTCCAAAGCGAGGTGGTTGTGATGTTGACGAGATTCAGCATAAACATTAGCAACGTGCGAAGGAAATTATTTCAGAGTTTGGATTGACGCGGAGTCACATGACGACAGCCGTGAGCCTCGGGCTGTCTGGCGCAAAAACGGAAGAGAGCGGTCGTCGCAACCGCTTTGATTCCCGGGAAACTTTCTCCTAGTTTCGTTTTATTCTCTCGGCTCGTTGGTGCCGAGAGGGGAGAGGTGTTTGAACTTGACCCAGGCAAAATAATATGGCTCGGCTGGGCGATATATCGCGGCGCTTGAAGGAAAATGAAAAGGAACGGTGTTGTTAAAACCTTCACGCCCCTTAGGCATCAGTCTGTCCGCGCGCTAACATCAATGTCGGAGGCGACGTCATTGTTATTATACGACCTGCAATACTCTCCTTGTCATCATTTGTTATTAGACCATCTCTTTTCTGTTACTTTCGATAAAATCTTTGAGAGAAAGGAATGAATGGGACTTGTGTGAATATAGCTGAGGGTTCGCAACATTTTCCAAGTAAGCTATTCCCTGGGTATGTAACATTATTTCATGGGATTGATTTCCTCTTCTTGGTTTGCACCGCTCTTCTTCTTTGAAGGACTCAGTTTTATCTAGGCACCTTCAAGCTTCTCTTTCTCGGCTCTTTTTCGGCATTAGTTCGGCCTTCATTCGCGGCTTAAGTTCATTCATTTTTCGACATTTCTCCCCCACAAACTCCAGTGTGCCAGACGGCGGCGCACTTCTTTGCATTTTTTCGATCGTTTTTGCATTGTCCCATTCCTGAATTACTGTTGGTATACAGGAGTCTGGATTCTTGTTCACTGGGTTCCATCTGAATATCTGGAGTCGTACAGTATCGCAAGCCAAGCCAGTATTTAGTTCCTTTTGCGTTATTAATTTTTTCACATTGTTATAGTATTAATTTTCTTTGATAATACCTGCGTTTACTGCTAATTGCAAGATACTTGTTTCCTTTCTTCTACTTTTTTCATTTATTTTTTCAAATAGGGAATCCAGATACTCGGAATTTGTGGTAAAAACGACGTTTCGGTGATTAAGATGTCTAGTTAACATAGCTGTATTTCATTGTTCGCTCAGTATAAGGATTTCCTGAATATTTTCTGCACATTTCTTTCACCGATGTTATTGTTGATATGCCAATGCCCCTAGGCCCGGGCGACCGCCCGAGGCGCCGTGGGAATGGAAAAAGCTTTTTTTTATTCGAGGATTGGCAACTTACTTCGTTTCCAACTAGCTAATTTACTGCTTTTTCTCTTCTTAATTTTTGCTGCTACATTTAACTGGTAAATATTTGTTACAACAGGGTTTGATAACCGGGGGAGGGCGGAGGGGAAGGCTCAAAATTTTGTCTTAAGCCTGCCCTGACTGTCCCCAAGTATTATAAATGAATTATGACGTCTACACCCTTTGCAAAAATATTCTAAGTCATGTTCGTTTTATTGATAAAAACCATCATTGTCAATCCGTAATTATTTGTTGCTCTCCGGGGTTTTATTTCCAGTGGTAAGGAATCCGACCATCAAAAAGGTGTACTATTGCTGATTTTATGCCTTCATTGCTTTTCGAACTCCCCGGATGTAATTTATTTTCTCCTCTGATCACTTGATATTTTCACAGGAACGCCTACAAAATACATAGCTGTTGCAGTAGTCTCCCATCTTGAGTTTAAGATGCTAGCGTAAAAATAAGATATTTAAATGGTTCTGCCACAGAAAAATTAATTTGATGACTACGCATATCAGATTGTAGCATTCATGTTTTTATTTCCCCAAGAAATAACTGAAATGCTTAACTCGAGGGTTGGTTTGGTTGGTGAGGGTAGGGCTTTCAAATTGTTATGTCCAACGGCGTGTGAAATGAACGCATGCGGTTAGCTGGGCAGTTCCTTTCCCTCTGCCGCCTCCTGTGGTTTCTCAGGAAGATTTGGTGTCAAGAAAAGTATTCAGCTTGAGTTGGGCGCATCCAAACACCTCTCCCAGATTTAAACCGGAGGCATACGATCAGTATCCTAACGTTCTACCCATTGGGCTGCTACGCCATGTTCGCTAGTAGTAGGTGTTCCTAATCTTGAATATTAGCATTTACCTATACGTAGTTTTAGATGTGCAATGCTTATCTACCGGGAGGCACAATTAGGAACTCTGAATTATCCATATATTTTGTCATTGATTAGGGTAATATGTAATTTGGTCAATATCACTCCGGCTCCGGCCTCCGCAGTGACCCCAGTAGACTTTCAGTATCATAGTTTTGATTCATCTACATCTACACGATACCCTACAAGCCACCGCGAGGGTGTGTGGCAGGGGGTGAAGATCACCAAGCATGCACTAAGAACATGCAAACAAGCAACTAAAGTGTCTCATGTAACTAGATTTTTAGTATCTATAGTATTTGAGGGGTTAATACATGCATCATGCACCACAGAATACTCTAAAATATTTCCCCTACCTATCCCTTTCCTATGCTGCCTATTCTGTTCTCTTATAGTACGGGGGAAAAATGCCATTTTGAATCTATCGGTACGACAATCTATCTCTCTAATCTTATTTGGCTGGTCGAATCTAGCATAATACGCTGGTGTTTTTAATATGTGCCTGACATCTTCAGTAAAGCTATCCGATTGAAATTTCTCTAATAGATTTAATCTGTACTTTAACCTACGCTCTGATAATGATTCCCACCCTAATTCTTGTATTAATTCTGAAACACTACTCAACCTATCGTAACACCTTTTAACGAACCTAGCTGCTCTATGCTGCACACTGTCTAGTTCTCTGATCAAACCTAATTCATTCGTATCCCAATCACTTGCTGCATACTCAAGGTGGGGTCTAACTAGTGAAAAGTAACATCTCCCTTTTGTCTTCTCATCACATTTCCCAAGTACTCTTTTTATAAATCCTAGCTATCTCTTCGCTCGGCCGCATATTTCCCGGATGTGTCTTCCCCACGATAAATCTTTAGTGATTGTTATACGTAAATAGGGGTCGTGGTGGACTAGCGGGTAGAGCACTGAGCTACTGACTGGAGGGTGACGGGTTCAAATCCCGGGCATGAGCCTTTCTGGACACCCCCATCTAAAAACCTCACGATTCAATTTTCTGCATGTCAGAACTTCGTAAGAAATCGTAGGTGGCCCAGGGAAAGGAACTGGCCCCCCTACCCTGTGAATTTCACATGCCATTGGCTTAGTACGGGATGAGCTCTACTCTCACCTATCAAAACCAACCTTCGGGTTGAATCACTGAGTGAGTGAGTGATACGTAAATGCCCTATGGTTTCAACGCTTTAGATCCTAGTGGTACTAATTTCATAGGATCGCTCTATCGAATTATTCCTCCCAAAATTGATAGCTACACGCTTTTTAAGGTTAAGTTCTAACTGCCATTTGTCGCACCACTCTTGAATTGCATCTAAATCCTTGCTAAGCGATTTCCTGTCTTCTTCTTTAGATATACCCCTATAGACTACCGCATCGTCTGCGAAAAGTCTAAGCTTACTACTAACTACGGTACCCAAATCGTTTGTGTATAAAAGAAATAGAAGCGGACGTACTACGCTACCCTGGGGAACTCCCGATGTGACTTTGATTGTGTCCGACATGATACCATCTGTGACAACCCTCTGCTCTCGCGCACTTAAGAATTCTTTTACCCAACACACAACGTCTTTGTTTATGCCAAAACTCTCTAACTTCCAGATTAATTTATCATGAGGAACTTTGTCGAATGCCTTTTTAAAATCTAAAAATATCCCATCAACTTCAGAACTGTTTTCGCCGTAGGCTAAAATATCGTGTACGAATAAAGCTAATTGTGTCTCGCAAGGTCTACCTTTCCGGAACGCATGTTCGCTGTTTGTGAGTAATCCCTGACTATCCAAATGCCCCATGATCGAACTGATTAAAATGTGCTCCAATACCGTACAAGAGATTGACGTGAGTGAAATGGGTCTGTAGTTACTAGGTTCTTCCCTGTCACCGCTTTTAAAATAGGTGTAATGTTAGCTACTTTCCAGTTCTTGGGTACGATGTGGTTCTTTATTGCTCTATTGAATATTATTTCTAGATAGGGGGCTATTTCAGAAGCTAATGTTTTATATACTCTGGAAGGAATTTGATTGGGACCTGGTGATTTGTTTTTACTAATGTTTTAACTGCTGCTCTATCCCGCGACATGAAATTTTTATTTCGGGCATTTGCTCACTGAATGTGTTTGGCGGTGGTTCCACTGCGTTGGGTGACGATGAGTTGAATACGCTTTGGAAGAAGGTGTTTAAAGCATTGACGTTTTCTACACTGCTGGTGACTCTACTTCCTTTATCGTTTTTAAGTGTGTGCACTGTGGACCTATTTCCCTGAAGCTCTATCACATTTGACCAAAACGCTTTAGGATTGCTATCTAAATATTCTTCTAACATCTTGCTCTTGAAATGTGATAACGATTGCCGACATGATTTCCTTGCTAATGCTCTCGATTTTTTATAGTTTTGAACTAACTCATTTTTTTCCTCTACCGATAGACCCCGTCCTGCATTTCATCCTAACGTGGCATACCCTTTGTCGCTTTAGTGATTTCTTTACCTCTGCGTTATACCACTTTGGCTCTGTATTATCACTTATGAATTTACTTGGTATGTATTTATTAACTGCTTTCCGGATGACCTCAATAAAGTCTCTCCACGAATCCTCTGTATCTAATCTGTGATTCTGTGGACTCCAGCAATTATTTTTCCTGTACTTACACCTTATCTTAGTCTCAGAGTCTCATTGAGGAAATGTACCCAATTGGCAGTCAGTTTACCTCTGGAATCCATTGGCTACCTTTTGGGTATGTGACTGGGGAAACCTTTCGTTGCCTTCCGGAAAGAAATGCCGATTTCCTCATGCGAGTGGTGACATCATTTTGAAAGTTTGTATAGTTGGGGTAATAAATAAATTATCTTTTTGCATGAACAAACAGGGACATGAATGAGTGAGGTTAGGATCGGGTACGTTCGCGCATGTGGAACTTGCCTCGCCTGTTGTAAATATATCGAATATTAGTATACTTGTATATAAAAAAGGTTCCTGCTTGTCGCTTATATATTACGCCCTTCCCACTTGCTACGAAGAATATCATAATGAATCATTATATACATTCAAAGTGACAACTATCATTACAGTAGAGAAGATTTGCCGCAGAATATGCTTATATGCTACAGCACAGGAACTGAATAGCGACAATTGAAGTGCACAGCGGAAAATGGCTCTGCCCAGTGAGCACAATGGCATCGCTGTAATTGCGCGCAATCTAACAAATGTGTTACATATTTAGAACATCCCGCTTCAGGCATGGGCGTTGTGTTTGTCATGGGATTAAGCGAAGGATCATTTTCGGCTGGACGGTTCTGGCTGGCTGTTGGATGTTGGTTAACCTAGGCTTTTGGATCTCCTGAAACCTAAGCCAAATCTGGCCCCGATCTAGATGCTCATTCCTTCGTATTTTTTAATAATTTAGTTGTATGTACAGGCTGCATGGCTAACTAAGCCAAATATTTCAATTTTAGCGGCACAATTTTAGCCTTCATGTATGTAGAACATGTTTAGCGATGATTTGCCCCCTGTCACTCACTCTCAAGGTGGCTTGCAGGATATCTCTGAATATGTAGGTGTTGAGCTTTTAGCGAAATTTATTCCGAATAGTCGTACTTTGCTATAGCTTGGCCACAGATCGTAACCAGTTGTTGCTAATCTGCGTTATGATTTAGATTACCTGCACAATTTCCCGTTTCCGTTTATTCGCGTCGCTATCTCTGCCATAGCAGGTTTGGCAATTGTTTCAAATCTGACGGAGTATTGAGCTTTATGTGTTCTCCACACAGCGCTAGTAAGGACCGGTAATCCTGTGAAAAATGAATGCCAGTGCCAGGACTCAAGCCGGGGCCCTAGGGATGTGAGGAGGCCAGTTCACTATCCACCACACACCCCTCTTCCTGCGTAGGATTTTCTTAGATATAGGCTATTCTTTTTAAGAAAAATGAAGGATATTTTTATTCCGCCAAGATTTTTCTTCAACTTAAAATGTCGACTAGACCCAGCTCTCGGCAGTTTTTATCTGTTTTTCTTTGATTGTACGCTGTAAGTAAACAAGAATCCATGCGCATCGCTACGCCTTATCATAATGCGTAAAATAATGCAAAGGGTTTTGTGATAGGGGAATAGTAATTGTGAAAGATCTAGATGTTAGTTATGAGCTTGTATCAATTTAGGCTGGTTAGGACGGGCTAAAAATCTGTAATCACTCTCCTTAAAATCTACGGGAACTTATTTCTTTGCATGACTACCGTCTGTATATGGAACAGCATGCTTCCTCAAAATCTTCATGCCATCTTTTCCAGCCTTTTTCTCTCTTTTCCCACTTCTTTACACGTAGCGTTTGTTATTAGGGGAAGGGGACCACCAGCTTAGGTTATTTTCGCTAATTAAGAAAGGTGAGTGATATGGTTGGAGTAGGCATTTTTAAGCAAACGGAAGGGTTGAGAGAAACCAGGCGTCGGGAATATCTTGATTTTGACCAACGGGGGCCCATGGTTTAACGTCCCATCCGACGGACGGAGTATTGAGCTTTATGTGTTCTCCGCACAGCGCTAAAGTGAGGACCACTAATCCTGTGAAAAATGAATGCCAGTGCCAGGATTCAAGCCGGGGCCCTAGGGATGTGAAGAGGCCAGTTCACTATCCACCACACATCCCCATTCATCTTGCCGAATATTCGCCCCTTGAATCCCTTATTACTTTTGTGTCTATTCCCCTTCCCTCCTCCAGCGACCCCTGTATTCCCTGAGCACTTACTCAATCGCCTTCCTACCCTCCCACGCCCTTCCAACTTACTTAGCCACCCCCACATCTCAAACCCCTCCATTCTTTTTCTATCCCACGTCTCAGCATCTCGAAATGCAAGGTTCCATATCAGACTCGTCGTCAACCTTTTCTTTAAATTCTTTTTTTCTGTGCGACAATGTAGTTAACAGCATTGGCTTCCAATGTCGAGGGCCCAGGTTCGTGTTCAAAGTTTGAAGTCCTATCTGACTGCACTTCAAGTGCTCTCCTCACAGCAGTCAAGGGTGAACCCGTATAACGCCGAAACAGACTCTACCTTTGCAGGGGTTCGATCTCGGGGCATAGGTAAGGGAGGGAAGTACTATAGCCACCTAACATCCCAACGCCGTAAAACGTATTCCAAGACTCGAGCATGAGAGGGACCGGCCTGGTGTGTGGTGACTATAGGCTAGGACTTCTTACTCCGAAGGCAAGAGTTCGAATCCCGGCGGCGGCAGAGTTTTTTTCTTTGGCATACCGGTTCCTACTTGAGTGCTGTTTCGAGAACATTTCAAGTCCAATACTCCGTCCGTCGTGGGATGTGAAAACCGTGGACACCTGGGCGCCTTTCGCTTAGGAAAGACTTATGAATAAGACTGACAAATGATCTTTCCTGGGGTAAACACATACGTGAAATATTGGGTCAAGCTAATCGTAAACTGGGATTCATCAAAAGAGTTTTGGGTAAATGTGACGATCATGTACGAGAAATCAGCTACTTTTCCCTTGTTAGACCTCATTTGGAATATGCTGCCAGCATATGGGATCCCTACAAAATCGGCCAAAATAATGAACAGCGTGAAATCGGCCAAAATAATAGTGTGCAGCGAAGATCGGCAAGATTTGTAAAGGGACGGTACGATAATTATATTAGCTTAACCAGTCTATTAAATGAAAAAAATGGGAATCATTGTCAGATTGAAATTGAGGCATTGGCAGGTTGAAATTTAGATTTGATCTCTTAAATAAATTCCAAGACCATATTTTCACCGATGATGTTAAAACATTTTGCGAAACCCAACTTATTACGGTAGACTGTACCATAATCAAAAAATTAGAGAAATTGATTGCCGAACTGACAAATTCAAAATGTACTTTTTTCCTCGAACAACTAGGGATATGAATAACGGTAAATATATCCAATACGAGTGTAGCAATGGATAGCATAGGTAGCTGCATGTTGGTATGAGGACTTAAAGCTAACCCTACTAACAGCATGTTGCATGGTTTTGCATGCTTGCTTTGCTATTTTTATTTTTTTAATAGTGAAGTTTAGACCAGTATATTACTACTAATCCTTTTTATGCATGATATGGTGTGCATGTTTGGTGAGAATTCACCCCCTGCCACACGTCTTTATGGCGGCTTGCAGAGTATTAGGTAGATGTAGATGTATGCCGACACCAGGTTTCATGCCACGCTTTTTCCTTTTCTTGAGTAATCACTATCGTTATCCAATTTCCGCTCCCCTTTAATAGCTCAAATGGCTAATGCTAATGGTCGTCTGCTCCAATTAGATATCGCGACTACTTTGTTCAAGTCAGTTGCATTAGTCGGAACTACTTCAGCCTGAAGACCATAAATGTCCAAAGAAGAAAAACCTAACACACAAATCAAATCTTATCACCTAGAATTTGAAAACCTCACCAACTGCTCGTGAAAAGGATTCGGGAATTTGTACAACGATATCAGTACCGCTGAGAAGTGGTCACCGCAAAGGCAAGGAGGAAAGGGGATCGCTTGAGATACCATTTCGAACGATACAGCTTCTTGTTACGATCCGTCCACCGAATATTGGAGTAATCAGCGATGGCAGAATTGAAGGACTCGGCGCCAGAAAGGGGTCGAATTTACAACTTATTTCTCCGTAATATCTGTCAGTACCTTGAAACACCTCGAAATACCTCAGTACCTCAAATTATTGTTGTTTCGCCGAAAAATCCAGTCCCTCGAATTCAAGGATTGTGAACTTGCCGCGAAAACCTTGGCGGAGTTAACCGCCGAAATTGAACAATGGCCGAATATCAGGCGCTGTGCACACGAGTACGGCTACTTTGACACATGGTATGTGCGGCAGTCCGGCCACATCTTGTTCCTTCAAAGCCTCTGGAAATCCACAGGGAGCAAGGACGTCTCGATAGCTTAAGTGATTATAGCACCTGGTCGGAAATGAGGTAGTTTCGGGTTCAAGTCCCGGTCAAGGCGAATGATTTTTCTCAGTGGAAATTCTTCGACATCGGCCGCGGTTGTTTGGCCGGTCAGGCTCAGAAGAACATGGAAATTGCTCAACAAAACTCGGATTTATTCAGTAGAAAGTTCTATTTGTGCCGCTATCGACAACCTGTCCATAGATAACTGTATTCACTAATGTTTCATGACAATAAGCTTGAAGCTTAAGCCTTGCTATAATTAAGTAATTGCTTGATAGAGGACAGAGTGGAAATTATCAATCTATGATGTGATGGTTTCAAGAATAAAATGTGATGCCACATAGTTTGCAATTTACTCTTCATTTGACCAAACCTTTTGAGATAATTTTGAGATAAATTTTTACTTATGGAAAATTGCAATATCTTTCCTTTACTATGGAACGTTTCCACCACATCACACTTGAATCTAGTTTGTTTACTTTTGAGATAAATTTCAGGCGTAAATTATCGAAAATCTCTGGCCACGAATGGTATTAAATGCTCACTTACTTTTCTTTGAGGTACTACATCTACACAATACCCTACGAGCCGCCACAGGGGTGTATGGCAGGGGGTCTTAGGCAACCACCCATCGGGTTAATGGGAAAGGGAACAAGTGACAAAGGATAGGATTCGGGATATTTGGAAATACTCATATTTGTCCTAACTTATTTGAGTTATGATCACGAATTGTTCTCGTGAAAATCAATTCTTATATCGATTCTGTCGGCAGTCTATCTCTCTGATTTTGTTATTTCTATCATATCGTCCGATGTAGAGTGTGGGTAAAAGTACACCTGACGTATCGTCCTCGAATACGACTGATTTGAGTTTTTCGAGTAGCCTAAGTCTGGCGCATAATATGCAAGTTTTCAAAGTCTCCAATCCAGGTCCCACGAAGAGCTTTGGGACACTTTCTTTACTGCCTTATGCGTTATTAACTTAACGGGCTGTCATCCTTTGTATTTTATCGATTTCGCGAATTAAATCATTACTTAACGGATCCCTAATTCTAGATGCATATACGAGGTGAGGTCTGACTGAAGGTAACTTATAATTATTTATCAATTACTCTCGTATTTAAGATTTTTAAATTCGGAAAACGTTAATCGTCGACCGAAATAACGGCCATGTAGAAGAGGGATAGCTAGCTATCATGATGTGCTAAGAAGTGTCTTTTTCCTGTTGATGGTAAGGTGCAGAATGATTTTTAACGTTTATTTTCGATCAAAACCTTAAATTGTAACTAGAGTCATTTAGTTGATCTGGATTGAAATTGTTACTTGATGTCAATCTCTGATATATTCATCTACATCTAAATCTACGCGATACCTGCAAGCCACCCCGAAGGGGTGTGGTAGGGGGTGCAGATCACCAAGCCATGCACTACCGTCATGAAAACAAGCAACTATAGGGACTCATGCAACTAGATTGTCAGTATCTATAGTATTTAAGGAATTAATGCATGCATCATGCACTACAGACTACTCTAAAATATTTCCCCTACTTATCCCTATTGCTATATGCTATGCTGCCTATTCTGTCCTCTTATAGTACGGGGGAAATATGCCATTTTGAATCTATTAGTACGACAATCTATCTCTCTATAATCGACAATGTCTGGTCGAATCTAGCATAATACGCTGGTGTTTTTAATATTCTCCTAACATCTTCAATAAAGTTATCCGATTTAAATTTCTCTTATAGATTTAATCTGTACTTTAACCTACGCTCTGATGATGATTCCCACCCTAATTCTTGTATTAATTCTGAAACACTACTCAACCTATCGTAACACCTTTTAACGAACCTAGCTGCTCTACGCAGCACACTGTCTAGTTCTCTGATCAAACCTAATTCAATCAGATCCCATACACTGGCTGCATACTCAAGGTGGGGCTAGCTGGGGGTAACAAGTGAAAAAACTTCCAAAAAAAAATTCCACGATGTGAAATCTGAAAATGTGTGCCATTTGTTCTCCTTTCCTTTGTCTATAAAACCATAACATCCGCTTCCCCAGGCGTGCCCTTTTGTTCAGTTATTTTTCGTGGAGGGGAGGACGGCCGATGGCTGGATTGCTTTCGGCCTTTAGGTCGGGCGGTTAGTGTGGTGAAAGTACGAGGGAGGGTGAGAATTTTCGAGAGATATTCATCATCGGCTTGTAACCTTAACGGAAGACGACGTGGGGCCATAATTTCACCTACCATCCGGTGTTTGGCACTCCTTTGGAAGAAACCTACATGCTCCAACGAGAGTCGAAACGCGTATAGTCGTAGAATTGGTTTTTCGGAGCTCAAACCTCTCATGGTACATCGAACGCTCTAACATGAAGCCGATGTCCCACGGTTTGGATTACTTTCATTACTTAATTTGGAAACTGTTTTTTAGTCCAAGTTCTTTCAATTTTTAGATAAACCAAAATAAGGGTTTCCCCAGGCGCTACGTGTTGGTTAAAAATAGACGAACAAATTTTATATGAGAAAACATTAAGAAGTGGAAATGGGTGCCACAACCGAATCTGGAAAATCCGTGGTCAAGGCAATTTAGATGTTAGAATTGTACCTGCATTAAATTAAGTTTAATAAGCAAACCGTGCATTTAATGTCCTAAAAAAACATCTTGTCCATGCACTCAGTAAGTGCATTAAGGTTATATAATGAATGTAAAATGGCTAAGGGATCATTATTCATTTAGTCAGGTCCATCTGCGCCGTGATTGCTACTCTCAATTCCAAAGAGTTTCAATCGTTCCAACCTACTCTCTCTCTAAAAGGCGAACTTTAGGCTGCAAGGACAACAGGCAAGCAACCTGGCGTTCTTATTCGCTATCGAAATACGAGAGCGTGAGAACATATTGAGACCAGAGTGTTCTTCCGCTTCTGCATGCACTCAGTACTATACAAGCCATGTCGAGGTTGTGTGGCAGAGGGCGAATAATCACCACACATGCATTATATACATATATGGTTCATTAGTTGAAAATTTCTTAATAATGGAAACTGTAAACCACCCATGCACCAGTAATGTGCTAATAAACGATTATTATAAACGCAAGAATACAGATTTTAACGATTTACCCCTGCCACATATCTTTATGGTGGCTTGTATTGTATTATGTAGCTGTAGATGAATTGAACCGTGTCAGGTTTCGCTCGGTGTAATTTCTCCATTTCGGAAAGAATATGTACTTGGTATCGGGAATTCCATTAGCTATGTCATTATCGTCATTGATCAACTGAATGAGGTTCAGTAAGCCATTATCATTATTGTGCAACCTAAACAGGGGGAAATATGTGTGGGTTATAACTTGATCCCTTAAATAGCAGACTATGACTTCGGAGAATGATGAAATATTCTGCTCTGAATCTACATCTACCGGAGGTAATGAATGTATCCTCTGATTTTTTTATTTTAGGCACTATGAGGTTAATTTATTTTTGGACAGAGATTCAGTGATCATTTGAGCAAAGGACGCCGACAAAAACCTCATCTAAGGGCCCATCGCGGCATGATGATGGTACAAAATACCGAAACCTAAGTCGTGCATACAATAAATCTTAGGCGGAATTTGTACAATGATTTACATTTGTTTTCCGTAGTATTAATATTATTAGTGAGTTAGCTATATATTGGAATGAATTGGATGTGATTTCCTAAATAGGTACGCAATTGTGTAGTTAACCTGTGCTAGTAGGGTTAAATGCTGTTCCAGGTGTGGAATCACGGATGCATCTTTCGCGTTATCGCAATATTTATCGTTAAAGCTTACCCCTAGAGTAGCGCAGGGTTAACAATAACCGTCTAAAAAATTCGCTCCACTGATTGTGATACGCGATTTGGAGCGCTGTGTGAAAAATGAAGAATTGGAGATCACATTCTCTCTGACATAAGTTAAATAAAAAAATAACTATAACGCTAGCGCACGCCTTATGAAGATCTATGATCGAGGCCTAGGGGTCGTTTTCTCTAACTCGTATTATTAACTGTGAGGAGTCTCTGCCGCCGGCGTATCATCAAATATCACGGCTCTTCCGATTCTGTAACGTGACGAGGTGATGTTCTTCGCCCGGAACAAGTCGATACGGCATCACCACCTAAATAACCGGTCTTATCTCATCACCCCCTCAAATGTGTTGATGTGGTCGACGTTTTGTTTAAGGGAAACAAACATTGCTCGTCTCGCAATTACGTTAATATATTAACGCTGACGAATATTCAAAGGAAACGATGGTGCATGAAATTAATAACAACAATAAATTTGAAGTCTCATAACTATTAACCAAATTCATAGTATTTGGCTAAAATAAGTTGGTGACTCGTCAGTGAGCATTCATTGCGTATGCATCAATAATCTGTAAAATGCATTCGATCGCTAATGATACGGAGTACCGTAACAGAATCAGTAAATGTATCGTCCTATAGAGAGTTGTAAGTCACTTCTTTGCATAATTACCTGGCGGGACTACGATTAAGAGAAAAAAGAAAACATTTACCGGAAGACAATCCATTCCTCTGAGTGGCTCGAGAGCTATTCCGGGAGAATACAGTAGTGGTATTGTATATTCGCCGCCGATCACGGCTCGCTTTTTGGAGAAAACGGAAAAGTGGTCCATCCCCTCAAAATAAATTGAGTATTTGCTTCTTCGCACTTATTTCAATATTTGCAATATTTTAGATTAAAAAAAATAATTTGCCTATAAACCGCCGCATATTCCGTGAGGGATGTCAACAATTACTTTTAGCCGCTCGACTTTTATTGTTGTCCCTACGCATAAGTGCTATATTTATTGCGCAAATGGCATTAACTCCCACTCATTTGTTTACCTTCGGAGGTAGATGAAGTTGACAAATGTGTAACTCATGCGAGATATTATGGAAGCTGAGCATGATACTAAGAAAAATTATTGCTACTGTGCACCGCGTTTGATTCCATCTCTTACGAACGAAATGTATGATTGTTTCTTTATGATGTTCTGCGAAATAGAGGTTATTTACGGTTTATTACATTATCTAAATCCTACAGTTAATTTTTCCCCTTGTTGGAGTTATTCGAATTCCTACTTAAACATTATCAAACAATATTTACCCTCAAGAAGTCATTGCTACGAACGCTTAATTTTGCGTATTAATAATAATAAAAGGTTTTTATTGGGGCGAGATTGAGACAAAACTGTCCCTTCTGCCATCTAACCCCTCGTCAATATAAATATATAAATAAAATAGTGGTCAATACCTAAAACAATTACAATCTGAGGTTAAAAAAATCAGTAAAGAATACACTTATAGAAATTAAAGAATGATAAATTAATACAAAATAAATATATATACACAATATATCAATATCACATATCTAATAGTGTGTGAAAGAATTTACAATGTGGGAAAAACGTGAGGATTATTATGCTTACATCCTTTACGCAAAAACCCGCTGCAGGAAAACACCCACACAAGAAAATCCTGCGAAATCCTACTGACAGTGAAGCTAGTGTTTAAGAATAACTCAAATATAATAGCATGTACATAGGAAAATTAGTAGATAATAATAAAATTCAAGAAAATAAAAATTCCAAAATATGTGGAAAAAAGAAAAAAACCGAAAGAAAAAAAATAGTTAAAAGGGAATTAAGGAAAAATTAATAAACAAAAGCAAACATCAACATGGTGTTAAATGTGCGCCGTTTATCTTTCCATCGTTGTTCTAATCTATCAAATGTATTGAGAGAGTGCCCGTGACTTGTGATGCTCATGTGCCCGTCTGCTGAAGTTTCAGAAGTGTTTTATGTAGCGCCCTTTTAAAAGATGGAAGTGATGGAGAGTTTGTTAAGGATAAGGGATATTTATTAGTGATCAGGCTCAACGGCATATGACTCGCTTTATCAGCTGGTCTCATCCAATCGCACATCGTGTTTACCTAGAAAGGTTTCACACAACTCATCATCACCGGGCAAAGAAACTTTGCCGCCCGATTACAGAATCAGGCAACGATGAGGGTGGATGTAATTTTTTGGTGGTTTTCAAGGAGAGCGAATGATGAAAACAACTATTGTCTACCCAACCACGATTTTTGCGTGTTTGGAGCAAGGGAGCTCAGCCTGGACACTTTCCATTTTCCTGTCCTGTAGAAATTCGGTGTTCCTCCAGCAATTTGTAATTCTTTCGCCGGGAAGATGAGCTCTGTCGGTATTTATTTCATCCCACGTGCTTTCCAACCAATGTCCGAAATCTCTAGAACACAATCTCCGCCTTCGGCATTTTTTCCCTTCTTTCTTCTTGCCTCTCCGTAACAATAATGTAATTATGAATTTAACCGGTATGAGAAATTACCTTTGCATAGAACAATAAAAAAGCAACTGGAAAATTACTTTTTGCAATAATGGCAAACGCCTTCACCATCCCTCCTGAGTCCTTTAGGGTCTATAAAGAACATATAATATACTTACTAAATGGGTGCGTAAAATTAATTTTGCATGCAAAAGTGGCAGGAGCAAATGAAAAATTGCTTTGTACTTAACTATGACAAATGCCTTCCCATCTACTGTCCAACTTTCTTGAGGCAATTTAAGTGAAGCTGATGATGTAAGTCATCTAACGATGACATGTCAGTGTCGAAACCCGGGTCGTTAAACTAAAAAAAATTGGTGAAGTGTACGAAATGATCTTGTTTATTGATACAACGTTCTAAAATATAGTTTAAGTATCTCTGTTCTTTCACCGACATTCCGGGAAAGGTCTTATTACGATGACGTAATATGTTTCTCCCCATAGAGTTTGTAGAATTAGGTTCTACATATGTTAAGGTTGTATTGCACCGTCTAACCTAAGATCTGAATGGTACAAAAACAAACATCCATGCCCCTGACAGGATTCGAACCAGTGACATTTTTTTTGTCAGGCCGGCGCGTTAGCAATCTAGTTACCTCGGCTGGCGATTTCCACGTTTTATTTCAATAATATTTTACGACTAAACATTAATTACTTCGTTGGAGTGTGCTTTGTTTGCGCGTACCCACTGCATGCCTAATAAATGCGTTTCTCTTATTACGTATCAACATCAATAGTAGTTGTTATTCGGAAAATGCGACCAAACAGCTGAGACCATTTGTGCCATAGATGGGTAATAAGGTAGGGGGAGGAATATATCCGGGAACAGAGAAAGTTTGGAAAGAGACCCGGGGTAGGCATTAGCAGAAATCGTCTCTCACCGAAAGACTAGGTACCATGGGGTCCACTGTTTAACGTCCCACCCGACGGACGGAGCACTGAACTCGATGTGCTCTCCACACAGCGCCAGTAGGGACCAGTATAAGAATGTGTGTGATTTGCATGAAGGGAAATTGAGTGATTAATAATTAGGTAATAATAAATGAGTAATTCTCCAATCCCAAGTATCAAGCTCGAATTCCAGCGTTGGCGTGGTAGCTGCAGTACAGGCCTCCCCTCTCGAGAGCCCAGGTACGAATTACGGAAACAGTGGGAATTTTTTCAGGGTAGTGGTCCTTACTCTGGTGATGTGAGAAGAGCACTTCAAGTTCAGTACTTCTGCCGCAAATTGGGACATTATCCTTGGCATCTTTTGTTGAAAGCACGCTAAAGCCGACGTCGGGTTTCTCTCCGCCCTTTCTCTGTTCCCGGAAATAATTCTTCTCCTACGTAGTTACCCATCCAATTTTTTTATTGAATACTGGTCCTGCTTGAGTGCTGTATGGAGGACTCCATTGTGAATAATGTCTGGCCCATCCCATTTTTATTATTGTGTAGACATTGAGTTCTTTTACAAAAATCATCTCCGTATCCAATGGATCTCTGTGCATATATTTGTGTAACTTAACGAAATATCCTGCAAAAATACCTGAAATCCAATCATAAATCCAGCATACCACTATATACTTATATTTTCTGATGTCATCTTTGCCCTCATTCTCCATTTGTATTTATCTTTTGAAGCATTCTGATCTACATGCCTTATTCTTTTGCTCGTTGTCAAATCACCTGATTTATGTAGTGTATTTTGATAAAATCGGCATTTTGTTAAATTTAGGAACGAGGCCCGAATACAGAACCTACCAAAACCAACGCATGACACCGCTGAACTCTAAATCTACATCCTCACGACACCCTGCAAGCCAACGCGAGGGTGTGTGGCAGGGGGTGAAGATCACCAAGCATGCACCATAAACATGCAAAGATGCTACTATAGGGTCTCAGGTAACTAGACTGTTAGTATCTACACAGTAATAAGGGATTGGTTGTTAATATATGCATCATGCACTACAGATTACTCTAAAATATTTCCCCTACTTCCCCCTTTGCTATGCTGCCTATTCTGTTCTCTTATAGTACGGGGGAAAATGCCATTTTGAATCTATCAGCATGATAATCTATCTCTATAATCTTATTTATCTGTTCGAATATAGTATAATACGCTGGTGTTTTTAATATGTGCCTAAAATCTTCAGTAAAGCTATCCGATTGAAATTTCTTTAAGAGATTTAATCTGTACTTTGACCCACGCTCTGATAATGATTCCCACCCTAATTCTTGTATTAATTCTGTTACATTACTAAACCTATCATAACACCTTTTAACGAACCTAGCTGCTCTACGTTGCATACTGTCTAGTTCTCTGATCAAATCTAATTCATTCGGATCCCATACGCTGGCTACAAACTCAAGGTAACAAGGCATACTCAAGGGCCTAACTAGTGAAAAGTTGCATCGCTCTTTTGTCTTCTCGTCACGACTCTACAGCGTGATGACGAGTACTTCGCAATCATTATAAGCCGCAGTCATGGAGTTTTTGAGCTCAACAGATGCATTCATATGAAAAAACACAATTTCATAGATTTTCCGCCATTGTTCGCGCGAAGCCATTGTTTCCCGGAGTTATTCATATGACCTAGCTTTATTTTCCTTTACTGACATTTTCGCGCGATTGTCACTTCGCCTCTCAGCGATGTTCTCAGCGTGCGAATCTCCACGAGATCATTTGGCGGGCAGTTGCGGTGCATAAATATTTTGAGATATATTTTAAGAGTGTATAAATAAATAAGTTCCGCTGCGCTCCCTTAAAGAGGGATTTTGTTTTCATTTTTTCTGTGATCGTTCATCGTATTTCTTCCAACGACGCAATGTGCATCTAAGTATCTAACTGAGTACCAGCACACCGCCGATTCTTAAGACGACGAGAGAAATTAAATTGCTTTATAGGGTAAGAATTTTATGAAGTCTTAGGCAGTAATTTCCTTTTATGAGAACCTCTCGAATCGGTAATGCTGGAAGAGATCGCTCTCCTCTGTCGCCTCTCATGTAACTACGTTTTGCTCGAAGTTGCTCAGGTATTTTCGTAGCATGCTTAACATCGGGTTTGATAACTCTTCATTGGCTATTGTGGACTAAATTGAAGTTTCTACTGGTGGGGTCATGGCTTATTTTCTGCTGGAATCCCATGCCAACTTCAAAGCCGTCTGTTGAAGGTGGTGCAGGTACCAAGGAGAAAGAAAGTGGCAATTACAGAGGGATTCGAATGATTGGATGGGAAATTAGTTCCTTTTAATTAGTTGTGATCACGCCTTTTGGAAAAGCTGATTCATTACCCTCTACATGTGTTTCAGATTTTTTTATTCCTGGCGTCTTCAGTGAATAGCATTATTCCCAAGAATAATTACTTTACTAATTTAGGATAATTGCGCTTCACGTGTGTACTCATCCACGTATATTTTTTAATGTCAGTTATATCATCCGTTTTCAATAAATTCCATTTTGTCATAACTGTGTCAAAATGAACTTTATCTGGTTAAAAGGATAGCAAGCACCGCTAAGAACCTTCATGAGGCGACTGTAATTTTTCTTTATCCGTTTATTTATCCGATAAGATTTACCAACAGAGTGACTGTTAATTTACAATCCTTCGCATCCATGGCTCAAATCCCGGAATGAATCCAATAACACACTTTGTATGACAATGACGCTGGATTTTTGGAGTAGTTGCCCTCTTCCACCCGCCTGCACAAATCACCATCATAACACATTTTCCTGAGCTTTATCCTAAGCTAAGACGAGGAGATAGTGATCGCCAGTTGCAGAGAAGTGCTGGTGCTCCATTCACAATTGTGTGGCCTTACCATTCGATATCCGCATGTGCCTATGCATTGTTCGAACGTCTGTGGGCTCGGGCAGCGGGGCGACCTTGATCGCTGCTGTCCGTAGGAAAGGCAGGTGCGAGGCCGTGCTTTGCACAGGGACGCTTGCGCCACGGCAGTTCATCTACTTACACCCACACCTGTCTCTTGCGAGCTATCCGATGGAATTGTTTTACGATTTTGATCGCCCGCTACACCAACTTGACGAAATGTTTGAGATTTCGAAAGCATTTGGTCAATGGCCTTTAATGTTGACAAAAGGAACACTACTGCTATCCATTACTTTTAAATTATTAGTAGTATTATATTCATTACTATTAAAATATTATTACTATTATATCCATTAGTATTAAATTATTATTACTATTAGTTATATCCATTAAAATCTTAAGTTGCTACACTGTCAGTCGTGTCTGATGCGTGAAATTCACCTTTAATCTAATGGGAATTGATTTGTTGTCGTGGCTAGAGTGCTGTCCTCCCATACCAAGAAGTTAGGTTCAAGCCTGGACGGTAGAAGACCCAATTAACGCATGTTGTTGACAATACAAATGCCCTCAGCTGTCGGTCGCCATCCCCCAATAATTGTTACCAACCTTTAAAAAAATCATGGTGCTTACTAATAGGGTAGTTTCCTATTATTTTTTTATTGTCTTGATCGAAAGTTTATAACCTCTGGAGTACGTGTTTTAAGCCGTTCGATTTTTAAATGACGATAAGTATTTTTCCTCATTAATTAAAAAGTGAAAAAAATCAATGGCGCGAAAACGCGACGGCAAACTATTGCATGCCGGTTAATCCTACGCATGACGTCAAACTATTTCCTCTACCTGCCACCAGGTGGTGCTGCGGGCGCTTCCAAATAGACGCCGCACTCCGTTAAAGCTTATGAACAAGTATTGGAGGCATATTTATTCCGTTAATTAATTATAATTAACTTTTATTTGTTTATTTAACACTACTTATGCAGTTGATTCATTTAAAATCAGTTAGTATTCCTTTCACAAGCATATCATGTAGTTCGCCTATCGCCGCACGACCTTCACGCCATGCTTCGTCGTAGCAGAAGACACAGCGAGCAGGACGTCCTTGAGCCTATAAAATGACTAATAATACCATGTTTAACTGAGAATTCTTTTCCAACATTGATAGTTTTTACAGGTTAATACTAATAAATATTCACTAGAGCTAAGGGGCCCTGAAATACAACGGTAAGTTCAGGAGACGAATTTTCCTATGCTTCGCAACGTAAACTACATACCTGTTACGTCAGCATGAAGGCAGCGCACCCCGCCATTTCAGAGCCTTTTCAAATGGCCTTAAAATTAACATTTAATTCTCTAGTAAACTGGGATTTCTCAATACAAACTTTTTGCGTAAATTAAATACATTTATGGCAGGGCACAAATCGCAATTAATGAAGTCTGTTTTCTTTGATGAAGGAAACTACCCTATTCTCATCTTTCTCTAAACCTTTATGTATTCTCATCATTTAATGATAATAAATATCGGGCAAAATGCGTTCGAGTGTAGTGAGCGTAAGAGAAAACATTTTTGGACATCCGTACTACTATGCTACCTATTTATAAAATGATAAGTTCATTTGGTGCCTGTGTGTGATATGCCAATTATGATTTCAAAAATTTAAGTCGTGAAATTCGTAAAAATATTTTGAGGAAGCTGCATGAATTTTACTGGTTATTCATTTCAGTCTAGGTGTGGTACTACCGGCAACACGGTACTGATCGTAAGTCCCGGCTTAGAATCCGGAAGAATCTCTTCGGACACTATTAGTTTAATCCAAATTATACCATTTCTCGAGAATCAGATTTTATGGGAAACTGCAAGTAGCTATGGGAGAGGAACCGACCCCTTGATGTGTTGATTTACTCGATGTGGGGATTTTTACTTGATGTTTAGTACCCTAATCAGCTGCACCGAATTTCAGACCGATTACTGTGAAGTTACGCACTGCATCAAATTTTTGCTGCATAACGAACATATTGAATTATTCCTTTGGAGTTTTGCAAAAAAAAACCATTTAAATCTTTGAAGTGCTTTTGCACCACTCGTTACTCCACCCTTTTTGTTTTCCAAGCGTCTAATTATTTCGTGAATGGTTGCTCCACTTTTATAATCGCTTTCCACAGCCCATCGTTCACCTTCTCCTGTCGTTTTCTCTGTGATCCACGAAGTCTATCAACTTTCAGAAATTATGATTCAGTCCCTCTCTCCTTCATATTCCATCGACCTCCCTCCTCATTCGCCTTTCGAACCATTTACTTCCTCCCTAGTCACTTTTTAATGCCTCTTCAGTATAATTGCTTGCAATTACTCTTTTCTCATCTGCCATTATCATAGTAGGTACAATAATATGGAAAAAGTGGAAGGAAATGAATCTTTCAAGATTCAATCCCTCCACCTCACCCGTTGCTTTATTCATTCAGTACTCAGTAAATACAATCTTTCAATATTTGACCCCAGCTTTCCTTTGCAATCGGTATATTTATATTTTAGTTTGCAAGCCCAACAGGTTTTTTAGCATTATATACTTAAATTAACCCAATATAATTCATAAATCAATTTTTAACCATGTATTTTTAATAAAACATTAAACTTATATGCACGAAATACAAAGTCATTTTCGTTTTAGGAGATGAAGAGAATTTTTCCCCTCTTCTTTCATTGGTTAAAATACGCTCCTCTTATTTTATTTTCTTCATTTCTTGTTTTGTATCAATTATTCTTCTCATTCTCTTTCAACTTTTCTGCTTTTCGCCTTTTGCCATTAAAAAACCCTGCGTCATCTCTAAGAGGTACTCTCTAATATCCTTACGTCCTTGCGCGTCTTCTATTTTCCTTATCGTAAGCGTAAAAGTGGTAAATACCTTTTTGGTCTTGCTCTTTTTTTAAACTAACTTATCTATATTTACTTATTGAATCAAATGCAATAAAGAGCATCGTAATCGTCTCCTTGCATTCATTCGTATCTTAGATGCTCCACTAACCCATAGACCCAATTGGTGACTTGTGGCGAGTGTAATTCTCGGACATAAATGCAGCGGACGCAATAAATGAAATTTTGTGAAAAGTTCTCTTGATAGTTACGATTATGCAGTGTCACTTCATTACGGAAAGAAAAGAATGTATTCCCTATAAAGTTAAATTCTCCTAATCTCGAAGTATTTCACTGAGTTATTTGTAGTTTCCATCCGTTATGGATGTAATCCACGTTGGGAATCCTAAAACCGTTCAACGCTTTACAATTCTGTTATATAAGCTTTGAATGTCCTCGGCAACTTTGGTAAATTCCAGGCATGCGTGGCAATAAATATGGTAAACAAAAGGTCCCAGGATTGAATCCAGCTCACAGTGAACTTTTCCATTCCAATATAATTTAATTGGTTTTCATGAACTACCATGCTAACTTCCAGTACAGTGTCAATAGTTAGTTCTGGCTCCAAGTGTTGGCACATTATCTATAGTAAAGTTGCATTGTTTAATCTAAAAATCAATCAGAGTTTTGCAATTAATGCATCAAATTTTTATCCTGTATCGAATTTCTAAATTTCTCTTCATTATCTACACTGAAATAGCATCCTGCAAGCCAACGTAATCGTGAGTTGCAGAAGGTGACTACGCATCAGGCAGGCATAAAAAATTCTATTGTGCACAAATAAAGTTTCGGTTTTATTGTTAAGTGAACTAACCTGAATAAGGTAACAGGGAAGATTCACATGCAATACAAATTCTAATTTCAAACTACATCTACATCTACACGATACCCTGCAAGCCACCGCTAGGGTGTGTGGCAGGGGGTGAAGGTCACCAAGCATGCACTACTAACATGCAAGCAAGCAACTAAAGGGTCTCATGCAACTAGATTGTGAGTATCTATAGTATTTGAGGGGTTAATACATGCATCATGCACTACAGACTACTCTAAATTATTTCCCCTACCTATCCCTTTCCTATGATGCCTATTCTGTTCTCTTATAGTACGGGGGAAAATGCCATTTTGAATCTATCGGCACGACAATCTATCTCTCTAATCTTATTTATCTGGTCGAATCTAGCATAATACGCTGGTGTTTTTAATATGTGCCTAACATCTTCAGTAAAGCTATCCGATTGAAATTTCTCCAATAGATCTCCAATCTCCAATTTAATCTGAACTTTAATCTACGCTCTGATAATGATTCCCACCCTAATTCTTGTATTAATCCTGATACACTACTCAACCTATCGTAACACCTTTTGACGAACCTAGCTGCTATACGCTGCACACTGTCTAGTTCTCTCATCAAACCTAATTCATTAGGATCCCATACACTGGCTGCATACTCAAGGTGGGGCCTAACTAGTGAAAAGTAGCATCGCTCTTTTGTCTTCTCGTCACATTTCCCAAGTACTCTTTTTATAAATCCTAGCTTTCTCTTCGCTCGGCCGCATATTTCCCTTATGTGTCTTCCCCACGATAAATCTTTAGTGATTGTTACACCTAAATATCTTACGGTTTCAACGTTTTCGATCTTCGTGTTATTAATTTTATAGGATCGCTCTATCGAATTATTCCTCCTCCAAAAATTGATAGCTACACAATTTTTTAAGGTTGAGTTCTAACTGCCATTTGTCGCACCACTCTTGAATTGCATCTAAATCCTTGCTAAGTGATTTCGTGTCCTCTTCGTTTGATATACCCCTGTACACCACCGCATCGTCTGCAAAAAGTCTAAGGTTACTACTAACTACGGTACCCAAATCGTTTATGTATAAAAGAAATAGAAGCGGACCTACTACGCTACCCTGGGGAACTCCCGATGTGACTTCGATAAACTATCATCATCTGGAGTCGTATTGGCCCAAATTCTATTAATTCATTTATCTGTGGTTATATGCTAGAAATGAAAGTCCAGCATAAAAATAATGAGTTATAAAGACCCCTTCTCCATATCTCATTATTTTTTAAACTAAGTCTGTGCGATGTGCGAATATGGGTATCGCTCTACGATAATCACTTTATATCGCAAATGGCTCGATATGCCGACTTCGCGATATGTATTGGCAATATCGCTTCGCATCGTAGATCGCGTGTTATCTCGTGATGTCGCATATCGCATGATACGCACATCACATGATATCGTGCACCGATAAATAGCTTTGGCCCCGTTTCCATATCCTTTACGATATCAGGTTCACATCGCATATCGCAGGCGATATAGCTCAGTATCCCACGGGCCTACCGATAGGAATCTGGGTAATCGTAGTCGGATTGACTGTGGAACTGCAACATGATTAAAATAAAAGCAATGCACTTTGTAAGATTATACGTGTATTGCACATTGTATTGTAAGATTCCACCATGGCCTCAACCAGTTTCTCCATCCCACTTTCCGCACCCCCAGTAACCCTTACATTACCATCTACATCTACATAATACCCTGCAAGAAACCATAAAGGTGTGTGGCAGCGGAAAAATTCTCACCAAACATGCACTACATATCTTGAATAAAAAAGGATTAGTATTAATACACTAGTCTAAACTTCACTATTTAAAAAAGATAAAAATAGAAAAGTAAGCATGCAAAAATATGATGTTAGTTGGGTTACCTTCAAGTCCTTGCATGCCGCTGCCTATGATATACATTGATTCACTCGTATTAGAAATATTTACCGCTATTCATATCCCCAATCGTTCGAGGAAAAAAGGGCCTTTTGAATCTGTCAGTTCGGTAATCAATTTCCCTAATTTTGTGATTATGGTCCAGTCTACCATAGTAAGTTGGGGTTCGCAAAATATTTTTAACGTCATCGCTGAAAATATTGTCTTGGAATTTGTTGAAGAGATTAAGTCTAAATTTCAACCTTCGATCTGACAATGGTTCCCACTTTAATTCATTTAATAGACTGTTTACGCTAATATGGTTATCCTACCGTCCCTTTACAAATCTTGCCGATTTTCGCTGCACACGTTCAAGTTCATTATTTAGACCGATTTCATAGGGATCCCATACACTGGCAGCATATTCCAAATGAGGACTAGCAAGGGAAAAGTCGCTGCTTTCTCGTAGATGATCGTTAAATTTACCCAATACTCTTTTGATGAATCCCAGTTTACGATTAGCTTGACCCATTATTTCACGTATGTGTTTACCCCACGAAAGATCATGTGTCAGTCTGATTCCAAGATATTTAATGAGACACGTATGTTAATTCATTAATAGTTATTATGTATGAGCCAGGAGGGGAACAATTCTTTTGCCAAAAATACATTACTACACATTTAAAAAAATTTAATTCTAACTGCCATGTATGACACCAATTTTCAATTGCTTGTAGGTCATCATTTAAATATTGCTTATCATTTGGGCATAGAATTTCCCTGTACATTGCTGCGTCATCGGCAAATAGACGAAGCTTACTTTTGACCACCTTATTGGTATCATTTATGTACAGGAGGAACAAAAGAACTTGTCATTCCCTTGGTCCCTGCCAGGCCTCTCATCTACATGTACGCGATACCCTGAAAGCCACCGCAGGGTGTGTGGCAGGGGGTGATGATCACTAAGCATGCACCATTGACGTGCAAACATGCAATTATAGGGTCTCATGCAACTGGATAGTTAGTATATATAGTATTTAAGGGATTAATACATGCATCATGCACTACAGACTACTCTAAAATATTTTCCCTACCTTTTATATGCTGCCTATTCTGTTCTCTTATATTACGGGGGAAATATGCCATTTTGAATCTATCAGTAGGACAATCTATCTCTCTAATCGTATTTATCTGGTCGAATTTAGCATAATACGCTCGTGTTTTTAATATGTGCCTATCATCTTCAGTAAAGGACACTGGCTGAATACTCAAGGTGGGGCCTAACTAGTGAAAAGTAACATCACTCTTTTGTCTTATCATCACATTTCCCAAGTACTCTTTTTATAAATCCTAGCTTTAAACCTCTTGAGAATGACGTCCGTTAATGTTGAAACCGGTTGAGGACTATAAATACACGTGGAATCTTACAAAGTGCATTGTTTTTATTTTAAAGATTACAGATGCTAGATTCGACCAGATTAACAAGATTAAAGAGATAGATTGTCGTACTGATAGATTCAAAATGGTATTTTTCCCCCGTACTATAAGAGGACAGAATAGGCAGCATAGCAGATGGATAGGTAGGGGATAGATACATGGGAATCTAGTTGCATGAGACCCTATAGTTGCTTGTTTGCATGTCGGTAGTGCATTCTTGGTGATCTTCACCCCCTGCCACACACCCTCGTGGTGGCTTGCAGGGTATCGTGTAGATGTAGATGTAGATGAGATGAGACAAACATGAATGGTATCGGATCAGTGTACATTACGAATCCTGCGCAGTCGGACTTACCTGATTTTCGATGTAAAATCCAGTTTTTTTATCATTTGGCGGAACTGCGCTCGCCTTGAGTGCTTCCTATCGCTTTCTCTGAGCCAATATTTCCTCGCGGCCTGAGACAGCGTCATCTGCGCTGAACCGTGACGATCGGGGGAAGTGTGGGCGCGAGGATCCGGTGTGGAAACCCGCGCGGAATTCCTTTGCTGTCGCGGAGAAATGAGACCCGTCGGAAGAATGCCTGGGAGTGCATTCGTTTGAGAGGACTGGGAATGTGACCATGACTCACGGAGCCCCGCGGGCGACAGGGTGCGAGGCGTTCGACCGATTCGCGAGACGTTTGTGCGATACGGCATGACGTGGCCGATCCGCCGGTGTGGCGACGCCAATGCCGGCATGTTCGATGTTAACTCTCCACTCAAGGCGGTGACAATGCGAATCAGTCATATCGATATGTGCCATTCACGTCGTTCCACCGCCAGTATTATTGTCTAAAGCCGTTTATCGTCAATGCGATCGTTTTGACGATAAGCATCGACTTATTCCAATCGTCGGAGCGTTTTTTCTGGGACTACCGTTGAAAAATACTAAAGGAGTGTTTTTCAAGGGCATATAAATAAGGTCTAGTGAGTTACCTTTCAAGAAGGACCTCAATCGCATTATTTACCCTCAAACCGTGAAGTCGGTCTCCCAGACCGCTGCCCCTCAAATACCATTATTTTCTCCCCTTCTGGTTTAGCGTGCGGCCTTGTACATTTCAGTAGCTTCCTAACTTTTGCCAATGAACATTTGTCCAAAGCAAGGATAATCTGCGATGCGAAGAAATATTTTATTTTTAACTTTTCTAGAAATCCCGGTCTGACAGACCGACGTCACCGTTAACGTAATTTTTTTGAAAACTTCTACCTCTTCCAAGGTAAAGTGAAATATTGTTTTCTAGTAGCAATGATTCAATTTTAAACTATGTAAATATTTATTTTTATTGTTTATTCTACTGTTTTGATGACAGTACTTCGTCATTTAGTTGAAGGAATCGAACCATGGACCTTCAAGAATGTCATAAGTTGACATAAAAAACTTTCAGAACCAGACATTGCTGAAAAAATCAGGAAATATCTTCAAAAGCTCAGCAATTAATCAAATGCAGCAAGTAAATTAGCGGATTCGGATAGCAGCAAAGATGATGATGAAATTCTTAGTGAGTACAGCAGGGACTTTTCAATTGAATTTGATTGTGAGGGCACTGTTAGAGAAATTAGTGGTAGCTTTCTTGGTAGGAGTTACAATGTTTTTTACAGGAAAAAAGGTTATGCCTGGAGTAAAAAAGAGTCGAAGAGAGCCATCAGAGTAGACCAGCGAAATATAATTGCGCAAAAGCCAGGACTGAAAAAGTTGACATTATCAATTAGTGTCAATCCTTCAGTGCTTGAAGTTTTCAATTTGATTTTTGACCACGAAATGCTTCGTTTCATAGTAAATTTACGAACTACAGGATTGAAAGTGCAAGAAATATTACCAGCCGAAGGGATCGTCCGGTGTATTCCAATGTTGATGTTTTGAATTGAAGGCTTTCATCGGCCTTCTTTTGCTTTCCTCAGTTTTGAAATGTAATAGAGAGAATACCCAAAGACTTTTTCCCTTATGTCGTACCTGACGACCGATTTTTCGGACAGTAATATCGAGTAAAAGATTTGAAGTGTTAGTGCAATGCCTTCGTTTTGGTGATCCAAATACTCATGAATCCAGAAAGAAAACAGACCCCACTGCAGCCATTAGCTGGATATTTGGTCGTTTCGTTGAAAATTCTAAAAAAAATGTTTCTCTTTGGGTTCTTGAGTAGGTATCTTTTGCCAGGTGATCTTCACCCCCTTGGTGATCTTCACCCCCTTGGTGATCTTCACCCCCTGCCACATACCCTCGCGGTGGCTTGCAGGATATCGTGTAGATGTAAATGTAAATGTAAGTTCTTGTTGACAAAATTTTGGTACAATTTTGAGGCAGATACTCTTTCAAAATGTTCATGCCAAAAAACCTGCGAAATATGGTTTGTTTAGTAGATGTCCAAGCAATTACTTTCACGACGCGTACATTCACTATGGTAAGGATTCTGTTGGTACTGGAGTATTTTCAAGCAGAAAAAATCTCCAAAAACCTTCTCAGGCTATTCCCAGAGTTTGTAAATCCATTTATACAACAAATAGATATGTAACAGCAAATAATTGGCTTTCATATTTATAGTTGCGAGAGGAGATACGAAAAAAATACTGGCCTACGTGGATACCTTGAAGAAAAACGTGAGAAAAATTCCACCTCAGTTTCTCCGTAACAAAAAGAGAGTAGCTAAATCCAGTACGTATGGATTTACTAAGAATAATACTCATGTCTCATGTGCTTCAAAGAAGAACAGAGTTGTGTTGTTAGTCTCCTCCTTGTACTCAACAATTGACCAGGGTGAAAAAGTATTACCGGAGATAAGTTCATTCTATAATCGCACAAAAGGAGGTGTGGACACATAGGACCAAAAGTGATCTATTTATCTACATCTACATAATACCTTGCAAGCCACCATAAAGGTGTGTGGCAGGGGGGAATATTGGCATTATTATATTGCCAATATCCCCCCCCTATATACATATTATATTGGCATTAGAAAAACAAGTAGGTTATGAAGTTAGGTTGTGAAGTGATACAAGGAGCCATAGTAACTAAGCAGCGTCACATTCAAGGCTTGTAAGTCAAATGTTCACTGGATAGGATACTTGTATTTTACAGCCCTTCAAGAAGTAACACCGTTTTAAAGTTGTTTTGCTCGTTACTGGTCAAAAAGACAGTGTTTAAAATTATTGTATGTGTAGCTCCCATTAGTATGCATGTAAGTAAACCTTGAATGGAAAAATGTGTATGGCAGAAATTAGCCAATTTTACAAGTACCAAATTAGTAATATATTCAAGTGCAGGGTGAAGTACACATCAGAAAAACCTTTAGTAAAAATCACAACTTATGAATTTAGATGGGTAATGGAAATTTTAACAGTGGAGAAAGAAAGAATTACGGCACAAATCCCCAAAAGAAACGCGGATAATAATTCAAAAACAGAAAAAAGAAAGATAATTACGAAGTGCCAGTCTGAGAGACCGACGTCACGGTTTACGTAACTTTTTTCTCTTCAAAGATTGATGTTTGAAGGGCACATTTGAGAAACGTTTAGGAAAAAGCCCAATTAAAGGAATTGGACAATAGCAGTTTATAAATTTTAGGAAGAAAGTATTACGGCACACATTCCCCAAAGAAACACGGTTAATGATTCAAAAACAAAATAAGGAGAAGGATAATTGTGCGATGCCGGTCTAAGAGACCGACGTCACGGTTTACGTAACTTTTTTCACGTCACGGTTTGAGGGTTTGTATACATTTTTATTGTATTGCTTCAATCTGCGAAGGGTGCGTCATCTATTTGAGGTCCGGCATTCGGCAGATTTTTGAGTAGTCACAACAGAAATCATATTAATTAAAACTTGGGAGTGATTTCCTCGCGTGAGAACCTCTTGCATCGCAGGAAGAGATTACCTTTAGATAACCATTATATTATGATTAGCATAGTTTTTGAATGCTCCATAATGCCGGTGTGGACGAACTTGAAGCTTTAACAAGGGGAATCTTAAATGTGATGAAGTATTTGTTTGCTAGGATTTCCCATTCTTTCCTCATAGAATTCCCTGTTTAATGGGTTGCAAGCAGCAGTGAGAAGAAAACTAGCATAAATATCGACCGAGTCAATGGCCTTTGTCACTGCTTGTCAAATATGGAGCATCACGTTTCCTTAGACATTACCTCTCATGTCCATTGCACATTATATTATATAATACTCATGATATAAGCCATAGTGTTCAAACCGAAGGTGGCTCTAGTTTCTGAGTTACCAATTGCTGAGCCCAATAGTGAGTGACATCCGTACAGTAAAGTAGTGGGCCTGATCCCCTCACTCTGCTAACACGTTGCGTACGGATGGCGAGAATTCTCGTCATTTAAATCCCATCCGTTGCGGACGGATGACGAGAATTCTCGCCATTTAGGCACTTCATGGTAAAGTTTTAAATTGTGTTATTTATGTGCATCGTGAATATTTCTCATTTGCTTTCTGTTATTTATTAATAATAATCGCAACGTATTGTTCGATAACACAAAGTAATTTCTTTTATTTTAGACATTTAACTCTATTTAAATCTCAGTCCGGTGTTCTGTGATGGCGCGTAATTTCAATTCCATCAACTTGAAACTTATTCGTCTTCCCTCTTCTTTTCGGAGGGTATATTTCTTTCACAGCTTCCTCGGTCACCCCACCTCCTTGCCTCGTTGCTTACGGAATGTTTCTCCACATGGCCCTAGCTTAGCCAGCGGCGAGGAACCGTATCTCTGTCGCCTTGAGGACCATATCTGTATTGCCTCGCCTTCAAGTTCCTCTCACAGCAGATGAAATGCGCTCTCAGCTCTGCTCCATCAACGTAAACATTCATTATGAAAAGAATGAGGGGGCGAATGAATCGTTCATTGTTCTTTTACGGCTGTGGTTAGTTCCTTCTCTCGAAGTGTCTTGAGTAGTTCGTTTTCTTGAGTCCAAGTGAATTGTGATTTTTGTTTCGGGTTTGTCTTGCGAGAGGTTTTTCTCAACCTGTATTTATTGAAATATTCAGTGCAATGGCATCGCATAGGAATGACAGTGCTTTGCGTGAGGAAGAAATTTTGTTAGATCTGTGCGCCGATGATTTATCAGATGTGCCATTACAGTGTGAAGAAGGTAGTGACGAGAGTGGAAGTGATTCCGATATTGTAGTGAAGGTCAGAAATAGAAAATCCACTCCTTTCTTAATAAGTGAAAGTTACTCGGATATGAGCGCAAATGAAGACAATACTTCACCCGGAATCTCCACTACATGGGAAAAAAAAGATTCTGAGAGGAATTTAGAGCTATTTTTGGGCTAGCCTGGAGTAAAACGTGTACCAGAAAATTCTACCAGTATCCTTGATGTAGTCTCATTGTTTATTGACGATGACTTGTTCGAAATGATGTGCATTCAGTCAAATCTGTATTACCGTCAAAACCAACACAGATACAAAGATTCACCAAAAACAGGAAAGTGGTCTGACGTAACCATTACTGAAATGAAAAAAATCTTTACAATTTTGATTCTCATAGGGCAGGTGAGGAAAGATTCACTGAAGGAGTATTGGAGCACTGATCCTTTTATAGCAACGAACATATTTAGAGAATTGCTGACGAGGAACGGATTTGAACAGATTTGGAAAGCGTGGCACTTTAGGAATAATGAGAAAATTTTGGACGCGACGGACAGACTATACAAAATAAGACCGGTCTTGGAATACTTCATTGAAAAATTTCAAAATGTATACAAACCAAAGCAGGAGCTATCTCTTGATGAAGCAATGATTCCATGGAGAGGATGATTAAAAATTAAGACCTATAATCCAGCCAAAATCATAAAGTATGGCTTGCTAGTTCGTATGGTTTGTGGAAGTGATTCTGGCTACATCAATAATTTGGAAATATATTCGGCCGAGGGGAAAAAATTAGAACAAACCATCCTTTCTCTTTTGAAGCCTCATCTCAATCTTTGGCATCACGTATATCAAGACAATTATTACAACAGCGTAATGATAGCGGAACTGCTCTTTGATAATAAAATTAGAGTTTGTGGAACCATCAGACCAAATAGAGGGCTCCCAGCCACATTGAAGAGTGAGGCGAAAACATTGAAAAAAGGACAATGCACGTTTTCTCGTAAAGGTGAAGTGTTACTTGTGCTGTGGAAAGACAAAAGAGAGGTGAGGATGATTAGCACTATTCACAGCGCTAAGATGGGTAATACAAAGCTGAAAGATAGGATCACAGGACTTCCACCAAAAAACCGTACTGTATTTTGAAATACAATGAGTGTATTAAAGGCGTAGACAGGGTGGATATGTATTTATCGTATTATACAATCATGAGAAAAACAATGAAATGGTCGAAGAAATTAGTCCTATGGCTAATAAACTGTGCCCTTTTTAACGCTTTTAGAGTTTATAAAACACTAAATGAATCAAATAGCATTCGATTCAAAGGCTTTCTGCTCCACACAGCCAAAGATTGGGCAGCGAGTAGAGAGGAGCCAGATGAGCCATTCTCGGACGAGGACAGAGATAAGCCGACGGAGCGTGCTCCTTCGAGGGATCACCCACATCGTCTCTCGAGAGACCTTCGTAAACATCATCTCATCCCTATCGTGCGAAAGGGGAAGAAGAAATACCACACCCGAAGATGCAAAGTGTGTGCTTACAGAAAAATTAGGAAAGAGACGAGGTATGTCTGCTCAACTTGCGGTGTTCCACTCCACAAGGGAAAATGTTTTATGGAGTATCACACAAAGAGGAAATACTGAGACTTTCTGTGAGTATTATTTTCCAAATCCCTTTAAAAAATTTTCATATTTAAATAAGTTACAGCATTTTTACTGATGCAATGCATTTCCAAACAGTTAGGTTTAAAAATCCGCTGGAACGGAGGGTTAAAAGGCATTCAAATACCCCGGCACGCAACGTGCTAACTGTAGTTTCTTAGGAACATATTATTATTTATTTCCTATTAGTTAAGGTAGGTTTGATGTTCGTAAAATTCTTTCCGAGAATATTTTTCGTATGATGTTTTTAGTGTCGCGTACTTCCTATATCTAATCATTCTTTCCCAACCACACGTTCTCCTCTCTTCAGCGCTAACCCAACACACTTCCCTCTATCGCGTCCTTCAAAGCACCCTCTCCCTCAATTACTTGTCCCTACTGCCTTCTCATGTCTTTAATCAACTCCCTTTCCTCTCCTATCATTCCCTATCCTCCCCTTGCTCGCCTTCCTCTATACCCATCATACCGTCTTCATTCCTCTTCATAACCACATCTCAAAAGCCCTAAGTCTATTCCTTCTTCGTTAAATTTTAAACTCCATCTATCGGTTCGTGTAACGCCACACTCAATATTGCACTTTTCACCAGTTTTTCTCTTCGTCCCTGTTCAACAGCCCTGTCATTAGTTTCATGCTACGGGCAAACGTCTCTTTCTAAATTATGTCATGAGAATTTCTTTGGCTAAGTATGCATTTACCAACGGAAGAAAACTTATGATGAGGGCCTTAGGGTTCTCGTCATAAGTTCCGTCATGAAGTCATAAGTTATAAAGACAGGTCAGCGATAATTTTTTTGGAGCATGGCTTTGGAAGAATCCGACTTTCTTCTTTGTTGGCATCAATATTTTCTCCGTTCATCCAAAATAGTACGGAGATATTCTTCTGTGAGAGAGAATGGAGAATGTACGACGGACCGAGAGGCAGACGAAAGAAAAGGCATTGAGCACGGCTGTGGAAGTAAGAAAATTTCTGACAGAAATAAGAAAGCAGAGTAAGTAAATGGAATAGGTACTTTAGGAAATTAACACGCTAATGTCGTTATCGAAGTTAGAACGCTTAGTGAGCAAGGATGAGGAAGAAAATGAAGTGGTAGCTTATGGATAATATGAAGAGGGATGGAAAATACGCGCAGTTGTAGAGAGAAGTTGCGTGTGGATGGAGACAATCGTTGAATGAAATGCAGAGTAGGGAAACTCCATCAAAACCTACTCTAACTGGTGGGAAACTATCAAACGATCAGCATTTCGCCACAATAGTTTTTTGAATTGGGAATTTCAAGGGGTTGCCAACAAACTTTATCTCATGAAAATTTTCATTGGCTGATCCATGTTGCAACTTGGCCAGCTAATCCGGTGAGAAGGTTGGGCTACCATTATGTCGTGTGTTTCGATTAACGAGCCGATACGTTAGATGAATAAATTTTGAAAACCTGTAATTTCATCCTTCAGTCACATTTCATTGCAAATGGGTGTACTCACAAACTCGAGTAAAATATTGGCATTTAAACTTGTCATTCCGCGAATCAATTGCATATACTTTATTTACAGCCACTATTTATCGTGTCGGTCTTTGAAATATATAGCGGGGAGGGATTCAGGCGTCTGAGTGATGAGGGAAGCAAATGAAGAGGTGAATATTGTGGGTGAAGAAAGAAAATATGCGGGATAAAATGAGATGAAAGAAAAATGATAATTCAGGAAAATAGGAACCTGACGGCTTAGACAGGAACAAGACATGTGGAGCAACAGGGAGAAAGATAAAAGGCACTTTGAACATTATAAAAGAGAAGAGTAGTCACGAAGAATTGAAGAAAGAAACAAGTAGCTAGAGGTGAGAAAAGAAAGCCTGAGAATTCCTCTAAAATGTTTTTCGTTTGGCAGAAACTATCTATGGACCTACAATTGGGTTTTAAGGTAATCCAATTGCTTGGGTTAAAGTGCTTTGTCGAACCTAGACTTTCGCCTAAAAATAAGCTATTCTTCAGGCAAGATTCAAACCCTCCAGCTTGGCTTGCCAGTTCGTCGCATTTCCTACCTGGTGAAACCTATTATGGTACAGAAATTGATGAAAATATATGTTCCGTGGATGAATTTGCTCAAGCATTGGCCACATTTCATTCGCTGAAATTGTAATGAGCTACTCTATGGGCTGCTGATCAGTTCTGTTCAGTTTGAAACAAATTCGGCCAATATATGTGCACTTTTATTCGGTTGACAAAATCTTTTTCAAATTGCTGAGCATCGAAATATATAACACTTTTCTCTAAGGTTTTATTTCACGCCCGACGCCTATTGGCTCGTACCTGATGATGGCTTGTCAAGTCGAAATGCGTTGTATCGTATGCCAAATGAAAAATAAGCTGAAATGTGCTATATTTATTGATGCTCAACATGATTTCGTTCCGCGCCATCTCGGATGGTACTGTGACATATCGTTTTAACTTGTTGACGGATTAATTTGGAATTGACTCAGATCCAATTTGAATCACATCTATCATTAGACCAGAAGGAAACGGATATTGATGGTGCTACGCGAGTTCATATATCCGTCTTCTTCTGTATTTGTAATTGCATCCTCACTGGTGGGATCTTTTTCTCTTCCAGTACACGTCCAAAACAGATAAACTTTGTCTCAAGTTCCGTCTAATCCATCTTGTTCGTCTTTTCCATTTGGCCTCCAGATGGCCTCATACATTCCCAACTCTTCTGCACCCTTCCTCGTGCTATCGCTGCACACGATCTTCGGCATCCGGCGCAGGGCGCAGGTTTCGTGGGCCTCCACTCGCCTCCTCCCCTCGGCCCCATTCCCTTGGGCTCGTCTCCTTTGTCCCTCTCCCCCCCTAACGAATGTTTCCACGCTCCTTTTCATTAATCATGCAGTCTGGCTCACGAAATATGCGCACAGTGCGGCGCGCGTCAAAGCTGACGATTTCTCGAGAGTGGACCGAGCTCAAGGAGGTCGGGAATCTATCTTTTCAGTATACGCTCTCGATAGGCTTCGTTGATGAAATTCCATTTCCAGCATGGCAGGAGAGAGCTAAATTCTTTAATCCCTTCTAGTGCCAAAATATGTGGAAAACCAATCCCAAATTCCAATTCGTTGACCAATATATTTGGTTCACGAATAACGTGGAATGACCTTAAATTAGCTGCTAAAAAAGTACTCATTATCATCATTGGTCAACAATCCTAGGATTGGGGTGACTCAGCTTTCCACTCGATTCTTCTATCGGCCAACATTTTGTAACGTAATTCTTCTCTTTTAAATCCTTCACAACCTGTTCCATGTATCTCATACGAGGCCTGCCTTTTCCAATTCTCCCCCTTCACTGTTTCCTCGACGATAGACTTCATCAGGCCATCATGTCTCATGATATGACCGATTAAGTTGTCCCTTCTTCTTTTTAGAGTTAAAAAAAGTACTATTATCAATTATTTAAAAGGTTCTAAGTCTCACTTGGTCAAGACACAACAGGGTGGAGCATTATTGTTTGAGCATTTCGTGCGCATAGAAACAAAATCTAATGTACTCTTAACACGCCCACTAAATGCCTAGTACTAGAAACTCGGCCACAAACAACGCTGACAAGGGTTAACGGATTCAAGTGTTGCCTTCGTGATCAACGCTAACTGTCGAAAATTGTATGCTTTTTCGATGTCTTGTGCCGCGATTGCCGGTAATACTGAATTGCGTCATTGTCATGGGTTTGATTATAAATATAGGCGTCGAAAGTGAAAATATCTTTGTGACCCATAAGAGTGATTTTTTTCGTTCTTGATAAACTTACTAGCATTGATGCTATGGTTATGTCACTTCACAAGAATTAATAAAATTTAAGATGAATTATTAGCTATATATAGTTATTTATATTAGTTATATATCTCATTAAATTACGTAGTATATTTACACCCTCTTTCTGCGCGAGTGTTTTCGTTCATTACGTTAGTTGCTAAGGATATGAGTATTTTAACATTATATTTTTTCCCAGAATTGAGCGTATTTAAAATGATATATTTAAATAGTTTTGAATCGTAATTTCATATTAATGGCTTAAAAATGCGTAAATGTGGAAGTTAATGGATTATTTAAAGCTATTGCTAGCAGTAGAATAAGATTTTAAGGTGCTTCAGATACCTAGGTTATATTGCGTCATCTAATCTATTACTAAACTACATCTGAAGACGAGCATATCAAGCCTTGCGTGGGATTGGAATCTACGAATTCTGGGTTGCTATCCCAACCTAGCTGACGCGGCCGGCTGTAAATTATTGTAATTGCGTTTTCCAGGAGCGAGGTGGAATTATGGAATAATTAATCTCGAACTCACCCCTATTAAAGACAACTTATTCTTATCGTTTAGTCTTTTCCTTTCCTGAAAACATTAGTTTTGATATTTTCCTTTAAAATTACACCCGATGACCAAAACCTCGAATCGCTCCTTTTCGTGGGAACAGGGTTAGTATGGCGGCTATAGCACTCTTTTCCCATTCCGATGGGCTGAGATTGAATCCCGGAAGTGATAGATTTATCAGTGGTATACAGATCCCGATGAGTGCTGTGTGGAGAGTACTTTGAGTGCGGCACTCTCCGTCGAATGGGAGTTTAACTGTGGACCCTTGGTTCCTTTTGTTAAGAATAGTCTGAAGCCTACGCCAGGTTTCCCTTCATCCTTCCTTCGTTCCGTAAAAAATTCGCTCCACTTTGAGTTCAGCACTCCGTCCGTCGGAAAGAACGTTGAACCGTGCGTCGTCCCCTTGGCGTTATTAGTGAAAAAAAAGGCTGAAGACGACGCCAGATTTCTCCCCACCCATCCTCACCTCCCCAAAAGCCCTTCTTAGTTCAATGTATCCGTCTATCCTTAGTTGTAAAAATGAACTTAGTCATCGTTCGCCTCCCCCAGCAACAGGAATGTCTTTTCGGTACAGTTGAGTCGTTTATTTTTTAGCTCCGGTAGAGTGAACCGAGGGGATCGGGTTGGTGGTGGCTAGAGTACTGGAATCCCTCCCATCCTCCTCCGGGAGTCCTCCCATCCCGAGGGCCCGGGTTCGATTCCCGGCACTTTTCAGTGGCGGATTTTTCAGTGGAAAACCGGTCCCCACTTGAGTGCCTAGTGGAGGGCATTTCAAGTTCAGTACTCCGTCCGTCGGATGGGACGTTAAGCCGTGGACCCCTTGGCACCTTTCGTTAAGAGTAGGCTAATGCCGACGCCGGGTTTCTCTCCACCCTTCCTCCGTTCCCTGAAAACTTCTACCATTACCCAGTTATCCACCTCTCCTATATGGCGCAAATGACCTCAGCTGTCGGTCGCCTCCCCTGAATAACCAACCAACTAGAGTGAACCGAGAAGATCCATCTGACGAAGCGATGCAATAATGCGCATTTAACGTGCAATAATGCGCATCAGGTCTCCTGGGAAGTTTGGAAGGGTAGTGAGGAAACTGATTTAACGTGTATAATCGCTGGTCGCGGGAGGCTCGTCTCGAGGGAAGGAAGGCTCTGGTGTCGTAGACGAGGTCTCGGCGCGATCCGCCCTGATTCACGCCGGCGACGCAGCTGCGCTCGCCGCGGGAGGGAGAGCGCGGGGCTGCGAACGCACGCAGTGCCGGCGTCTTGCAATAGCACCGTGCATCAGGAAAGTGTAGGCCGCGCACCAGAGCATGGGATCCCGCGCACATTCAACGTGGGTTCGAGATCCATGCGGTGAGCATTGTGGAGAAAAGGGGACCGCAAACTGCGTTTCACAGTCGAGCCATTCAAGAAAGTCTCGATTTGCTATCGAGCCCCTCTGTTTCGGACCATGCTTCTGTTTTAAGCGAATCACACCCTTTATGCGTTGCGTCAAAGGGACGAAACTGATAATCAGACCGTATTTTGTAAATGCAATTTTGTGCGTACATATAACGTTTTCATAGCAAGTCACAAACAAATATTACGCAATTCATGTTACATATTTTTTTTAAATTTTGTCCTTACTTTGCAAAAATATTATTATTTTATTTGATTATTTTTACATATTTTTTTCCAGTACATTTTTATATTTTTATTAAAAATGTATGCAATTCTCTATTTTCCACCGATTTCCAAATTGCCGCCGAGCCCGACTCGATCTCTGGCAGTCATAATGACCAATTATAAAAAGTTCTTTGCCAATTATAAAAAGTTCTTATAAGACCACTTATAAAAAGCCCTTGTAGGGACCCCTGGCACAGAGCAACGAGCTTTGTAGCAATTGTTTTTGGGAGACGAGTGACATCTACGGTCATTTTCGCCGCAGGAAATTTATACAATTAGATAGCGGGAGGTATTTTCAGGGAGTGGAGGAGTGAAACTCGGCGTGAATGTCGGAATTAGCCCGCTCTTAACTAAAGACTCCAAGAGGGCAACGGTTGAACCTCCTATCTGACGGACGGAGTGCTGTACTGGAAGCCTAGTAGAAGGTTCTCCCCACAGCGCTGAACTAGGAACAGGTAAACGGCCTATGAAAAATGTGACGCTGCCGGGAACTGAACCTGGGCACTCAGGGTTGCAAGTCAGTGCTCTAGACACTTCACTGACCCGATCCCTCGCAAAGAACTTCGTGGGATACTCTCCTAAGGCCTGAACGACATAACAGGAAATAGCGCCTTTTTCCATGCATTCATCAATGCAATTTCCATAATGTGACGCCGTTCTGACAGTACAGTTTATCGCCTCAGGTACTTTGAGGGAAAGTATCTGGGTGGGTGTGGGCACGGGGGGTCCACGGTTCAGCACCTTCTCCCATTAACGGAGTTGAGGTGTCACGCAGCCCTAGCGAAGGTTTCTCAGGAGTTTGGCCTGGGACTAGGAGGTCTAGGGGGACGTCTGCCTGGGGGTTCTCTCTTACTCGTCGGAAGTCCTCGCTTTCCATCACCGGAACCCCGCCAGAAGCAATCCACAGCCAAGAAACTTTTTAGGGAACGGTGGAGAGAAACCCTGCATCGACACTAGCCTAGCCTAACCTGCTCTTAAAGAACAGGTTAGGCTGCTGTTAGAGCTCATTGGGAATACGCCTCCAGTGTATGGGATCCTTACGAAATAGGCTTGAATAATGAAATGGAACGTGTGCAGCGAGAATTGGCAAAATTAGTAATGTGACGGTATGATAACTATATTAGCGTAACCAGTCTATTTGATGAACTAAAATGGGAATCGTTATCTGACCGTAGTTTGAAATATAGACTTAATCTCTTAACTAAATTCCAAGACAATATTTTCACTGATGACCTTAAAAATATTTTTGCGACCTCCAACTTACTGTGGTAGACTGGGCCATAATTATATAATGAGATAAACTGATTGCCGAACTGACAGATTCAAAACGTCCTTTCCTCGTACAATTTGGGATATGAGTAGCTGTAAGCATATCCAATAGTATAAATGCAAGTGTATCAATTGATAGCATACAGTAGGTCGTAGCATGTTGGTATAATGACTTTCATCTACGCGATACCCTGAAAGGCACCGCGAGGGTGTGTGGCAGGGGGGACTTTAAGTTAACCCAACTAACAATATGTTTTTGCATGCTTGCTTTACTATTTTTACATTTTTTTTAAATTGTGAAGTTTTGACTAGAATGCAATTACTTATCCTTTTGATGCATGGCATGTGATACATTTTTGGTATGACTTCGCCCCCTGCCACAAACCTTTATGGTGGCTTGTAGAGTATTATGTAGGTGTGAAGAAAGGCTCCAAGGGGTCAATGGTTTGACGTCTCCTTCGGCGTGCAGAGTACCGAAATCGAAGGGATCTCCGCACATCACCAAAGCGTGGACCAGCATACCGATGAAAATCTTCTTCCACCGCTGACATCCGAAGACCCGAACCCTTTGGATGAGAAGCCAGTACTCAAGCCATGTCACCAACCCTATCCTTTGAACTATTCGCATTCACTGCTTTACGGAGCGCTGTAGGTATTGATGCTAGCAATTTGAGATTCCGAACACAAACTTAAGTTGTCAGTCACATTTTTATATATAATGAGATAAATTGATTGCATATCCTTATGCCATCATGCAACTACCTATGCTATGGATTGATCCACTCGTATTGGACATATTTACCACTATTCACAAAGTGGAAACGATAGATAGCGCGCACTTTATAAAGGTCGTTTTACAAGTAGTTATGAACTTCACTGTTTGAAGTGACGTCAAACCCTAGGTACTGCATGCAGGAGAATAGAACGGGCTTCACATCTACATCTACATAATACCCTGCAAGCCACCACAAAGGTGTGTGGAAGGGGGTGAATTCTCACCAAACATGCACTACATATTATGCATTTAAAAGGATTAGTATTAATATATTAGTCTAAATTGCACTATTTAAAAAGATAAAAATAGCAAACTAAGAATGCAAAAACGTGCTGTTAGTTGGGTTACCTTCAAGTCCTTATGCCATCATGCAACTACCTATGCTATGGATTGATCCACTCGTATTGGACATATTTACCACTATTCATATCCCTAATTGTACGAGGAAAAAGGAACATTTTGAATCTGTCAGTTCGGCAATCAATTTCTCTAATCTTGTAATTATGGTCCAGTCTACCACAGTAAGTTGGGGTTCGCAAATATTTTTTTCACGTTGTTCTACACAACATTATTTTCACTTCGTATTTCTGCATGTGTCAGACTGCACAATGGCAAGCCTTGTTTGCTTAATCCTGTGATCAAAACGACATCCATGCCCGAGACGGGGTTCAAACCCTCGACCTTTTGGGTGGTCAAGCCGGCGCGTTACCGACCTGACTTTCGCTGACGTCGGTAATCACAATATACATATATTCCGCCCACCGCCCACTCTTCTTCTCTCCCCAGCCCCACCCTCCGCCTATATCATGAAACATTCAAGCGATTCCAATGAGTGCAGTATTGTGATCAACACTATATCACGTTTCCTTCTCTCCTCTCGGCCACCACTCCATCTCCCACCACACACACCACGCCTCCCTTCGGCGGAGCAACGGGACGAGATTGTTTTGCATTTCGCACTTGACTACTGCATTTCGAATGTCGCTTCGTGGTTACCCAGACCCAAAATCCAGAAAGGCTCAGAGAGAGTTCTTTTTAAAGATGAACGCTAGACGGGCAAAACTAGATTGGGCAAAAACAAATGGCATGCATGTTTTAAAAATATTCGCTAGCATCGAAGAAATACCTTCAGGCGTAACTTTGTGGAATTGAATCATCATAAAAAATAAGAATAAAAATGACTTTGTATATTCCACACTTTTATTGACAAGACCAACCAAGAGAAAACTTTTACACCTACAGGCCACCCCTCCATTTTCCTACCAAATGAATTCCTTGCCCAAGTCAACCGCAAGCGATCCACCCCCCCTTCCCACTCCGAGCCTCAATTTGTTACCCCACCCCCCCTGCTGTTTTGTATTTAAGGCCATTCCTTCGGCATTTGTTGCACACTATATGTTGGTTGCCTTGACAATGACGCTATAGACGTCGAAACCGCGGTCGGTCTTGTCAATAAAAGTGTGGAATATACAAAGTAATTTTTATTCTTATTTTTTATGATTCGCTAGCATGCCGCCGATGACAGCGGTGATGGCATAGACAGAAAAAGAATCAAAGAAAAGTAGTAAAACTAGAAAATATATTTACCGGATGGAATGAGAGCACGTGCTTTCCCGGCGAACTGGATGAAGATTATCTTCAGGGATTTTCAACCGGTTCAGGTGGTCCATACTGACCTACGTTTCGATGTCTGACTCGAGCATCATCTCAGGGAAGTTGAGCGGGCAGGACACTCAGCTGCCCTGAGGATGATGTCTGAGTCGGTCATCGAAACGTTGATCAGTATGGCAATCTGACCCAGTGGAAAACCCCCAACGCTTTTTTTCACTCTAACCAGATATCATTTGAAGGTCAAAAAAATAACAAAGGTTATGGTATGCAGTAGATGAGGCCAAGACCAGTGTTCAATTGAGGAAATAAAAGCTAGAGATGGTGAAATACTATTGCTATCTACATCAGTGCGATATCCTGAAAGCCACAGCGGGGGTGTGTAGCATACGGCTTCCATATGTCAGTCTACAGAGGAGCTGCTACTGTTGTTGCTGCTTATTGAGGTGACCCGCAGCTGAGATCGTTTGCAAAATATCGGATGGAAGGGTAATTGGTTGATGGGATGTTTAAAGAAGTGTCATGAATATTGTGATGCACAGGAGTGGCATAAATCAACAGTACTCGTGACCCTTAAGCCTACGCAATTCTGGTCGTCATCGAAGACTAAAACGTGATAGGAAATAAATCCCTATTTCTAAGAGCAAAAAAAATGATATGTGTAATGTAAGTGTTCCATATAACCTGGAGGATCATTGGAGAGAAATGAAATAGTCAATTTCTATTTATGTACATATGCGAAATACTCCGTCAGCCATCTCGAGGGTGTATGGCAGGGTGTGAATAATCACCGACCATGTACATACTATAAAAATAAAACCAAGAGGTCAAATACTACTGAATTAGAGATGCATGTTAGTTTTGCATCATGTAGGCTCTTATCACGAAATGATTAGTATCCACGTTGGAATATAAGTACCTATTAATAACTGGTTATTCTCGTAATTGAGGATGCTAGGCAGTGAAAACTGATGACGGCGTGACTAAAGTAAAACATGTTTCTCTTTCTATTTGTAAATTTAGCACGTCAGATGGGACAGATGACAGTTAATCTCTGAACCCCTAGTCACCTTCCGCTAAACGTAAACGAATGGTGACACCGGGTACTTTCCACCCTCCCGCGGTATCCTTTAAATATCAATATTCTAATATCAATACCAACTCTCTTCTTCCCATCTAGATGTAAACGAAATGTCAGCCCATAGCGGGCGCAAACTGCCTCATCCATATGTCATTTTCTCTTAGTCTTTACTGCTAAGGACTCCCCTACCGCAGTGCGTAGTCGGGGAGTATTTAGGTACATACATGCGTTTTCACAGGGCCGCCCACGAGTCCAGCCTCCTCTGACTCAAGCCGGACGCGTTAGTCAGGTGGGTAACCGCCGATCTGACATAAGTGCCGAAGGTTGCAGGTTTGAATCCCGCCTTGGCCATGGATATCGTGCTTATCTCATGAGCAAGTTGGGTTTGGCGATGTGATGTAACCTAGTAAACTATTAAAACATCATAAAAGCGAAGTCTAAAAGTCTACTTGTGGCATTAGGTCCGAAGACAATTCATATGTTATCATTTTTAAATCTATAATCTCTTAATTATCCAGTTTCTTCTGCGTGCTTAGGCGTTTCTGACCGCGACCCAAGAAGAAACCCGTGACATGTAGAGAACGTTATCCCATCGCCGCGGAAACCTACGAGCGAAAATCAAATGTTCCAATCGAGTTTCCACTTCATTTGTTCGAATGCTCTTAGCATGTGGCAAAGACCGGGAGAAGATAACGTGATTGCGGTCTCTTCAAGCGCCGCGAATGAATTAGTGGTCCGTGCCACGCTGTGACCAGGGTTTGCTCTTTCCCTTTGAAGAGCCGACTCCGATTGGATCAACTTCAGCGCCGATTCATGGGGTTCGCAATGAAAGCTTTCTTCTCTGCATCACAGAATTAAATGCGTTGTTCGAAACGAGACGGCGTGGTAGCCCAGTCCGTAGTCTACTGACCTGGGGCCCTCGGGGAACGTGATGCATTTGAGCTTTGAGAATGGTTTAACCATGTAAGTCTGGAAAGTGTGGAAAGAACTCATTCAAATTTATGCCCAGGCTTAGAGAAAATAAAAATTTTTATTACCAGTTTTGATTCGTGGGCGTAAATTTTTTGGGCTGCTTCCGCCGAAGTTAGGTCAAAATGCCAGTCAATAAATCAATTCCGTGAGTGGCGGAGTGACTTCCTTGCAGGTCACCGAACTTTTACAAATCGATGAAGCATACTCAAGTGGAATAACTTCAGTTCTCTCAGAGTGTTCACTAAAATATTTATGGTAATTATCAAATTGCCTATTTCATTTTCGGGAACTTCGGAATAAGTCGTAGGGGATAATTTATTTCCAGGCGATGGCAAAGGCTCATTTTCCGTTACGCATTTTCTTTCCCAAGTGTCAGCAAACTTTCGAAACGGAAGAGCCAAACCCGTTCCTCACGAAACTGCAATACTTATTCGAGAGCCAATTATGTATGCTTTGCTAATGAGTGAAATTTAAATTGATACCATAAGAAGTGATATAATTGATTGTCTATATTAAAATAAAAAAATTAAAGCAAAAAAATACTCTAATATATGTTAATTACTTCAAGTAATGTGTATGCATTTCCTGACAGAACATCTTAATGTCTAGTTTGTATCCTGTAGTTATTTGTTAAAAGCAAGATTCCAAGTTAAAAATCCAAATTAATTTTCCAAAATTGAAAAAGATTTACAGCTCGTAGAATTTGGAAATTTTATTATTCCTCGGCACTCCACAGTGCGCATCAAATGGAATATGCATCCATTTTCTAATGGCAATATGTGGGCCTTCATCACCTGATGCAATCAGGAAAATGCGTTACATTTTGAAAAATGATTCTATGGCTCGCACGACGTTAGGATCTCAACGATGGAGCCTGAAAAGACCAGCCACGAATCAGCAACAAACCAAGACTTATGCTATGAGCCCGAGTTCTGCATCAATAGATCATAGGTGGGTAATAGGCTGAAGTAGGAATTCTTCAGGGGACGGAGGAAGGGTCGAGAGGAATCAGGTGTTGACAAAAGCCTACTCTTAACGAAAGGTGGCAAGGGGTCCACGGTTAAACGTCCCATCCGACGGACGGAGCTGTTAACCTGAATTTCTCTCCACAGAGAACTCAAGTAACGGTCGGAATAAAATGAAAAAAATGTCTCTCACAGCCGGGACTCAAACCCGGGCCCTCAGAATGGAAGACTTACTCCAACCGTCACATCAACCCAATCAACTTATTATCGGTTCTATTTCAGGGTGCAAGTCTAAATAATAATGGTAGTATATATAGTTTTCATGGTGGTCCTTTTTCTTTGGCTCGATGGCGCCGTCATTCCCGAGAATAATTCTGAGGCAGCCACGACATCCATGACTGGAGGTGGATTTCGAAGTCTGCCTTTGGTTTTCTCCGTCGTCGGCGCGTTGCCTACTTGCATGGCCAACCCAAATATACTCCATGTAGCATCAGGGGTTACTTTATTTAACAGCCGCAATTCTGGCGTCGTATTTTGGCATCGATCAGGTGTTACTTCCCAGCAGGAAATCACTCTTATGGTGAGAAGATAGTAGTTGTAGTTATTCGGGAGAGGCGATCGACTGCCAAAAATATTTGCATCATTTAAGATAGGTAGGTAATTGAACATGGATTGGAACTTTTCGGGAAGTGGTGTAAGGGTGGAGAGAAAGCTAGCGTCGGCATAAGCCTTCCCTTGACGAAAAGTTCCAAGGGGTCCAAGGTTCAACATCCCATCTGACGGACGGAATACTGAACCTGAAGTTCTCTCCACAGAGGTCTCAAGTGTGGACCGGCAAACCAATGAAAAATCTTTGCCGATGCCGGGAGTCAGACCCAGGCCCCTTTTAATGTGAGGCCTGTTCTCTAGCCACAAAAGTAACCCGATCCACAGAATGACGAGAGGTCGCAATATTTCAACCTCTCGACGCTGATGTTGCCTTTTGGGAAACTAATTTTCCAATGGATTAAATAGTAACGTTTTACGGGTGGCATGATACCCCCCTTATATTTTTCTACCCCCTCGTATGGTTCGTGGCTGCATTTGCAAGGATTTTCCCTCAAAAGTGGGGACAGACTCGAATTTAATGGGAGCGTAACTCGAGCGTAACCAAGCGTGACTGTAATTGGGGAAGAACTAAAAAACTCGCGATGTCGAGTTTTTTAGTTCTTCCCCAATTTGTGGACGGCGCCCCCGTGATGTGGATGACAAGGTCGCTCAATGCCCCTTCCATATTTTAACTGATGGCTCAATGCCCACTTCACCAATGTCACTGTGAACCCTGGCAGAGAACAGCTCTCTCTACCCTATCAGTTTCCCCAACACTCGAATGAACGAACTCCCTAAACGCCTGATTTTAGTGGCTAGGAGATAGCCTATGTGGTGTCTAGAGTACTGGCCTCCCATCACTAGGGCCCGGGATCGAATTCCAGTAGAGATATTTTGGTGGTATACCGGTCCCCATTTGAGTGCTCTGTGTACTCCGTCCGTCGGATGGGACGTTAAACCGTGGTCCCTTTGGTGCCCATCGTTAAGAGCAGGGCAATGCCGACACCGGGTTTCTCTCCGCTCTTTCTACGTTCCCTGAGAATTCTATTTCTCATAGTGTCTAGCGAGTGTACAATGATCCCTTGACCTTGTGCCCCGATAAGGAGGAAATGCTTTCTCGTGTCGGCTGAGCGTGAAGAGGGCGAGGTTGCTGGTCGCGGTGACCTAGTTAGTAATATGTACACCATTCTGGTAGCCAGAAGTTCTCAAGTTTCAATCCCACCTCGTAAAAGAATTCCATGAGTTTCCTAGGCACAAGTCTAATTCTTCTCTTCGAAGGGCTGAAACAGATGATCTGACTGTAGGTAGTAAATACAACTTCGTGCTTGCACATGCCATTTTTAAAGCAACTCTCAAACGAATATATCACAGTTTATGTCGTATAATTTCTTTTAAAATTTTACTTCTCATTTAGTAAAAATGTATTATATTGTGTGCTTTTATTTTGAATACGATTTTTTGCAGTATATTTCATAATAAAAAATTAATTTATGTATTGTATTAGTAATTTTTAATTAACTTCTCTGCAACGATCTTCGTACTCGACCCCTAGCAATGCCATATCGACTCCCTGGGAATCTATGTCGACTGCTATGGGAACCCCTTGCTTCCAGGGTGCTACATAAAGTTGAAAGCTGGAGCACCTTAAAACTTAACCCTACGTCTACTGAAGCGAAAGTATTGGACGTTGTCGGAATGATAAGGGTAACAAGATAAGGGTTACGAGAGGAGGCACGCGGTTCGCAGTGGTAGAACTTTCTCTTTAATGTGAGTGATATGCGTTTGAAACGTTCAAAACCCCTAAGAAACACTCCTCAAACCAAGACCGGCGGAAGGAAAGAATCTACCTACAATTAGCCAACCATGTCCTACAACTCCCATTCAAACACACTAACACAATTCATTCTCAGGACTAAAACAACTGCCTCCTCGTCCACCCGATAGGCCTTACTAAGAGTGATGGGCTCGAAGTACATGCCACTTTCCTTGCCTCCCTAAATATCTCATTTTGGGGGCTCTCGGATGGTTTAATGCTTTAATGGAATGGACCCGGGAAAGGTACTTGGTGATTATCCTACGGCCAAGAACACCATTTGCCTGCCTTTATTGAATTTAAAGTAAAATTTGGAGTTATTAAATTATTAGTTATTAAAGGGTTTTTGCCAAATAATGAAAGAAGCCTATGTTAAATGCGCACAAACTAATAGGATGCCTCCTGGATCGAGTTACTGCTGGAGTTTTGTTAACAATGTCTGATCATTGACCCCGAGACATGCCCGCGTAAGGCCGTAAAATTGCAGTGATGATGGATGCATTGGAAAATGTTTGAACACAACTTTTGAGTCCGTCGGCAAGGAAGCCGAATCGTAGAGCATTGCCTGCTGCCGAGAGGACCTGGGTTCTAATCCGGAAGAGACCTTTGGGCACGTCAGGCAGTTCCCAAGCAGTGATTTTTGAACATTGGGAAACATATCTTTGAGATGAACCACAGGTGACACATAAAAAGAAACTACTCTTCGTTCATGAACGAGTTCACTGACGTGTGAATTTCACTCGCCGTTAGGCTTAGTGTGATGAGCTCCACCCTCATGAACCAGTCTGACCGTCGCACAGTGGGCTGAAATGAAAAAAGTCCATAATTCAAAAAGTGATTTTTTGTGAACCTTTGCATAAATATTCTAAAAAGACCTTTAAATGCGATGATGTAAGGCATTTTCCTTAGTATTCAACAATTAACAATTTGCATGAGGTCAAAGTTGCACAAATTTCGCATAAATGGTCTACAATCAATTTTCTCACGAAATCTTCAAAATCAAGCCCTTGCTGAACCTTTATGGGTGATTAATTGGAATACAAGGTGATGCCATTATATGAAACAGTTTTTTGTCTTTGTTTTATAGTAGTCTATTAACATTTTTTTTATTATTTACCGAATATATTAAACAAAATGGCGGACCCTCATTTTTGGTCATTTTTTAAATATATATAGAGAAAAAGTGAATTGCACCGCCGAGCAGCACGGAGTAACTTACATGGAGAAATTGTACAAAGCTTTCATAGTGCGAATCCAATGAGTTATGCTGCGACCGTTTGCGACGCCGAATTTTTCATTAGTTTTTCGATCGCGTGTTTGAGTCTGATCCAACCCACCTGCAACGTGGCGGAAAATGTGTGGAGTGGGTTGTAGCCGTATCCACTCCGCCACGGAGTTTTGCGAGATACAAACATTGAAAAGAGCCTCCATGAATTACATTTTGAAGAGATCGTGGAAAAAATTACGCATTACATGACGTGGAGTAAAGGTCTAGGAGGTACTGAAAGACTGATTTCTTCGGGTGCACCGCGTAGCAGGGAATTGATGAAAAAGAATTTATCCGACTTCGATTCTCAATGCCATATTTGCTTATACTGAGAATGGCCTGAACTTCCGTCAAAGCCATATCTACAAATTAGTGTACAATTTAATTATGCTCGGTTTTTCAATATCTGGAAATACATTTCAAGATACGCGATGCTGTATGATCAAGTAGACTTTGAAGTTTAACTTCACATGAGTCCTCGAAAATAGTAACTTCTCCTGGATAAGTAGCACTTGTAGCCATCCGTATTTTTTCGTAATTGGGATATAATTTATGGCCGTGGCATGCTGCTACTTTTCGAAGACATATGTATATACTGGTGAAAGCAAAATCACCCTGAAGATGCGAACTTAAAGGCCGCGAAAGCTTGTTCTACAAGGCGCCACACGCTACTGCTCCCGACAATGACTCATGCACACCTATATACTGGCTCTTCGAGAGTTGCATAAAAATAATTAGCAATAGAGCATCTTCCTCTGACATAGCTGTTAAGCATTACGTCAGTTTTCTTCCACTTCGAAAGTACTCTTCTCAGCCTAGTTGATGTGGTCGTGGTAATTTCTTTGAGAAGCTTGGAGGCTGCTTCATCTTCCTCTTATCTTAAACTTATAGAAGCCGCGAATGAAAGAGTTACGGTAGGATGAGACGATCTCAGACTTACTATGTTCATTTCTCTTTCATCTTTCGCTGCTAGTGCGAAAACATTTCTCCGGGCGCCCTGAAGTGCCTAATAAGTGTTGCAATTCAAGCATAAATTTGATTTAAAAAATCATTCAAAGTACAAGGTTATTTCTTAATAATCTTAAATTGCTCTATTACATGTACAGGGCGGCGTTGAAGACCCTGGAAAAATTTGCCACAAATGTTCAGGAAAAACAGCATTTACCTTTTGCCATTTGCCATAGCGCAACAAAATCTCTCGCTATTCCGTAAGCTTCGTTCCCACTGCGACGCATATCCATTATGAAAGAACCTCTTAATGTAATCACTAAAACCTTAAAAACTTCATTATTCACTTCCAAATGCAGGCTTTCGGCGAGACAATTTAACAAGTACTTCGTCTTCATACAAAATGACGCATTTTTCACTCCCGTAAATATTTTATACATTTGTAAACTTGTGATTACCAATTGAAGCATTTTCTTCATTCATCAACCCCAAAAGAGAGCCGAAATTATTAGCTTAAAGAGAAAATAGGCGAGTGCAATTTTATGCACACTCCAAAAGAGAGGAATATTCGAAAAAGCGAGCTGACATAATATTAAGGATTCTGCAATAATATTGATGTTTTGCTGTTCGAAGCAACTGAATACAAAAAATGCCATAAACGTCATTACAAATGAACCATTTAAAGAATAGACATTAGCTTAATTATCTACATAATTTTTTAATTGCGTATCACATTTTTTCTATTTGTCTGCAATCATATTTTCCCTTTTCCCTTATTTTTGCCTTGGGTCTCATTCTCCACTTCTTCCTCTAGCATATTTACTGTTTTCGATTTGGCCATCATAAATGAAATAGTAATTATCGTTAGAGCTATGCTAATATACGCTTTCATGCAGATTGTACATATATCGGTTTGGGGACGATTGAGCGCGGAAGCGCTCTAAGTATGAAATTTATTGTTTTGTCCACGCTGAACGCTGTAGTGGATTTCTTTGGAGGCTAGAAAACGATCTCCCAAAAATATATACAGCGTAAAGGGATCCGCGGCTCAGAGTAAGTACTCCGAGATCCGCGGTGCCATAAAACCCTTCGCCGAACGCCAAACCGCTGTGCAGGGAGAGGGGCAGTTGCAGCCGTGCGACACCGGCTTTGGGTCGGTAGCCTACAAAAGACAATAATCCTGTGTAGTGTGCATCTTAGACCATTTAAATATACATGGTATAAGGTATGCATGCCGTCCCCGTTAAAAGTGTACGTATTCGTCGGTAGGCGATGTCAAGTTGGTAAGAGGAGACTCTCCCGCGGTGCACCCGAAGAAATCAGTCTATTAGACTCAACCGCGCGATCGAAAAACTAATGAGAAATTCGGCGTCGCAAACGGTCGCTGTTTCATGTAATGGCATCACCTTGTATTCCAATTAATCATCCATTAAGTTTCAGAAAGGGCTTGATTTTGAAGATTTCGTGAGAAAATTGAGTGTAGACCATTTTTGCGAAATTTGTGAATCTTTGACCTCATGCAAATTGTTAATTGTTGAGTACCAAGGAAAAATGCCCTGGATTATCGGATGCACAGGTCTTTTGGGAATATTAATGCAAAGTTTCAGCTTCCTGGCTTGAAAAAATCACCTTTTGAATTTTGGTAAATTTTTTACGATTTCAGCCCACTGTGCGTCGGGTTGAACGCTTTTGTTTTTGGTGGATTATCTGTCCTGCATCATCGTCAATATATCTTTTGATTACTTTGGCCTTACAATTTTTGGGCTGTATTCACTTTCCCTCAGAGTACGGTTTTACTACAAGGCATGAAACTGAGCAGTGTCAGATCATGAAGATTGCATAGATGCAACAACAGTCGATTGCCGTGCACTCATGAGTGCATGGCAATAGACTGTTTTCCGTCCGATCACTCAGGCCTGCAGGAACATCTAAGACTAAGCAACGAGAAGAAAAAATGAGCTGATGTAACTACAACGCAAGGAATACCGGGGTACTTATTGAAAATGGTAAAAGGAAAAACAACTCAGAATTTCAAAAGGTGCTGTGCGAAGATGCCTTTTGTATCAGTTTGGAAACTTACTTGGGGTAGTCGATTGGGTTAGTGCGCTGACTCAGGTGCCTCTGTTACTTCAATGATTTCTATTTACATCCAATGTTTACCTACTGTTATTGGTGGTTAACCTAGGCTGTTGGTCGCCTCTCCTGAATAATTACTAATATTATGAGGGCAATTTGCTTTCTAGACTCCTCATATGAAATACTAAGATAATTCCATTTAGTCAATGAGGTTTAAGACCAGAATTCCAAATTCATAATAACTTGGCAGAATCACGGCCACCTGGTGATCCACTACAATCCTAGTATTGTATCACAAATATAGGAGTCACAGTACAGTGACCACATACATACATACCTATGGTCTTGTTAGTGATGAGACACCTACCTATAAAGCACCAAGCCCAATGGCTAGTGAAAGACATGCATCAAGGTATTCAGTTGTGGAGGCAGTTGCTTTCCTCATCCCATGTGGTTCCCTATGTATTCACTTCACTACCTCACAGCAATTTACAGTACACAAGAGTGCTAAAATGAGATTTGCTTAAATTAGGTATTAAAAATATCGGACGAGCAAAGCAAATTGGCATTTGGACTACTACTGTGGAAAATTGGGTTTTGCTGGACGTGCTCCACTGGCCCCTTACATAACTTGTCCAGTGTGGCTTAGCCCAAGTGACTATGCAACCATAAGGCAATCAAAGTATGTTGATAATACACACTGTATATTCACATTGAAAAGCTGAATTACTAGAGATGCATAAAACCTGTTCACATCATTTTCTGTGAACAAAATCTAACAAACTGTTGTACATGTAATACTTGTCTATACACTAGCCCATACCCTCATTTATTGGGCTTATGTTAACTAAATTCCAAAATCAAACTAGCCTTTTAGCAACTTCTCTACCCTCAAGGGTTGTTCTAGGAGATTAGAAACAATTATAAATTCCTTAGTAGTCACTACTCTGAAAAGCTATTGAATTGGGTATATTAAGCTCATTTTCTTCTACCCATTGACTCCTTTCAAAGTTTTCTTCTCTCCCCATAACTTCTATCCTAGGCCATCCTTTCTCTCCCCCTACAACTTACAATTCACAATTAATTTTTGTTAGGGAATACATTAAACAAGTTATCAAACAAAAATTATTTAATGACATCTTGCTGACACAAGTACAAAGTGAATTCTACAAAAAAGAGCATATTTTATGTAGAAATGAGATAGAAACAAAAACAATGAAAATGATATAAGGAATTGACTTTAAATTTAACTGTCGATTCCTCACAAAACAAGTTAAATATGCAGAGTACACTTTCCAAACTGCTTACTTACTAGCATAAATAGTTTGTGCATGGAAATGAATCATTAGAATCCAATAGGGAATTCAAAATCCACACAATAAGGCATATGAAAACTTCAACAGGAGCCCTTCCATTATATCAATCCTGACCCTTGAAGTATTCCTTAGATTTTGTTGGTTCAGGTACCAGAGTTTTCTTGCCAGGCTTCCAATTGGCAGGACAAACTGAAAAATAACATTAGAATGGTGTAAATGAAATTTACTCTACAGATATAGCTTTTTTCTTCAAATTCTATGTAATCAGCTTACCTTCACCATGCTCATCTGTGTACTGGAATGCCTGGACAAGACGTAGGACTTCCTCTACACTACGCCCTACTGGAAAGTCATTTATTGTTGCTTGCCTCAGTACTTGCTTTGAGTCTATAATAAATAGACCTCTGAGTGGGCACCCAGACTCCTCATCCAACACACCATATGCACGGGCAATTTCCATTGTCTTATCAGCAAGGATAGGGATGTTCATGGAGCCAAGGCCACCTTGTTTCCGAGGGGTGTTTATCCTAAAAAAATCAATTGAATCATAAAAGCTATCTTTTAAATGGCAATGCTAATTTTCAAACTTTGTTTTCATTAGTAAGCATAATCTTATGTCCTTAAATTCATTCATAGTACACATTTATCAAGTGGTAGAAATGAATATATCACAGTTCTTCCTAGTATATTCCTAGGCAATGGCTAAATTACATTAATTCAACATTGTATACATCATGGTATTGCACAACATTTTTTTAAGTGATAGAACTTCTATCTTTGACAATTTGGAATAAAAATGAATGTACAATTTTCATTAAAAATATTTAAGGGAGGTATATGAAGCAGTCAAAGTCTTCTAGAAACAGTCATTGTAACTTCTAGTTGTTGTTCACTCTAGGACCTAGAACTCTTTAAGTAGGTCAAAGACACTTTGGAAATCATATTACCAACAAATTCCACTTACCATGCCAAATGGGTATACTGGCTATCACATGATGCTGCAACCACCTCACAGCCAATTTTATGGAATTCATCTGCACTCTCTGAGAAAGCAATTATCTCAGTAGGGCACACAAAAGTGCTGAAAAGGAACATTTTTGTCATTCAGAGTACCAATTAAGAATTAGTTGATTTTGGGTAGCTTATTTTTATAGATTGCTGAAAGATTTTTCTGTAAATTCTTGACAAATGCATAACTTTAGAAAATATTGACAAAACAATCAAGATTCATTGCTTTCCAGTTGCAGCTAGTCTGTTTAAAGCTTTCCAAAGAGATTCAATCCAAGGCATTAAATACTAAGTTCATTGGAATCTTCTGCCACACCAGTTACGCAATCATCATTTGAATGAGATTTAATGGTTTCAATAATGTTAGCCTAAAGAGTACATAACTCTAATTCATGTCATTAGGCTAAAATATCTATGAACCTGGATAATGCAAGTTGGAAATGGATGTGAAAATTAAATACCCTTAAATCAGAGAAATTTTTCCAAGCCTATTAAATACACTACGTTACTACTGAAAATATATAAATAATTAATTCCTTTCAATGAAATAATACTCACAAATCCATAGGATAAAAGAATAAAACCAAGTATTTTCCTTTGAAGTCTGAGAGACTCATATCCTTAAACTGTCCATTTGAAACAGCAACTCCCTTGAAGTCAGGTGCTGCCTGGCGAACTTTTGCTTGAGACATTTTTTTTATTGGTGATGTGAAACTTCAGGCTATAATTGCAGCAAGGAAAGGAATATTTGTTGTTATTTCAAATGTACATATACATTTTACTCTGAAGAGAAATTAATCACCGAAATGTCAGGTCAAAACTTATCCTTATTTTTCGCAACTAAGTTTTAGAAATAGGCAACTAAGCTCCTCACGGCGTTATTCTTGTATAGACATGCAAATGAAATGGCATAATAAATGATAGCGAAAAAAACAAATGTCCATTTTTATGCTCCAATAACATTCTCTGGTGATATAAATTTGAGTTACACTCCCTTTTTCTTCTACTACTAAAAATTCAATCTCATCATCGTCCTCCCTGTAGAGGGTACTCGCGGCACTCTCCCTAAACAAACTATCTGTAAGAAAGACTAATTCTCCACTAATCAAAAATGGACAGTCATCACTAATGTTCAATAACAAAATTTTACATTAAAATAATGCCCATCCGTTGCCCTAATTGTGGAGTACCTACCAACCCATACAGCACAAACGGCCGCAAATTGGCCTACAGGCCGTTTAATATCCAGGAATTATCTCGTCTAAAAACGGTTTTCACAAGTTCACAAGTGGAATAAATTCAGTGTATATACGGTTGTATGTCCGGCCCAAACCGGATAATACTAGTCTATGGTCAAATCCGGTATTAAATGAAAAGTAATTTTATGTATTAATTACGTAATTTACGCAACTAATACGTAAGATAGGTAAAGTGTATCCCGGATAAACATGTTAAAAATATTAATAACAGGGAAGCTAGCACAACAAAACTGCGATGGAAAAAAAATGTCGAGAGATAAATTCGTACTATGAATGTCCACATTGAGCCACACACAGAATTTCCCTGGGCCAACTGTGATTCCAACGAAGTTCTGACCCTCAGAAAATCGATTCGCAAGGATTTTAGATGAGGGTGTCCAGAAAGGCTATTTCCCGGGATTTGGACCCGGGACCTCCAGTAAGTACTTCAGTGCTCTACCCACTAGGCGGTCATTATAAATCGGAAAGCTATAGCTTCCCGATTTATAATGACCGCCCTTTAGGGCTCTACTCGAAACACACTAGGCTGCGTACATCACAAAATACACAGGTTGCTAAGCAACCTCTATCGACAGTCTCCGAGAGGATTGGTTTTTCATCATATTTGTAGGAGAGTCAAAGCCCTCGAACCTGCTGGCAAAGAGGACTTGAGCGGGAATCCACCCGAGAGAATCTTTCGCGGAGAAGAAGTGCACGGGCGGTCGCGGACGCAATAAATTTCCGGAGTTTACCTACCTTACAAGAGCGTTCATCTCCACGGAAAAAATATGCCCTAATATGATTCGTACAGCAGCGCAATGCAGTATTTTATATAGTTGCGGCCAAGTATAATTTGGTTCGAATATTGATCAAAAAAGGAATTCATGAAAATGGATTGAGGGTACTTCTTACTAGTTTTGTTTTTTGTGTATAATTATCAGTAATGAGGTAAGGGCTTTAAGAGTCCAAATCGCACTAACTCACTGCGTACAGTTTAATACAAATTACTACTGTCACGCATAGGTAGAATTAGTTATTCAACGGGTACCTACAGATAAAGTACTTTCCGCTTCAACAAAGAGGTGAATGTTGGATTTGGGAGAATTCATAGGGCTGGGCAGAGGTAAGATATAGAATACCCGAGTCTGTGCATCTGTATGAAAAGCATAAAGAGATCAATAGTTTTTTGTCCAATGAGCGGAGAGAGCACAAGTGTGATGCATAATAAGGCAATAAAGTAGGGACCGGTATGTCTTCGAAATATTTCTTCCACTGCCGAAATTTAAACCCGGGCCCTCCGGGTGGGAAGCTACCATACGAGCCGTCAGACCATCCCGATCCCCCATTCCACTTCACTAGCCAGGCCATCGATGTCAGCTTTTAAACAAAACGAATTTTCTAAGGTCTGTCGCGGCACGATATCAATTTCTGCGAAAATAATGAAATCAACTGTTCACCGATAAATGTGATGCACATAACTGAGGACTCCATCCGCGTTCAAGGTCTATGTTGAAAGGGTTCTCGAAAAACTTGTAAAAAGGCGTTATTTCACAGAGAAAATATTTAGCCCACCTTAACCATTATGCCGAAAATTATCGCCCAAAAAGACCTAGCGCTCACGTATCACAGAGCTCCTGATGCGTCAACATCCCGCGAAAAATATGGATTCACTGTCTGCATACATGGATAAACTTATTAAGAATAAAAAATTAAACTGTCCGTTCACCGGTTAATTCCACTAATTTGAAACGTGCTGGAAACTAATTGGCTAAACCACGAGTTATATCTGGTTGCGCGAGTTCATTTGACTAACCAAGGAGTCGCGAGCTAAAATCACTCCGGTCGTGGCTCGATATTACATTTCTACCAAGATTCTGCTAAAGAAAACTTAGTTGAACGGGGAAATCTGCCGAGACCAATTAGCATTAAAACATTATTTTCCAAAATAATTTTTAAAGTAGCACGAATTCCACTTCTGAGCTGCAACGATTGCAATTTCTCATAAATCAGTCTAAACTATGCGAACTGGCAGCTACTAGTTACCTCCAGGTGTACTCACCAATTTCTCCTCCAACCTCACCGACCACTGTCTTCAAACTGACTGAATTCTTCCGCCGCGAACGCGGGCGACCGCTATGTACTTGGCCACCTGGCGGCGTTCCCACTCAATACAAAGGCTTTTGCTGCCGCGAGTGTTTCATGTGAAAATCTTTCTGGTAAAGTGCTTTTAAGAAGAGTACAAATAGTAATATTTCTATTTCATTATTTATTTAAGTAATTTTTTATCTTCGCTAATGTTTTAGGGTGGAGAGGATAAGAAAACTACTTAGATAAAATTGAAGGGCATATTAAAATCCATGATCAGAGATTTTTTAGTTTTTAATATACACGTACTCGAGTACCGATCGTTACTATTGTGGCGAGATAATATTCTATTTTGGCTACCTTAGTTTCAGGAAACTTTTCCATAGCTGTGGGCTCTTTTTATTTAAAACATGAGTGAATCAGTCTATAAATATTGAAATATTTACTAATTTTGGCTCACTCTTAAAGAAATGGACTTACATTTAATACATGAGAAATATTGTACTATATACCAATATAGGTTTATTGGTACACCGTTCGAGTCGATATCGTCGAAAATATTTTGTGCGTTATGCTAAAATACTTTCAATATCTCAGAAACATAACAATTTTTTAAAATTACGGGGGACGTAAAGGACCAGAAGGACAACCAAGTGACATGTTTGTGAATTCGTGAGCATTTTATGACATTTAGAATGTCTGTAGCAGGGCACCTGTAGTCTCTCAAATAATCAAGGACTCAATAATTACTGATTGAAATTTTAACATTGGAGATATGTTATTTCACCTCAGATTTTTATAATGAAAGGGATCACACACTTTTTTATAGATTTCAATTATGTTACAAGAGACCTAGCATACATAATAAGACGGTACATTCCCGACAATTACCATTTATATCCGTTAGGGTATGGTATTTGAAATTAGGTGCCATTTCGCGAATTGAGGTAGTTAGCACCGAGGCCGAAATTGGCGCTAGCCGTCAATTATGTCAAAGGCAGATTGTCGCCGCTACCGTTTATGGCGCTTCCCAAAGTTTTAGTCCCAAACACTGTTCAAAGGGTACGTCACTGTCGCCACAACGTTACCACGGCGCAAACTTTAAATACTAATATTGTCATATTTCCTTTTATTATTATTTTCTTTAAATTTAATATTTATTAAGTGCATCCGACAGTAAAAATGCTGATGCGTTTCCACGTTGTCCTCATTTGATGATCGTTTCCTTACCCATATCAGGAAATTCCTTGAAGTCATGGTGACAGTACGCAAACATCATCTGAAGCATTCCCAGAAAACTGCATGAAACCGACCTGACGAAATAATATCACATACGTGAAAACACAACAAATAGGCACTTCAACTTCATGATCATTGGAACAAGGGTAGCAAATAAAAAACTGATTTCAAAAGATTAATTTAATTAGTTATTCTGTTACACACTCCAGCTTAATAACAAAATCAATGAATGGATTATGAAATCAACCAACAGTTTCCATATTACTCCTAGTAAGGAGTACGTACTCCTATTTCCTATTACATAGTATTGCGAAAAAGCAACATCAAATAGAATATGTAATGTGTATAATGCTTTTGCAGAGGATTTGGATGTTTGGATGATCAGAATATGCAAGGGGTGTAAAAACTATTGCATGTAATTATTAGTTATTTTTCATGGTTTTCCTGTAATTTTCTTTTGTTGTTGGTTAAACTTAACTAACTAAGTAAATAATATAATGCTTATTTCAATACAATCAAGGTGAATGTTTCTATGCAATCGAGAAGAATGTTTCAATGCAATCAGTTGATTAATCAACATTGAAGAAAATAGTATACTTAACAATTTCATTGCAAGGATGAAAAACGCACCTAAAATACAACATGATAGCTGCTATCACTTCTCTAATACTAACATACAACAAAAAATTTACGTCCAAAGGTACTCATAAGGTTCCGTAACGGACACAGTGGGGCAAAGACAGGTTACAGTACTGTATCTTAAAATGTCAACTACCTCTCCTCGGGAAGCGAAAGTACTTCTCTCCGGGTGCAGAACAACCGCACATACAGCACTTTCTGGATTCCATATCAAATTCAGCCGTCAATCACAACAAAAACACAGATTTCGACCGCATCAGTAATTTTCCGATAGCCGTTGACACTTCGTGTGCTTCCCTCATTTCAAATCAGCAGGGAGACAAGGAGGGGGAAAAATCCCCAGACCTGGAAAGGGTGGAGGTAGTTCCAAACACCGTTCATAGAGGGCGTAGAGGTGATGAAACTTATGTGAACGGCCGCGGCGCCTCTCCTTCCCCATATTGAGCGTAGTCGGCGTCGGACCCAGAACCGGAGGAACCTGTTGCATGGAATTGATCCAGTAGTGGCGGCTGGTTTGAGTGTATTTTTACTAGTCATTAATTGAATTATATGTCATAAACGCCCGCATAATACTGTGATTTACTGTTTCTGCTGATAAATAGCTTTAAATATTTCGAAATATGTTGTCAGAGTCTCAGATTGCTACACTCAGGGTGTGGCAGTCCACGCAGCGAGATCTTGAAATTTATTATCACTACATTTAGTCCATATTTTTCCAGATCCTTGTGAGCATTGTGAGTAAGGAAGCCTTTGATTATAAACCATACGAAGGTTCTGTCTTTGGCGTATCAACTTGTTGCGGATTTGAAAGGAAATGTATCAACTCGTTAAAGATGTGAGATATTATTTCACGTTATGAAAAAATGTTTCATGATCAAGTATTTTGTTCTTTCCCATCATGATTTTAATTGTTGTGCAGTTGATGCATAGAAATATATCTTGAGAACTCGTGTTTTTTACCTAATATTGTATTTGTTGTAGGTAGATCGATTAACTCCGATAAAATTCATACTCTTTTTTTCAGGCATCCTACCTTGCAATCTTTGTGGCTTTGGTCTTACTGGCGCTGTGGGTATTTTTTCGGGATAGAATTCTAGAGGCTCCCGTGGAGTCAACTGAAGATGTAAGCTAATCCGTTTATTATATTTTTTAGTTCTGAGAGTACATATTCAGAATCTGCCAGTTGGCTTTGTGCTTCGGACGATTTCTACCTTTGGATGACACCGAAGCCTTGCTTTATATTCGATTGGATGCTAAATGAAGGCATTATCTTGGTATCTAATCGTTGTATCTATATTTTTATTTAATGATAGATGCTGTTTTTTGGCAAGTGATGTTTATGATTGGCATCTTGGCAATATATATTCGACATATGTAAGCTCAGGCTGTCCCTCAGCACAACTCGTGCTAATGCTCTAATAACATGGGGTGAATATCACTGTGTTATATGAAGTGTTGTAACTTGTAGGTTGGACTTGTGAAATCAAACGTGTCTATTAAATTGTCACGAAGTAAAATGATATGCGAAACATCGTGACGTATGATGTAGGATTATTTAATTAAACATGAAACATGACAATACGTATTTACAGTTGTGCCGTCGATCTAGTTCTCTTCAATCAAATAATTCAGGAGTGTACTAGTTGCAAAGTACGTGTTCGTACCTGGATAATTGTTCTAGAGGCTTTAGACGGAAATGAAACTGAAGTAAGTTATCCTGTTTAATCGTCGTTTAGTGTAAGTCTTTTTACGTACCCACATAACAGAAATGCGTCTAAGATAGAGATGGGCAACTTGGTAAATTACCGCGGTAATTTTCGTAAATTATCGTAGTATTTTTCGTAAATTACCAACACCCCTGACAATTACCGAAATAAACGGTAATTTTCAGAAAAGTTCTTTTTCAGAAAATTTCTTCCTCACGAAGAAACCATTGGAATGGGTGATATTATAAATTAAGTAGCTAACACGATTTAGTTTACATCGTTTAAATTGTGTCCGTGATTAATTCAGATTAAAATAACAAATGCACGTTGCGCAGAGGAATGTCTTCGGAAGGAAAATTTCTCATAGTGTGACAAAAGAGAGGCAAATTGAGTGTTGCTGCCTACTTCGTTATAATGTTTTTAACGAGTTATAATAGATAAAAGTCGTGATATGTTTGGTTAAGCGCCGGCATTTGTATCTCAATGCTATTTGATTTCGTTTTGAGTCCTCTGATAAGTATTTGCAGCTTAAAGTTTAAAATTAGCGGAAAATTTCTGTAATTTACCCATCTCTAGTCTCAGATACATCTCTGAGAGATCTCGAATATCACGTGTGATGTCTCAGAGATTTTCTTGTGACCTACGGAGACATCTCTGAGACTCCTCCGAGATGTTACTATGTCCAAAAAAAAATGGTCTCTGAGGCGTCACATGAGATCTCAGGAAAGTCTCTGAACATTTCTGAGATGTCCCAGAGACATTCGAGATGTATCTGAGATAAGCTCCATGCATGGGATTTTACTCTCATGTATGTCTCTGAGATGTCTTGAATATCTTGTGCAATGACCTAGAGACATTTGCCAACCTTTGGAGATGTACCAGAGACCTGTCTGAGAAGTCACCATGCATTTAAAAGAATTGACTAGGTACTTACCATGGCAAGAAAGCCCTGATTTGATGTGGCAAGTGAAATCCCACATAGCATGCAAGATTTCAGCAAGTTTGGTTGAGGCTGGCGTATGGCTTGCCAAGATTGGCAATCTAGATGCAAGCTTGCTGCAATTTTGCCAATATTGACACGTTCCGTGCAAGTTACGCTCAATTTGCATGAAGTGTGCCAACCTTGGCAACTTTGCTGCAGGACTCTGGCAACATTGGTAGCAATAGTGCAAGGCCCAAGGCAATTGCAATTATACGGTTCCTACTGAGGGAGGAGTAGTGTTACCTTTGCTTGAACGCGCACGACTTATTTCCCGTAGAAGAAAAACAATTCGAGCTAAATTGAAGAAGAGCGAGTTAATAGGAAAATTTTGCGCGAAATTAACTTAAGCATGCGTAACGATAAATTAACTGACAAAGAAGAACAAGTTTTTAAAGTCGTGAATACAGATTAATTGTGAATACAGTTTGATTGAGTACAGAAAACAGTGGTATTGACGTCAGGGTTTCTACCAAGGATCCCGCGCCCCGTCGGATGAAGATGGCAATTGCCATATTACTGAGGAAACTCTTATTTATCTCTCCTGGAGTTGAAAGAATATCCGTTATGCATATTCATAACGGTCATGCTTACTTTTAGCCACAAAATGGTCATTGGGGAAATGTTTTAATGATTCAAATATCCGTGTCCATATGTTGTAAAGTTAGTAATCACTAACGAATTCATGCAAGCCAGCAGCTGTATATACAAGGCCTCCCAACAGTCATTTGTTAGCGAAAAAACGCTAGATAGCCATCGTGATATGCATTTCGATAGATCGTTTAGGATAAGGTAATAGAACACGTAGGTCAAGTATGTATAGATAAGAGTTATATCTTTCGTGTTTACAAATGCGGGAGTGTCATTTTTAAATTTTGAAACTATAGGGGTACCTATGCAAATAGTGATTTTTTTGTAATACCTAACTAATTTGTTTCGCTATGAACATTGTTACAGCTCCTTTGCACAATTGCATTCCATAGGCAATGTTTTTGTGTGTGGTTCATGAATGCTTTCCTACCCTCGGCGTACCCTCTATTTTTGCCAGGGTTGAAACTTGCACAGGACTTGTGTGAAGCTTGCACAGGACTTGCGAGAAGCTTGCATGAAACTTGCTGCAAGCTTGCAGTGCAACCTTGCAGCAAGCTTGTAACAGGTGCAGTAGTCAGATTGCAGCAAGCTTGCTGCAAGATTTAACCTTGCCGATGCAAGCTTGCTGCAAGGTTGCTATCTTGCAATGACAAGCTTGCTGCAAGGTTGCAGCAAGCTTGCTTTGCCATGTGGGATTAGTCAGCAGAACATGATAATGAAATCTATTTATACACATATTTAGTTTTACTGAAAATGTTATGGCATCCTATCCTTTCCACCACTGAGCTCATAAGGTATTTTTTTAAATGGAAGGGACCCTATGGCAAAAGTTAGGAAAAAAATTTCTACTTTACATTTTCTTCTTTTGGATCTACAACAGTCACAGTACTCCTATTGCCTTCATGAAGATTCAAAAAGTCTTGGATGGTAACCATCATTCGATAGCATTAGTATGACAGCAGCATTGACGTTTACCACTATTATCTAGCTTTGTAAGCAATATCCGATATAGAATTAGGGAAATGGGTAACTCTGCAATTAATTAAACATAAAAGTGCATGGACTGATTACAATAATTTTATTGCCTTTTTAGTTAATGCATTAAAACAAAAATGTATAATAAGAAACATGAAGAGTATATCATCAATCTTTTACCATTGCTTGAATCCTTCTAAGGTCTGCAATGGAGAATGATGGCATACTTTTGGACCTAGAATGTCGGCAAAAGCAAACCAGTTGGATTAATACTAGGTAATTCAAATGCTAAGAATTTTAATGAGTCTTTGATGTATGAATGAAACTCACTTTACTTGCCTAGGTCAAGGGTCTTTGCCAGCCTTAACCAGTGTTTTATACGTAAAGATATATCCTAATTTGTAGCACATTCAATATGCTTCCTCACGGCAACTGTAAATAAAAAACAAAGATGTAGTTCAATGATTTCCATACAAATAGTGCTAAAAGTCAATCAGAAAGATTGGTTCCTACAATCTAAAGTAAAACAATCTTATAAGAAACTGTTTCCGGGGTAACTTAGTGGAATTTTACCATAATAGATAAGAGAAAAACAATCCTACTAGACTAATGCCCACCATCATTTAGCCCTTTCAACACATGCTTTATTTGTTGATCTTTCCATCTGACTTACAGTAGTTTTTTTTGTTTTTACTAATACAATAATTAAGGGGACAAGAAAAACTGACTTTCCACAAGGGATGGGCGGAGTCTCACCAACGACTGTGAGCTCGCTTGGGCTCTTTTATTTGGGGAACGTTCAATTTTGGGAGAATTTTGTTAATATCTATCTTTGCCGACTAATATGGAGTACCTAGCATTTGAACTGGAAATCTTTAATTACCCAGACAGCACACATCGTGGAATCAATATGGATTCTACCTTTATTCCATGGAAATTCCATGATGGAAATACCATGGATCCATGTGGATTCCATATGGATATTCCATGGAAAGTTGGGTCAAATGTCCTCTAAATTCCATGGATCCATTTCCATGGATCCATTTCCATTTCCATGGAAAATTGTCATGGAATCTGTTGTAATTTGCGACTGGATGAGAACGATTGTTAGGGATTTCATAGGGCACATCTAAGAAAGAACTAACTCGTGTACGAACAACATGGCGACTGACTGGAAAGGACAGAGGCCGGTCTTTATTTGGCAACTTCCGGTATAACAAATGAATACATGAAAGCGTCACAAATGGGAGATTACAAACATACATGGACATTACAACACTCTCCCTTAATCGACCAACAGCACTCTTCAGCAAATACTCATTCCCAGGGGCATAATACACTTATGGTGCACAGTAACATTAAGTGCTTTTGTGAACACATCAGCAATCATCTTTTCAGATTCTAGGTACTTGAGAATTACCTTTTTACATTTGACAAGTTCCCTGATGTGATGAAATTTAACCTCTATATGCTGAGTTCGTGCATGCAGAACATTATCAGAGGCTAACTTCAATACACTCTGATTATCATTCCATGAAAGAATTGGACCCTCTCTATCACATAGCTCATTCAATAACCCTTTCAGATAAATTGCCTTTCTACCAGCAGAGTCTATAGCAATATATTCTGCCTCAGTTGAGGACAGAGCAGTTAAACTTTGCCTTCTGCTTTCCCAACAGATTGGCCCACCAGAATTCACAAACACATACCCTGTAACAGATTTCCTGTTAACATCATTTGCAAATGAAGCATCAACAAAACCACAAATATCAGGTGTATCTTCAGTCTCTCTAAATTCTATACCCATGTCAATGGTACCCTTCAGGTATCTTAACACTCTTTTCACACACTGCCAGTGCTCACTTGCATAACAATTGTTAAACTGGCTAAGATAATTGGTCACAAAAGATATGTCGGGCCTAGTGCACACAGACAAATAAAGTAGACTACCAATCACTTGTTGGTAAGGTACACTTTTACATTCAGAAGACTCACTCTTATTCAGTCGAGTACCAGGAACCATTGGAGTCAACACAGACTTGCACTCTGACATCCCAACCTTATTCAGTAGGTTCAAAATGACCTGCTTCTGGTCCAACTTGATTTTACCATCACCCATTTGTACCCTCATTCCCAAGCAATCCACAACTGAACCTAAATCTTTTACCTTAAAACAAGATTGCAGTTTTTGTTTCAGTCTCTTAGCCTGCACTAGATCATTAAAGAATACAAAAAAGTCATCAACATAAACATACATTATGACAATTGATGTACCATCTTTCCAAAAATAAACACAAGGTTCAAGTTGGGATTTCTTGAAACCTACACTTAATACAACTTCGTCCATTCTTTCATACCATGAACGTGATGCCTGTTTAAGGCCATAAATAGCTCTTTTTAGCTTGCACACTTTGCCTGTATGTGAAACAAAACCCTCTGGTTGGTGCATGAATCTTCATGCAACCTCCCATTCAAAAAAGCTGTGGAAACATCCAGGTGATGCACATGAAAAACATTAGCAATGGCAATTGAAAAACATAATCTTAAGGTATCATGCCTTACCACAGGTGCAAAAGTGTCTAGATAGTCAACACCATAACGCTGTGAAAAACCTTTAGCCACCAGGTGAGCCTTAAACTTATCCACAGCTCCCTCAGCATTCCTTTTCAATTTAAAAACCCATTTACAATGCACAGTGTTTTCACCCTTAGGTTTGTCTACAAGATCCCATACATCATTTTCCTTGAAAGAATTCATTTCCCTTTCCATTGCTTCTCTCCAATGAATTTTATCAGTACCATTTAGGGCATCTTTAACTGATGTAGGCTCTACTTTTTCATCAGATGCCAAATACAATTCGAAACCAGGAAATTCCTTTTTCTCTCTCTCCCTCAAAGGATATCTCCTTTCACCTTCTTTTACAGGGACATTTGCATGTACATCACTTTCACCCGCAACTGATCCAATTTCAACATTATTTTCCACAACATGAACATGATTAACATCATCATTTACATCACTATGACAACTATCATCATCATTTATGACATCACATAATCTGGGAAATGGAAAAACATCATATAAGTTTATAGGTACAGGCACATTCAAACAACCTTTCCGATCTCTACCAATAGCTTGGATTGCTGTGAAACAATTTTCCTTAAACACAACATCTCGAGCAACAATTAGTTTCCTTGGATCTTTAGGATTAAGCAACCGAAACCCCTTAGTATCTGTTGAGTAACCCACAAAAAACATTTTTTCACTCCGAGGATTCAGTTTGCCCCCCTAACTTCCTCAGGGATTAATGCATATGCATCACAACCAAAAACCTTAAGCTGACAGTGACTTACTTTTTTACCAGTCCACAAGGCTTCAGGTACATTACCAGGAACACTCCTGTGAGGGCTCCTGTTTAACAAATATACCGCAGTGTTAGCTGCCTCGGCCCACATCTGCTTTGGACTTCCTGAGTGAAAAAGCATGCAACGAACTTTCCCAAGAATCGTGCGATTCAACCTCTCAGCAACTCCATTTTGTTGGGGAGTATATCTCACAGTTTTTTTATGGGTGATTCCTCTATCCCTGAAAAAATTCTGTAATTCATCACATAAAAATTCAGTTCCATTATCAGATCTGAAAACTTGTAACCTTTTACCAGTGATATTTTCAGCCATATTTACAAATTCAATGACCCTCTGTTTGGTTTCAGATTTGCTTCTGAGGAAGTAAACTGTTGTCCTCCTAGAGAAGTCATCAATGAGAGTAAGAATGTACCTCAACCCATTCCATGACTTTACACTGGAACCAAAACCACAGAGGTTAGAATGAACTAGACCCAATAGCTCATCAGCTCTGGTACCACCTTTCTTTGGAAAAGGTTTCCTATGCTATTTACCAAGAATACAAACATCACAATCATTTGCAGACTCATTTTTGAAATTAATACAATCACTCAATTTGTCTCACAACAACCTCATGTTATGCATACCCAAATGACCCATTCTTTGATGCCATAATTGATAATTATCACCTTTACATACAAGGGCCTGTTTTGTTTTAATATCCAAACGATATAGGCCATTACTAGTTCTAGTTGCAGTAGCGAGTACTGAACCATTAGAGGTAAAATCGTCATCATACAGTTTACAACCCTCTTTATTATATACAACAGTGATCCCCTATCAGTTATTTGGCTCACAGAAAGCAAATTTTCCTTCAAACCAGGAACATGCACAACATTTTTTAGTTCAGAAATGTGGTCACTTACATCCAATTTCACAGATCCAACACCTCTACTTACAAGTTTATCGTTATTTCCAACAACAATCTCTACGTGACCTTTGGTGTCTGGATAATAATCATGCATACGGTCTCCGTGTGGTGACATATGCAAAGATGATCCGGAATCAATGAACCAATCCGAGTCACAGGATACAGCCGACAGGGCACAAAGAAGACTTCTCTTGGTTCTCTTATGTTCACCATTCCTCTCTCCCTGAACCTCGGCTTTGCTCTCGTTCATCTTCCGCAACTGTGTGCACTGCGTTTTAAGATGACCCTTCTCACCGCAGTTCCAGCATTTCCACGCCTTCACAGCTGATGGACTCCGAGCTGTGTTTGAAGCGTTAGCCTTTTTGCCCTTACAGTATAAGGCGTTGGAGTCAGGAACACTTTAATTATGACCGACACTGATGTTCTTCCGATAGCTTTCATCGAGCAGTATCGTTTTTACACGATCCAAGTTTAAGACATTCTCGCCACTAGTGATCGCCATGACAAGATTATTATAAGAATTTGGCAGTCCCTGAAGCAGCATTGCGGCAACGAAATTTTCAGCCATCGGTTCACCAATACCTTCAAGTAGGGATGGGTCGGTTTGGTTCTTCGGTTCTCGGTTCCACTGGTTCTTGAGATTAGAACCAGAACCGAAACCAAAATTAATCGGTACCGAAATAATTGGCCCGAAAACCAGTTTGAAACCTACTCACACTCCGAAAGTGGAGGCTTCACATTAAAACCTGGTGAAAGTGTACTTAGATGCTTCAATGTCGCAAATTATTCTAATTCAGTCGTTAAAATGACTATACACAGACATATAATGAAGTATTCTTTTTTCTGAAAATGATTATTGATTACCTTATCTTACCATTGAGCAATGCAAAGTAAGTGGTAAATTAAGGACCGGAACGGAGAACCAAAGTTAAGAACCGAACCGGAACCGAAAAAAAGTGGAACCGACCCATCCCTACCTTCAAGCTTGTGCGCCAGCATGATCACCTCGCTAATATAAGCGTCTATGGATGCAAACTTATCCAATCTAATTTGACACATCGAGCGAAGCAGGGACACATACCACCATTTACCTTTATCCTCATAAGCCTCAGATAAAGCATTTTAAGCTTCCTTAGCTGTTTTCGCCGGCCTAACATGAGGATACACTACAGGCTGTACCATGAGGCAAATGTCTGCCAATGCTTTTTCATCCCTACGCTCCTTACCATCACCAGAGTCCGTTCCTCGTACACTACTCCATAAACCATTACGACGCAAATAATTCGTCATAGCAAATGACCAGTCATAATAGTTATCCCGGCCCACAAGTTTCTCAAAACCATATGCCTGCGTCGTGACCTGTGATTCGTACATTTTGCTATCAAAAAGGAACAGTTAACAAAAAAAACGATTATTACACAGTGAACTACACGGATGACGTTCTGGGCCCATAACCTGTTGTAATTTGCGACTGGATGAGAACGATTGTTAGGGATTTCATGGGGCACTTCTAAGAAAGAACTAACTCATGTACGAACAACATGGCGACTGACTGGAAAGGACAGAGGCCGGTCTTTATTTGGCAATAGCTGATCCATTTCCTTATATTCCATGTCTTTAGAAGACACACCTTCACACTTGTAATGCCTAAGAGCATCTGTAAGAATAAAAAATATCCCATTACTATAATATAGAAAGCCCTTTTGTACTAGTACTTCATTCCTATGCATTAGGAAAGGGGTCAATCCATGTATAGTGGTCCAGAGGTGGTTGCTGCAACATTTCAAATATTTTTTAAATTTTTACCATAGAAACTACCATTTATTGAGAATACAAAAATGTCAGTATTTTATTATTGAAAATTTTATTTTCCTGATAGTGGACATATTCATGTTAACAAAACACTGATTTTGGGTGATTTCAGTGTTTTGCAGAAAAGCAAATACATATCACCAATTCCGTGTATCCTAGAACAATCAAACAAAAACCAATCTATTCAGTAAATGATGAACTTACATAAAGATGAGCAGAAATATTGACCTTAAATTACGTCTAAGGGTCCAAATATTGCTTCAAAGTTTTCATCCATTAACTATAAAAAATCAATTTTAATGACTTTTTTTACATAGGAAGGAAAGAGAAATAATGTTTGTAATTTTTGTATTTGAAAGGTATAGGTACATGCTTTAAGTATGCAGAATGTTAAGCTGTGGACTTAAGTGGCTTTAAAAAAAATTTGAAGTTCTTGAATTTTCAAAGTTTAATGTCCATTATCTTTGCTGGGCATGAAAATAAAATTTTGAATTTTGGCCCATTTATAGCCCTTTATATGAAGAATGAACAGGTTGTTTTGTGGACTCAACTATTTATAAAGATATTAAACATTGAAAAGTACCAATTTATCGACAAAGTTGATATGAACGCAGTGTAATTTAGTTCTTTTTTTATACCTTTAAAATTAATATTATAGCTAACACATCTAATTTTTAATGTAAAGGGAAGTTATAACAGTATGGTGGGAAACTGGGAGTGGCATCAAGTGTTGGGTCTGGCTGATTGAGGGGAGGGTGGGAATACTCTGCACAATTTTAAATGCCACGGTATAATACCATTAATAATACCAAGAACACTGTATTAGTGTTCTTGAATACAACATAACTCCAAAACGTCCAACACCTTCAACACGCTCGCAAACTCATAGAGAAGTACGGAAGTGAACGAAATTGTCCGCCATAGCCCAATCGAAAGGAAAAACGACTAGTCAATGAGTTGAAAACCTTTTTTGCTAAACTTGGAACTCAGAAAAATGCTAAATTAAAAATGAAATGCTCTATTATTTATTAATAACCTACAATTCACAAAGAAATTACCCATCATTAAAATATTTGCAAAAATTTCCTATGACTGGATTGGATTGCATCATGGATTATGGATGGAATTCAAATGGATTCCATGTCACATTTCCATGGTAGTTATGATGGAAATTTCTAAATGAAATCCATGAATAATCCATGTTGATTCCATTCCTTAAATCCATCATGGATACATCCATCACTTTTCCACCTTGGATTCTAGTCATTGAGTTGACAAATTTTTTTGCGTAACGTGGAATGTAGGAAAAAGCTCAATTTAAAATGAAATTACTCCATATTTATTTTATAATCTATAATTTACAAAGAAATTTTCCATAATTGAAATGTTTACGAAAATCTCCTATATGACTTTGGGAACATTACTTCATGGATTGTGGATGGAATTCATATGGATTCCATGTCACATTTCCATGGAAGTTATGATGGAAATTTCTAAATGAAATCCATGAATAATCCATGTTGATTCCATTCCTTAAATCCATCATGGATAAATCCATCACTTTTCCACCATGGATTCCATGAACGAGTGCTGTCTGGGTAAGAACTTTTCTCAATGACTGGTGCAATTTGGATACTGTGTACATATGAGAAAATGAGTTTATTTAGTTTTCTGGCGATTCTTAATGGAGTAGGATCAATATAAAGTATTTAATTGAAGTGGAGGCTTTAAGTATTATAGTAGATCTGATCCAGCTGAGGGGACAACCTAATATCTCCAACTGGACTGACATTTCATATTAGTTTTACCTACTGTTTCACCAATACATTGATCGCAATTTAAATATTAATTTAAGACAACATGAATCTGAGTCACAATTTATTAAATTGTAATTTATTTACTCTCTCGACGACAAACTCAATTTGGAGGTTTCGGTTTTTCGGTACCTAACTACACATAAGTACATGCAAAAATATGCGAGAATACAGTATGAAAACCACTCATGAATAAACTGAAAGTTGCAGGTGAAACTTAGCTAATCAAATAAGAAAAAAACCTACAGCAACACCTGTTTCTCATACATCTCATCTGATCTCATGTAAACTTATCAAGCAGTTTTGTATGTGTACGAGAATACTGCCGGGTGTGTTTTTTATGAATCCAAAAATACAAAATTTTAACATTTTCTGGAAACAATCATGTTATATGGGGAAGTTCAGGTGGTACGCTCGTGCACCTTTACCAGAGTAACTATGTAATAACATTAAGGAGATAACAATATACCTACAATGCAATTCAATTCGATACTAATAAACAACATTAAAAATTTATATAACTTTCCTTTTGAATAAGATGCGATGGTAGAGGAAGAGTACTTTTGTCAAGTCGTCTAAAAAGTCGAGTTGTCAAAAACCCAATAATAGAGAACTGGGACATAAACAAATCACAGCACGCAAAGAACTGAACATGTGGAAATGCATGCTCATGTGCAAAGATTACCCAGGAGCCCACACGGGTTTCATAGACTTATGGGAATTGGAAAACGAATAGTTATGGTGGGTCTGTCCAGTGCATTTTTCTTGATCATTACTATGATAAATTTGGGTTGATAATGAACTCTTGAAATAAGAATTCCATTGTAAATGTCGCGATTGTCATAATTCCAACTTCAGAATTGCTCCGAAAAATATGCATGGAATGGGTTGACGGCATTTATACAGTAGAACCCCTCTAATTCGGGCTAATTGTGTCCGGCTAATGCCCGAATTAAACATTTAAAGTGGTTTTATTGCCGTAGGAATGACCCTAAAACATTTTTGAAGGTCATTCATGGTTCTCAAGCATATAAGGATATACAAGATGCACTAAAAATGTAAGAAAATATAAAATTACATAGTTTAAAACATCGTGACAAAACACAAAATATGTAAAACAAACAAAATTGACTATTAGAAGTGTTTTAGTTAAAGTTACAAGTTTTACAAGTTTTTTACTTTTTTTGGCCCGCCCCGATTTATCCAGGAACCCGAATTAGCGGGGCTCTACTGTATTATGCAAAGAATTATTTTCTGAACATCTCACGATCACCTCTCTGAGATATCTCTGAGACATTCGCAATGTTCGAGATATTCGAGACTATGGTGAGACATCTCCGAGACAGTCATTGCTATGTGTGTATGTACCCATATGTGTGTTTTATACTGATGTTAATTATTTTTTGAAATTGCATTTGAATTAGCATTTGAGACCTATATAGGTTTTGGACTCTAGACCTACATAGGTCTATAGTCCAATAGCCTAGCGTTTGAGACCTGTAGGTTATTAGACTAGGCTATAGGTTATTAAATAATTTCACTTTTGGCATTAATTAATGCCATGGTAATTTCAGGGAGTGATTTAAAATTCGAAAAGGCATAGGTTGTATCATGTTTAGTGTTCCAAAGTTCATGCCCTTTCCCTTCTCGAACCCAACATCCATCCCTTAATTTGAATTTATAGAAATTGTGTATAATTTAATTTTTTCATTATTAAAACTTGTCAATTTCATTCATAGTATAATTTTCTGCTGTTGCAGACGTGTGTACCCTTGTTGATATTTTTATTTGAATAACTTGTTGTTTCATTGATATACTGTTAATCTTTCCTAGCTATGGCTGGCAAACATCCTATTGGATCTTTGCCTAAGCATATCTTTGTTTAGTGAAATTGTGGCTTGTACTTGTATATCTGACATTATGAAGGGTGCTGTCTGAACTAGATTTGCATGATAAGTAACAAGTTCAAAGATCACGTACTAGCCGTGAAAACTTTCTGCCTCCTGCCTCATATATCTCTTTGAGTCCAATGTGTTGACTCGCGTTTTTATCTGCTCATCTCATGCTGACAGGAAATAACACCATTGTAGAGGCATGAGGAGGGTGCATATGTAATCATATTGATGTGTAATGGATTTGGAGTAGGAAGTGGTTTCATTAAATTAGTTAGTAGAGATGATAGTGAGTGGTTTGCATGAAAGTAAAAGAATGAATGAATGTATTTAGGGAGTGTTGGTGTGCAGGGAGTGATTGACTATTCTAAGAATTATTTGGTTATGAGATTTTTTAGATGTCTGTTTGGTGAATTTTTATATGTTATCGTCGGCGAAGGTCAAGATGGAAGAATAACTGGAAAATACGGATTGGGAAACCGAAACGAAAGAGGAGAGAGGCTGCTGGAGTTCTGCACTCAGCATAAGTTAGTGGTTGCCAACACATTGTTTAAAAATCACAACCGAAGAAGATACACATGGAAAATGCCAGGAGACAGAAGAAGATGCCAAGTAGACTACATTTTAGTGAAGCAGAGATTTAGAAACCAAGTGAAGGACTGCAAAAGCTACCCTGGGGCAGACATCGACAGTGACCATAATTTAGTGATGATGAAATGCCATCTAAAATTCAATAAATTGAAGAAAACAAAGAAGAATATATGGCAAGTAGAAAAACTAAAGGAGAATCAACATCAGCTGGAATTTCAAAAAGCAGTGGGAAACAACATAGGAGAGAACCTGAATGAGAAATCAGTGGAAGAGCGTTGAGAAAACATTAAATGTTGACTACAGGAAGTCGCAAAAGAAGTTCTTGGAAGAAGAAAAGTTGCCAAGAAGAAGCCATGGATCACGGAGGAAGTCTTAGAATTGATTGAAGAAAGAAGAAATTATAAGAATGCGAAAACTGAAGAAGGGCAGCTCTGCTACAAAAGAATAAGGAATGAAATAAGTCGCAAAGCAAGGAAAGCTAGAGAGCTGTGGTTGAAAAATCTATGCGAAAATGTACAATACAACCTTGCACTTGGAAAGGTGGAAGCGGCCTACAGCATAGTGAGGAACCACTTCAAGGAACGGAGTGCAAGATGCAATGCCGTAAGGGACAAGAATCGAGAAATTTTGATTGAAAACTAGGACAAAGTGAAGAGATGGAAAGAATATCTGGAAGAGCTATACCATTGAAAAAATCTCAGCACAAAAGCTATTGAAGAGGAAAGCGAAGTGGAAAAAGATGATATGGGGGCATCAATATTAAGATCAGAATTCGACGCTGCAGTAAGGGATCTTCGGATGAATAAGGCCTCAGGTATTGATGATGTCCCTACAGAACTAATTAAAAATGCAGGAGAGAAGACATTAATTCATCTCTGCAAAACCATCTGTGACATGCATTCAACAGGAGAAATTCCAAGGGACTTCGAGAAAAACATCATCATTCCTATTCCCAAGAAGAAGAGAGCGGAGAAATGCAAAAATTTTAGGACTATATGCCTGACGACACATGCATCGAAGATACTGACCAGGATCATCTACAGAAGAATAGAACAAAAAGCAGAGGAGTTCCTGGATGAAGATCAATTCGGATTCAGGAAAAGTAAGGGTACAAGGGAAGCAATATTGGCACTTAGGCTACTCATAGAGAAGAGAATGGAGAAGAACAAACTGACGTTCATTGCATTTGTGGATTTAGAGAAGGCATTTGACAATGTGGATTGGGATTCAATGCTTGGAATTCTGAAGGGAATTGGGGTGTCCTACAATGACCGAAGAATTATTCACAGTCTGTACAAAAACCAAGTTGCTGTGATTAAATCTGGACCCAGCTGTGAAGAGGCAAGAATAAGGAAAGGAGTGAGACAAGGCTGCGCACTGTCTCCCGTAATTTTTAATGTTTACATCGAGAGAGCCATAAATAAAGTCAAGAAGTGTTCTGGAGTGAACGTACACGAAGAAACAATCAGTATGCTACGATTCGCTGATGACATAGCTCTCATGGCAGAGACAGAGAAGGAGCTTAATAAGATGCTAACAACCATGGAAAGGACTATGGCCAGATATCAGCTGAAGATAAACAAGAAGACGACTAAGATATTGGTGTGCAGCAAAAGAGAAGAGGCCAAAACCAACGTTAAACTACGAAAACAGAAACTGGAAGAGGTGAAAGAGTTCTGTTACCTGGGAAGCAGAGTAACCAACGATGGACGAAGCAAGAAAGAAACAGTGAGTAGAATAGCCCAGGCAAAGAGGGCATTCTTTCAAAAGAAGAATCTACTTAGAGCAGGAAATACAAGCATAGAAGTAAGGAAACAGTTCATCAGAACATACATCTGGAGCATTTTTCTTTACGGCAGTGAATCGTGGACGATGACAGCAGCGGAGAAAAAGAGGGTAGAAGCATTTGAAATGTGGTGCTACAGAAGAATGCTGAAGATTAAATGGATCGACCGAGTAAGTAACGAGAAAGTGCTAAGAAGAGTAGGAGAAAAGAGAAGTCTGCTGAAAACTCTAAAAAGAAGAAGGGAAAACTTATTCGGCCATATCTTGAGACACGATGGCCTGGTGAAGACTATCGTCGAGGGAAAAGTGAACGAAGATTGGAAAAGGCAGGCCTTGTATGAGATACATGGAACAGGTTGTGAAGAATGTAAAAGAGAAGAATTACGTCACAATGAAAAGGTTGGCCGATAGAAGAATCGAGTGCTGCGTCAAACCAATCCTAGGATTGTTGACCAATGATGATGATGATGCAGGAGTTAGGTAAAAATAGTTGATGATAGTGATCATTCTTTTCAAACCGTGGAGACTAAATTATTGAAGCATGTGATAATTAATGCAGGAGACATTTTCAGACTGGCATTTGGTATATGAGTTATTGCATTTTGGATTGAATGCAAAAGTATACCGAGAAGAAAATAAAGCCAATAAGGGAGCCTCAATCTAAAGATCATAATTTGATGCAGCTCTAAGAGACCTGCTGATAAATAAGGCTTCTTGGATAGATGATATTCCGGTCAAGCTAATTAAATATGGGGGAGAGAAGAAATTTACTCAGCTGTACAAAAGCATCTGAGACATGTATTCTACAGGAGGGATACCCATGGACTTGGAGAAGAACATAATGATCCCTATTGCACAAATAAATAAGGCCAAGAATTGTGAAAATTTTAGGACCATTAGCCTGAAGACACATTTCTCGAAGATATTGCAAGAATCAACTGTAGAAGAATGGAATGAAGAGCTGAGGAGTTCCTGGATGAGGACCAATTTGTGTTCAGAAAAAAGGGTACCTGCCAGAGGAGTGATTTTGGCCCTCTGGCTACTTTTAGAGAAGAATCTCCTTATATTTGTAGATTTCAGAAGGCATTTGACAGGCTAAGGATTCTGAAAGAAATTGGAGTATCGATATGGTAGAATATTTACCTACAGCTTGTATAAAATCCAGGTGGCTGTAATAAAATCAGGACCTAGCAGTAGAGAAGCTAGCATAAAGAAAGGGGTGAGACAAGGCTGTAGACTGACTTTCATATTATTCAGTTTCTACATTGAGAAATGCATCTGAGAAGTCAAAGAAAAGTACTCGGGAGTGAATATCCACAGGAAGAAAATCAGCTGCGATTCTCCGATGACATAGCTGTCATGGCAGAAACAGAAAGAGATTTGAAGAAGACAGTAGCGAATATGGAAAGGACAATAGCCAGATGTCACCTGAAGAACAATAAAAAGAAAACTAAGTTATTGGTATGCAGTAGGAGGGCAAATCTGATGTTAAACTGGATAACCAAAAACTTGATAAGGTGGAAGAGTTCTGTTACCTGGAAGCCAAGTAACCAGTGATGGCCGAAGAAAAAGAGAAATCGTCATTAGGATACCCCCAGGGAAAAGGACATTTCACCAAAAGAATATTAATATTCTTTTTACAGCTACAAATACAAGCATCAACATGAGGAAAAATTTCATAATTTCATAAGAACATACTTCTGGAATGTGCTACTAATTGGCAGCGAAACATGGACGATAACAGCAGCAAAGAAGTCAAGGCTGGAAGCATTTGAAATGTGCTGGGTCATAATGCAATTAATTATTTTTCAACTGATAATCCACTCCCATAACCTATCATTTTCTTGAATGCCATTTATTAATCAAAATTGAAATAGAAAAAAGATTCATTTGATAAATGGGAATAGTGAATTGTCATACTGCATTTACTGTAAACACCATTACCAATAGCCAGTCCAATATTATTTTCAGTTATAATGTAACCCATTTACAATACTTGCATTCTTTGTGGCTGTCATTCATGTGTCATTGCCATTAATGTGCTAGCTCCACATATAAGTTCTGATGTAGTGTTTCTCTACTTCCAAGCTTGTATTTCCCCGATGTCAGTAGATTCTTCTTGAGGAAGAATAACGTAAATAAATTCACTTTGTAAAATTACACAGACTTTTATTACAAGACCTTGATAATGACTGTATAAGTTGAAACCTAGGTCGGTTTTAATAAAAGTCTGTGGAATTTTACAAAGTGAATTCCTTAAGGTTATCAATATGTGGTTCCATGAAGTCAAGCCTAGCAATTTGTTATATATGAGGAAGAATAACTTTGCCATCTTGGCTTTTCTTTGGGCTATTTCCTTCCTATTTTGTCCACTTCTTGCCGTTCTGCTTCTTGGATGGAATTATTCTTCTTCCTCTTTAAACTGCTATTCTGTAAATACATTTGACTGTAATTTACTCCTCATAAATTGTAACAAATTGGAGTTGCATTTCTCAAGTTAATAATGTGAAATTTAGGTTATTTCCTCTTGTGATTGTTACAAAATTAATGACCAGGGGTCTTCTAGAGCAGGGGTTCCCATAACTTTTTTGTACTATGCCCCCTCCTGTTAAAATGGAAACCTTCCACGCCCCCCTTCACAGTAAATTTTGTGGGCATATGAAAAAAGTATTATATTGAAAACATAACATGTATTTTTACTATCACAAAATACAACCTTATAAGTTTCAATTTAAAGAAATACTATTAAGAGAAAAACATCGACAAAAAGCTATATATTTTTACTATAAAAGAGTTTTTACAAGTGGATTGTCAGGGTGGCTACTGATAACCAATTTTCTAATTCCCTGACTTTTCCCTGATGGCTTTACCAATTTCCCTGACCGATCGCCAAAAGGTCTCCTATTATCAGAATATTTTATTTCTGCTGAATTAAATTTTCGTCAAAACTCAGAAAATGTTAAAAGCTGAAATCAATACATTAAAAGCTATAAGAATGAAAAAATATATGGAACCTCCACCCTAATGAAAAAATATATAAAACCTTTACAAGTTAAGCCCTCGCACAAATTGTACACACTTTTAATACATTTTTCGTGGCCGTGGTAAAATTCGGTAAAATTACAAATTGATAATATCTAATTCTTGAAGGAAGAGGTGGCGTGTTGTGGTAGTTCTGGGAAGTTGAAGATTACTGAAAAGCTATTGAAGGGAAAGTTAATGGCCAATTTACTGTCAGACTCCGGCACAGGTATTACTAACCTATGCGAAAAACACAAACCAAAGCCAAGTTCTTAGACTGGATCAAAATCGGATGGCACAAGTTTTAGAAGCGAATAACAATTTGATTAATGTGGTCATAACCCCTTAATTGTAATAGGGAACGAAAAATGCAAAAATATTTGGATAAACAAACAAAACGTAATCGTGCCACTGTGAGCGAAAACAGGAGGCAATTAGCAACGGCAGCATCATATTTAGGAAAATTATATTTGAAGTGGTTTGTGACCTGACTAATTGCTTCGAGAGGGAGCTAAGGGGGCCATTCAATAATTGCGTTGAGCGTGAAAGGTGGGGAGGGGAGGAGAACTCTTCTTATGGACTCGCGAAGGGGGGTGTGGAAATCGAAGATGATCTCACGTAAGATTTTGTTTACACATGTGATCATACTTGTATTACCGTTTTAATAATCATCGTCTCGTATTTTTAGAACTGCAAGCACATATTTACTGCAAGCTAGTGTGCTACAACTACCTCTCGACCTGGATCTCGGAAGTTAAAAAAAAAACGCGGGGTAAAATCTTCTGAAAAACATAGCCTCGGATTCCTTGTGATGAGCAGAATATAAGGCGATCATGAATTTTAACACTACTAGGCAAATATCGCATAGGATATACAAAAATGATACATTGTACGACTGATTCACAACTAAATAACTAAGATTCACAACTGAATGTTCAACGAATTGACGGGGCTTATTCTATGCACTTCAGCGACGGACATTAGTTTTAGTTGGTGAAATGTTTTGGTAAAATAAAGGGCAGGAAAGACTGCCCGGTAAACATAATGGTAGAAAAATAGCGAGAATTTCCTATCCCAATTTCTCCCTGACTGTTACGACAATTCCCTGACTTTTCCAGATTTCCAAAATTCCCTGACAATTCCTGGTTTTCCCGGTTTTCCCTGACGATCGCCGCCTTGATGATTGTCAAGTTTTTCAAACATCAAGGTTGATTTTAAAAATCTACACCATAAAATTAGTTAAAGAAATGTATGGATTTTATTTACTTAGAGATTTTTATTTTAAACTGGTCTCGCGCTGATGCCCCCTGACATGTCTTCACGCCCCCCAGTTTGGGAACCCCTGTTCTAGAGTAACCATCTCCTTAACCTTAATTTTTTTATTTTTCTGCCTGAATTGGATTGTGTGCTTGAAAATTGTGATTGAAAACTTGCCTTTGGATGATATTTGTCAACTCCATCTGGGACAGTGGTAATGTATATAACCACCATTCAACACTCTAGTGAATTGTGTAGTTTTCTGAGGTCTGGTCGCTGGGAGCATGCTTTCATATAGCCCAAAGTTCAACAGTTGTCTAATATTCTCATATTACTATTCCAAACAGGAGAAGGAAGATCTGCTGTATGGTTGGATCCAGGAGGAGTTATCTGGCAGTTCCCCAAGTCGTGATCACTGTGTGGCCCCTATTGTAGTCAGCGGGAAGGTAATTTTCATGAATCAATAATAATAATAAATCTGGCAAAAAGACCGTGTACACAGATTTGGTAACATACCACAATGGCATTTACCAAGGCGACAGCCTTACTGTCCATGCAAAAAAGTCGAGATACTTGAGTTTGAAGTGTTCTCTCTCAATAACCTATTCGTCGGTTGCAATGAAATAAACTGAAAATGAAAGAAAATTTATTTCTACGTTTTGTGAATACCATCGGCGATTCTTCACCGTATCAAAAAATTTTTTATTTGGCTTTATATGAAAAAAAAGCACGGTTTTTGGCGCTCAGAAATCGGAAGCTCCATTTTGAATAATGATCTGGAATATCTAAATCTGGAAATATCTGGAAACCCATTGTAATGGACTGAATGCTGTTTTTGCTTATTTATAGATGGGGAAATACATGCTGATCAACGGCGTGGAAACTTTGAACCTTGCCACGCATAATTTTTTAGGATTGGCGGAAAGTAGGGAACTGCAAGAAGCTGCCATTATATCCATAAGAAGATATGGTGTTGGCTCCATTAGTCCACGTGGCTTTTATGGTTCAGTTGGTAAGTAATTTAACATTCTTCCGTAATACAATTAGGGTAATCTAAAGAAATGGATTTAACCTTGTCACTGAGAATTTGGGTCATGCTGTGCCTTTTGGCAGAGATGCAGTGATTGTGTGATTTCAATTGGAATTACACAAATCTGCAAAGGAAAAATTTAGAAAACTTAAGTTGTACAATTGTATTAATGTGGAGAATTTTGTGAAATAGTATTGCGAAATATGGATTTTTTGATCAGTTGAATGAATAACATAAAAAATGATTATATCTGAGGTGTATTTTGCTTTTCATCTTTCAATCTGATCCTTATGAATGAAATATCTAAAATTTGAGCATATGTTATAAAATGAATTTGCTGCAGAATGCTGAAAGTTGTCAAATCTTTTGGAAATCAAGTTATTGTAACATTGGAAGTTTTACAGGATGATGGCCTAATGTCAGGGAAAACCTTGGAACCCTAGATGTCTGACAATTATCAAATCCTTTCGTTCTCTTTAGTTAGTTGTCACCCACTACCTCCCTGTTGTTCTTTACGTTTTTGTTTTGACAAATTTTGTTGCATGTTTTTGAGAATTATAACCTGCTGTTATTGAGTAGCAGGGAAAAGCCAATCTCCTAGTTTATATCTGTGAATTTTATTGTATTGATCTGTTTTATTTAGAGCAATCTGTCATCATGGGTGAGTATGTCAGTTCATTAAGATGTCTGTGAAGTGATCATTTCCCCTTTTCACCTTGAAGAAAATTGGTGAAATATAAATTATGTCAATTTTACAAGCAGTAATGTAAGAAAGTGAAGCTCTTTTTAAAAATATAGTGGCTTTATTGCAGATGTTAGTCATAAAAGTATTGCAGACATTGTTACTACTACAATCAGTGAATTGCAGTGCACCTCACTGCCAAGATTTTGTTGGGCATTCTATGGTACCTTGGTGGGACAAGGAATGTGCAGATGCCAAGTACAGCCATAAAAAGACTCTAGAAATACCTAAAGGACAGATTCTGAAGGAAAGCATGTCAGATAGTGATGGAAGCAAAGAATAGAACAGATATGTCAAACACACTAACTGTAGCACATGTGCGGCACAGACCAGGAAAAAGTATCACTTTCCAACTAATTATTGTCCTGTTGAACATTCCAGCTGCCTTTGCAAATGATGAAAAAATGTTCTATCACCAACTTGTTTGATAGCTAGAGGGGCAATATATTCTGTCCATATTCAATACATTTTTTGATGTCAAAGAAACACTTGTAGAAATCTGGTAAAATGCATTCATTTCTTGTAGGAAGCCTTTCTTTGCTAGTCTTATGTACTAGAAGTATTTTTGACTAAGAGGAAGCTTGTGAATGAGTTCGGAGTGATAAGTTTCTAATAAAATTATACTATTAGGGATTTAGGGGTAATAGACCCAGATTTGTTTGTGACTTTCCAGGATGATAGTTTTAAAGATTGGATACATAATTATTTATCTGAAAAGTGTACCAAGGAAAATGACGTCACCTGGGGATTGGTGCTCTGCATCAAACTATTTTCCATTGCGATGAATGATGTGATGGGACTTGTAATTATGGTCAACCTGGTGATTTTTGGTGGGCTGTAAAAATTCACCTGAACTGCCAGGCTCATCCCATGACTCAAACTTCCCCATCTACATTGTTCGGATGGCTAAAAGTCAATCACAATCTGTACATTCACAGTGACTTCTTAGCATCACAGAGTAATCAAACATGCATAAAATGTTAAACATGCTGTGTGGCATCAATACTTTGGAGCTCTGTATAAATGAAACTGCTTATATCACTGCAAAATGTTAAGGAGTGTGGCTGTTAGTTGTTGAGAGTCAACCCAATGTTTTTTCTCCAACTTCATTATTTCATTTTATGCTTGTTAATGTTAAAGAAGTCTTATAAGTCAAGTAACTTTTTCAAGTCACATATGTCAAGAGATAGTTAAGTGTTCTGTGTAGTGGCTACACTTAGGAGCTTGTGTGGAATGTGAAGAATAATGGGTTAAGAAATTTAAGATCTCAGGAGAGACTATTACTCGGAGATGACCCTCATAGTCGTGAGTCATTTTAAATAAATAAATAAACTCCTGGTCTTACAGGTAAATGCTGTTACAAAAAAACTAGGTAAGTTATCTTTCCTTTGCATGCATTACTTAATATGAGGACTTGGAAGTTTTCAGTGGTGCAAATGGCATTAGTTATAGAAGCACCCATAGACTAAATTCTAATTCTAGGACTAATGTATTGCTGCCAGTTCATGACTCCCTTGACTTCGTTAAAAAGGATGTTTTTATGTACTCTCCTCTTTTGTTCATGGAATTAAATGATTGAGTTAGTTGACCCCAAAGTGTAAGGCTAGAATCTAGAGGGCTTAAAGATATGTCTGGGTTAGTATGCATTGTGAGTCATGAAACTGATAAGGGAAAATTGTCCTGGAAGTCGGGGAAATTTATTGTTGGTCAAGAAAAATTACCCACGTTCAGCTACCATTTGGCATATGACTCGTTCACATGCATAATGGATCCTATATTTCAGTGTTCTGAGGCATGGTTCCTCAGAACACTGGAAAGTCTGGAAAAAACTGGAATTTCTGGAAAGGCATTGTCACCTAACCAGCTTAGGCTGTGACTTACCAACTGACTGTTGAAAGGCATCAACAATACAATGATTATTTGATTCCTTGCAATATTAGGGAGTGTATTTTTAGCATAGATGTCAAAGAGGTACTTGAAATTTTTTGTTCAAATGACTCGTATGCTGATGGTGTACCAATGACAGATTGTAACCATACTATGACTCATGATGTTGTAGTCTAAATCTGTCATATTTAGTTTATATTATTCCTTGCTATATTCGTGAACTCATTCAATACATGGATGTCACTGAGAATTGAACCATAAAATTGTAGCTCATCTCACTAAAAGGTTTGTGAAACTTTTTCTAATTACCTTTGTATATAGTGCACCATGGCTGCTGGATGTGTTTAAGGTATATTCTGTTGTGTTTCTTCTTGCATCCAAAAGTAGTACTGTTAAAAGGCATTTCATTGCACAAGTGACTTATCTCCCAGATAATTTCCATTTTCAGCCAAAATTGTGTCATTTTCTGATAGCTAATGTCTTATTTTATTTTCCAGATGTGCACCGTGAATTGGAAAATAATTTGGCCAGGTTCGTGGGCATGGAGGATGCTCTGGTTCATCCATATGGACACTCTACCATTGGTAGTGCAATAGATGCCTATTCCAAAAGACCTGACGTAATTTTTGTGTAAGTGGATATTTTACCTGTAAATATATGTCAGTTTTGGTGTGGTAGGGTTATCAAGTTTGAGTGGTTGCTAGAATGCTGGCATTCCATCCCAAGGGCCAGGGTTCAACCCCACCTAAAACTTTTGAAAAATCTCTTTTGTGGCTGGTATCTTTTCTAGAAGTTATAAGCCAGGACTCTATAACATTGAACTCTTTGCACCTGTCACATGCATAGGTCATTTTGACCCAGTCCTCGTTTTCCAAGAGTTAATGTGCACCCACCCCTTTTTGTCTTCTGTCTTGGAGGTAAACTCATAAGAAATCATTGCACTTAGTGTATGTACTCTTAGGTAACCTAGGTGTGTGCTCTTTTTCTCTGCATATTTTTCGTGCCTCACATTCACATGATTCTTCATGCAGATATAGAACCATGAATGGTAGAAACTTAAAATATTAAAAAATTATGGGAGGAAAAAATCAGCAGTTAATACTAACTTCCTCTGACCATTGGTGATGAGATATGGGTTTCCCTACCTTCCTTAGACCAGGAAGAGTATGACAGAGTCAAAGGAATGGGAAGATGATATTGGTTAATATTTTTTACTACCAGGGTATTGTGCATGATGAGTATGCACTAGAAGGCCAGGGTACCAATGAGGAGTATTACCAAGAAGTTCTCAATAATTTTTGTATCTTGGTGCAAGAGACCAAAGCTGTGGGAAGCAATGAACTGAGTGATACTCAAGCTTGTTTGTTTCACTTGATCTTGTCTTTCCTGTCTAAGTATTCCTTCCCTCTTGGTATGACTTCTAGTGATCATGGATGTTCCTAAAGGTGATGATAAACCTAAAAGGATCCCATAACAGTTCAAAAGGGTTCTCCAATGGCCGTAAAATTTGGCACCACCCGTCAAATCAAAAAAATTCTCTAACGGAATACCCTCCTGTGGTATTTTACGGGGTTGGGTTGTAAGTGTAAGGTTAACTTCACACGAGGTTGTAAGTGTAAGTGCAACACACTTACAACCTCATGTTGCAAGTGAATTCCTTCCCTTCAGCTCTCTGAAGAGGGCCACTTTGTGGTCGAAATGCGCGTATCTGACACCCACCCTCGTTCATTTGTGTTAATTTTGACCACACTCTCTCTGAGCAGTTCTCCCAGAAAATTGTGCCCAAGTGTGTTTGAGTGAATGTGCTGATTGCTTGTGAGTGTGATTGTAGTAATAACTTGACATCCTTAGCAGGGTCCCATCAGCTCTGCGAAGGACCACAGGTTGTAACCCAAGTTACCTTAGCGAGGTCCCTTCAGCCTCGCAAAGGATACCATCTGGGTGGTGTACTTGGTCTGTGGTGGTTCCTGGCGGGGAAGTAACCTTCCCATAAACCACCACAGAAGTGTGATTGTAGCAATAACCTGGCATCCTTAGTAGGGTCCCATCAGCTCTACGAAGGATCCCAGGTTACAACCCGAGGTTACATTAGCGGGGTCCCTACAGCCTTGCAAAGGTTTCCAGGGCGGTGCGTGTGTGGCTGTGGTAGTCCCTGGCAAGGAAGTACATTCCCGTAAACTACCACAGGAGGGTATTCTGGTAGAGAAGTTTTTGATTTGATGAGTGGTGCCAAATTTTACGGCCATTGGAAAACCCTTTTGTTATTCTATAGAGGCCGTAGAGCTCATTCCCCTTTATCTAAAAGGATCGCATTTAGTTAACAGCAAAGAGATAATGCAAAATACCAGTACAGCTGAGCACTATCACAAAAGAAACGCTTGAATGTAGCTTCCAGTAATGAAAATGTAGCTGGAGTAAGTCTGTTAAATCTCAATTGGTCTTCTTTGCAGAGGACTAGGTATTTTCAAAAATATTATGAGAAACATTATTTCCTTGGCGCAAAGTAGGAAACCATTTGCATAAATCTCATACTCCATGCATTTTTCTTAGATTTGCAGGTCAACTGCAACTCCTCTTCTCTTATGGCCGATTCATGGCCATATTTGACTGTAACATGCAAGAAACCTCATCCAACTTCAGTGGTTTTATGCATGTTCCTCAGCAATCTCAAGTTAGGAGATGTTAATCTCTCAGACCATTTGAATGGTGACGATGAGGCTTTCTGCTCCATCAGTGAAGCCAGGACTGAATGACTTGAGCTTATGTAGGCATCTGGTTAGAATGCATGGCTCCAAGGAATACTGTAAAACATATTGCTCAGCATAAACTCATCTATGTTCCAACAAGGCAGCTTCAAAGCCTCAAACTCCGCTTGTTATCCAATTGTTCTGCAATACTGATAAAATATGTGAATCTCACTGCTTACACAATTGTCAAGAAAGATTTTTATTGATGAGACAATCAGAATGCTTCTGAGTTAAGGCCTTTAAATCTTGCGATGGGGCATGTTTCATTTTTTTTTAGGTGACTTTACTGCTGTCAAAAATAATAAATATGATAAATAAGCTAGTGTAGTCAGTGAAAGATGGGATGAATTAATCTGAATGAAAGACTTATCCTTCTTGTCCTTGAAACACCATTGATGCTAACAAAGCCTTACAGACAAATACTAACCCTTCTGTGTTGTGGGTAATTTTGATGAACTAACAGAGAAGTGATCCTTTTACTGAGTTGTGTAAAGGGTTCTGGCAAATGAAAAAATTGAAGGTCAATTAAATGACAGAAAGTTTAGGTTTCAGTTTACAGGTACTATATCATCATCCATACTTAATTGGCAGAAGCATTTGGTCTAAGTTTGACATTGATCTTATAATAAACAGGATGCATTTCTGTGAATGTCTTTGAGAAAAAAATGGCACTCCAGTGCATTCAGATACCTTGTATTTTGAGGCCTTATTAGCTCCCATTTGCTTTGGAAAACTTCAAATGTTCTTAATAATAGATCATGAAAGTGCATCTTTCTTGAATGATTTATATTCATTGAACAGTAACATCAAGACATTACATATGATTCTGGTCATAATTTTGCAGCATTGTTATCAGTTAATTTTACTTATTAATCTAAGGCTGTTAACTATCTTTGTTATTTGATATGGGTTATCATTTCTTTTGATTAAGTTTGCTTGACCTGACCTGGACCTGGTAAGTACTGAAACAGTTTCCATAATTCCTTATATATTAATTCTATTTTCTTTGTCACCATTGTGTAATTTTAACTCTCTCCTAATCATTTTGATGGTATGTAACGTAATGCCCTTCAATTGTTTATGATTTTTTTCTTTTCATAGGGATGAGTATTTGAACTGCACACTTCTAAAGGCCTTGGAAGCATTTTCGTGCCGTATTAAATATTTCCAGCATAATGACATGAAGGATTTGGAAAGGAAGTTGAAAGAGCATGCTACGGAGGATATCTTGGTAATTAAATTTTACAATTAATTCCAGAGATTTGAAGTCATGGGCTACACATGCCTGGAATCTAATATGTCTTATGATTGTATTTTTCAGGACCCAGAGCAAAGAATGTCCATGCACCGGTTCTTTGTTGTTGAAGGAGTGTACATGAACACTGGGAATATCTTACCTTTACCTCAGTTGATCCAATTATCTAGAAAGTACAACGTACACCTCTTCATTGATGAAAGCCTTTCATTTGGTACTCTTGGGAGTACCGGTAGAGGAATAACGGAGCATTATAATATTCCTGTAAGTAAAAGTACTGATAAGAAACTGGTGGGAATCCTGAGAAGGAAAATTACCCAGTAAACACAAAAAGCTACAGCAGTGCTGCACAAGGATGTAAAGGTTGCATGTGAAACAAACTATGAATGAAACAGTATTGTAGAGTATGTGCAGTGCTATTTCAGAGCAATATGCCAAAACATGCTGCTTCATGGCATTGATGGCATGTGCCTAATTCATGTCTGCAACTCACTGATGATGTACTACTAATGCAAGTTTGCGAAGCCATCCAGTGCCTCCAGCAGGGTACACATGGGGAAGATTGCAGTCCTGTAGTCAGACTGAAAACATACATAATAATTAGGGATGGGACGTTCGAATCTTTGAATCCTCTAATCCCTCGAATAATGCCTCTTTTCTCGATTCTTCGAATCCTCGAATCCATTGTGTTTCACCTCAAATCTGAATCCTTAAGGGGGGCTTTATAGCTCGGCGGCGGCGCTTACAATGGATAAAGGTAGTTGTTTCAGGCTTGATTTGGTGGAATATCATAGCGAAAGAAAAAATGGCAATTTTCCACAAGAATAAAGATATTTAATTTGACCGGTTTCGGTGTACAACACCATCGTCAGGTCTCATCATCGACCCTGACGATGGTGTTGTACACCGAAACCGGTCAAATTAAATATCTTTATTCTTGTGGAAAATTGCCATTTTTTCTTTCGCTTACAATGGATTTCGCCGCGGAAGGAAATCGGTGGCCCTTCATAGCTCTGCGGTGCAGCATGAAAAAAGAAGATCGCAATGCGTTGCAAGGCACTGGAACTTGTCGCCTTGTGCTTCTGTTCACGGTTGAATCTGGCTTTTTGAGTTTCGTCTCCTTTTTGCCTCGTGTGTAGTTCATTTTGGTTAGCAGTGGTATATTTTAGTTGGGCATAGTATAGTTAAATTTAGTATGGGAATAGTTTAGTTCATTTCAGTTTTTAAAAACCAGGACCTTCAGCAATATATTAATAATTTGCGGTGTATTACTTATAAAACTTTGAGATGGGATGCATACTGCAACGAAACATTAAACGACTATGAGATACTATTATGTGTGTACGCGCAATGCAATAGTTACATTTTCACTAAACCCTTATTTCTGGGATAGCTGTGACTTCTCTTCTTTGATTATAAATGCGGTGTATTACTTATAAAACTTTGAGATGGGATGCATACTGCAACGAAACATTAAACGACTATGAGATACTATTATGTGTGTACGTGCAATGCAATAGTTACATTTTCACTAAACCCTTATTTCTGGGATAGCTGTGACTTCTCTTCTTTGATTATAAATTTAACACTTCATAACAACCTTTATATTCGTAATACATCTCATACGCGCTCATGAAAGTGCCCAATAGAAGACATTCAAGAATGCTGGGCAATTCAAATTAACCGGGCCTCCCTCTTCTTGCTGCTGGGATTAGCAAGGCTGAATATTTGCGATATTTGCGGCAGCCGCTAGCCGTTTAAGCGCTAGTCAGCGACGCTCAACAGTCTGACGTCATGATTTCCAAAGGCGTGTTCTCATTGACTGATTTCTGCCGCTGGAGCTCTGCCGCCGAGCTATAAAGCCCCCCTAAAAATCTAAGTCACTTACATCCTCAGCAGATGAAAATCCTTGCGTTTATTTCAACCAACCAACAATTTCAACGTTACCGCCATTACCATGAGTGCAATCGAAAGCAATGATAGAATCAATACTTCGAGAGTGATAAATTCCTATCAATTTCTATTTCCTGTGCGGGTAAAATCAGAATATGCGCTTTCATCCAGTCTTCTAGCAAGCTTCAATGAGTATAGTGCTGTGTAGTAGAAAATACAAAATAATACCTGAATATGTCTAGTGAAGTGTGGAAGCATTTCACAATATCAGATACAAACTCTAGTTTTGCCATTTGCAAGTATTGTAAGGCATCCATATCACGCGGTGGGAAATCGCATAGCACGAGCGCAATGAAGAAACACATGAGGAAGCATTGCTTGCAAATGTTTGCCGCTAAAAGTGACGAGGAGGGAGAGAGGTAAGTAAAAATAAAACACATCTGTTCATACTTTAAATTAATGTAATATTTATTCAGCCCTAGACTTTATAATCCAATCCTCACCTATATGCTTATGAGAGCACGCAGTATTTTCCCACACTCCATATTTATATGCATTTTATATCTATTATTAAAGAAATCATTGGTAGAATTCAAATAATTGACCATTGGTACACTAAAATAAGTATGCCAATGAAATGATCAAGCTAATAACCGGAATGGCAGTCTATTTCGTGGAACTGATATTCCGATCCAGCGTATTAAATCGTGCACGTGATACATATTCTTGCCCTTGCACATTGAGCCATACTGACATCGAGATTCTCGAGAATAATCTGTTTCTTGTGTTTGTGCTTTTTTAGTTTTAATCGCATTTTGATCCAAGCTTCACGTTCCTTACTCAATTATTTCGTTCCTGAAGTAGTATATGAGAAACATTGTGCACCGGCTAGAAATAGAAGTTACTTGCAAATCAAATAGTAAAAGTTTGGTATGTTTCACACTGGCTCCAGGTTTCCTACATTGGTATCCTAAAAGCAATGGGAATAAAGTTATTATTTGTAACACCAGCAAATTTCATATCAATATCATGAGTAGTTTCTTCTCTAGAAAGTTTTTATGTTGGACCCGGGGCACTTTAATGGAATGTTGAGTTTTTCTTGTGGTTTCTCGTTAGTGCCTATTACTCCTAAAAGTTAAAATTTTCCTGGCAGTTTAGACAGTGAATTTGTATGTTCGTATTATTATCGCTTATGCCCTGGTAGTTTTAACAGATGTTGCATGGTACATATTTAACTCATGTTTTTGAAGATATGTTAGCTTTGAACTTACAAACCATTTATGTTGATTATTTATCGAAGTAGCAAATTTCCCATGGGAATACCATCTTTTCAGTTTTTCAATAGTATTTACCTTATATTTCTAGTGATTTACCAGAGTCACCATCCCTTGATTCCAATGCAGAGGAGACAATGCTCTCTGCTTCCTCAAGTTTCTCTGTTGTAATGGACAGCCCTTCACGCGACTTGAGCCCTAATTACCCTTTGCCGAAGAGGAAAAACTCTGGGCCATCACAATTGACATTGAAAGGTTTCATGGAGAAAAAGGGAAAATTCAAGCCAGGTGATCAACGAAGTAAAGAAATCACAAGATTAATTGCTGAGATGGTGTGCCTGGATAATCAGCCCCTGTCAGTTGTAGAGAATAAAGGTTTTCAGGCTCTGGTTCTCCATTTAGAGCCAAGATACACAATGGCATCTAGGAAGCATATTGGAAATAAATTAATTCCAGAAATGTATGATGAAACAAAAACAAAAGTCAGGGCTATTCTCAGCAAAGCAGAGAGTATTTCCATTACAACAGATATGTGGACATCAACGAGTAATGATGATTACCTCAGAATAACTGCTCACTTCATTGATGCTGACTTTAAATCTCACCATTTGTGTTTAGAGGTAGTGCCTTTTCCTGAAGTGTCACACACTGGTCAAAACTTGAGGGTATTTATTTGTGAAACTCTTAAAAGCTGGGACATAAAAGACAAAATATTTTTGATTGTGCGTGATAATGGGAGGAACATATGCTGTGCTCTTAACGAGTCTGATTTCAGCCATATTCCATGTCTTGCTCACACACTGCAGTTGGTGGTCAAAGATGGACTTCTTAATAATAAGATGGTGAGTGGTTTGATTGTTACATGTCGGCGCTTGTAGGTCACTTTAAACACTCTTCCAAAGCTACCAAAGTTTTAAAAAAAGCCTAAGTGACTGTGGGAGTTAAGCAACACAGGCTACTGCAGGATGAGCCCACCAGATGGAACTCCTCATTGCATATGCTTACAAGGTTGCTTGAACAAAAGGCAGCAGTTACACTGGCAGCGACATATCTTACTGTTCCTGTTGAATTAACTTCTTGAGTGGTTGCTGCTACGCCACGCCGGTCATAGTGACCGGTACCGAGCAATCATTTCCAAGTTGATTCCTGACGCCACTGGTGACCGGGGCCACTTGTTAAAGCATTGCCCGTGACCGGCGTGGCGTCAGGCAACGTTTGCGTACGCGAACTTTTCGTTTATGTTTTTTTGGGGGGTGGTCTGGGTTTTTTGTTTATTTCTCGTTTTTTTAAATATTTTTTTCTTTATATTTTGTATATTTTCATTTTTTTTCATACAAAATCAGTACATTGACAAAACTAACTTTTATCTCAAAGACAAATGTATAGATGTCGACATTTTTGCAAAAAAATTTAAAATAATTGCAAATGTTGGTGGTAATTTTTGAAATTTTTTCAATTTACAAAGTACACTCGATGCGTTGAGTTGAAACACTCCAAACAATAGTGTGGCTCTCCGTCACACCCAGCACAATACGTGAACACTTTTTTGGTGTTTTTGGGCTTTTTGATTGAGTCTCTGGCAGCAAGTTCATAACAACGGCGGCAGTATTTTCGGGTTGATGCAACACCTACTCGCCGCTTGAGTTCGTGCCGTACTCTCCTCGGGCGTTAAATTGTAGGGTCGTTTGCTTCTTCTTCGAGTGGAGCCGCTATATCTACGCTGTTTACAAGGGCCTTTGCAATATTGTTCCGGAAGTTGTAAATTTTAGTTGCTTTCCCCAGTGACTTCTCTGTGTAGGACATAAGCATTGACGACGGAGGTTGAGAGTAACAACTCAAATGCCAATTTTCTGTACCATTTGACGGATCTTCGGAGGGGAGTAGAGTAAGCGGCCATTTGGTCAGACAAGTCAACTGCGGATTTACCTTTGTTGTACTCCAGTACCACGGCAGGCTTTTTGATAACCTCTCCTCTCCGATTTCCCGCTTCGACCATCTCATCCGTGTGCTTTGTGGAGAGCATCAGCACGTTTCGCGTATCTTTCCAATTCAAAATGGTGATACCCTCTCTACTTTCTTTTGGCACGACATCACCTCTTTTCATCTTCTTGTTGTTGGTAATATCTTTCGGCATTCCTCTTCGATTCTCCCTCAAAGTTCCGACGAGATGTGTTTGCATGTCGAGTAACTTCTTTGCCAAATCCAAACTAGTATACCAATTGTCAGTGCACAACGTGCGTCCACATCCTAAAATTGGTTTGGCTAGAGACATTACGACTGAAGTTGGGGTAGTGCATGTATCACCATTTTTACCGGTGTAAATTTGAATCTGATAAGTGTATCCAAGTCCACTACATAGCTTGAATAGTTTTATCCCATACTTATGCCGTTTTCCTTTTAGATATTGCTGCATGACGAGACGACCTCTGAAGGGGACAAGGGTTTCATCAATACAGGAAGTTTCTCCCAGAGTGTAGAGGGCTTTATAATTTTCAACCAGCATGTCAAGAAGAGCTTGAACTTTGTGCAGATGGTTCCCTTCTGGATTTTGTTGATTGTTAGCAAAATGGACCATCGATATCAAGGATCTCAAATCGATTTCTAGACATCACCTTCGGTGCAAATTGCTTCCTATTAAGTTCGTCCTTGCTCCAGTATAATTCTATCGTGGGCATTTTCACCAGACCCATGTAGAGCACCAGCCCAAAAAATTTCTTCATCTCCGTCCCTGTGGTAGGAGTCCACTTGCGTAGCCTTGAGGAAGCCGAAACCCCCCGCCAGCCGAGGCCCCCTCTCTCTCGCTGTGACAATGTGACAATATTTTCATGTTTTAATCCTCTTCTCCCGTGCTGTCGGGGCACTATAGGCAATCACCTCGCTTGACTATTCGCGCGCCAAAATATTCGTCACAATTTCGCGTCGGCGCCGCGTGACCGGTCTCATGACCGGCGTGGCCGTTGTACATGGCAACACTAAAAAATTGATTTTATGCTTATGTACAATGATATTTCAAAGTATTATGATATAGTGATCTGCAACAGCAAAAAAAACACCGATGGCATCCTAGGAAATATGTACGGAAAACAATGTGGCGGTCAACGTGTTAAATATATGTTTCAACATATCAAGTGTCATCTCAAGAAGAACCAATACAAAGTACAGTATCCAATATCACATAACACAGCACAAGAATCTATGGGATTGTGATTGCTCGTGCTTGCTGCACAACACCAAAAACATAACTTAAATTTTAGTTGTAGTATTTTCTTAGTCAGGCCATCATGTCTCAAGCCGATGAATAACTTTGAATGATGTTAATACATAATTCAGTTGTAGGTTTTCCCAAAATTATGATGCTTTTGGTGGCTTTTTTCTCATAGATTCATTTCATTTTTGCAGATGGAAGAAGTAGATTTTATCACAGGCAGCTTGGAGTGGTCATTAGCTTCTCCTGGACGATTTTCTGCTGGATCTTCTTTTGTGGTGAAGCATCAGCGACTTTCTGGCCTTGGTAAGTAAATTTTCCAGTATCATTGGGACCTGTTAAAACTTTCAATGGTGACTGATGATCTTTGTCATCAGCTACATTCTTTCAGGTAGCTTAGGACAGCTGCAGCTGAAGCTGTATACCTCTTTCCAAGGTCATTTCTGACTCACTTGCTCTTTATGCACTTATTTCATTCCTTAGTCAGTTATTCCATAGACACCCCTGCTTGAGCAGGTGCTGCCACCAGCATTTTCGTTATTTGTTTCGGAGCTACAGCTACTTTCAAAATTATTAATTTGTGCATTTTATAATTGTGAAATTTGACCTCTTTTTAGTTCAGCATCGTATAATCTGGCAATGCTATTGTCTGGGACATATTGAATATGTGGTTTTTAGTTTGCAAATAGTTCACCGCACTGGGCTCCCCACTAAAGGGGTTAGGAATGTAAATGTGCATCTGAATAGTGTAATAATAATGTAATACTTGTTGCTGAGTGGAGGTGGTCAGAGTAAAATCAGTTTTAGGCTTTCTGGCACAGGCAAAATCACTGGCCATGCACCCCCGGCAGAATCACTGTAATGGAAAAATATTTCTTTTGTTCTGGCGATATGAGTTGAATGCTGTATCGTATAAGCTGCAGAAATTTTATACAATTGGTCATAAGCATACTGGCATCATTATTTTGTAACTTAGCAATATTTGTGATTAAATGTTTGAGGTTGTTTTGTGATACTGATTTCCACTGCAAGGTATGACGGGTAATATGTTACTCCTTGTGGCCTGGCACTTATCAGGTCCCATGGCTGCCAGATTAAAGAGGTTCAACTTTATTCTATGTCCACCTCAAATTGATTACATGTTGAATCCCAATTTTCTCATTTTAAAACAAATACAGCATTTATTTTAATAGTTGAATTTTGATGTATTTCCATGTTTTTGTTTTTGGTAAACTCATTTAGGAAGGGGTCCTCTCTACCATTTTAACTCAAGGGTGTTTATCTACCTCTATTTTTAATATCTTCCTTTTATTTTTTCTTTCTGTTATATATTTAAGGCTTGTCATCCATTTCTTAATACTGCAATTCATAACTTCTTAGTTTATTTACATTTCCAACTATATACATACTCTTCCTCCCTCTTCATTTATATAACCTGCATCTGGAAGCACATTGCATTTTCCTTAAGTCACTTACTAAAAGAAATATACATTGTAGTGGATTGCGAGCATATAATAATTACACTATAAACAATCAACGAGTATATTATATACTTATGGATACAGTGTACAACCGCTTGTGGCCAGGGATGCATGCGTTGTCCCGGAATACTTGATTTCAACTGCTGACTTGGCATCCTGTTAGAGGGCACCACTAATGAATGAAAATTGAATAACAAATTGCACAACACAATAATACCAATATATAACCAAATAATATAAAAAATAATCAGTTAAATAATGCATTGACAATACACATCAACTCCTTCCCCTTTTGCTTTCAAAATTAAATTGAGGAATTTTACTCTACACACACCTCTAAACACACAAATTGAATTCAGGCATTTTACAATAAACACATCTCTAAAACACACAAAATTCACCCTTAAAGTCCACAGCTGATTGTTCATGATGTTCATAATTGCAAACAAAAATATTAACTCACTCCACCCCATCACCTTTTTACAAAGTCCTTCAAATAACTTGGCTGAGATCTTATTCTGTTTGAAGCCGTCACCGGTTGAACTGTGCATTGGCCTTCACCCAAATCAGTACCCAAAGCAGGAACATTCTCTGCAATCACTGGTGCTGACGCAGAACCCAACTTGGGTCCTCGGGTTGCATCATGTCCATGTAGAGAGGATGATAATTGTCCTCTGGGACTGCTGGGTGCTGCTGAGGAAGTGTTGCCTGGTCAACTTCTCTCCTCTGGATCAACTAGTCCACATGTTGCTTCTCCATCCTTCCTTCACTGCTACATATTATGTAGTTGTAAGCATCCAAAACCTTGTTTATCTTGCCAGGAAGCCAGGGCCTTCCACCACTGTACTGTCGGAAGTAAACCTTGTCACTCTCTGAAAAAGAACAGACATTAGCTTTTTTACCCTTTAAAATTTCCATTGCCTTCTCCTCCCTCTGAAGAGACTTAGGCCATGCCGCCGGATGTAGCTTACCAGCATTGCCTGAATTTTCCAACCCATCAGCATTTAAGATGGGCCTCTGCCTGTCACAGTGCTGGGTGTAGTTCGCTGTATCATCAATATATTTGGCAGCTCTGTCCTCCAGTATGATGGAGGCAGTCTTTTCAAACAGTTTTTTACTGTTTGCAGAGTCCTCTCTGCCTGTCCATTAGACGCTGGATGGTATGGTGGTGTCCGCATGTGGGCAATCCCATTTGCCCTCACAAAAGCCTCGAACTCCTCTGACCTGAAGGCTGGTCCATTGTCTGTGACCAGACAATCAGGAATCCCATGAACTGCAAACTACTTCAAGCAGTTCACTGTGGTGCTGGTGGTCATGGATCCCATTGTATCCTCCACTTCCACCCACTTGGAGAAGGCATCAACTAAATTAAAAAAAGTAAAACCATGGAATGGCCCTGCATAATCAAGATGCAACCTTGACCATGGCTTCTCCGGAACACTCCATGGAATGACTGGAGCCTGCCTAGGATTTGGCCTGTTTTCTACACAACCTGGACAGGAGAGTACATAATTAAGTTCATCTATGCCTGGCCATCAGACATAACTCCAGGCCAGAGCTTTTGTGCAGACCACCCCTTGGTTCACCTTATGTAGGAGCTGGAGCACAGTCTTTTGCAATTTCTCTGGAATGACCACTTGGCTAGCCTGCAAAATGCATCCTTGAAGCACAGTGAAGGTGCCTGCTGGTTCACTATAAAAAAACTTTTACTTCAGGGCTCCCAGTTTTAGAGCACCACCCTTGCAGAAGTCCTTCTCGTGCTTCCGATAGCACTTGTCCTTACTTGTAGCCTGGGCCACAGCCTTCGCTGTCAGTGGGGAGTCAATCGATGCCTCCTCCAGCAGCAGCAGCCCAGCAGGATAAGGGAACACAGTTTCACAGTCTGCATTGTCCTCCCTGTCAACAGGCTGGCGTGTACTAAAGAAATCAGCATGTCTTAACATACTAAAGAAATCAGCATTTCCATGTCGTTTACCTGGCCAATAAGAAAGTTTAAAATCAAAGGTTGCTAACAAGAGGGACCACCGCAACATTCTTGGGGATAGCATATCAGACAATAATTTCGCTGGCTTAAAAACACCCAAAAGAGGTTTGTGGTCAGTCACTAATTCAAATGGCCATCCTGCCAAAAACCTTCTGAATTTAATCACACCAAAAACCAGGGCCAACTCTTCCTTGTCAATGTGAGCATAGTTCTTTTCCCTGCACTTCAGAGTTCTTGATGCATTAGCAACAGGCCTTTCTTCACCATTAGAGAAAACATGGGAAAGAATCGCTCCAACCCCATACGGTGAGGCATCACATGACACAATAGGGAAATCAAGGGAATAATGTGCTAGCACTATATCTGATGTCATAACCTTCTTTGCATATTCTATACATGCCTCCTCTTTATCAGTCCACTTCCACTACACCCCTTCCATCAATAGATGGTACAGAGGTGCAAACATGATGGCCTTTTGGGGAAAGAATGTATCATAGTAACAAATGCAACCTAAGTATGCCTGGAGCTCAGCAACATTTTTAGGAGATGGGACATCTAGGAGAGTCTGTATTTTCTTAACAGTGGATCTAATTCCCTCTCCTGAAATTAAATAGCCAAAAACTCGGGGCTTCTCGCAGAAAAATGACATTTATCTAACTTCAAATGCGAACCAGCCTTCTGAAGTCGTGCTAGTACACTCCTTACCCTTACCTGCAGGCCATTTTCAGATGAAACTTGGCATAGCACATCGTCCATATACATCATAACACCTTCCAAGCTGGCCAAGATTGTCTCATGGTGCACTGGAAAATAGCTGGAGAAGAAGGAAGACCTGGGGGCAGTCTGAGAACACCAGATAAACCCTTATGAGTGTTTGGTGTCAACACACTCGAAGAAGCATCATCAACAGAAAGTTGCAAAAATGCTTCTGATAAGTCAAATTTTGCAAACCAACTGCCACCACCCAACTTGCTGAGTAGTTCTTCTGTCATTGGCAATGGATAAATTTGCTGCATACACTGTGGATTGACTCTCTATAGTATTAGTAGCTCTATAGTATTCACAAATCGTAATACTCTGATCCCTCTTGATGACATTGACATTAGATGTTGCCCACTTAGAAAACTGCACCCATTCCAAAATGCCCTTGGCCACCATTGTATTAAGTTCCTCACTCACCTTCTCCATTAAGGCCAGTGGGACCGGCCTTGCCCAATGAAAAATGGGTTGTGCACCCTCCTTCAGATGCACTACTGTGGCCAGGCCGGTGTATTTGCCTAAGTTGGGTTCAAAGAGTTCCACAAAATCACCAATCTGCAGAGGTAACCCCGATGGCAAAACAACATGGAGGCCTACCAGCTGAATTCCCAAAGGATTGAACCAATTTCGGCCCATCATGCTTGGACCGCTTCCAGCCATCACCACGAGGGGAAGTTTAGATTGCCAAGGAGGCAATTGCAGCAGGACTTCAATTTCACCAGCAACTGGCAGCTGCTCCTTAGACCTAATATTTAAAACAATTGCAGGTTTATTCAATTTGTGACATGAAAAATGCTTTACAAAAGTCTCATAGCCAATGATAGAAAAACCTGCACCCGAATCTACCTCCATGGTCAACGGCATCCCGTCAACTTTTAAATGTACTTTCTGGCGGTGCTGGCGCTGTTTTGAAATAAAATATCAAAGAGTGCGTCTTTTTCTCATTCATCACGGCGACATTATCATTCCCTATAAAGTCACTGTCTTGCACTTTTTGAGTCTCCCACCCCAAACTGTGAGTTGCTGCACGATGCTGCCCTCGAAAGTTACTGTGCTGTCTAGGCTGATCCGATGCACCCATACCGAATGAACTCCCTTTGGATTGAGAATTCCCCTTATTATTCTGGAGCACTTTATTTTTCTTGGCAAAGCAGGCTCTTTCTACATGACCAATTTTTCTACAGTACCTGCATACCGTCCTTTATGCCCACATCTAGATGCATCATGTAGTCCGTCGCACCGAGAACACTGTCCCTTGAAAGGCTGAATGTGCTTTTGCTGTGAGGAAAACTGCGGTGTTGAATTCATTCCATTTCCCCTCAATGGATGCAGATTTGGATGGCCGGTGTGATGGACGGTGGCGGCCATGCCTGATGCCATTCCTTGCAGGAGCTTCACGTGGTCTCTTGCAACTTCCGCCGCCAGCGCCCTGTTGATTACCTTGTTCAAATCAAGAGAATCTGTTGCGAACAAGGCTTCCTTAAGTTGTAGATCCCGCATTCCCAAAAGCACTTGGCCTAACAGCGACTCATCCAAGTTCGTGAACTCACAGTCTTTGGCGAGTGAATGCAAGTCCACCATAAACTCTTTAAATGTCTCACCCGGTTGTTGCACCCACTTGTGAAACTCTTCACACTTCACCCACTTGCACCACATCTGATTTATGTGTGCATCTAACAATGATAAAGCCCTGGCAAGGCTTGAAACGCTCGTGGACCACGGCTTACACAATTTGATAATGGTTCAAGGAATAAAATCACCCATTGTGTTAAAAAGAATCACCTTTTTTCAATTATCGTCAACAATGGCGTTTGCAATAAAATAATAGTTGAGCTGCTGCTTGAAGATAGCCCATTCCTCAGCGTTTCCCAATGAAAAACTTGGTGGTGCGCCAATGGCACCAATGTAAGTAACGGTAGCATCTGACATGGTGCCCGAAACCTTACTAATTTTAATTCGCCAACAAATCTTACATGGATTCCATCCTCGTCACCAAATGTAGTGGATTGGAAGCATATAATAATTACACTAAATAATCAACGAGTATATTATATACTTATGGATACAGTGTACAACCACTTGTGGCCAGGGACACGTGTGTCGTCCCGGAATACTTGATTTCAACTTCTAACTTGGCGTCCTGTTTGAAGGCACCACTAATGAATGACAATTGAATCACGAATTGCACGACACAATCATACCAACATAATGTACAGAATAATCAGTTAAATAATACATTGACAATACACATCATACATTGCTATTCATGTAAAACTATTGAGAAGCTGAAACAGAGCTTTATTACTTATTGCTTTAACTTTCAGTGAATTGTATTTCTTAAAGTTATCTTTCTGTCTATATCTACATCTACATAATACCATGCCAGCCACCATGGGGTTTGTGGTGGGGTGTGAAAATCAAAATGTAAGCACCATTAACATGCAACTTAGATCAACATGATGCTACTACTTGGAAACAAGTGATCTACAGGAGTCACGTGAAACTAGATGGTCATTGTCTACATAGTATCAAAATGATTACTAATTAGAAAGATTTTCACTAAATATATTTATTTGTTTCTTTCGATTATGTTTGAAAGAATTCCTTTTTCATTTCTGATAAGGATCTTTAGCAATCAGCCTCATGGTTGAAAATGAACCAAGTGACAATTTTTTTAGAGAATTAATTTCAGCAGGCATAGTTTTCTTGTCACAATGTAAACAATGGAGCATTCTATAAGATATGGACATTGATGTGCATTTTATTTTGTGTGATCAGCAATGTGGTTAACCTTAAAAATAGGCATCTACACATCCATGTTTCTTTGGAGGGATCCATCTTATCTTCCATATTTATAGGGAAGAGGAGTAAGGTGAGCCAGCTGTGATAGCCAGGTTGGTAGCAATCTGACTAGTCAAAGATCTTAGGTTAAAGTCCCACCTTGAGCATGGGTGATATTCCTCTTAGGATGGGGATAATGATTAAGTTCCATTTGGCTGTGCAATATAACCATAATAGTAGAAGCACATCGAAACCCAATCAAAACTCTGCAACTGCATATAGTGTGAGGTGCAGAAATGGCTTGAAGTTTCATATGTTCACTGTGCTTTCATGTGTAGATGTAAGATATCTTGCTCGCCCTGGGTGCTCTGATTCTTGCATAGTTGGGGCAGGGTATGTTGTAAAATTGAAAAGAAATTGATGGAAGGGAGACTGGATGCTGGGTTCTTATTATTCTTTTTTCTTATTTATTCTTTCTTATTCATTATTGGATTATTCTTTTTAATGAATAATTATTAAGACAGGCAAGGCCTGGCCAACTGCTTATTTAATGATATGCTCCACTTAGCTGAACATAATGTTTGATAGTTAGGCATTTGGATATGCATAGTTGAAAAATTTAGGTGGAACTGTATTTCCTTTAGAAGTCTTATTAAATGATGCTTTTCTATTTGGAAAAAAATATAAAGGACTTCAGACAACAATCGCCAGCAGACATAAAGATACGAATTTTAAGAGCATAGGTATTTTTGTCACTTTTATCATATGAAGCTTGTATGAAGTGGATGGTGATTGGAGACAATGTTGCATTTGTTTCCAAGCTTTGATCATCACTGGATTTTAATTTTTTTATAGGGTACTGTTTTACTGCAACATTACCTCCACTGCTGGCATCTACTGCAATCAAAGCATTGGAAATAATGCAGGAAAATCCACTCCTTTTTTCAAAGTTGAGGGAGAACTGTTGTTTGGTGCATGAGGTGTTCAGGTGGATTCCAGGGTTGACTTTGGCTGGGAATGAAGAGTCCCCGGTAAAGCATCTTTACCTTTCTGTGCCTTGTGAACCAAGAGAAGAGGAGGAGAGACTTGCGTACTTGGTTGATTATGTAAGTTGGTATTTGTTTGCTGATTTCTGTGCCTTTCCCATTTATTACAGATCAGTAGAATGTTGTCTAAATGGTCCATATAAATATCATACTCATTTACTGGAGGATGCAAATGAAACTGCTGCCTACATTTTAGATGTCACTTAGCAATTACCAAATGAAACACAAGTTATTTTTGTTCTATTACTCCTTCTTCTTGTGTATGACAAGACAAGATCCCGAAAAAAAAATATTGAGGTATGCAACCCACCACACTCTCAGATTAACGAACTCCCGAGCACTAGAATATTTGGGTCCCTTGAATTTCGTTAACGGGAGGTTTTACTGAGTACTCTTTTGCATACCAATTGATGTAAAGAAAATCTTTTGCCTCTGCTCCGATGGGTATTATAAACCCCTGTACAAATCAATGAGTAAAATTTGAAGTGAAAACTTTGCATTCCTCGGAATGAAAATTTCTTATTAATTTAATTATAGGTGCACTTTATCCTCTTTGGGAATGAGAGGAATTTATTACACCTGGAGATATGTACATAATCCATCAGGGTGATTGGGGAAAGAAGGGAATTGTATAGATTCCCTGACACACTTCTCTTTGACTCTGCCCTGTTCCGTAATTCCCTTGTGTGTTTTGCTGCTGTCCCCCTCCCTACCCATCCGTACCATCTCCTTCTGTCCTCCTACAAGGTGGAGTATGAGTGTACGTGTGCAACTCTGAGCATGAGTATGGACTTAACTTTGGCCTAGGAGCTTATACTTGTATGTCATTTGGGCATTAACCCATACCTCCCTGCACATGGTATAGATGGTACCAAACCATTGCTCATTACCTATATTTTGATGCATCATAAAATTACACCCATACATGCATATGAACTGCTCCCATGAAGCCATTACAGCCATCAACTAACTCAGTGTCAAAGGTAGAATTTATAATGATTAAATTACTCAATGTATGGGTTCTGTGATTACAAAATGTGTTAATAAATCAGTTTATTGTATTAGGTTACCATGCATTCATACTGCCATAGTATAGTTAAATCCAAGTGATAAAATTTCACATTTGAATACATTTCGTGAGGTGTGATTTTTAGGTGATTTTATCATTAATTTTGAATAATGATATAGGAAATGCAGTTTTATCCTTTCAGTGTGGACAGAATGAAAATTGGCTGAAAATAATTCCCTTATCTCCATGTACACACTAACCACAGGATTTAATTTCAAACTCAACTTGTTCATCTACATACAACCACTCTGTCATAGGATTCACAATTTATCTCATATTCTCCCGAATGGCCTTGTTGCCTCTTATGGCAGCTCAGGCAAAGTTGATCACTAGCTCTGATGGCTGCAATTCATAGTAGATTTTTCCAACTTTGGAAATATATCCTCTACTAGTTCAAATGTGTACTCAGTAAAAAAACTTTTGATTCGTTTCTCTTCTTATGATTTGCACAAAAAGTTCTTTTTTCACCAAATGTCCCATTGCACATTTTATAGAGTGATGAAATTGGGGTAATATCTGACAATGTCTCTTGTTGCTCAAAAAGTTCTTTTTTCACCAAATGTCCCATTGCACATTTTATAGTGATGAAATTGGGGTAATATCTGACAATGTCTCTTGTTGCTTGAGATAGAACTGTTCTCACTGCCCACACATAACAGACTGACACAGAGTATTCATATAATTTCAGTTACATTTTATCACTTCCCTCATCTTTATATCACTACTGTCAAGTATATGACCTTTCTAACTGACCTTATCATTGTCATCTCAATGTCCTAACATAATGTTCAGGTTTCATACAATTGTGTTAACTTATGATTAGTGATGGGGCTAATCCAAAATGTGTTCGAATCCGTATCCTATTTTTTTTATCGAATCCAGATCTCGAATCTGAATCCAAATATCGAATCCTAATCCCAAATCCTAATCTTCCTCAATTTCACTGAAATCAAATCTTCCTTTTGTGTGTAAATTGTTTAATAATGCTTCCTTCTTGTGAATTCTTTAATTAAATCCAATCAAAGCTGAATCTTATTTCTTAATGTAAATAAATGAATAATGGTCATATAGTCCCCATTCACTGAAATCAAGGACATGTTCGAGGGCAAATATAAAGAATGGGTAATTTCAAAATTTAATCAAAGTTAAATTTTTCTTTAAAAAAATTGAAAATTCACTGAAAACAATTACAACTTTTTGTTTTGAAAATGCAGCATTTTCACTCTATCAGGATCTAATTGATTCCTTTTTTTAACAACCAAATTTCCAGAAGTACTGAAGGCTCTTTCTGAAAATACTTTTGCTGGAAGAATGCAGAGGAACTTTTTTGTTAGAATTTTCAAATTGGGGAATTTCAAAGAAATCATACATGGACAAGAATTATTAGTTTAAATATGCTGCTTAAACATTTCCTACGTTGGTATTTACGATTTAAATGCTAAAAACGAGCAGTTGCAGTAAGTCCTCGACTTACGCGGATCCGAGTTACACAGAACCGGCGTTACGCAGATGTTCAGTTAGGCTTGCGTTTTTCTACGTTTCTGTTGCCGCGACAGATTCAAGCTCGTGACGACCCACGACTCATTACCATGTGCGCAAGAGTTGATGCCAAACTGCAGGTGTTTGGAATGCCAACTCTAGTTTAAGACATTTCGTAGTTCGATAGGTGATATTTGATCATCGTGATGATGAAAAAGTCTTTTGTTATCAGACATCAACGTCTTTTTTTGGTGTAGTATGACCTTCCCGCGTAAGTCAACGTGTAGTAAATTATCTACTCCATAGATGATGCCTGTTGTCCATTATAGCAAAAAAGAAGTTTTAGGCAATTATATTTCTTTTAGATTTAAATATCCAGTGAAAGAAAGATTGGATTTGTGTTACTCTCGGCTTTGTTGTATTATGTTAACTTAACAGCCTCTCAATAGATGGCATTTTCTGTAATCATCGCTGATTGTCTCCAATCATGGTGAAAGTGGCACTGCTAATGGTTCAAATATGGATAGGTAAGTTGTGGTGTTTCGACTTGTGTGGAAAGTTTTGGGACGAATTAACTTTGTAAAAAAATTGTAAATTGTCATGGTAGTCTCAGCTAAAGATACCTCTAGTTTCTAACATAAATCTAATCTTTGCCCACACTATCAGCTAATTTGCAACATCGAAAATTAACAATATTTCGACCACTGCACATCGTTAACCATCAAAGAGCTTCATTATTGGTTGTTCTCCACCACTGGTTCATAGAATTCGCACGACTGTTATTCAAATCCTTAACCCATTTATTCAAACAAATCTTTGAATTCGATCGAATCTTTTAACCATGGATTCAATCGAATCTCGAATCCTTGGATTCGATAAGATTAGACCGTATCTGGAATCCATGGATTTTATGGGATTCAACCAAATCTTAAAATCCCTGCCCCAACCCTACTTATAATTCCTTCTATTAACCACTTCCCCAATATTTTCAGTGGAGCTAGGGTCAAATAGTTTTTACAAACGTATTTTCTCTCTCAGAAGTTTTGGTAGAAATTTTCCTTTGTTCTCAAATGATATTCCTATCCATGGAAAGATCCCTGGGAATCCTAAGGTTTAATAGTAAACTTGTCATTTTAGCCAAACCACCTCCTTTACTAAGCCTCTTCCTCATTCACTGCATTCATGATGAAATGATTCTCAAATGATATTCCTATCCACGAAAAGATCCCTGGGAATCCTAAGGTTTAATAGTAAACTTGTCATTTTAGCCAAACCACCACCTTTACTAAGCCTCTTCCTCATTCACTGCATTCATGATGAAAGAGTAACCAGAAATCTCCAGAACAAACTGTTACATCCCCCATTTCCAGTCAGTAGTAGTGGACAATTGGATACTTTCGAAGCAGTTGAGCCTCAAACAATTGAAAATGCAGCCAGTTACTGGATGTGATCAGCATTTCATTTCTGAACCAAATCGCACATACATGCTAAATGCAACTGTAAACTAGTTATTAGCATTTATGTGATTTGTTATTTTTCACAGGGACTTGACACTGCAGTGTTCAAATGTTCAAAATGTTCAATTGTTCAAAAAATTCAAATGTTCAGTGTTTATTTTTGTCAGGTCCTGTTCTCTGATGAAGGCATCCAAATTCATTGTAGGCATACTGATTTCACACGTTTAAATTTTATAGAAATTGCTTCTTATATATATCACATAATAGCTTGAAGATGGTCTTAGCAAAGAATTTACATGAAATATAGGATAAAAAGAAAAGTGCTAAATATTAGGCATCCTTTGTTTAAATATTGAAGCACAAAAATAATGTACTTATGATGTAATTATCTTTCTTTTTAAGTGTCTGTTTGAAGGGGTAGCTCTTACAATGGCATCATACTCAGAGGACATAAAAGTAAGCCCACGGAGACCAAGCCTACGTATCGCAGTCAATGGTTTGTTGACCAGAGAAGAAATCTCAAGATTGAAAATGATTCTTTCCAATGCATGTGATGCTATTTTGTAGTTCAATAGTTATGCAAAGACAGCATTTACCAAAGATATTATTTTCTGAGGCTGATAAGTTTTTGCTCATATATTTTAATAGTGTCAACTATTACATCCCTGCTGTAATGCTATTTTAAATATTTGATATGGAACAATTTTACTCAGGTGTATGACCATGTGATATTTTCATGGAGTTTGTGCTTCATTACTAACATCTTTTTACTATGGTGTACTAAGTTTTAGTTTCTGATCTAGTCTTTTGAGTTATTTTTTTATGTTGATGATTAATGAAAATCATCCCTAGAGCAATTTAGCTGCTGCTTTTTTTAATGCAGCTGTGTGTTTTTATGAGTTTCAAAGAGTGAGTTGTTGACCAGAGAAGAAATCTCAAGATTGAAAATGATTCTTTCCAATGTATGTGATGGTATTTTGTAGTTCAATAGTTATGTAAAGACTGCATTTACCAAAGATATTATTCTCTGAGGCAGAAGTTTTTGCTCATATATTTTAATACAGTTGAGCACCCTTAATCCGGGAACCCCTAATCCGGGAGCACCCATAATCCAGCAATTTTTCCATGACCAACTACCTGGTACTTAGTGGAAAATGCCGAAATATTTTTAACCGGAATATTGCTTCATAACCTGCCAAGATATTATTCTTATATTAATACCAAGATACCATTCTAAACGTTAATTTTCCCATTTCGAGAATCTTATTAATTTAAACATATTAATTTCTGGTACTTCGTGTACACTGGAATTATTCTGGAACTTGAAGTAAACATTTAAATTTGAAGACATCGCCAAGACAGACTATGACTATTTTACAGATCAGCCACTTTCAATGACGCGCGCATTTTTGATTGACCACTAGAAGTAATTTGATAAAAATTATTTGTTATCTGCTTATGTTTCACCCAAAACATGTCTCAGCCATAAAATTGTGGCAACAGCACAAAACATTAACCATGGCAGAAAAAGCACAAGTTGTGAAAAAGCTTGACGCTGTTGCATCAGTAAAGCATTTGACCGAAACATACTATGTGGGATCTTCAACAATATTTGGCACAAGCATTAAGAAGCTGAAAGAGAAAATCATCAAAATTTTACTGTTAAAGTGACAAGAAGTAGATAACAGAGAGAAAAACTATGAAAGAAGATTTAAGTGCTGATTTAGATAGCCTGGTTTCGATTGTGTCGAAGTGAAGGCCTTAGTTAGTATTTCTGGCCAGATGCTAATGGAGTAAGATAAAATATTTCAGAAATAGATGTGATCAATCTAAAAGACGTGTTGTGGGAAATTTCGCGTGCATACAATAGCATTTCACAGTTAGTTCTAAATTGTGGCCTGCTTTAAGGTTCGATACAGACGAAATAAGTGGGGATTTAAAAAACAGCATAAGAAATATCAAACTTTATACCCTTTTCCAATAGCAATATGAAACTTTTACATGTGCAGCAATATGCACAGTGCTTAAATACCGTTATTTTCACTCACTGTGCAACTTTGATAATTTTAAATAATAACTTTGTGTATTAAGAAACCATTTCTTTCTGATTATTCTCAGTAACTCTTTTTAGAATAATGTTCAGTAAATGGCAAACGAATATATTTTGTCATAAATAATTGACTCCTTTCAATAAAAACATCCTGGACGTCAGAAATAGACCAGTTACCATGCATGACCCATAGTCTGGCAAAATCCCTAATCCGGCATCACTTCGGTCCCGACTGTGCCCGGATTAAAGATGCTCAACTGTAGTGTCAACGATTCCAATTGTACTATAATGATATTTTAAATATTTGATATGCAACTATTTTATTCAGGTGTATGACCATGTGATATGTTCAAGGAGTTTGTGCTTCATTAGTAACATCTTTTTACTATGGTGTACTAAGTTTTGGTTTATGATCTAGTCTTTTGAGTTATTTTTTTATGTTGATGATTCATGAAAGTCACTCCTAGAGCAATTTAGCTGTTGCTTTTTTTTTAATGAGGCTGTGTGTTTTTATGAGTTTCAAAGAGTGGCTGTGTTTACTTTCCATTTCAGTTAGTCATGAATTCATTTATGAAAAAAATATATCATCCACTTTGGCTGCCAAATGTTTGTGTAGAGATTATGAGATTCTATGAGGGAGTAATTACTCCCTCCCCAATCAACCAGGACTGTTTACTATTTCAATCACTCTAGAATTACATTCATATTCAAAGTCATAAAAAACAAACAAACTGAAATACATCTGGAAAGGTCTAGTCTCTCATTTATGTTACAATTAATATCCCAGATAATATGTCGGGGACTATTCATATTTGTATCATCATCTACACAGCTGTCCAGCTCAACATTTTGTTTTAGTCACTGTTGTGTTAGACTCATTGAGTCAGTCAGTTGTGCAGGATTCATGTATTTGCATATGTAAACAAGTACAAAAATATTTTATGAAATAAATACATTTTTCACTTTCGTATCAGAAAATATGTCTTATGAATCCTGTAAGGTGAATTCTATGAAACCCTGGTAAATATAAATATAATTTTGTATGTATACATACTTGCACATGGCTTAACATTTTCAGCCCGAAGTATAAAATTGTAACTTTGCCGAAATCCGAAACTTTTTTTCATGATCTGAACTTGAAAGTGTTATATTATGCCAATGATGACCAAAATAGGTCATTGCATTGAATTTTTTATTGATTTTTTTGCAATTTTTTTTGCCGCCATCTATAGATGGTGCTCGGCACCTGGCGAAGTCAAAGGGTCCTGGTGCATGCAATGTTTTACGAATATCGTGTACGGCAATTTTTTCAACCGGATTTTACTAAAGAATCGTAATTGCTATATTCTAGAGATAGTACCTCATTTGAATCGCGATAAATTTAAATTAAGTTAAATTAGAATTATTTAAATAATAATTCTTTATCTTTGGAATTTTTCTAGTAAGGCTGGTTTTTTATTCTTTATCAATAATTTTATCAAGTTCTAATATTAGAAAGCTAATGTTATAACTTTTATGTAAATTTGTATCGATGATTATGCCTGCCTGCCTATACACGAGTTGACAGATAAGCGCTAGAGTTCCACCCTCCCAAAAGCGAGCTTCAAGTGGGTGTGCGAAGGTGAGGGAGGTCTCGGGTGAGTCCCTGGGGGTGGTCTGAATCATGGTGCCTCTAACAGTAACAAAATGACGTACGAGAATTCATTCAAGGACGAAAAACATGTTATGTTTTGAGCACGTGCCAAACGTGCCTTCCCACGCCCCAACACTCGACCGCATCCACATGCCTCCCAGCACGCACTTATTTTACACTTCTACGATGCCAGGAACTGCATCCTTTCATGTTGAAAAGGGTCAGTGAACACTCCACGATAAGCTTCCAACCCAAGGACGGCCGCTGGGGTACTTTCGGCACAGGAGGGGACCCTATTGTTATGTCAGCCGCGGAAGAGCAAGGCGAGGTCACTTCCACCCCTTCCCGGCGTGGGTGCTTTCCTCTTTGACCGGCCGATGAAACATAACCAAACAACCAACTTTGACAAATAACAGAAATCCAAGGCATATTTTCCAAAATATTTAGATCCTAATGCATTCATAGTTTATTCCATTGCTATCAAAAATATCTGAAAGTAACATAGTCTGCAGTAATGTAGAAAAAGTAAATAAGTTAGGAAAACAATTTACAAATTATTCGTAATACATTTACACATTTTTGTACACTTATATACATGGTATATCTTAACAATATTTATTGCATACAATGTTTTAAATATGAAATATTCATAATGTTTACAATATTTTAAGTATTTACAATAAATATATTTTCAATATTTATACATATGCACAATTTACAAATTTTATATTTTCCATATTTACAAGATTTATCATACATACAAAATTTACAATATTTATATTTTCGGCAGTGGAGAGGGGATTACCGATGGAAGTCTTGGAAGCATTTATCCAAGCAGAGGCCAGGTTCTTCAGGGAAATCAGGGCAAAAGGTAGTCACTGCAGACTTCTTACCAGTTTGGAGCACTGCCTGCACCATTTCTGGACCCTTCTGTCATTCCTCCTTTCGCAGTATTTTGGAAAATGGGAATCTATGGATATCATGGAAGGGCCCCGTGAAACGGGCAAACTCTCTCTCGTTTGGCCTTTGGCAAGGGCATCTATGATGGACAACCTGTATGAGTACAAGCTCAGTTTTTGCGAGCTGAACTTTTGGTACAGGAGATAGGAATTCATAAGCATTATATGCATCACATGAATCCCTAATCTCCTGAACCATTTTAAAGTTTTATGATCACAGGGATAGTATGCCATGAGTTGGTCGACACGGTCAATGCTCCCCATACATCTGTTGTATTCGGCAACTGCCTTGGGCTTTTGGACAATGTTACCCCTGGATGTAGTAACATTGACCAAGTCGTTGCCGAATTCAGTGCTAATTAAGAGGACATCCTGTTTGTCTTTCCATTTCATGACATTTATCCCTGTGTCGGTACTCGTACAAATTGTCTCACCTCGTTTCAATTTAGCCCGGATCACCTGTGGTGGGTTCCCTTTACGGTCCCCACGCAGGGTTCCAGTGCAATAACACTCATTGCTGAGTAGTTCTCGGGCTAAATTGACATCATTGTAATAGTTGTCCATAAACAAGGAATACCCCATTCGTTGTCTTCCTTCCATAAGTTTATGGACAACCTTACTTGCATGCCCTCGTCCGCCCAACTCAAGGTCCTTTTTGCCCGTATACACAATGAAATTCAGGACATACCCATTGGGTTTGGTAAGCATGTATAGTTTGACTCTGAACTTATGCCTCTTACCTTTGATGAATGTCCTGAACCCCAAGCGACCCCTCCACAACACCATAGATTCATCAATACATAATACCCTGTCTGCAGTATATGTTTTTTCCGAAATATTATGAAAAAGGTGAAGAAGGGGCCTAACTTTGTACAAGGGATCTATTGGAGCAGGGTCACCAACATTTGCATTTTCTGCGAAATGCAGACTCTGCAAGATAGCAAGAAACGTATCTCTCGCCATCCTGCGGTGAAAAAAATGCAAATCAAATTTGGCATTCCCGTTCCAATAGTCCCTTATCCTGTTAGTTCTAACGGTACCCATATGGAACATTAATCCCAAAAACACTTCGAATTCTTCCCTGGTCAATCTTTTCCAATGGGGGCGTTTACTCGGAACCGAAATCACAATTTTGTACACGAAATCGTTAGAAAGAAACAAAAAAAGATTTTTAGTGAAAAAATTAATCTTCTAACCACAACCATTCACTCATAAATCAAAAATTAAAATAAGCAAAAGGTGACGCCTACCGAAAAAGCTGCTGTGATAACATTGACGTCACTTTCCTCCCGTCCTTGACTGATTTTCGTGGAAGCGAAGGGAGTGGAGGGGGTTTCTCGGAAGGTCTGCTCGCACAGATGTTGTCGCAACTATTCTATTGGTAGAGTCAGCTGTGTCCCCCATTGCGATAAGGCAAAGTAGCTTCGTGGGCTCAGTTGTGATTGGACGAAGTCATTATACGTCAGAGGTTGCACCACGCCCACTTTTCCGAAAGGGTTAAAAACATCAGTTTTTTGCCGCTTATAACTCGAGAAATAATTGACGGATCAAAAAACGGAAAAATATGGGTCTTTTTATTTTACAAACTCTATCAGATTCGGCAATAAAAAAAATATGGTAAACGACCCCATTAGTAACTCTTTGAGGTTGAACACCCACCTGATTTAGGAAAATATTTTCCACGTAGGCATTCGTCCTCTGAATTACTAATTGGAAGAATTCATCAGGGAAAAACAAGCGGAAATAGTCAATGGGGTTATTTCCACTGGGTGCCGTTAGAAGAGCTTCCCTTCCCCGAAAGGGAAGGGATGCAGGCAGGCAAGCACCCTCAGACCAGGCAAGGGGTGTCTGAGGAGGGAGGGAGGGAAGAGAGGAAGTGGGGTGGGTGCTTGGGAAGGAATAGGGGATGAGGGTGGAGGATTCTCCTCTGAGAGGCGGGGAGCAGGGGTTGGACCTCTACCTGGAGTTCTTGCTTCTTTGGACTCCCAGTCGTCAACCTCCTCCCCACTGCCGAAATCACTCCATGACTCGGAAGACTAGTCTTCTCCTATGGAATCGTCTTCCAAAAATTTTTGTATTTCTCCCTCCGTGATTCCTGTTGAAGCTCCTTTGTGGCCTCTCTTTCTTTCAGCTGCCACCTCTGGAATAATGAAAGCAAATAAAACATAAATGAAAATTTACTGCAATAAAGACAATAATATATTATAATAAATAGTTAAGCCAAAAATTAAATTACCCAAATATGCTGGAGATATACTCCTCTGGTGTGGGGTTGAGGGATGAGGGGTGTTGGATCGCTCCATTCTAAAATAAAAGGAAGCTGAAAATCACATCCCACAGAAATAGGAATATTTTTATTTACAATACAAAAATTTAGTGAGAACGTTTGAACGCAGGACCCTTCCATCTGTATCCCAGCGTTCTACCCAAAAGGCCACCTACAACTTCTTATAATAACGACTACAGTATGACTACAGTAAAAATTGATAGAAAAAGCAAAATAATAGAACTTACCCGTCTCTTTCTATTCGTTGAAAAAAAAATTGTTTATAAAACGTTTTTTATTTTTTAAATGTATTAAAACAAATCTTATCTCCTTCTATTGGAACAAAGAACAAGAAAAAAATCTTTATTAATAAGAAGTAATATAAAAAGGTAGGTGAAAAGATATTTTTTAAGGACAATGAGATGATTTATAAAAAAATACCTTGTCGTAGTTTGTACAGTAGCTTGAAAAACACGAGCAGCCGCAGCAGAATCTGATCCGTACCCTGCGGTGGCTAACACTGAAGTGTGATGCCTGTGAAGTCCGAGGCCGCTAAGCGAAGGGAAAGCGAAGAACGGGGCTCTCGAGTTTATGACTGCTGAGTGCAGCGGCTAGAGATGGGTAAATTACCATAATTTTCAAGTGAGGTAAATTACTGTGGTAAATTACGGTAATTTTCGAAAATTACTGTAATTTTCCGGTAATTTTAAGTTTTGAGCTGCAAATCCGTATCAGAGGACTCCAAACGAAATCAAATAGCATTGAGATATAAATGCTGATGCTTATATCAAACATATCAGGACGTTTACTTATTATGACTCATTAAAAAAAATTAAAACGAAATTGGCAGCAACACGCAATTTGCCTTTCTTTTGTCACACTATGAGAAATTTTCGTTCCAAAGATATACCTCTGCGCAAATTGCATTTGTTATTTTACTCTGAATTTTTTGGAATTAATCATGGACACCGCGTAAACAAAATCGTTTTAGCTTCTTAATTTATAATATTACCCATTCCAATGGTTTCTTCGTGAAGAAGAAATTTTCTTTAAAAGAACTTTTCTGAAAATTACTGTTTATTACGGTGATTTTCAGGGGTGTTGGTAATTTATCAAGTTGCCCATCTCTAGCAGCGGCCCGTCATCTATAGACGGTGCAAAGACCTGGGCGGAGTCCGCTGCGCCATCTATTGATGGCGCTCGGTCTCAAAGTGTTAATGGATGAAACTGGTTGTGGAATTGTGATAAACTGTGGAAGCAATAAAGTTTATTTTCAATCATCATGACCTACCACCCCTTGCTCTATGCCCTCGTTTTGGCTTGCTGGGTAAAATGTAGATTAGATGTAAATGACATACTCTCACTAAGTTGAGGCTTCACTACTCGATTCCACATATCTTATTTTTAAAAGTGATGGTATTCAAATAATATCAACTGATGTGAGTCAACATATATTTTTGTAGTTATTAATAACTTCTGGGCTAGTTCTGGTGATTGATTTTTGTCTTTTTATTAAAAAATTGTTCAGAAAGTATTTTCAGTAAACACTCTATTGTCTATGCATGGGAAGGCTCAGATAATGAAAAAATGGATGACCAAAAACATAGAAAATGTGGTTTTGATAAAAATTGATTTGGCAATACAATTCATATGAATAAAAATATTCATAGGTAGTCAATAAAAAATATCATTGGCTTATTTAAAGTAATATATAAATTAGCATTAATGTGATTGTCAGCCATAACCCTATCATGCTCCTCCTGTCTCTCGTGAAAAGTGCCCGGAGCATGATAGTGCTCCTCCTGCAGTGTCACTCTTAGATGCTGGTGGTTCACTGATTGTTGACAGATGGCATCTAAATGCAGATTACATATTAAGCTTAACCCTTGTATTTCTCAATTGACCACTGGCATGTATCTTACTTTGGTTTTACATCTGCTACGTTTTTACAAAATTTACTTAGATTTTGCTACCCCAACACATCAAAATGGTGTCTACAACCAAGTCTCTGTTTATTAGAGAGACGCTATAGCCAATTTTGTCAATTCTTATGGTGAAGATGATGATTTTGAGGAATGCATTGAAGGCGAGTGTTCCTGTGAAAGTGATGAAGACATCATTTCGGAGTCTGAAAGCGATATCAGTGATGTTGTTCCTCGTTTGAAACGTTGTACATTACATCGTAAATTGTTTAGGTTTTTTCTGCTATAAAGGTGCAAAATGAGATAAGAATGGCCTTGGTCACGTAGTAGTGATCAAGTTGCTCCGACTCAGGAACTACCCAAATAAGGGATACAGTAAACTCTCGATAATACGAAACACGATATTATGACGCTTCGATTATACGAAGCAAATGGCAGGTCCCGACGAAAATCCTATAGTAATAAAGTGGCAATATTCGAAAATACGAATTTTTCGAAATTACAAACTTCGGACCCGGTTTCCAGGAACAAATGGAATTCGTTTTTATGAACCTCTGCAAAAAACTGCTTCAGAAAAACTATTTTTGACTTCGCAGACATCTAACAAATCAGTGTTGCCGATTGTGGTGCATCATGAATGAAATACGTGAATAGTAGTGCATTCACCTCCCACATATGCCAGTATCTCCCCATTGTTTTCCGCATGTAACTCCGCGTATCATTTAGACCTTTATTAATGTGGAAATCGTAGGAAATGCCATTATTTATCCTGGATGTTTCGTGTTTTACCTGTTACCAGCATTTTCATAATGTCCACGGTTCCTTTTTAATTAATTTATACGTGTGACGGCACAATCCATGCTCGCTGCCGTGCACCTGGAATTATTACATTTAAAATTCTCCGTGAACCCTACCTCGTCCTTTAAGGCGAGCAATCCTAGCTCAGCTCTCTGTGAAGGGGATGTCCACACAAAAATCTGTTAGCATGGACAGGTTGAGCGAGGGTTTGTGATGCCGTTAGGAATTTTGGGCAGGTTGTGTTGGTGGGGGTAAGGGTAAGGATTAAGGATTATGACGGCCAGGGAGTTGGGTTTAGGGTGCGTGGGAGGGGGGGGGTGGGGTGGGGAGGGTCCGAATGTGGAGAGTGAAGGTCCCAGTTGCGGGCGTATCTTTTAAGAGGCCTGCAATCGGGTGCCGAATCCTGGAGACCCTCACCCGCCCGTGCTGGGCATCCTCACCCGTGTTCACCTCTGCCCGTGTGATGTAGACGCCTGACCGTGCCCCTTCGCCCCAAGTGCCCGCATCCTAGGTGGGTGCCCGGGTCCTAGGCAGGTGCCCAGGTTGCCCGCCCATACTGAGGGGCGGGGTGGTAAAAGAGTGAGCGCAAAATATTGCAAACGGCAAAGACCCTTGAGAAAGCTACGCGGCGGTGACTATCTTGGGGGGGTCACCTGCCCAGCCGACAGGTGACCGCCTATACTCGGCGAGTTCTCCGTTAGGTCACAATTGTGATTCTTCGGAAAAGTCCGTCAAATGTCTTCGGGTTGAGCCTCTCTCTTTATCTCTCACACACATGCGGGCGACCCTCACCCTTATTTTGCACCCACGCATAGGCCTCTAGTATCTTTATCTCTCTAGCCAAGCTTGAAGGAGGATAGGGGGTGGGTGGATGGTGTCATGGAACGTCTGTGAGGTTCCTTCTTCTTCTGGGCAACACTGGGGGGCACGTGGCGGTGGCTGATTGGAATCGCTCCGGGTGTTGAGTGGAATGGGGAGAGTCAGGGATGCGGCATCCTTTGTTATCAGGAGGGTCTTCAACCCCTCCTCTCGCAATCTGACACCTCTAGACCATCCCCTTTGCTTCCCTCCCTTCCCCCCCAATATCCCTCGAAGATCTACCCTTAACCACCTGCACGCACCCCCCAGGGTTGCCCAGAAGAAGAGGAAGGAACGTCACAGACGTTCTACGATGCTATTCCCCCACCCCCTTCAAGCTCCGCAAGACATAAAGATACACTCACCACTTTCCTCTCCACAACCCCCTACCGTAAACCCAAAGTCCCCAGCCGTCTTTTATTCCTTGAGACGATGCGGAAAATATGCCGAATCACGCCCCATTTGTCATCAATTTCTTAGTAGTAGAAAAGAAACAATATTACCTCCTTCATCATCATTTCAAGATCATTTATACCGTCGACGATTGACGGAAGACTTGATTTGGTTAAAATTCCCTAAAAACAACCATACTGTGGAGAATGGGTGGAAGATCGAAGCCTGTGTAGTGGGGTTGGCATTTGGTGAGCCTGAGCATCGGAGGTCCATATGGAAACCGAGAACTATGCCCTTGAGGTACTACCTCCCGTGGGTAACGAGCGATTACACTAGCATTTTGTTCGAATTGCTGGATTTCCAAACAAATATGAATTTTTTATATGGTAAAACCATTAACGCCACCAAAATGTGCAGGCACTGGTTCCCTCAATAATTGAGCCCGGAAATTCACCAGGCCACGGTCAGTGGGGAAAACTCTTGTCTTGGTTGAATGAAGCGTGGGCAGATGGAAGAACGATATGGAAGCGGACATACCTAATGTGTCTTCCAGAAATAATTCAGGGTAATTCCTGCCTGCCTCTTTCCAGCTTTCGAGGGCACAAACCCATGAAGTCGTAAAAGGTCAGGTCATACATACCAAGCACACCACTTTCCTCTTTCACTTTCACTTATGGTGACCAGTCAGTTTTTAGGAAAAAAGGCCACCGCAGTTTTTTTTGTGTAAAGCACTGCATTTTTTTCAATGGTAGCACCCTCTGGCATAGAGGTTATGTTCAGCGATGTGAGGCGTGGTAAAAGTTTAAATAAAGATACACCAGAAATTGAAACCAATCTTGGAAGACTGTGCCCTAGGGACTATTATTCTAACCCCGCTCCCATCTAGTGGTCTCCTCGATGTGGCACGAAACAGATATCCGGGATGAGGACCATTTCCTTCAGCTCGGGGAACTTGTAAGACATGTGGGTTAATTTCATGAATGAAAGGATATTTTGGTGGCCCTTCTGTGGAGGCTGATTCTTTTCTTCATCCTCTACATTCTCACCGTTCGAGATTGGTTCCTTGGCTGAAGGTCTCATATCACTCATCTCTGCTCTAGATCCGATGCGTCAACAAGGAATTCCCCAATAAAAAAACTCCACTGTTGATAACATTTTTCTATGCTGGGGTCAACTGACTCTACAATCGTTCATTTTTTCCATTTATCACATAAAATAATAATATCCTGATTTCATCACAGAGATAAAGAAAATGAATATTATTATAATATGCAGGCCATATATTCAAAATACATAGAGTTTTTGAAGAGATATTCGTCCTCGGCTATTCTTGGACCCTTCCCAAATAAACATTTCGAGTGGATGCTATTATTGAAACTTAAAAAAAAACTTCCAGCACATTATTCACTAAAAATATATGCAAATCCAAGATAAATACATTAAATGAAAAAACAAGATAAAATGAGTTACATTAAGAATGAAAAAGATCCTCATTCTGAGTGCAACTGGATTACCGAAGATAGATTCGGCATTGGAATTCCCAAACCATCCCCATACAATATACTAGGAAGTGAGGCTGTTAGCCATAGGCCAATAATTTCAGTCTGGGTAATGTCTCATTGAGCAAGAACGTCCTTATACGACGTAATCTCGGGTGAAATTACTGATAACCAGGATCAGCAATGGCAAATAGAGGGACTCCCTTGAGCACCTCGGGAGCATTTCCTCGATCACCTCTTCCAATTCATTCTTTTCATCCTGAAAAGCCAAAATGGGTCCGCCCATGTCATTTTTATTCTAAGCCGAAGGCATCCTCTGACGACACACAGATTCGTGCATCCATATCATACCTATTCCATTAATTGTGAAACACTGAAGTATTCATATGGGGGTGTTGGCTAACTAGGCCATTTAAGTAAACCTCTCACGGTATGAATATCTTCTTGGACCAGGAGAAATCTTAGAGATGAATGGATGAGTGATCGATACATTCTTTGCAAAAAAACAATCATTCATCGCCTGCATGTGACGTCTAATAAACTTAAAAGCCGCTTGATCTGATCCATGTAGACATAGGTATCCTGAACTATGGGCTATAAGGAAGACCAGAAAGGCCATTCAATTACAGCTAGTTTCCTTCCTCTGTCCATCATGGTCGGCACCATTGGAGTCCCATGGTTTTCCTGGTTCCCCAAGGTATTCGATCGCTCCCTTACCCTCACTGGCCTCTGGAGTGGAAAATATCTAGGATTCCTTTGTCTCTTTTTCGAATAGGCCAATAATTGTTCCAATTTGAAGCAATGCGAATTTATTAACGGAGCAAATAATTTTTACAGTTTAGGGTATGACTAACTCCACGAAGGTTTATTTTTTCAATATTTGAAGAAATCCTCTCTTTCGAATCTATTATTAAAAAATTAATATGCATTTTTTCATATAAAAACTTAAACACTATGTTGAAAAAAATCTTATTTTTATTGATTTTAACTTAATTTTTACTTTAACCCAATTTTTTTAACCTCGCCATCATCCATTTCCGTGGTGGAATGAGGAGTGCGCAGCGGCCATCCGCAGACTTAAGAGAAATCTGCACATTTTTAATGAATTCCCTACTGCGACTAACCTTGCGGCTTTCTGCCAACTGCTCGACAAGCCATTAGCGAGGCAAAGAAATCCTCTTGGACAAATTACTTATCGAGTATCAACCACCAAATGCCTCCTTCATAAGTTTGGAATAAAATTAAGTCTGTGGTGGGTAAGAGCAATTTTTCTTCTGACTCAGTGGTCTCAGTGGAATGGGCTTCGTTTCTCTACCGATAAAACCAAATATATGCACATCCATAGGCTAAGGGGCATTGTACAGGAGCCCATACTAAAGTTAGGATAAAGGGGATTATCTGTTGTCGTTGATTGAGTCCTATCGTTTTATTGGCCTTCTCCTTGACAAAAAACTTGATTGGCGAGAACACTTTCGGCATACAAAGTGTAATAACACTTAAGTTCCAATAAAAATACTTTAATTATCACAACTCGGGTGAGGCCCACGACACATCAGGATACTACTTTATAACAAAACTGTCTTCCATGTTTGTGTGTGTCGTGTCTCACGTCATGCGGAAGTGGTACTCCCATGATTCCCTGCTCACAACAAGTGAGGATTAAAAATTATACAAACAAAAGACACACTACATTGCATTACTCCCACTCATACTCCCAAAAAATATATAAAAATGTACAATGCAATAAAAATGAACACAAACTTCCTTTACAAATTTAATCTTACAGGTGCTTTTCTTAATCTTTTGGGCCTTTTTTTAGCCTGCATCTGCTTTCCTTGTTCTTCCACTAGGTCATCTGGCCTGGCGATGGGAGAACGCAAGCCATCCTCTGCTGCCCTACTCTCCCCTCTTTGTGGCTCACATATTCCCTGTTCTGTCACCTGCTCTGGACCATATGGTCTAGGCAGGGGTTCTTCCTGCCTTCCCCTAGTAAAACTCCCTGGGGAGCCCCCAGAGTAATGCTCCACCTCCTCACTTCTTGACTTCTCATATTGATGATCATAAGAACTACCCATCCGAATTATTTAGTTTGAGTGTCTAACCCACAACTGACTACTGTGAAAAACTACTCTACACTGATAGTTCCTTTTTCCCAACACTGTTTCTATTTTCGCCCTTTTCCATTTCTTTTTATTTGGAGTAGTGTAATCCCTGCCATACACTTGCTCCCCCCTCTCGAACTGGTCTTCCCTCTTTCCATTAAAACCTTTAACCTGCCTATTATGCGATTCCTGTCTCTTAGCTGTACTCGCATAAATCAAATCCAGTATAGTTTTGGTGTTTCTGCCAAACATCACACTAGCAGGGGATTTCCCTTTGGCACAATGGGGTGTGGTCCTATATGAAAATAAATACCTTGCCATGAGAGCATCCCACTCGCATCCCTTATTTGCTGGGTCCCCCAATAATTTCTTTAATCCAGTCTTAAATGACCAGACTGCATTTTCCCCTGCCCCATTGGTAGCTGGATGGAAAGGTGGAGAGTTGGAATGGCTTATTCCATTCTTAACACAGAATTCCTTGAATTCCTTTGAAACCAATTTCCTTCCATTGTCACTCATTATTTGGTTTGGAAAGCCATACATGGCAAATATTTCTCTTAAAGCTGAGAGGACCCACTCTGTATCTGCTTTCCCTTTCACCTCCAACACCTGTACCCACTTACCTACTATAAGCATCAGCAATTAAGAAAAATACTTTTCCCAAAACAGGACCCAAAAATCAATATGAATTTAGTGAAAAACTCCTGTTGCTTCAGGCCATTTCACTGACATTGCCTTGGGAAGATCTGGACGGTTCATAAGGCATGCATGACAAGATCTAGTCAGTTTCTGTAACTCTTTGTCCAAATCAGGCCACCACATATAACTTCTGGCAAGGGCTTTCATCTTAGAGGCCCCCATGTGGGAAGAATGAACCTCCCTCAACAATGCCGCTCTCAGTGATTTGGGTACTACTACCCCGTGGCCCCACATTGAAATACCTTCATCCACATCTAACTCCATCCTTCTCTTCCCAAATGGCATTACATTGCCTTTAACATGTTCAGGCCATCCCTGTACCACATACCTGAGCACCTTGCTCAGAATGGAATCCTTTAGGATCTCTGCCCTAATATCCTTCCCACTAATGGGAATAGATGCCTCAATGAAATGAAAACTGCTCACCTGCTCCTCTTCTTCACTCTCTTCAGAGTGCGTCAGAGATAATCGGGACAGTCCATCTGCAATTCCATTGTCTTCACGTTTAACATACTTAAATACATAATCAAATCCAGATATATATGCTGCCCACCTTTGCAATCTACCTGCTGCCATTAAAGGTATTCCCTTATTCTCCCCAAATAATGCTGTCAGGGTTTTATGGTCAGTCATGTGCTCAAATTTCCTTCCCATCAAATACTGATACACAACCTCTTGACTCCCCAATAAACAGCTAATGCTTCCCTATGCACCACCGAATAATTCTTTTCTGCTTTTGATAACTTATGGAAGACATATCAAATTGGCCAGCACTCTCCATTTGGGCCGATTTGCATCAGGGATTACCCCTAACCCTTCCTGGGAAGAATCACACATTACTCTAAGTGGCAATTTGGGGTTATAATGAGCCACGATTTCCTTCGAAGCCAAAGTTGCTGTAGCCTTTTTAATTGCTACCTCACAGTTATTTCCCCATGAAAATTTACTTTACTTTTTCAGCAGATTATACAGTGGTGACAATAGCACTGATAACCTAGGAATGAATCTCCCGTAATATGTTACCATTCCAAGAAATGCCCGTACTTCCCTCTGCGATTGTGGTCTGAGTATCTCTGTAATCGCCCTAACCTTATCTGGATCCCTAGCCAGACCCATCTCGCTGATAATGTGGCCCAAATACTTAATTTGTGGCTGAAAAAAGAACACTTATTTATGTTTAAAAGTAATCCCACTCCCCTGAGCCTTTCCAATACAGCTTTCAAATTTCTGAGACGTTCCTCCTTGGAAGCCCCTGTGACTAGGCAATATCTACAAAATTAATTACCCCCGGTGTACCTTGCAATACTTACTCCACTTCCTTTTGGAATAATGCACAGGTTGGCTTAATACCATATGGTAATCTGTTATACTCAAATACCCCGAGATGCACACTCCATGTTAGCAATCTCTTAGACCTGTCCGAAACCACCAATTGATTATACGCATTTCTAAAATCTATTTTAGTGAAGTGCTCTCCCCCTTGAAGAGCTGAAAATAACTGTTCAATGAGGGGTGATGGGTGTAGTGCGTCTTTTAAGTACCTATTCAACGTGGTTTTGCAGCCGCCACACAACCTTAAACCTCCATTTTTCCTTCCTCACCACCACCAAGGGTGTCCCCTATTCTGACCTGTCAACCTTTATAATTACTCCTTCCTTTTTCAGTCTAGAAATTTCCTTTTCCACTTTCTTCCTGAAGACAAAAGGAACTGGACTTGGCTTGCAAAAGACAGTCCTTGCATTCTCCTCCACCTTCAGGTCGACCATCGTGGTAGAACAGGTCCCTAGCTTGGGTTGAAAAAGATCCTGAAATTTAAAGAGTAGACATTTCAAATCATCATCAGTCACCTTGTATAACAGTAGTTGCTTTAAATTAAAGGTCAATAAGTTGAGTTCTTTTAGAATGTCTCTACCCAACCGTGGGCTTGTACCTTCTTTAACTATAAGGAATACATTTAAACTCATTTTCATTCATCTCTTTAGTAACTTTGCGCTGTACCTCCCCAATGCGATTAATTAGCCCTTTATCGTATGTTCTTATATTTAACACTTGTGGGATGCACGTTCATATTCAATAATTTTTTCTGAACATATTCGGGGATTACCAACAGACCACTCCCTGTATCTATCTCAAAATCAAAAACCACCCCTTCTAGGGCTTTACCAGCAAAGCTTTACGAGCCAAGGCTCCAGTCCCCACTTTGGCTTTAAATTAAACAGGCACCTCCTCACTCTCGTCTAAACTGTTAACCCAAACGCTTTTGGATTTAAACACCACCACAAGGTGTCACACATTGTTGCATATTTTACATTTGTAACCTTTGTATTTGCGCATACTGAACTTATGGTCCAACTTTCCACACGTGAAACACTTGGGGACTGATTTCCCTTCCAGCCTTTTCTTCTCACTCCTCTCATTTTCGCATTCCACTCCACGGTGACCCCCTCCTTTCACATTGCCTCCATGCCGTCTCGGACCTGGGCAAGATGTCGCGACGAATCTGTGCCATGGACCGTGATCTCCTTCAAGCTGGCTTCTCGTTTCAGAGCAATTTCCACCAATTCGGTCAGTTGTATCGTAGGACTTTCCTCGCACAGCCTATCTAATATTGGTCCTCTTTTAAGTCCCGTAATGAAAACTCATCTCTCACTTTATTGTCCTACTGCTGCCCGAACTTGAATAGGATGGCAGCGTTCTAAACTTTCGCGAACCAGTCACTGACTGCTTCATCCTTGCAATACTTACTCCACTGCCTTTTGGAATAATGCACAGGTTGGCTTAATACCATATGGTAATCTGTTATACTCAAATACCCCGCAATTCGTAGAACATTACCCTTTGCCTGAAAATACTTACTTGCTGTGATAAAAACTTCTCTAACTTCGCACAAAGTTGGTCGTAAGACAACGTGCTTGGCAAAGTGGGGTCACAATTGTCCTGCAATGTGGCATACACCTTTTGTCCTATTACCATCAAAAGTACTGCCTCTTTTCTCTTATCATCAATGCCGTTTGCGGTGATATATTGGTCCAATCTTTCCTTATAGATGTACCCAAGGCTCTGACACTTCGAATTGAAGAGATGCCTTCAGATGTAACTTTGTAGAATTTTTTCATGATGAGAATAGAAAGAAATATTTGGTATATTCCACAATATTTTATTTACCGGTTGCGGTTTCAATGTCAGAGCGTCATAATCATGGTGACCGAAGTAATGGGTCTTAGGTACCGAGCGGCTATATATACAAAAGTAGCCCGTGGTGTGGGGGGAATGGATTGGACGGAGTGGGGGGAGGGAGGGACTCATGCACATTTTTGGAATCGGATGGGGGTGGGTTAGTCACTTGAGTTTTAGAGAACAGAGGGATGGCAAACATTTCGCTATACCTGATGCCAGCACCACCATGGCCACTCTTGAAAATACAAACATATACCATAAAATCGAAGATGGCAGAGTGTTTACATGCACGGAATCAAAAATTGCAAGAACTAACTCGTTTGATACATAAAATGTGGAGTATTATCCGGAAAATATGAGGCTAATTGATGAAAAATAATATCGGAGTGTTTAACTACTCGGAGGAAAAAATTCAAGAATGTGCGCGTGTGGTACATAAAATGCGAAGTAATACTCGGAAAACATTTGGGTAACTAGTTAAAGATGTAGTAATACATAATTCTTAAATGACATAGCAGTTCAGTGACATATTTTGTATTTGTATTAGCAATATACCTAGCAAGAAATGGCTAACTTTTATTAATAACTACTGAAATATGTCGAAAAGGGGATGGCTAACAATCGTATATACCTTGGTGACGATATGTTTTCAGTGATGGCATTCACTTCTGTATACCTACTAATTTGTGAGGGATAAAATTACCTGGTAAAAGATCCACGTGAAAGCATACATTTGTTGAAGAACCCAGGGCATTATTTGTTGACAGGGATGGCAAACATTTAGATATACCTGTGGAAATCTAATGGTATAGATGGCAAACAAAAATATATACCTCAACCAAACTTTATCTGAGTGAAAGCATACATTTGTTGAATAACCTAGGGCATTATTATTTGACAGGGATGGCAAACATTAACATAACCTGGGGAAATCTAATGCTATAGATGGCAAACAATCATGTAAACATCAACAACGAATTATCTGAGTGAAGGCATACCCTTTTTGAAGAGCCAAGGGCATGATTATTTGACAGGGATGAAAACTTTTTAATATACCTGGTTAAAGGTCTCAGGATTGAGGATATGGCAAGCAATCTTTTATATCCCAAGACAGGAATTGGTTTTACGGATACCATAAGTCAAATAATAACTAATGCATCCGTTTTTGACAGTGAAGGCAAGCTTTTTACATATACCTGGTTATAGATCTCATGATAGAGATGGGAAACAATCATGTGTACCGTAGGAAATGAATTGTTTTGATGGATGTCATAGGTTCTTTAATAACTACTGCATTAGTATTTGACAGGTAAGGCAAGCTTTTACATATACCTGGTTAAAGAGCTCATGATAGAGATGGGAAACTTATCATATATACCCCATGTAACGAATAGTTTTGAGGGATGACATATATTTATTGAAACCTAAAGCGTGATCAGTATTGGAGAGGGATAGCAAACTTTTACATGTACCTGGTAAACCATCTCATGAGAGGGACGGTGATCAATCATATAGCTACTCCAATAAATGCAAGACAAGTAATGTATTTTCTAGTTTCTCAGATATCTTATCTGAGATATCTTTCTCTTATCATATATACCCCATGTAATGCATAGTTTTGAGGGATGACATATATTTATTGAAACCTAAAGCATGATCAGTATTGGAGAGGGATAGCAAACTTTTACATGTACCTGGTAAACCATCTCATGAGAGGGATGGTGATCAATCATATAGCTACTCCAATAAATGCAAGACAAGTTATGTATTTTCTAGTTTCTCAGATAGCATTACATTCATGAAATAACGAAGTAGAAGGTAATTGCTAATGGTAATTTGAATGACTTCAGTTTTGTTAATTACTAGCAATTACATTCTCTTGAACATTATATAACCGAAGTCATTAAACATTGATTGGCATTGAAAGATCATAATAATAATGTGCCAGTTTTAAATTTTATAAGATTTGAAGATTTTCCTCTTGGGAAAGTCAACTTGCAGTATTATTGATCAATGCTTATCTCGAGTAAAAGACTCAGTTTCTGAAAATCTCCATCAAAAATTTTAAAATCAAGGCTTTGCTGTAAAACAACCAAGCTCGTTGTCATTCTCAATCCCAAGTAGCAAAACTGCATGAATAAAATATTTTAAAATATGTTGAAAAATAATATTTAAATATTTTAAACAGTTTTAAAATAATTTTCTCTATATTGTTCTGGAGTTTCAAATATTTTTCCATACTCTGCTTCATTACAGCTTCCTCCATTCTGACCCATCCTTGCAAATCTATTTTGCCTCAACGTACCCCTATATGATTTGGTTCATACTCACCCTACAGTTCTCAAGACTCCTAATTTATTTCTTCTCTCCAACCATGACTATCTCAGTCTACTCCTACCTCTCACACCATTCATTTGGCTCTTATATATCTGTTTCATTATTTGACTCTCATCCATTCTCTCAACACAGCCAAACCAACGAAGCACACTCCTCTCATATATCCATTACTGGAGCATCCAACCCACATCCTTTATGACCCACTCCTTCCTAATCTATTGATCCTACTTTTGACACAAACACTCCTCAGACATCTCAGACCCACGGCATGTACCCTATTCTTATTTCTCCCCTGACACATACTCGTATTTCAATACCACATATCAAAGTGAGAAGTACACCTCTTTGTACAGCGATTCTCGCTTCCTAAGACAAACACTCATTCCTTGATATGCTCCACATACCACCTACCATTTTCTATCCAGTGTTTGCACACCTCTTTATTTCCACACATATCCCTCCATATATCTCAAACATCTTATCTAAGTACTACACTAAATCTTCCACATCATTATTTGAAAATGATTTTCTGACTAGTTGCAATTAGGTTATACTCTTCTATGGTAATCTATCATAATGCTGTCCTATGCTGAAATTAAATCTCTTATGCAAAATTTCTTGATAGAACAAGAAACATATCACTGATGCAATCACATGCTACAGTGTTCATTACATCATCACCTGTGACAGACATATCAGGCTACATTAATCAGCACTACACATTCCCAACAAAAAAAGCCAAATTGTGTACTGTCAGTACTATTAAAGTCTGATGATCTGATTTTGGTGAGCAAATTTGTTTTCTTATAGTGCATAAGATATAAGGAGAGCTCCAGAAATAGTTTAATAAAAATTCTAAAATAATTTTATGATCCTGAAAAATAGTGTAATATAGTTTTATGCTTATTTCTCCTTTTCCAGTACAAATAATATGGTAAAAAAAATTACAATATTTTTACATTCCCAGTCAACACATATGAGTCACGCATGAATTCGTAAATAGCTCTCACGAATGTGTAGGAGCCATCCAAGAAAATTCGAAATGAATTCATAATGGTGTCACCATGAAGTCATATGCACACCTAAACGAGGCATACTCGAGGGCTTTCAAAGCTCTTTTAGGGTCGTATTCATAGTCAAGACTTAATCAAGTCCCTTAACAAAGTGACTCTTTAGAGTAAAGACACTCTTTACGATAAGTGTGTTTCATAGACGTCTTAAGTGTTACACTTTGTGAAGTGTGTCTTTAGCCACCGGACCTCTGATTTCAAAATAAAATCTAGCGTGGTGGCAATTATGTTTGCGAAAAAACTGACATGCGAATCTGAAAAAGATGACGAATGGTAAATAAAAAGCGAATGGTTCCAGCATGAAGTTGATGAAGTGTATATAAATACTCCATTATTATAATATCCATAGGTCCGTGGAAAGTTGTTGGCGATCTTTAACGTCAATATAATTTTTTCTTTCTTTACTAAGAGTTCTCTCCGTATTTTATTTTATGTATGATATCAGCTTTTAGGGTAGGTCTCATGGGGTAGGTGTAGATTTCTTTTCTTTTACGTTAGGTATATTGGCATCAGCATTTGTTACTTATAATTTTCATTTTAAATAATATTAAGGGTTTGGAGCTGAGGAAGGTGCCTTTATGTAACTATTTCATTCCAACTTTATCACAGTTACCTATGGTTTTAAATTTTCTAATAGTGCATCATTCTTTTTATAGTTTGAATATTTCGTCTTCGTTTAAATTCATAAATTCGCGTAGAGTATCCTATCGTTTTGTTTCGATAATCATTGTTAGGTAGTAAAGCTTTTTGATTAACTAGGTTTCATATGGGCCATATCTAGTATACTAGGTAAATGATATTTTAATGTTTCGTAGCTATGTTAGGATTTATCATTATCTGTAACTGTTAGGTTTCGATCTAAAAACAGATCGTAAGAGATTGCAAAAACTGAACAAATTATGAAAGGGAGGCCCTGATGGAGCTAACCATGATTAAGGATCGGACTCATTAGTAACTGATATGGTTGAATAATAACCTGATAACTTAAATCCATGCGAAACATTTTGTGAAGAATAAAAAGCGTCCGCCTCGCTAGCCTACCTCCGCCAAAGAAAATCTTCGTGAGCGGAAGTTAATCAAAGAACAGTTCAATGCTTTAAATGTAATTGACTATCAAGTAATATTAATTGTCATATGCTACTAGTATTATAAACAACGGTTGAAATGTAAACACGAACATTCGAGGATTCGAATTAATTACATTTCCTAAATGAACTTCATTTTCATGTATATAGATATATACCTGTGTCGTAATATCGTAAGTAGTCGAATTAGCGGCGGCACCGGCATAGCACTATTTTTTACTCGTTCTAAGTCGTCGGCAAACATTTCTACGGCGACAACTTTTGGAAACCGATAACACCCTAATGAATCCTTCCTCCCGATAACGCTCCATATCCCTTATGTATCATCGGGGGTAATTCATTACTATAAATTCCGTCCATTCCGCGTTTTCTACCCATTCCGCAAGATTTTCAAGTCCGTCAATGCCAATCGCAGCCATTTTGCTTTCCAGCGCTCCTACTTTAGGGGCTAAAGTGAGCTCGGAGCCAGTCTTTAGCGTAAAGTGACTCTTTAGCAAAATTTGGTCAGAAGTGACGTCCATGAAATGCGGAAAGGTCCCTTTAGCCCATCTAAAGGCTACTTTAGCGTAAAGTCTTGACTATGAATATGACCCTTAGAGCTCATTCATGAGGTCATTTAAGACTTCTGTGAGAGATCTAACGTGACGTGGACGCAAATGTGGCGCTACCATGTGCGAGCTTATGGAACTACCAGGAAACCATGAATTGGACCCACTTCATAATTATTCCGATAGATGGCTCTAAACTCGTCGATAAGTACGGCGGGTTGCCGACTCTACCCCATTTGCTAATTTTACAGGAATACCTACATTATTGTATTTCAAAATACCTTACGCGCACTAAGTAAAAGAACAAGGTACCTACATGAAAACTATATGACTTGCAAGACATACACAAATACATTGAAATTGAGGTGCAATTGGAAGTATGGATCAACATAAGTAGCAACAACAACTTACAAGTTTATTACTACCATTCGTTTATTTCACGAAGACAGTGGATTACACTGAATAGATGAGGCATGAATATGTAAGACAACTGTAAACAAAGTATTCATACACCACTCACCTCATCCCACTGCTCCCAAACACATGTCGAGTCTTAAGAAAAAACAAATGTAAACTGTACCCATTAGCACTCACTACAAACAGTAGTCGAACAAAATGTAAAGCCACGATACAACAGTGCGAAACTGAGAAACCTACTCACAACTTATTTGAAAGACCAGGAATAAATGTAATATTAAAATATATATGCAAACAGTATCCACTTGAACACACTAGTTACAGATGTACCTAAACCTATATGAACACCTTAATCACTCCCGAAGCAAATAATAACGAAAATCTGGCAATGTTCTGCTGATAACTATATAAAAGCAGTTTAGTTCACCGCAAACTGATGGATGGTATCAAATTGGGAAATAAAGGAACACCACACTGGCACTACCTATCACTGATCACAGATGTTCACAAGAGATACATATATCAGCGTTGAGTAGATCCCGAGGTTTGCAAGATGAAGCGGCGTCAGCCGACCTGCAAGGTAAACAAGAAATCTTTTGTAACCTAGAATATGAATGGCACAGTATTCAACTATCACTTCAATATCTGCATGAAATATAATATTCAATATCATAATTTATCTCATACACAAATTAGACAACAATTAGAAAAATAAGGGTTTGCAGTTAATTAAACGAACAAAACACGCCAAAACATATGTCATTACGCAATAATAATGCCCAATAGAGGATTATATGCGGCCATGAAACGTGCCTCATCACCGCAAGTCTTTTAGCGTTGAAGGAGTAGAAAAATTATTCATGGCCTCGGAATAAAGGTAATTTTCCCAAAAATAATACATTATGTTCATTAAATCGGAAACAAACACACGAAAACAACTCAGAGAACAAACACGCGACGACTTCAGCGAACAAATTTGTTCACTAGTGTTAACACTATTTTTTCACTCTTCTTTCTCCACTCCCACAACTATATTAAAACCCCACTTTATGCTAACATTAGAGCAAATATATATGAATGTAAAACTATCAGATAATTAAGATACATGCCATTATATTAGCGTAACATAGTGGAAACTTACCGATGGCTTGATGAAACTTTAATTTGTAATTCCCATGTTGGCGTACAAGTTTTGGATCTTCTTCACCCTGGAGGAATATCCATGACCAAGGCCAAGTCGCGCATTAAGCACCGTTTTCAAATATATTGAGTATATCCATCGATAAACGACGCAAAATAAATTATTAAACACTCTCACCCGCATAAAAGCACGTTGAACTTCGGCATAGCCAACCGGAGCAGGGGAATCGGAATTCGTTATTCTTCTATTTATTCAGGCCTCGTGTGTGTGAACTCTCTCGGAATTCATCCATAGGAGCTCGTAAACACCCTCAAGGATAGAGGTCTTCAAGTTCTCATTCATCTGACGTCATGATGTGTGAGGACTAAAAGACCTCGTCATGTCTCTTAATGCTGAGTCGTAAAGGGGTCTTACGAATGAGTTCATAAAAGACGTCATTACGAACCCTGTGTTGACTGGGTTACCTTCTAAGGGTGCAAAAATAATTTATAAGACATGAATATCACACTTAGTCATTGGTCTTAAATACAAGTACTTAAAAATTAAAACTGTAAAGAACAGAGTATTAGCTCATTTTGATCGCGAACTAAATTACAGCTCGACTTAACAACTCATACAGTAACCCTCGATAATACATAGTCAGTGGGTCCGGAAAATCGGGTCTTCGTTATTTCGAACATGTTTGTAAAATCGTGAAAACAAATCTTTTTTCTCTAAGTTAGTGCATAAGATATAAGTAGAGCTCTAGAAATAGTATGCTCATGAGTATATTAGAATATTCCTGGCATATTATCAGAACTTAACGGAAATATTAATGCCAGAAATAGTTTTATAAAAATACAAAATTAATTTTATCATGCAGAAATAGTGTTTAACTACTCGTACAGTAAACCCTCATTAATACGAAATGAGCGGGACCAGAAAATACGAATTTCATCATTACGATCTTCTTAATTTAGAACTTAAAATAAAATCATTATAAAAATTCTTTTTTTCTCTAATTTTGTTGTCTTCGGCAGCATTGTCTTCCACTCAGCAACCGAAGCAGTTTTAATCAGCCACCGGCAGTGCCCCCCAGGGTTGCAAGGAAGAAGCGGAAAGCACGTCACATACGTTCTCTGTCGCCATCCGCACACCACCTTACCGCCTTCTATTCTTGCAAGACATATTAAGATAAGCCCACAACTGGGACCTTCCTTCTCCTCAATCTAACCTTTTCCCCCACGCACCATACACCCAAACTCCCCAGTCCCCCAGTCGTCATTATACTTACCCCCAGCTACACAACCCGTCCAAATTTCCTATTGGAATCACCCACCCACACTCACCCACTCCATGCTACAATATTTGGGGGCGGACAGCCCCTTCATGGAGATCAGATCTGAGCTAGGATTGTCCGTCGTAATGGATGAGGTAGGGTTCACGGAGAATTTGAACTGACAAAAAGGCCTGGGAATCTTCCACTAGGAACTGCCGCCGTGAAGAAGTGGCAATAAATCGACTAAGGATATGCCACTGTGCCCTAACCAACGCCTACCTCTTCACTAAAGAGCAAATACCGCCACTGTGTAATATGTGCGACTCTCCGTTATCGGTGAAACACCTTCTGACGGAATTTGCAAGGTATTATAATTATTGTGACATTTTCCGAATAAGGGGCGAATTACACCAAATACTTGGTGACGATCCTGACAGTATTACGCGTGTACTAAAGTTCTTGACCCTATCTGGTCTCATAAATATAATATAATGAATTATACTAGTATTAATTCTTTGCAATTAACTATTCTTCGTATACTTGTATTGTAACGGTCCCCGGCCGGCCCCGGATTAAATTTTGGGCCGGGAGAAACATGTACACTCAAAACCTTCGCGAATCCCTCCCGCACGAGATCCACGGGGAAAACCTGCGTCACCTTAGACAAAAGAAAGACCCCTTTAAAAGAGGATAAGCGGGGGGTTCCAGACCTTGTTCAATTTTCCATATTCCCTGGCTTTACCGCCGGGGCAGGGCGCATTGAGGGTAAAAGGGATGTGGCAGGGGGTGATAGGGAATCTTGCCTCTCGACCCGTGGATACGGATGAAACTCACCCACATTCCCATTCATTTAACCACAGATTATTATTTCAGAAACCGGCATATTTTACAAAATATAATAACCCTCTTAAAATTAGTGAATAATGAACGAATGAAATGAATTTGTGAGGCATTAATGGCAAAATGATGACAAAAGATGGCAAAAGGTTGCAGATCAACTAATTAACTTTCTCAAGAAATACAACATAATCACACCAAACCAATACGGATATCAACACCACAAAAGTACTAAAATGTTACTTGAAGACTTCAGCGAGAACGTTCGCTCTAAACTAAACAAAAACTACTCCGTTCTCGCAGTCTTTATCGATTTCCGAAAAGCCTTCGATACTATCGATATTCACATACTGTTGAACAAGTTGGAACGGGCTGGTATCCGCGGACCGCCGATGAACTGGATAAAATCCTACCTTACCAATAGAAAATTAACTGTAAAAATTCTCGATCACTTCAGTGTAATGAAAACTATTCAATCTGGAGTTCCCCAGGGTTCAATATTAGGACCAATTCTGTTTATAATATATATAAATGACATTATTCAACATATTAGAAACTGCAAGATTTTTATGTATGCAGACGACATTGCATTACTATCCACAAGTAGATGTTTTGAGGTGGCCCAGCGGAAACTAAAATACGATTTGTATTCCTTGCAGTTATGGTGCCACGATAATAAAATAATCATTAATAATAATAAGACATACTCCTTGCAGTTTTTAAATGTGAAGGAAAAAAGGCAAACCTTAGACCTCACACTACACACACACCTTTGTTTACACTCCAACCAGGGTGGCCAACCGAGAAATACGTGCAATAAGTACTTTTCGTGTGCAAAAATTACCCAGGTTAAACACCTAAAATACTTGGGAATAGTTTTAGATGAAAAATTTAGTTTTAGTAATCATATTAGCTATATATGTGACAAACTAAGGTGTATTTTGTTTCAAATGTCGCACCTCAAGCACTATTTGCCTAATGAGTTGCAAAAATTAATGTATCAAGGCTTAGCTGAGGCCGTAATACGTTATGGTTTGACGATTTGGGGTAGCACAAACTCCACCTTGCTGAATAAGGTTATGACTTTACAAAATAAAATTGTTGCGCATATGATGGTCAAGGAAAACAATGTGAGAGAAGTATATAAGAATCAAAGTCTGTTACCATTAAAAGAATTGTATAAATATGTGTTAATTTGTGACAACTTCTTTGACAGCAAATTTATAAAGCGACGTGTGATTAATACTGACATGCAACTGCGGCGAATAAATAAGTTGTCTGTACCTAAGTATTTTAACCTCCGTGGCAAGAGAACTTTGGCACATGTAGTCCCTGTGTTGTTAAACAACTTACCTATGTCAATGCATGATATTAATAGCATATCTATTCTTAAAAAATCACTAAAAGAATGGCTCATTGGCTAATACTGTTAAGTTCTTTGTTGTCCAAAACGCTACACAGCAATAAAAAAAAAAAATATATTTTCACTAAAGGCACCTGCTGACAAGCCACTTTGGCTTAGCAGGACCTTAACTGCATTGTTATTTTTTTATTATTATTTATAAATTATTATTTATTTATAATAAAATTTGGCACAATTCTTTTTTGTCATGAAATATCGTAAAAGAGTTTTTTTTGTAATACGATTTGTTTGGAATTAATCATACCCAACCGAAGTTTTTGCTTTTTAAATTTGTGTTGGTGAACTGCAATACTTGTGATAAAAAAAAAAAAAACAATGACACAAAAAAGTAGGTAGCACCGCCATAGGCGGCGGGCAAGCAACAACAATTTTGATTCTCTTACGAATCAGAGGGATGTAATTATTAGTCCTTCCTGTTTTTCTTTTTTTTTGCACTTGGTTCTCACTAGCGAGATCAATGACTTAGTTCACACGTTGACAGGGGACAGGAGGTATTCGTAAATGAAAGACTGTGCTGTAGCCAGAAAAAGGGGGAGGGTGTTTGGAGTATTCGTCGGGCGGCGACGACCTTACGTGTCCGCAGCGACTGTAGCCTCGGCCTGGAGATATCGGTAATAGTGGCTCTCCGACTGCACGCTCCTCCACATCAGGATCGGAGCGGCGTCTGGCACACGATGCCCTGCATTCTCCGCCTGGCCGTGCTTCCTTCAGGGTGGGGGTGTCCTTTGTCATTGACCGTGAGTGGCAAATCAACGACCACGCAATGCTGGTAGCACAGTTTCTTCCCCTCGAGGTCTTCTCCCGAATGTCCGATCTTTCAATCTGCGAACATGCGTACGTCACAACGGGCATAGGCTCCGCCCGCTAACGTGTTTAGTCAAGAAGGCATCCCTTTTACTTTCCTGCCGCTCGCCTTTATACCCTTCTAATTGACGGGGTGGGGGTTTCAATTCGTCGTTGGTTGGTAAAAATCCAACTTCACTCGTTTGTTGTTTCTCACTCACTCCATTGACCTTGACGGCCGCACACCGAACACCACACTCATCCTCAAACATACCTTCGCACCCTTCTCCACGGGACGAGTTTAGAGGGGGTGGGATAAGGATATGGTCGGGTCGAGGAAGGTTGGAAAGAAAAAAAATCAAGTGAGGGAATAGGAGGTGTAATGGAGCAAACCATTACAGTATGTGCATATATATGCATTTATATATAAAAATGGAAATGGTAACTGAACGTCTGTAAGGTGGTGCATTATGACCCTAGCCGTCGAAGCACCCTAAAAAACCAATTTTACTACTAGGAATCACTAAGATATAAAACATTTAGACTACATTTTCATCTTCAAAATTAATGTTGCGTTTTCGCAACGTTGGGAAGAAATGGGTTAAAATGAATAAAACAATCAGCTTTTGTAGATACGTATATTTTCGTCGAAAACCAATGTTTTTTACATTTAGAATGCAGTTACTTTAAATACATTCACGTAACAAACATAGCATGGCCTTTGGTGTCGACACGGCCTAAAATTTTAAACATTCCTACATGTGTTTCAAATACAACGTCATTCCGTGTAGACTAATGTCACACATCGTGATATGGCTGTTGTTACTTCTTAGTAATCATACCGACGTATTGGCACCCACAAATTATTATTTTGTATTTCACGAAGCAGCAACTTATGCTACTTGAGAGTTTCAATTACTCTACAAGGCATAATTACATTCTCGGTAAAGGGAAGAGTCTGCTTTGATAGTCATTTGTGGGATAACGCATTCCGCGCATGGAAAATAGAAGCTCTAGCGCAAAAAAGATAGCAGAAAGCAGAATACCCCCGGCCCATAGCGATAAACTGCTGAAGAAATACTTAAGAGGTAAAGCGGTGAAATTTGGCAATTTATTATGCCCAATCCCGCGCGTAAATGACACGGGACCATTTTTTCCATGTGCCTTCCGGGAAAGCCATAACTGTTGGTGTCCTGTGCATGTCAACATTCCAATCGCACGATTGAATGCTGGAAGAAGTACGCTGTTTTTTAGGACCCAAGCGTGGCCAGTTGGTAGAATCTCAGCGTTGCCTAGGCGAAGATGCGGCGCTGCCTCGTGATGACCTCTTTCATTGAAGATGCGATGCAGCCCCCACTGAAAAATAGAGTTCTCTCCAAGGATTGCAGTCGGTGGAAAACACCCCCGTGTCTTTGCCATAATGTCCACGCAGTGCTCTATTGTGGAAAATATTTGTATCTTTTCTCCGGTTGTGCGGTATACAGGATCGGGCGATGAAAGTAACCCGCGTACAGCGAATAGTGAACTCTTGGAGGCAATTATCTTGTAGTTACGCGAGAGTAAGTGATCCATCGAGCAGGGGTCGTGTACAGAGGCAGGATTTACTATTGATGACTCCAGCTTAGTTGAGTAGATCGATATAATAAGAAATGAGAACCAGCTCCAACTCAAGAGAAGCAGACGAGTAGCACGGTTTAGGCGTACAGGCGCCGGTATGGGGAACCACTGGCCTAGCAGAAAATTCCCGGTAGAACGCATTTCTCCTGCAAGGTATCGACCAAACCTACCGAAAGCGTAAAGGATGAATGAAGTAATGATCCAAGCTATACCTAAACTAAGCCATAAAACCGTAGAAAATGGGCGATTTAACACAATTGCAAGTTCCTCTGAATGGAAGAAAGCAAAATTAACAGCATCTCGGAAGAATATTTGTGTGAAATGCCCCTTATCGGCCCGATCATAGGTTAAAGATATTGCCCCTAATGCCATATCGGCCTCACTGTGAGGTAATGTTGAAATTAAATTGTCCCACACATTAAGAGCAGCAGTCAGCCCTATTTGGCTCTCACTAGTGCTCGCAAAATCAATTAAAAGAGTTGTGAAGTTAAGGCTGCGACCAACCTCTGTCAACATTGTTCCTTCCTTCCCATTTAGGTTGCTGATGCACATGTTAACTCTATCTTTTGAGGATGGCCTGGGAACAATTTTTATATTATTGCATTCAACCATTGGTGGCATGGACAGGTAATGCACAATTAATGTATGACCATAGAAATCTTTGAAGTTTTTTGGAAATAGTTTGGAAAACTGATAGCATTCTTGTTTTTTGGAGTCGCTACTATTATGGACGTCAATAAGCTGTAAGCTCCCTGTTTTTCCTCCGCAATAATAGCACGTTTGGTAGAGTTCCAAACCCGACTTCGTGGGAGTTATGAACACGACATTAGTGAAGCGCGAAAGATTGCCGTATCGTTTCCAGAACGAATATTTTCCAATCGATTCTTGCCGCCTGAGATAATGTTTAGGTAAAATGAAAAGTGCCTTATCATATGGCCGAACATTGTCGGATATGTCAAAAAAATGGTGAAATGTTTGGGGTTGGTGGAGTAGGACAATGTTTAAGTATTGAAAACCCGAAGGACGACGAGTAAAAATAGGTAAATGTGAATAATCTATCACAAGCCTCTCAGAATTATCACTTTGATATAGTATCTGTCGTGAAAGTAAATCGTAGTCGAGGAAATCAGGCCATGTCTCCATAGAATCCGGCTTTTCCACATGGAATATGAATCGACGATTCTCTGCAGGGAGGCATGAAACCGCTCCCTCCAAGAACGAGTTGATATGACTGAGTCTTTCGTCGTGTGGTGTCTTGCGTATGCGGATCAGTGCAGGTGAGAGGCTAAATTCAGCCAGCAAAAACAGAAATATTCTCCAGAATTTAGACATGCCCACTGATGGGAATCGGCGAATTGAAGAGGTAGATGTGGCTCTCAACGATAATATCAGCGGTATCCTTATTGAAACACTCTCCCTTTGGAGTTGTAGAACTACTTTTCTTGTACAATCAACTCCACAGTTCCTCCAATATGACCGTACGTAACTTGTTTAGGTGAATCAGCCGCTCGGGAGCCTGGCGAAAAAGAAAAATTAAATATGTACACATACTTCACATGAAGAGCTTGCACACTCTTGAAGAAACTATTGACTATTACACCACAAGAGGTGGTTGTTAGTTTTTGTCTTGCGAGAATCACTGCAGTAGAATTTCAGCGATGGGGTCGTTTACCATATTTTTTTTATTGCCGAATCTGATAGTTTGTAAAATAAAAAGACCCATATTTTTCCGTTTTTTGATCCGTCAATTATTTCCCGAGTTATAAGCGGCGAAAAACTGATGTTTTTAACCCTTTCGGAAAAGTGGGCGTGGTGCAACCTCTGACGTATATAATAATAATAATAACGTTTATTATGTTCAAGGATTTACATCCCCTATGAACAGTGGTAAGTAAGAAATGTTACAATAGAGCTCACAGTGTGATATTATAACAAAAAAAACTAAGGGTTCGATAGAATATTACAAAAAAACATTGAGTACTAAGTGACTTTTGTTTGAGGTATGACAATTTTGTTTTTTTTGGTCAGCGAGAGAAAGACAACATAGGCAGTAATAATAAACATAAGCTAAATACAATAAAATTGATTACTCAAAATATAGAACATCACTTGGTAGATAGAACAAAACAAAACAAGAGATTTTCCTTTGAATATTACAAATAAAGTGATTTTTCTTTCAGTAGTTTTAAGAGTTTCCTCTTGAATATGTTCAAGGATGGAGAGTCTTTGATATTTTTGGGGAGGTTGTTCCATATATGCGATCCTACAACTGTGACAGAATTTTGATAAGTCGTGGATCTAATTTGGGGCCCATAAAGATAATTAGGATCCATCCTAGTTACTACATTAAGGGACTTTACCTTAATTGGATAAAATTCAACTAAATAATGGGGTTCATTGTGTTTAAAGAGGGAGTACATGAAACAGGCCATCATGAATTTGCGCCTTGTTTTTAGATCAAGCCAAGAGAGCTTATCGAGGTAGGGAGAAATATGATCCTCCCTCCGCAGATCGAAGACGTACCTGACACAAGAATTTAAGAGACGCTGGAGCTTGATATTGAGTTCCTCCGTTAAATCATGAAATACCAAGTTGCAGTAATCGAAATGTGGAAAAATAAGGGAGGAAATCAGCCGTGTCCTAATATAGGTGGGCAGCAGGGTTTTGTGTAATTTCAGCTGATGAAGGATTGCATTAACCCTATTGGCTACACTCATTATGTGTTCCTTCCATGACAACTTATATGTTATCGTAACACCTAAATCTTTTACACTGTTGGAGTAGGGAACACTAGTATTTTGCACCTTTATCGTGGGCAGCGTAACAAGGTTGAGTTTAGCAATGACCCTGGAATTTCCGATGATCATAGCTTTTGTTTTGTTACTGTTTAATAGAAGATAATTTTCCTGAGCCCACAAACTGATGGCAGGAACGTCATCATTCACCTTATTTATCGTTTCCATGAGGTCTTTTGGGTAACAATGGCAATAGATTTGTAGATCGTCAGCATACATCATATACTTACAGTTTGAAATACAGTTTGGGAGATCGCGAACATATAATGAAAACAATAGTGGACCAAGCACCGACCCTTGTGGTACACCACATGAAATAGGAAGCCATTTTGACCGGTTTCCAAGAGAGTCTTTCACTGACTGCCGTCGCCCATGTAAGTACGAAAAGAACCAATTTAGGGAGGAACAGGAAAAATTCAGATTTTTCATTTTTTGAAGTAATAGTGCATGATTTACGCGGTCAAATGCTTTGCTAAAATCAAATAGTACCAGGATAGTTAACAGTTGTTTGTCCATGGCGTATCTTATGTCGTCTGTGACTTTAATGAGAGTGGACTGCGTTGAAAAGTTCTTACGAAAACCAGATTGGAATGGGTCAAACAGTTTGTTTGTTGTATATCGACTTCGTCCAATCACAACTGAGCCCGCGAAGCTACTTTGCTTTATCACAATGGGGGGGGGGCACAGCTGACTCGGCCAATGGGATCGATTGCGTCAGCATCTGTGCGAGCAGACCTTCCGAGAACCCCCCTCCACTCCCTTCCCCTCCCCTAAAAGCAGTCAAGGACGGGAGGAAACTGACGTTAATGTTATCACAGCAGCATTTTCGATGGGCGTCACCTTTTGCTTATTTTAATTTTTTATTTATAAGTGAAAGGTTGTGGTTAGAAGATTAATTTTTTCACTAAAATTCTTTTTTCGTTTCCATCTTATGATTTCGTGTGCAAAATTGCGATTTCGGTTCCGAGTAAACGCCCCCATTATTTATGGAAACTATGGTCACCCCTGCTTGTCGTAAAAGGCAACTAAAAGGGCGGGGAGACAACCCCGAAAACAAACTCAGAGCCAGCAAGGGTTGAACCCGGACAGTCGTGTGGGTCAACTGTCTGTGTGCGGTCAAACCACCTGGCCTGCGATCCACCCTCATGTTTGCCGTGTACGGGTACCGTAAGGTGAAGAAGGGGATCCAGGGGTAAGGTCCGTGGTTCCCAGCCGGGTGTCGGATGCCCGGTATGGACTACGGGCCAATATCCCTCTTTGGCCCCGGATTCGCTGTAAACGGGCGGTCGGGAGCTAGCCACTCCCGGTCAATCGGCTTCCGTGGTGTTGTGCTTTATGGTAGCGAGTGCTAGAAAGGTGGGGGCTGCGTAGGGAGGTCGGAGGTGCTCGGGTTGGTGGACCCGTGCATCGATGCCCAACTCGAAACAGGCAACAACCTCCAGGGTGCTACATCCCCTCGGGTAGCCCTGGCGACCGCGCCGGCTTGCGGCGCGGCGGCGTCCCGAATGTGTGGTTCCGTGGTGGGTCGGGAGCTCGGGGGACGAAGGTCTTAGGCGCATGGCCGATAAACATTTACCACCACCTAAAAGATTCCACCCATATAAGGCTGGAGGAGAAAAAGTCTTTGCCGCGTGTCAGCGGTTTCTGATAATGAAGAAAAAAGTGTCTCCCTTCTTAATTAGCAAAGCGTCAACAGTACCAGGAAATTTGACATCAGTAAAAAAGCTTAGGGATGGCACGTTACTAATTAAAACGGCAAACAACGCTCAATGTGCGAAGCTTCTGAAGATGGAGAAACTACGCGATATCCCAGTGAAAGTAGAGGTACACTCCGCATTAAATACCTGCCGTAGAGTTATTAAAACTACGACCTCCTCTATGTCGAGACCGACGAAACCAAGAGAGAGATGGCGCCTATAGGGTTTATTGACTGTCGTCACTTAAGAGTCAAAGCGGAACGGCGAATTAATTAACACTACATCCGTCATCCTTACGTCCTCCCTGGACAGGTTTTCAGACAAGGTTTCTGTGGGATACGAATCGTGTCCAGTGCGACCATTTATTCCCACCTTATGAGGTGTTTTAAATGCCAACGATTCGGCCATATCGTCTCAAGATGCGCTAACAGTAACAGCTGTCCAACCTGAGGAAAATAAAAGTATGAGGAGAAAGACTGTATATCGGACCCAAATTGTGTAAACTGCGATGGCGCACACCCGGCATACTTTCGGAAGTTTCCTAAGCTACAGGAAACGAAAAATAATGAAAATAAAAACGGTTGAAAAGATCCCTTATTTTGAAGCGCGGAAGAAGAACTTGGCGCTAGCTGCCCCTAACTTCTCCCGTTTCTACGCTGCCGTAGTACCCACTCCCGTGCCAAGGGTCAGTATCTCTACACAGACAGACAATCTCTACACAGACGGACAGTAAAAAACAAGGTAATACCTCAGTCAAACCGGATAAGGAGTCTAAACCGGCTGTAGGGACGAATGTTCCAAACAAAGTCGGCTACCCTAAGTAGAACCCCACGAAGCCTGATCGTGAGATCGCGCCAAATGGGCGTGCGGATACACCACCCCACAGACGTGTGAGTATACCGCCTCGCGGATCATCCGCTTCGGTCAAGCCTAACCAACCGGAGTCGATGAAGGAGGGCGAGTCTTTTTCTGAGACTGAGACCATCCTTGAAAAAACGAAGGATAAAATATGCTAGCAGAATAGAGCGGCAATACTTCCACTACCCAGCAGGGCTTTTAGTATTTGATTTTTTTATTTTTATCTTTTAATCTGTATGGCCACGTTCCTCCAGTGGAACTGCAACGGATTTTTTTAAACATTTAGATGATTTTAAGCTCCTATTGAGTAATTTTAACCCTGTATGTGTTTTTATTCAAGAAACACATTTTAAAGCGACTGACAATCTAATGTTGAATGGTTTTAAAGTTTTTAGAGTTGACGACATCGATGGCAATAGGGCACGTGGCGTTGTTGTTACATTCTTCCGTGAGTCCCTTTACACCTCCCGGGTGGAGCTGCAGACTCCGCTACTGGCCCAAGCAATTACCATTGCTATTCCGGAAAGCATTACATTCTGCAATATATACTTTTCGGATTGGGCTCCTGCCGCCAGAAATAACCGTGAAAATCTAGTCAGTCAGCTTCCGAGGCCATTCGTCTTATTGGGCGATTTTAATGCGCATAACAGCCTTTGGGGCGATGAGATGCGTGATTTTGAGGGCGTCTTTTAGAGAGGTTTTTACGATTTATTAAATAACCAGGAAAAGACTCGTTTTAATGCTTTAAACGGAGGGCATTCCTCCATTGATCTGAGAGTTAGCACGGAATCCATGGCTCCTCTTTTTAAAATGACGGTCCATGTTCATCTGTGTGGGAGCTACCACTTTCCCTTGGTTATCAATAAAACGGGATATACTTGCGTTTTTAATGATCCAAAAACGTGGCTTATTAAGAAAAAACTTAAGTGATTTTAAACGAAAATTCTGTTTTTAAATTTTCCAGCAGCAGCAAGTTTTGGATAATGTAAAGGCTCTTACGGAAGCTATCCTTGAAGCCGCGGAAGGTAGCGTTGCTACCACCTCAGGTACTCCTCGTCGTTCTCCAGTTCCGTGGTGGAACGAGGGGTGTGCAGAGTCCATCAGGCAACGTAAAAGAGCGTTGCCCATTTTTAACCTTGCGGCCTTCCGCCGACTGCGAGCGAAGGCTCGACAGGTCATTCGAGATGCAAAGAAATCGTCTTGGACAAATTACGTATAGAGTATCAACCACCGAACGCCTCCTACCCAAGTTTGGAATAAAATTAAGTCCGTGATGGGTAAGTGCAATTTTTCTACAGTCTCAGAGTTGATGCTTCATGGAAAAATTATCACTACTCCCGAAGATATAGCAGAAACCTTTGGCAAGCATTACCCCACTTTAAGTGCAAGTGACTCTTACCATCCTACATTCAAGGTAATAAAGTGTCAGGCGGAAAGGATTCACCTAAATTTCGGTTGGGGTAGAACTATTGCCTCCCATAATAAGCCCTTTACTATGCGGGAGCTGAGGTCAGCCCTGGAAGATATAAAAGTCACTTCACCTGGTAAGGATTTAATGCATAAGGCCTTCTTGAGAAATATCCCACCTTTTGCACTGCAGGATCTGCTCGCTACATTAAATCAATTTTGGACAGAACAAGTATTCCCTGTGAGTTGGCGAGAATCTATTATTGTTCCAATTCCAAAATAGGACCAGGATAAATCTCACCCATCTCATTTCCTTTACTAGTTGTCTGTGTAAACTGATGGAAAAGTTGGTCAACACACGTCTGGTTTGGTGCTTCGAGAGCCGCAATTTCCTCTTCAATACACAGTGTGGTTTCCGACGAGATCGATCCACGTACGACCACCTCGTGAGGATCGAAAACTTAGTCCAAGAGTAATTTTTCCCGGCAACATGTCATTGCCGTCTTTTTCGACATTGAGAAAGCGTATGACACTGCCTGGAGGTATAAAACTCTGCAGTCGTTGCATGAGTGGGGCTATAGGGGTAACTTGCCCATATTTATAAATACTTTTTTAACCAGGCGTACCTTTAGAGTAAGAGTTGGAAATATTTTATCTCAGTCTCACATACTGGAAAACGAAGTACCCCATGGCTCCGTTCTTAGTTTAACCCCCTTCGCTGTTGCCGTTAACAGCGTTATAAACACTATCCAGACGCCTTTAATGCCCTAGCTGTTTGTCAACTACTTAGCAATATTTTACAAGTAATCAAAGCTTTCTAAAAGTGAACGTGAAGTATAAATAACTTTGAATCGTTTACACCAGTGGTCTCAGGAGAATGGGCTTCGTTTCTCTTCCGATAAAATCAAATGTATGCACCTCCATAGGCTAAGGGGCATTGTACAGGAGCCCACACTAGAGTTGGGGGATTATCGATTGTCGCTGACTGAGTCCTATCGTTTTCTTGGTCTTCTCGTTGATAAAAAACTTGATTGGCGAGAAAACATACGGCATACAAAGAATGCTTGTTATAAAGTTATAAATATATTAGAAGTTTTGAGTAGAACATCTTGGGGTGTGGACAGAACTGCTCCGTATATATAGAGCACTAGTGCGGTCCAAAATAGAATACTGGTGTTTTGTGTACGCATCAGCGAGGAAGAGCCAGTTAAAAGCTCTAGCCTCGGTACACAACGCTGGTTTGAGGCTTTCAACAGTTGCCTTTAGAACCAGTCCTGTACAAAGCATTTATATTGACGCAGACGAACCTCCCTTAGAGGTCCGGAGGAATATTTTAATGTGTAACTACATTTACAAAATTTTATCGTCATGGAATCACCCATGTTTTAATATAATTTTTAACCCGCGTTTTTAGATGTTTTTGAAAGACGACCAAGGGCCACATAACCATTGCCCATACGTTTTAAAACTTGCCTCCAGTGCCAGCGCTTCGCCACGCGATGTGAGGGCAAGGCCACCTGCCCGCGCTGCGGCCTGGACGCGCATGTGGAGCTGAGTGCACCGCACCCACAGTGCATCAATTGCGAGAGTGCACATCCAGTGTACTCTCGCAAGTGTCTGAAGCAGGCCGAAGAAAGGAAGTTAATGGAGCTGAAAAATGTTGAAAAAATTACCTAATTTGAAGCGCGAAAAAAATAGAGGGCCATGATCGCCCCTACATTTTCCAAATCATTCGCCGAAGTTACCGGCAAAATGCAAGTTCAGAAAGTAAGCATAGCTATGCAAACAGACTCAAAAGCAATAATAAAACCTATTGCCCCAGAAAAAGAACCCACCTAAAAGCATCACCGTTCTCGCGCACAATCGTAGTGAGAAGACGCCATCACCCAGTCCATCCGGACTGAATTTCAGCCATTCGGAATCAATGGAGGAGGACGAAAGTCTCTCAGAGACCGAAGTCCTCCCAAAACCCACAGGCAGGAGAAACCGGATACGGCGCTGAAAATCTCATTTACGAGTCTACTTGATTTGAACTGTTTTAATATATTATATTTATATATTTAATTAGTTTTACCATGCAGTGGAATGGTAATGGTTTTTACGGGCATAAGGAGGAGCTAGCCACTTCAATCAGAGATTTTAACCCCATATGCATCGGTCTCCAAGAGACTCATTTTACAACTACAGACAACGGTTCTCTAAGAGGTTTTAGTATTTTTAGCCAAGATGACACTCGTGACCTCCATGCCCAAGGCGGAGTGGCGATAACTACTCGGGAGGCCCTCTACACGTCTCAGGTTAGACTGCAGACCCTCGTTCAGGCCATTGCGGTGATTATCGCATGCCCTGATTTTATTACATTGTGTCATGTATATTTACCTGAATGGGCACACGTAGGCAAAGAAAACCTCGATAACTTGGTACGGCAGCTCCCCAAGCCTTTTGTATTGCTGGGAGATTTTAATGCGCACCATATCCTATGGGGTAGTAATATAGGGCAATGCAAGATGAGAGGCCGGATTTTAGCAAATTTTATTAATGATTCCAACCTGGTCTTGTTTAACAACGAAGAGAGTACGCGATTCATTAGTTTTGACGGAGTTTTTTCCTCCATCGATCTTTTTATGTGCTCGGGTAGCATTGGAACGAAGTTCCAAATGTCAGTTCATCATTCTGTCTGCGGCAGCGACCACTTGCCTATATTAATCAACAAAGTAGGGAATTGGTCTCTTAACTTTAATCAACCAGGTCGTTGGATACGCCGCAGAGGTAACTGGGCACATTTCAATCAATATTTTAACTATACTTACGACGGAAACCGTGGAAGTTTAATCAAAATCAACAGGCTGTCAACTTCCATCAAAGATTCAGCAAGTGCCATCCACGTCATCTGGCAACACCAGACATACCAGTACCATGGTGGACCCCAAGCTGTGTGGAATCCGTCCGCAATTGGAACCATACCTTAAAGATATTCAAGAAATATCCAACCACGTCGAACCTCTCTGCGTTTCGTAAGTTGAGAGCTAAGGCCCGCCGAACGATTCAATCATCAAAAAAGGCTTCTTGGATGGAGTATGTACGCGGAATTAACCATAGAACGCCCGTATTATAAGTCTGGCGCAGGATTATACAACACAGCGCTCTCACCAGTGATCTCAAGCTAGCTCCCTCAAAGTAGGTTCTAGAATAGTGTCCTCTCAGTGCGATATAAGTAAAATACTTGGACAAATCGTCGCGAATATCAGCTGCAATGTGAACTATAACACGATCTTAACAGCTGCAAAAGAGAGGGCCGAAAGAGACCATCTCGATTTTTCTGAGAAAGGTAATCAGGCTTACTGCAATGCACCCTCTACCATAATTGAATAAAAGGCTGCCATTGCGGAATCTAAGGGCACATCACCAGGTACAGATGATATTCGCAATATATTTATTCGGCATCAACCTGAGGAAGCTTTGACAGAGGTCCTGAACACATTTAATCAAATTTGGGAGGAACGTATGTTCCCACAATCCTGAAGAGAAGCTGTCATTATACCAATAGAAAAGCCCGGAAAAGGCAAATCGGATCCCAATAGCTACCGACCAATAGCACTAAAAAGCTGCCTGTGCAATACTATGGATAGGGTTCCACAAGGTTCTGTGTCAAGTGAGACACATTTCGCAGTCTCTGTCATTGATATCGTGGACTGGATCCAACCGACAATGATGTGCTCACCCTTTGTAGATGACCTCACCATTTTCTGCAGGTCTCGTAGACTGAAAGCAGCAGAAAGACAAGTACAAATTACTGTCAATAAACTGCAGCGATGGTCCAATACTAACGGTTTTCGGTTCTTATACGACAAGACTAAATGTCTCCATTTCAGTTGACTTCGCGTTATTTACCCGCTGCCTAGGATACAACTACATGGAAAAAACCTACCATTCACGGATTCAGCGATGTTTCTTGTGATTAGTGTTTGACATTCGTCTGAACTGGCGTGCACGTATTCGAATGCTAAGATAGAAATGCCTGAAGGTTTTCAATTATTTACGAGTTTTGAGCATCTACTCCTGGGGCGCCGATCGTACATCAATGCTTAGGTCTATGGAATGCATAGAGCGCTTGTGAGGATTAGACGGACTACGGGTGTTTCGTCTATTCATCCGCGGGAGAATCATATTTAAAACCACTGCCATCACTACACAACTCGAGATTACGGTTAGCAACTGGAGCCTTTATAACTAGTCCTGTGTTGAGCGTATACGCTGACTCTGGCGAACCACCATTGAACAACCGCATGGTTATGCTTATGTGTAGTTACACTGCGAAGCTTTTATCTATGCCATCTCACCCTTATTTTAGTTTTGTTTTCAAACCTAGAGTTTTAGATGTTTTTAACAGAAAGACGAAAGCTACGAGGCCATTTGGTGTCCGTTTTAATAATTTTATTGAAGAGTGAAATATCTCTTTACCTAACGTATACCCATTAGGTTGTTCAAGTAATCCACCTAGGCTTACTCCTCTTTCAGACATTGTTCTGGCCCTGCATAGATACCCCAAATCCTCCACCTTGGCTACTAGGTATCAACGCTCAGTTCATACCTTCCTCTACAATTATTTGGAAGTAACACCCGTCTCTACCGATGGATCTAAGTCCAGTACAACCTGTGCGTGCGCAGATGTATCTTCCTACCACGGAGTAGTGACAGCTAAATTAAAATTCAAAATGTAGCGTTTATGCATCGGAGCTCGGGACACCGCACAGGTTTGCGGTGCGGCTCCCGGATGTGGGGTGGGTGTGTCCATGGTGGGTGGGGAGCTCGGGGACGAAATTTAGAATTGGTATGGCGGATAATATCCTTCCACCAATTAAAAGATCCCGCCCGGACATGGGTGGGGAGAGAAATAAGTGTACGCGGAAGTAAGCGCTTCCTCATTATGAGATGTTTGAAGAAGGGTGAGACCTTTGTCAAGGTTTCCCCATTCCTTATAAGAAAAGTCTGTCGGTATTGGTATCCGGTGACATTAAGTGAGCAAAAAAGCTGAGGGATGGCACCTTGCTAATTGAAACGGCAAGCATAGAACAGAGCGAGAGACTAATAGCTACGGATAGATTCCGTGAGTTTCCAGCGAAAGTAGACGTTCACCTTACATTGAATACCTGTCGGGGAGTAATTAGTCACTTTGACCTCATCCGACAAAAGTCGACAAAATTAAGAGAGAGATGGCCTCTCAAGATGTAAGCGATATCCGTCGACTTAATACAAGGCGCAACAGGTAGTAATTAATGCCACGTCCGTGGTTTTGACCTTTGCATGTGAAAAGCTCCCCAATAAGGTACTCATTTGCTACGAGTTAGTACGAGGCCTTTTATTCCAGCTCCCATGCGCTGCTTCCAGCGCTTCGGCCACATCGCCACGCGATATGAGGGCAAGGCCACCTGCCCACGCTGCGGCCTGGATGCGCATGAGGGCGAAGATTGTGTGCAAGATACACACTGTGTTAACGGCGAGGGAGCACACCCGGTGTACTCTCGCAAATGTCCGAAAATGCTGGAAGAAAGGAAAGTCATGGAAAGATCATGGAAAAAAGTAGCGTATTTCGAGGCGAGGAAAAAATATAGGGCATTGGCGGCTCCCGTCTTTTCCCGCTCATTTGTCTCAGTTGCCGTAACACCAGTCCCTAAAGTCACTATAGCTACGCAAACGGAAAATAGTGAAAAATTAATTGAAGTAGCGGCAAAAGAATGATCAAAGCCGGCTAAAACCTTGTTACTTGGACGCACTTGTCCGTCAACTCTCGAAGCCCTACATTTAATTAGGAGATTTTAACGCCCATGACACCCTGTGAGGGAGTTCTAGGAGACAGTGCGACAGAAGTGGTCGTATTTTAGCCAAATTAATTTTAGATTTTAATTTGATTTTATTGAACAACGGGGAGAAAACATGTTTTAATGGTTTTAACGGTCAGTACTCTGCGATTAACCTGTGCATTGCAATGAGGAGGTTGATCAATAAGATTGAAATATCCGGGCATAATGATTTGTGTGTGAGCGATCATTTTCCCCTCTTAGTCAAAAGAGACCAAAATCTCATGTTGGATTTTATTCGTCCGGGTAACTGGGTTGTCCGGAAAGCTGACTGGTCTTATTTTAAAAAAGTATTTAATTTTAAACATGACGAAACCTGTGACCCTATACTGAATATAGAGAGATTGACGAAATGCTGATTGAAAGCGCAAGTTGCAGTGTTCCTCGTTCAAAGGGCACCACACTGAAACCAGTCATTCCATGGTGGAACGAGGAATGCGCCGCGGCAATTCGACGACGGAAGAAATCGTTGAGAATTTTTAGCAAATGCCCCACAAAAAGGAATCTATCCTCATTTCACCGGTTCCGAGCTAAAGCTCGACAGCTGTGAGAGAGGCACACGTGGTCTCTTGGATGGAATTTGTATCAGCTATAACCTGCCGAACCCCACTTGCACAGATTTGGAATAAGGCGAGGAGTATATCGGGGAGCCAGCAGCGACTTGGTGGCGTATATCTCCTCAAGGTAGGCAACAAATTGATAACATCTCCATATACTATTTGTGCGACCTTTGGTCAATTGTACGCCAAGGCGAGTGGTGACGAGAGTTGCCATCCACAACAATTGTGGCATAAGGAACGCTACGAGTCTGTCCAGCTTACTGTTGATTTGCGGACGGTGGTAGATTACAATCTACCTTTCTCCCTGTTGGAACTAAGTTCAGCCATTGCTGACTCCCATGACACCGCTCTAGGAATGGACCAGGTTCACCATGCCTTTCTGCGGAATCTTCCGGAGAAGGCATTGCCGGAGGACCCTCGCACCCTAAACCAACTTTGGTCTGAGGGTACCATTCCACCATCTTGGCGGGAGTCTACCATAGTTCCAATCCTGAAACAGGATAAAGAGACCACCGATCCAAACAACTAAAGAGCGATATCCCTCACCAGCTGCCTGTGCAGGGTTATGGAAAGAACGGTTAATCGGCGGCTCGTCTGGTGTCTGGAGCGCCAAAACCTTCTTTCCGACATCCAGTGTGGATTTCGGCGGGGTCGCTCGACTATTGACCACCTAGTAAGAGCGGACGATTTCGTCGAGGAGGTCTTTCTCCTCCACCTGCACGTCGTCGGTGTCTTCTTTCACTTGGAGAGGGCATACGTTGGGGTCTGGCGGAAGAAGATTCTAAAAGTTTTGAATGACTGGGGTCCTAGGGGGAACTTGCTCACCTTTGTTCGAAACTTTTTATTAGACTGGATTTTTGGATTAAAATAGGTTGTAATTTATTTGGTCAGTATACCCAGGATAACGGAGTTCCACTGGGCTCCGTACTGAACGTGACGCTATTTACAATCGCTATACACGAGGAGGCAAACTGCATAAAACCACCCATCATGGGATCACTCTTCGTGGATGACCTTGCCATATTCTGCAGGTTTTTCCAAACTGGTCTCTGCCGGCAGATTATTGCAACTCACCGTTAACAGGCTAGAAGAGAGGCATTGATTTGTCACTATGTGGCCAAAATTTCGTCAATGAGAACCTATCCGTGTTTTGATATTATTTTTAACCCCCGACTTTTAGATATTTTTTACCGTTGGACGAAGTCCACAAAATCAATGAGTGTGCGTTTTAACAATTTTATTGCAAACAATCGTTTTACTTTACCTCACATATACCCTGCTGAGAGTATGAAATGTCCTCCATGATCGATACCAAGACCAGTTTGTTTGCTACTTGCCGCAAAGCGTCCACATTGCCTTCGGAATATCAGACTTTTTTCAAAGAAATCCAGGATAGCTACCCCGGCTTCATCCCGGTGTATACGGATGGGTCGAAATCTGATACCATTTGCGGGTACACTGTGGTATCTAGGTACATACCACGGAGCGCTTACGTTAAAACTCAATCCGATGTGCTCAGTTTTCATTGCCGAACTTAGTGCAATCAAACTAGCCCTATCAAGTATCGCATGCACTAACTCTTCCTTTCTTATTTGCTGTGATTCTGCCAGCGCTCTACAGTCTATTCAGGAGTTCTGTCCCAGTAATCCTCTTGTCCAGGATATTTCCCTGTTTATTTGCTTGAAAACAGGTATTAACTTATTTAACACATTAACTTTTAACTTATATATTAAGATTGTAGGTTCCTAAAGAATAGTCATTGCTATTCTCATAGAAAGGTTGTCGAAGCGCCTTAAAAACCTAATCCTACTTACCTGTTTCCCAGTTAGATATATAGTCATGAGCGAACAGAGCTAAGCGCATGCTAGTAACTCATCCCTGCATACGTACCTTTACTTCGTGTTCGTCTTTCACGCATGGATTCGAAAAAGCCGTACTCCACTTGCCGACTTCTTTCCTTCTGCTGATAGTTCATCAGCCACTCAAATACTCTCACCACTGAGCCACTCTAGCACTTGGTCCACTTTTATCTACTGCTCTAATCTGTTTTTATTAAGCACTTTTTATGCCACCTTTAAGGAAAAAATCGCCCAAGGCAATTTTTTTTAAGAGCCTTAAGACTTTAAAGAGCTAACATGATCGATTTTTCGATCGGTTCACCAATTCATCTATGTATGTACCTTGCAGAAGAGATAACGTAGACTTAGAGTTGTTATACATGCATGATGCAAACTTGAGTACGTAGGAACACTCAATTAAAAGCTTCCCTAGAACCATTAGAAAACTATCAATCAAGAGATAAGTATGTTTTTACTTCAGAAAATCTATGTAAACATTTTAAAGCATATAATGGGGTGCGATTAGACGTTATAACTCTTTTACAAACATTTAGCGGTTTTAAGCAGCGCTGTCATACTTAAAACGTAAGGTAAAAAAGACATTGAAGCCTGTGTTAAGAGTCCATATTTTTTATGAGGGAAGATAGAGCACTGTGCCCTTAAGGCTTTTTCTTAAGAGTTACATTACTTGCACTCCACATGCATGTTGTGTGGAAAACACGAAAGAGGCTGTTCCAAAATTTAAGCCATTCCTGGAGATAAAGATTTGAAGAGTGCGCTGTGTGAGGATATTAATAATGTGCTGTAAATGTTGTCCTTACTAATGTATCCATACGGTCACCTGTATTGTATCCTGTACGACGATTAATACTAAAAAAGTAGTAGAAGTACATAGAGGTGGGGGTCTGCGTAGGGCGGTCGGAGATGTACGGGTTTGGTGGGCAGGTGCATCGAAGATCCAACCCAAAACAGACAACCACCTCTAAGGTGCTATATCCCCTCGGATAGCCCTGGTTTACGGTGCGGCGTCCCGAATATGTGGTTCCATGGTGGGTGGGAAGCCCAGGGGGAGGAAGAATTATTTGTTTTTTTAGCTAATAAAATTTTGTTTTTTCATAGATAAACATTTGGGTTGCGCGAACACACACAGCTAATGCTTCAGAAAGTTCAGCTAAGCTCAACATTCCTGTATGAGCCTGTTTACGCTTCGGATTAATATAAGCTATAAATCGTAAACAATAAGCAATTATTCTCTGGAGTCGTGGTAAAGAAGAAAACCTATCCATGAAAGATAGATCCATATGCGTCGTGGTATGGATCGTGAAAACTGGCCCATGGGATTTTGACTCTGGGATCTTATCGACATCGATACGTAGTTAAGTATTTGGTAAGAATTCCTTCAAGACGTGGAACAATTACATTTGTCTACCGTTGCCGTTAAAATATTGTGCTGTGAACCATTGATAATGCATTACAATGCCATGGAAAATAATTCCCTTTCAAATGACTTGAAGTTCCCGCAAGGTAATTTGCTGTAGCGACAGTAAATTGTTCTGTACCTCGTAAGTTGGCAAAAAAACTTGGCAACGTGCGTGATTTTTAGCATCTCTCATTGGGGGAAAATCGATGTGTCGACATCAATTCGAACGGCGTCACTGCCATCTAAGGCCGCACAGACTATAGTAGTGAAACGTCACTGCATTATTTCACCTGTTAAACATAGGCGATCTTTTTACTCTGAGAATTGACGCGCCATGGTGGCGCTGGCTGATTTCGTCTTGACAAGGAGAGTAGATTATCCTTGGCCTTGACCCCTCAGAACTGGCATTTGCTGGGGGCGTTCCCTCAGGTCAGGCATGAAGGAAGAAGGGCGACACCCTGACAGTATCACTCTGACCCTTGGCAAAAGACCCATTGGGGCCGAGTTTAACGTCCCACACAACGGGCGAGGTAATTACAAGCGTTCCCTTTAATGACCTAAAGGAAGAGTCTATATGGCTCTGAATATATCTCACCATATTCGACCCTTGAAACAGGTCCCTTGGCATAGAAAATCGTCGTTGGAGCAAACAATCGCCATATTCAAAGGTCAAATTAAAATGTTTTACCATACTCTTCCTTTAAAACGTAAAAGAATGACTTTGTTCGGTCGGTTTGATTCCTCGGGAGAAGAAACGATATGAATAGGCGTTCACTTAGAATTTTCGTGTTGATTGCTTTCGTGACAGCAAACGTGTGTTTACGAAACAAGGAGGGTTTGGCAATGCTTTCATTCAGCATTTCATCATTGAGAGAAAAAGAGGCTCCCCATTCATTAAAGGGATGATGGATGGAACACGAAACTCCAGTTTTTCGACCCCTTCAACCCACATAGCGCCATAGTATTCTTAAAGACCTCCAGTAAATGTTGTTGGTAATGCCGTCATTGAACTCTGATTTTGTGAATGATAAAAAACTGAAGAAAAATGCAAGAATATTCATGAGTAATACCTTACTTATTTCGCAATACTGCCATTTATTCAGTGATTACTACGTGTAATATATGTATCATTTTAATGAGGAATGAATTAATAGTGTCTTTCTCTCAAAATAACAGGAGACTGTACTCCCCGACCCGGTTTATCGTATCCTCTAAGGGATTTGTATCAGATATCAGGGATCATCGTATTCAAAGTGCACCGTATCAGTCCCCTTCCCCCTTTAGCAACACGTAATTTACAAACGGACGCAGAGGGTAGAGCTAGCGTAAGCTACAGAGTTGAAAACAGCGTTCACCGAGTGCGGAGGAAGCGATTGGTTTTCGAGCAAATGATTTCCTAAGTTAAAATTACAAAAAGTTATTAATTACTCTTACCGGTAGTTTTTGAGTACCTACGTTCAATTCTATCCAATCCAACTCCTAATAGGCTCCTCAAAATTTCGAACTACTATAGAACGCTAGCTTTTACTTTTCATATAATTTAATAGGGTTAATAATAGATATTTATTGAAATAAATTGATATCACTGGTGTTTGACTAGATGGCGAAAGAAAAAAACTGAAAAATATGCAACTTGGTGAAAATAAGACAGGTTGGTTTTCTGAATTGTTATAACGAAAGCCCGTATTTGTTTGTATGACTCAATGTTAGTTTTTTACTTCTATCTAGGTCCCAATTTGAGTGCTGTGCTTGCGTCGCACGTACTACGTCCGCCGGATGAGAAATTAAAACTTGAAAAACGCGAGTGCTATTGCTGACGTTAAGCTAATGCCGACGCCTCCCTCCCTCCTTCCCTGAAATTACCACCTGCTTCCAAAACACTTTTCCCAGTCACATAATTCTATTAGGAATAGGTAGGCTTAACAGTCTTATACAAACCAAGACTCATTATCGTCATCATCATCGGTCAACAATCCTACGATTAATTTGACGGAGCTCTCCACTGAGTTCTTCTATCGGCCAACCTCTTCGTATTGACGTAATGCCTCTCTTTTACATTGTTCACAATCTGTTCCATATATCTCATACGAGGATTGCATTTTCCATTCTTCCCGTTCACTTTTCACTCCACAATTGTCTTCATCAGGCCATCGTGCCTTAAGATGTGGCCGAGTAAGATGTCCCGTCTTTTTCTTAGGGTAGTCAGTGGACACCTCTTTTCTCCCACTCTTCTTAAGACTTAGTTTTTCACTCGGTTCATCCATTTTATCCTTATCATTCGTTGGTAGCACCACATTTCAAATACTTCCAGCCTTGACTTCTCTGCTGCTATTATTGAAACCTAGACTAACGTTTTGAAAATTATGAAATTAACGTGATCTGCCGGTACAGTTTTTCCCATAAATACTGACTTTAAAATTGTTAAGAAAATTCCAACCATATTATTAGCCTTAATGAAAACTCACTATATTAGTTAGAAACATAATTTTTACATTATTATTTAATATTGCTAACGTGGTATTAGAAGTTTAAAAATGCGATGCAATCGTTTCTTAGGCGGGTTGGTGAGGTGAGGTTCAATGTTCTCGAGGCATGATAATATCCATGGATGCCAACGATGTTCTGCAAATATCATGGCAACTGCAGATCGGAATTTATAACCAGAAGTGTCATCTATCTCGAGTGTAAGTTCGGGCCATATCCATGCGTTTAACGTTTAGTGCACACTAGTAGCACAACAAATGATTCCTGGACTTGACGCTAGATGAAAGGAAGTTCGTCATTGGCTGAAGTCGACTCACTGCTGACATATTCATCTCCAGCAATATTTGACTGGTATCCATGGTAGGTGGCCAAGAGGTATGATCATTAGAAGATTAGGTTAAGGATCATTATCAGATCGTAGGTTGAAATACCGATTAAATATTCGGCAAAAATTTAAAACAGATAGGATTACTGAAGATGTTACATAAATATTAAGAACCCCTGCGTATTATACTAGATTTTAGCAGTTACATAATATTGGAGAGATAGATTGCCATACCAATAGATTTAAAATGAAATTTTTCCCGCGTCCCATTAAAGAACATAACAGGTAGTATAGAAAAGGAATAGGTTGGTGAAATACTGTTAGAGTAGTCTGTAGTGGTGGCTCTTAGTTGCATGGTTAGCATTCCATGGTAGCTCTTAGTGTGACGGTTGGTATTTCATGATATCTCTTAGTTGCATGCTTAGAATCATGACAGCATGGCCGTTCCATGCATCTAGATCTAGGTAACTACTCATAGTTGCATGTGAATGGTGCATGTTTGGTGATATTCACCCCATACCACACACCTTTCTTACCTCTACGTTTCATTTCTTTCTCCCAACGTAAAGAAAGGCTTCCTCGCAGTTCATAAGGCACTACTCGAAACCTCCTTCGCGGTAGCATTACGTAATTTATATACGGCCGCCTAAGTCGTCCAGAGTCACAATAACCGAAGCCACGTTTCACGGTTAATTGATGTGTAGTCACTTTTACGTTTTTCAGCAGTTTATATTTCAACTTTAATAACTAGCAATCTAAAATAACCTTAGTTCAATGTCAAAGACATTGTCATGACATGACAATCCAAAATTAGTTACTTACATAACTTTCATTTTAGGAATCTCGTAGTTTTGAGTATTTATTTGTAAATTACGCCGAAAAGTAAGAAAGTAAAGCCATCGAAAGAAATGATATTCAATCAAATTATATAATGTTGATGATTTTCTAATAGAGAATTTTGAGGCAAAAGACCCCGGATAGGAGGATATGAAGGCCTATGGAGGCCTTAGGGGATGAATTTTGTGGGCTTATTTCCAAAAGTGAGGGTCCGGAGTCGTGGGATAGTACTCTTGAATGCAAACTTTTACTTAACCTAACTATTGTTTTTCTAGAAATGTATGATTAAATGAATGAAAAGAATAGATATTCTTGCATTATACAACGTTACAAAAATAATGCCTGACATTTTCTTCTTTCTTGGTTGTCTTACAGCTAAGGTTTTATGCCACAATTTAAGAAGTTATTTTAGTTAAAGGACGGAAGCAACACGCCCTTGGCAGGATTCCAACCCACCACTTTCATTTCAGGCCAGCGCGTTTAAAAATTGGCTACCACGGCCGGCCTTGGGTTCAACGAATGTCGTAATCCCTAATGCTGGAATTCAAACTCAAGGACGGCCGTGAATTTGTCATCGAATTCCGTGCCCCTAAATAAGTTTTGCATGGTGAGCACTTTGAATGCAGTGCATCGTCCGCTGGGTGTGATAGTAAGCCGTTGAGTCCTTGGCTCCTTTTCCTGAGAGCGGGGTTACACTGCCGCTGGGTAAAGCTCCTCCCAGTCTCCGTTTCCCATATTCCAACCGTTTTCCCAACAGCTTTTCCCAGACCACTTGTCCTTCATTGAACAAGTAAACTTACTTGTCAGTCGCTTTCCTCAAATGAGTACAGCTAATCAAGGCTCAGTGGGAACCACCGAGGTCAATGTTTCCCATTTATTGACGTCATCATCTACATGTACGCAATACCCTGCAAGCCACCGCGAGGGTGCGTGGCAGGGGTTAAGGTCACCAAACATGCACTGTTGACATGCAACTAGGCTACTAACTGGAAACATGTTATGTAATAGGGTCACATTTAGCTAGATAAGTATCTACATGTTAGTAAAGGATTATTCGTTTTAATGAAATTTATCTAAATACTTAAATCTGTAAAACCCACCATGCATAGGTTAGTTTTTTCAATGCACGTATCATGCACTAGAGACTACCATAACAATATGTCACCTATGTATCCAGTTGCTATGTTGCCTATTGTGTTCTCTTACAGTACGGGCATAAATGACATTCTGAAGCCATCGATACGATAATCTATGTCTGTAACCTTATTTATCTTTTTAATTTTGTAGTATTACGCAAGGGATTTTAATGTATATCTAACATCTTTATCATCAAGCTATCTGTTTTAAACTTTTGCGGGAGATTTAATCTGTCTTTGACCTTCTACCGGATATTAATTCCCTAACTAATTATTCTATTAATTTGATACGCTACTAAACCTTTGGCAACACCTATTAAAAACATAGCTGTTCTACACTGCACCTTGCCTATCTCTTTGATCAAACCTAATTCATACGGATCCCATACACTGGCTGTATATTAAGGGGTAGCCTGCTTAGTAAAAAATAACACCGCTCTTTTGTCTACTCTTCATATTTCATGAGTAATGTTTTCATAAGATATAAAGGGAAGAATAGAGGGCAAAGGAGGCTATGCTACATTTTTGTAAGGCATTTATTGCGAAAAAATAATTGAAAGAACACTGCTAGAGATACAAAATGTATTCCAAATGTGCAAATATATGAAAAAATACATGAATGCACGTACAATTAAAATGAACAGCTCTTATTCTCGCTGTCTTTAATTTATTATTCAGTGAGCTAAAACCAGTAGCGTAAATAGTATAGAATGAACTGCCGGAATCAGGCAAGTAGCCATGGGACTCTGGGGCTTCAGTCGGAATTCCATACACGGGCCCGTGGAATTTTTTCCCAATAATTCCGTCGTTCAGATGTGAAATGGGCATGGTAGTCCGGATTACACTGCGCATAATTCAAGTGTTGAGCTAAAATGTCGGCACTAAACCGTCAAAGCTGACTTGTTTCAAGTTACGCACTTAATACTTAGCCCCCCCCGGAGCAAATTCTGGCTACGTGCCTGGCCGGAGCTTAAAGAATAAGGGAGCCGATATAGGTTGCATATTTTAGAATACCGATGTAGTCTTGGAATCGAAAATATGGGGAGATCGACGACAGTGCAGTGTTTCTTCCAGGACATCAAACATAGGCTGCTATTCTGAACGAGATAAGGCCGGCCTTATAAGTCATAATAGCGGAAAAAGTCGATATTTTCAAGGGTATTACGACCCAGTCGTTATTTGCTATTCTGAATGCCGAAGAGTCACCGGAAGTCGCTATTCTACAGATATCCCATAGCGCGGTCGAAATATGGTATTCTGAACGGCAGATAGCGACCGGCCGGGTCGTAATATTATTCCCCGATTCTGAAGACCGGGCAATCTGGATAGCGCGACGTAAATCAGCTCGCTGAATGACTTTAAAATGTTTATAATGTTTACTTCGAGTAGTATCGGGTATATATTCGACGTTTGTTTACTATCTGAAAGGACTGGACGTCTGCATTTCAAGTTTTAGCAATTGTTAATGCATGTGTAGAAGCCCGGGGTAGGCTACGATTAGAGAAAGTGAGACATATGTGTTTGTTTTTGTGAAATCAGTGGACTGTGGTGTTTCTATTTACTTTGTAGTCATTGGTGGTGCCTGTCTTAGTTTCTGTGGTTGTTGTATCGGAAAATTTCAAGCATGTTCATTTATCTGGTAAGCATTAAATCTTGTTAAGAATTACTAGAAAGTGTTATTTATAAACTTACCGGAGGACCACAGAGGTTCCATCCCATGCCCCTCTGTAAACTGACCACTGCTCGCAAATCGACCACGATTTATAAACAATAATAGTAACAGAAGGATAGTATAAATTCATTTGAAGTGACGGAGGAGAGATTTATTAACCATTTCCGTGTGTCAAGGGAAGTGAATATGTTTGTAGTAAACTGACTTGATTAAAACTTGCGGCGAGAGAAATCCTGGCTTGATGATGTGTAAATACTCATTAATAGATCATAATAGTAGACGGGGAAAGTGTGATGTGCCATATTATACTTCATTGCAAAGGCAGTTTATTGATGTGAACGTATTTTCAGTTTATAGAACCTTTCATTACTTATTTACCTGTCCGATGAAAAGCAATAAATCTCCTGCCGACAATAATCCTTTCCATTTCATTGTGTATTTACAACGTCTCCATGGGGTCGTTCTTAATTGTAAGTATATTATTAACTATAGTTACCCTTGAGTGTAAAAGATTAATATTTTGCTTACCTTGTAAACAAACAACAGTGATTTCATGAAAATACCGGCACAGAAACGAAATTGCTGAACGTGAGCAGCTGTGTGTCACTTAATAATCCTGAAGGGTACAGAAACTACAATCATTTCCATTCTATTAATGTGCAAATTGTATAATTATGAAACTATTGATCTTTTATGATGATAAATATGATTTTCGTACGAGTACCCTAGCCTCCGTAGCAAAACATATTTATTGTTTATCAACATTGTCTCTGAAAATGATAAAGTAATTAATATAAGTTCTACCACTTAAAATTTGTGATAATCGGATGAATATGATGAATGTGGTTGCTTACCCCAGAGCGGAGCATTACCAATTCATCATTAATAAACTCGTATTTTTATACCATTAATAACCGCCACATGAATATTGATAATGAATACGTTTTCAACGTATGACCTATTCTCTGGCATGGCTCTTTTTACGTAAAATACCCACGGAGTGTTTCACATTCGTATTTATAGCTAAGGATTTTAATCAACTACAGGCGAAAACAATTTTACGACGAGTTTGGCAGTTTCATATGCAAATGTAAGCAGGAGAGTTACCTCAGTTAATGATGTTTGCTCGAAAGATACATTGATCTGGATGAATACGCGAATTTTCCAAGCAGGATAATAAATAATTCATTTATAATTTTATACATTAATATCAGCTGTTCGCTGGCCATTGTGAGAGGCGTAAAGTTGGCCGTAAATCTATCCCAAACTGTCCCAGAAAATGTAAACATCGCTTGGTATTGGCTGCCGGAATTTTTGTTTTCTGATCTTTACGGTTCTCATACCGGAAGGGGCGGGTACAATTATTCCACCTCAGAACTGGGCAATTTATTCCCCACCTCGATTCAGAATACCAGATCGGGCAATAATGACCCGTGGAATAGCGCGGCCTTTTAAATAGCGACCCCAATTCAGAATACCAGCCATAGAGTCGCAATGGGCTCAACCAAGTTAGAGGCGAAGTGTTCGTTGCAGTAAAATCTAATTTTAACCACGTACTGTCATTTACACAACAGTGCTAATCTTTTTTGCTTTAATATTTGCATTAACATTGTCACATAGGTCAGTTTGGCCTCAGAAACATCAGAAAAATGCTTGAAAAATTCTACTTCTGCTCTGTGGCATAAGGCGACGCTGGGCGCTTACGACACAGGTGTTGCAACGTACGACTTGACTTCCACAATCCCCACTGTATATTTATGCGAGAAACTGGTTTCTTATAAATAGATACTAAAATAACTGAACAAGTACAATGGATTTATATTAATGTTTATTCAATAAATTAAGATATATTAAAAAAGGACATATCAAACTTTTTACATTTTCGAATGAAAATGCACAAAACAATCAGCGTAAAGCCCCCCCTACTTTTGGCACATGGTTCTCACTTGGCATATCTTTACTGAGATATGTAGCTGGCCTAAGGACATTTCTTTCTTTTTTTATCTGGAGTGTGGGTGACCCAATGTGGCCAAACCGTATGTCATCAAGTATTCGTGATGACGATATGAACCCTTCACAAGGCCTTAGGCTTTTTCGAGAAACACCATATTTTTGTTAGGTATGTCTCCGCTGTTGAATGCCAGAAATCTAATTGCAACACTCGTTTCGTTTTTATTGATGAGAACCCAGATAAAAATAACAGCATCAATCATTCAGGAGAAAATAAAATACCACCATTTCGTTTTGCGTATATTGAAACGGTAAACGTTGATAATTTGTCCCATGCGGTCCGTGCCTCCTATGTCTTTATTGTGTCATTGAGTCATCAAAAGCATTGCTACGGTCACATTATTCTTCTCACCGGCACAATTGGGCTTTAAACTTTGTTAGATCCGACGGTTACCACCCCATTGTCTTTCCAGCGGACTAACATTTTACCGTCATTCCTCTCCATCGCACTGGCCACACTAGTTCTCGGGATTGTATTGTCACGGAATATGTCTATGGCAATATAATAATTTTCCTTCAGGAAGCTGAACTGAGTTGGCTCTTCAAAACAAATTATCAAGAAAAATGTTTTAAGTAAGACTGCGTACATTGCTCGCAAGTTCTGCTAACATTTTGGGAGAGGAGCTGCCGCTTTTTCCAAAAGAGTCAAGCAGTTCAAATCTAGTTTTTGCATTTTTCCTTGGAACACATTAAAATTTACGAAATTGCCATCCGTAATATGGAGGAGTTATGCTTTGAAACAAAATCTGATCGGTTTACCTCTCATAAATTGCTTCATGTGATGCCTACCAAAGTACTTGATTATGTTTTCACCCAAGTCCAAATGAGGGAGTGTTGCAAACAATGTGTTGCAAACACCTGTGTTTCAAATTGTTCATCAGTTTCTACAACAAACTTTGCTGTCAGAATCAAAGTTGGTGACATTGTCAGCACCATACTGTGGAAAGTTATAAAAAAATAACTGATTAAAGTTAAAGTTAATCTCTGTAAAAAGTAACTAGTTCAAGTTAAAAGTTACTTTTCTGCAAAAGTAACTTATTAAAGTTAAAGTTAAAAAAAGTAGCTTTTACGTTAAAAGTTACTTTTTCAGTTACTTTGGCAAATTGGATGCTGTGATAATGGAGGCCTTGATGGCTTTTTATTTTGACAAACAACGCGAACACTGAATTTTGTCATTGTGGTTTCTTTCATCCGTATCCATTTGTTTAAAAATATTTTATTTTGGGATTTTCCTTGCAATTCAATTTAGTGTCCAGAGTGTTGTTGGTCAGGTTTCCTAGTGTCTGCTGAAAAAATTCGGCGATTTTTTCTGAAGTGGGGCACCAATTCTGGGATTTTTAAGTTGTGGTGAATGTAAGACTTTTTGACGAACCATGGTGCGTCTGTAATTTGTCACAAAAGATTGTTCTGAGCAGTAGAAATTGATTTAAGGTTAGTTTTCGATATCGATCCCCACATTGCGACGTGAAGTATACCTTCACAATTGTAAAATTGCAGTGGAAACGGCTTATTTATATAGAGTTACAGAAGATGCTGAGGCTGTGTCTGCGTACCTTTTCTCGCGATTCACTTGGAGCTGATGTATTGACGACGCAATGACGCGGAGTAAGGCATACGTAGGCTGGCACATTGCAACAGATACGTTAGTTTCAATGAACCCCTCCCCCTCGTTATCAGCCATAGGTTTTTAGGCGACCCTTCTTTCTGTGCTATAACAATGTAGTATTGACGAAATGATGTCACCGAGCAAGCCCTCCAGGACTTTGCATTCGCGTGGTTTCGTGTTTTCTCGCCTGAGAAAACGCGAAATTATTAAATTTTTAAATTAAATTAAATTAAATAAATAAAAAATTAAAACACGAAAACAGGGCTGTAGGGCTATAGAGTAAAAATGGATTGGTTGTTAATACATGCATCTTGCATGCATTAACAACCAATCTAAATACTAGTCTAAAATATTTCCCCTACCTATTCTTTTGCTATGCTGCTTATTGTGCTCTCTCACAGTTCGAGGGAAAAATACATTTTGAATCGACAACCAATCACTCTTACGTTATTTATCTGGTTTAATCCAGCATAATACGGTGGTGTTTTTGATATACACCTAACATCTTTACTAAAGCATTCCGATTAAAATTTCCAACATAGATTTAATCTATACTTTAACCTACGCTCTGATAATGATTCCCACTCTAATTCTACTACTAATTCTAAAACGCTCCAAAATCTATTATAACACCTTTTGACGAACCTAGCTGCTCTACGCTGCACACTGTCTAGTTCTCTGATCAAAACTAATTCATTGGGATCCCATGCACTGGCTGCATACTCAAGGTGGGGCCTGAGTAGTGAAAAGTAACATCGCTCTTTCGTCTTCTCATCACATTTCCCAAGTACTCTTTTTACAAGTCCGAGCTTTCTCTTTGCTCAGCCGCATATTTCCCGGATGTGTATTCCCCACGATAAATCTTTAGTGATTGTTACACCTAAATATCTTATGGTTTCGACGTTTTCGATCTTCGTGTTACTAATTTTATAGGTACGCTCTATCGAATTATTCCTCCTCCAAAAATTGATAGCTACACACTTTTTAAGGTTAAGTTCTAACTGCCATTTTTCGCACCACTCTTGAATTGAATCTGAATCCTTGCTAAGCGATTTCCTTTCCTCTTCTTTTGATATACCCCTTTACACTACCGCATCGTATGCAAAAAGTCTAAGCTTACTACTAACTACGGTACCCAAATCGTTTATGTATAAAAGAAATAGAAGCGGACCTACTATCTACCCAGGGGAACTCCCGATGTGACTTTGATTGTGTCCGACATGATACCATCTATGACAACCCTCTGCTCTCGTCCACTTAAGAATTCTCTTACCAAACATACAACGTCTTTATTTATACCAAAACTCTTTAACTTCATGATTAATTTATCATGAGGAACTTTATCGAATGCCTTTTTGAAATCTAAAAATATCGCATCAACTTCAGTACTCTTTTCGCCGTAGACTAAAATATCGTGTACCAATAAAGCTAATTTTTTCTCGCAAGATCTACCTTTCCGGAACCCATGCTGGCTGTTCATGAGTAATCCCTGACTATCCAAATGCCCCATGATCGAACTGACTACAATGTGCTCAAATATCTTACACGAGATTGTCGTGAGTGAAATGGGTCCTTAGTTACTAGGTTCTTCCCTATCACCGCTTTTAAAAATAGGTGTAATATTAGCTACCTTCCAATCCTTGGGTACTGTGTGGTTCTTTAGTGTTTTATTGAATATTATTTCTAGATATGGGGCTATTTCAGAAGCTATTGTTTTATATACTCTGGAAGGAATTTGATCGGGACCTGGTGATTTGTTTTTACTTATGCTTTTTAACTGCTGCTCTATTCCGCGACATGAAATGTTTATTTCGGGCATTTGCTCACTGAAAGTGTTCGGCGGTGGTTCCACTGCGTTTTGTGACGATGAGTTGAATACACTTTGGAAGAAGATGTTTAAAGTATTGGCTTTTTCTACACTGCTGGTGACTCTGATTCCTTTATCATTTTTAAGTGTGTGCACTGTGGACTTATTTCCCTGAAGCTCTCTCACATATGACCAAAACGCTTTAGGATTGCTATCTAAATATTTTCCTAACATCTCGCTCTTGAAATGTGATAACGCTTGCCGACATGATTTCCTTGCTAATGCTCTCGATTTTTTATAGTTTTGAACTAGCTCATTATTTTCCTCTACCGATAGACCCCGTCCTGCATTTTTCATCTTAGCGTGGCATACCCTTTGTCGCTTTAGTGATTTCCTAACCTCCGCGTTATACCACCTTGGCTCTGTATTATCACTGATGAATTTACTTGGTATGTATTTGTGAACTGTGTTACGGGTGACTTCAAGAAATTCTCTCCACGAATCCTCTGTATTTAATCCTTTGCTTTGTTCGCCAAATACATTAAATTCTGCCCTTAATTTCTCTTTCATAGCGTCGTAATTTGCCTTGCCAAATAAGTATACCCTCCTCCTTGGTTTATAATGTCTTTCAATGCCTACAATAAATTTCGCATGCACTATTTTATGATCACTAATTCCTGTGTCTGTAACTGTATTTAGAACTCTCTCGGGTATATTTGTTGCTAATAAGTCTAGAATGTTGTTTCCCCTGGTCGGTTCTGTTACTAGTTGTTGTAAAGAATGTGACGTAAAGGTTTTCAACAGTGATTCGCAGAGTTCCTTATCCTTACCTCCTGTATTGAAACTACACGTATTCCAGTCTATCGAGGGGAGATTGAAATCTCCGCCTACTATTATTCCTCTATCATTCTTCCCAGAAAGTAATGTACGTATCTCTGACTCTAGCTCTATTATAGAATTGACGTCTGCGTCCGGTGGCCTGTAATATGAACCTACATATATCTTTTTTGCGTTACTACTTTTACTTTTAACGGAACACCAAATACATTCTGCATTTCGTTCTGAAATAAGTTCTCTTCTACTGACATACGGGTCCTTCACAGCTATGAAAACTCCTCCTCCGTTTCTGCTTACTCTATCCTTTCTGTATACGGTAAAACACTTCGGAAATACTTCATGATCTGATATGTCCTTCGAAAGCCAGCTTTCTGTACCTACGATTATATCTGCATTAGTACTCTTAATGAGGTGGTGAAATTCTGCTATTTTATTTCTTATACTACGACAATTCACTACTATCACTGAAATTTTTTCTTCCAATCTGTTTCTCTCTTGGTGTTCCTTTCCAACTAAAATTTTCCTCGATAATTTTTTGACGGACAAACTATTTGGTCTACCTATTACCTTTGATGAATTATCATGTTCGTTCTCTCCATGTGTTTTTCTCTGACCTTCTAAAACTACTCTGCATGTTCTGTCAAATTCTTGCACGATTTTTCCCCCGCGGATTGACCTGCACTCTGGGCTACCACCTGAGCTAAACCCTACGTGTATGCTCCAGTATCCTACGCGCTACCCTAGATGATGCCTCGTCCGTGTAGTGGACACCCGAGCGATTCAGGGGCACCCGACACGTTTTCAGCTCCGGCCCGAGGTCCAAAAACTCAGCTCCCTCGCTCCCACAGACTTCACGGAGTCTCCGGTTTATGCCTAAAACTCGGCTCCAAACCATCGACCCCCGATCCGTCCTAGGTACCAAGCTACATATAGTCAGCCTCATATCGATACCCAGACCTCCACGACCACGGTGGAACTCGGTGCATAGATCCCTTACGGAATCCATTACATCCTCGGACCCCCGTTTCGCGGCGTCGTTAGTGCCGACATGGGCGACTACGTGCAGCTTGGAGCAGTTAGTGGCACTGACCGCTGCTTTCAACGCCTTCGTCACATGGGCCACCGTACCTCCTGGTATACACCAGGAGCGTACCTGTTCTTCGTCACCTCTCCCTCGGGATTCACCACCTCCTTCCCGATGGGCCCTGGCAAGCATCGAGTCCGCTACCCGGCGGACATTGGAGCTACCTATCACTAATACTCCCTCCCTTCCCTCCCGACTCCCAGTCGGCGAAGTCTCCCGAGGCGGAGCGTTCGATGCGCCGACCTCCGCCAGCCCATCGAACCTATTACTAACGGGGAAAGGCTCAGCCTCTGCCTCTGCATTTCCCCGTTTGTGTAGTGTGACCCCATGGCTCCTCCTACGGACCACTTCCCACTCTCCCCCGGATTCGGAGGTAGGCTCCGCGAGAGGTGTGCGGCGAACGTCCTCAACCCTCCAACCCACGCCAGCGCAAGGACTCGCCCCCGCACCAACGCGTGCGGAAGGTCTTGGACGACCCCCACTCCCCCTCGACCGTCCCAACCGTAGCCACCAACCGTTTCACGAGAGAGCGAAGACTATCCACCGTCTTCTCGAGCTCATCGCTCGAGCCCGCAAGGGCTCGCTATCGGGTGAGTCACGGAAGAGGCTGACAGTTGACCTAATGGGAGTCATCCTAATCTAACTCTAACTATCTCTCTCCCTTAGACTCGCAGCGGAGCTATCTGGTAAAAGAATCTACTATTTACTACACACTAAGAAATAACTAACAAGCCTCTTGAAGAAACGAGCAAGCAAGCAAATACAGACCACAGATTATCACCAGAAGACAATTAACCCAAAGGGGACAGGGACTAGGAGTAAGCTACACAGGTAGAAAAACTACACGGGTGAGTGGTTGCAATAACTATTTTTAACTAATAATTAGTAAGCTGATGTTTTTAACCCTTTCGGATAAGTGGGCGTGGTGCAACCTCAGACGTATTTCGCCTTCGTTCAATCACAACTGAGCCCGCGAAGCTACTTTGCCTTATCGAAAAGGGGGGGGGAGACCCCAGCTGCCTCTGCCAATAGGAGCAGATACGACAGGATCTGTGTGAGCAGACCAGAGAAACTATAATAATTTACACACTCCCTGGAGCAGACCTTCCGAGAATCCCCCTCCACTCTTTTCCCTTCCCCGAAAAGCAATCAAGTACGTGAGGAAAATGACGTCAATGTTATCACAGCAGATTTTTCGGTGGGCGTTCATCTTTTGCTTATTTTAGTTTTTGATTTATGAGTGAGTGGTTGTGGTTAGAAGATTAATTTTTTCACTAAAATTAATTTTTCATTTCCATCTAACGATTTCGTGTAAAAAATTGCGATTTCGGTTCCAAATAAACATTGCCCCAATTGCGTTCCAAACAGCCTGCGCCTGCGCCCTTCCTGGAGAGCTCTCCAACCTTGGAAATGCAATAAGTTGTTCTTCATTTGCTTATGAAATAACTATCAGGCACGATTTCTAATCAGGCCACAGTTTGCCATACTAGTGAACTGCCACAATATCTGGACCCCGTTTTTGACAATTACCTTTTAATGCTTCCTCTTTCCGTTTTTCTGTTTGAATTCTTTGAATCGAGGACTTACTTAAAGGAAATTCATCAGTATAATACCCAGGTGCCTCAGTGGTAGCTTGAAGAACAAAACTTAATCTGTCATACTTAACTGACACCTATGTAGCTGCTGCTACTAATTTTGGAGTAATGAAATGTTTCTGCATAATGTTTTACTGGTTCCGGGTTGTATGTTCTCCGTCAGAGTTGGATAATCTTCTTTTGAATGCTTGTCATTTTCATTAGAATCAGAAGATGAGATAAGATGATGTCGAAGGAATTGGTGTCGAATATTATGTAGCACGTCGCTTTTCTTCTCCAATAGTTCTGAGGGCGCGCCCTTTTCTCCTTATTAGCCAGTTGTTGTCCACTCCAGCTATGTGACCAGGCCTACCTGGCTCTCCCTGTCATTTTAAGAAGATTCTGTCTTATGTCTTGTGTCTTGTAATATCCTCCAAACTTGAAATAGGTTCTCTAGTTTCTTCACACAATTAGGAAAAGATTTGGTTTATATACGCACCTTTTCCCAAAAGGTAATACATTCGCGAATTTCACGAATATTAGAAAATGTGTAAAACTGCCTGAAGTTGACCATTCAAGGGCAGTTATGAACTTTTTTTTTGATGTCGCGTCACCAGTGATGCCCGATAGCATACAAAGAACTCAGTCTCATTAGTTTATGTAGACACCTTTTACAATTTACAATAGTACAATGTACATAGCATATTTTTCGCTAAATTCCCATCAAAATATAAAAGGTTTTCCAGGACGCCTTACATAGTAAGTACTGAAATGTTTCATTAACTTGTTGACAAACTTTTCAACTACACCTAGATATGCGTAAAAGCCTGCGAGCCACCGTGAAGGTGTGTGGCAGGGGTTAAAATCACGAAATGTGCACTACTGTCATGCAAATAAGTGCTACAATGCTTCCACTTCATAAAGACATGTTAAAAAAAAGACTGATGCATAACTAGGTGTTAGTATCTACATAGTAATGAAGGTCATACTGGTTAGAAATTTTTGTCTCTAAATATATTTATCTGTATTTCCTTACTACCATGCATGCGTTAGCGAAAACATGCTTCATGCACTGCAGCAACAATATTTCAAATGCCTATCCATTTACTATGCTGCCTCTTATGGTATGTCCACTTATGGTATGCGGGAAAAATGACATTTTAAATCTATTGGTGCAAAAATTAGTGTCCTTAATGTTGTTAATCTTGTTTCCTTGCGTGATAAACTATGAAATTGTAATGTTTCAGTTGGTGTCCTACATCCTATTCATTTCATTAATACATATTAAAAGCCCTTTTCACATTAAATGCACATTCGCACATGCCCTTTGTGCATGTTTGATGTGACTCACCACCCGTCACAACCCTCGAGGTGTCTTGTAAGATAGTTTGTTAAAGAGAAGAACTAACTCCGAGATATAGGTACGTATCTTTCTCAGATGCAGTTTACTTTTACACTCACTGTCTGTATGATCCTGTGTATTAATACAATGTTGAGCCTTAGTAATTTTCTTGGTGGCCCAGGAAAATTTGTCAGCCGCCCAAGTCTGCCTTGCTCTCTTCGCGCTTGAAGCATCCCTCATTCTCACGTCTCTAACATCAAAATTACTACATTTTACATTTACTACATTTACATTATAGATTAATAGTATATAGAGCCGTGCCGATGTTACGCTACATGGGCACAGCTCCGCTGTAAAATTGCATGCTCTAGTCAACCATTTCGTGAACGGCTCGTGAATGCTTGTCAACGCTCTCTGGAGCGCGTCGGACGTTCCCAGGCACCTCACCGACCGCTCCACCGCGGACCAGCGTCGCGACGATCCCCTATCGCTTCCGAAACGCTCCCGAAAACGCTCCCAGTGGTCCATAATCTGCTCGCCGGACACTACCGCGACACTTCCTAAAGCCTCCCACAACACTCGGCCGCTGCTTCCTTCCAGAGCACTCCGCTCTGCCGCTCCCCCAACACTTTATCGCCGCTCCCGTTCCCACTGGGGAGACTAGGGATAATAATGCAAATGATTTTTAATATCACCAGGGATATGGGGGATTGTATAACTGAGCTAATTTAGCCACGGAGTGCCGTTTAGAGGTAGGAAAGGTTGGAAATAAATACTTTGACAGGGGCGTCGGAACTATTTTCGCTTGGAGGGACCAACCTAGAATAGAACCCGGCTCCTATGCAAAGGGCCCAAATTTTTTTGCGGATAGGAGGGGATAGAGACTAGAATTCCGCTAAACGTGCATATGAAGGAAGTAGAATATGTGTCAGAAGGGAAAAAGCAAGCTGGAAACAGGTGAGATTTAATTTTTATTAATGAAGACTCATTTCTCAAGGGTCCGGGGCAAATTCTGGGGGGGCCGAATCCCTGTCCCCCACTTCCGACGCCGCTGTACTGCGATGTCATTTTATGTTGTATACGATAAAATTTTTTTGACATTAATGGATGTGAATGAGATTTGTCCTCGGGGAATTCGTCCTATCATGATCGGAAGTGAAAAATAGAATAAAGTACAATGGCACCGTAGCTAAACTCATTACCGACTTAACTGTTTATCTTTATTATTTTTCATATCAGTTACTTTTCAGGCTGTTTTACATCCCATGTTCACTCTGTGCAGTACATTAGAAGGGCACAAAGTCGTATATTAAAATGTGACCACATCATGCTTCGTTATGATTGAATTTTTGAATAGCAATCCTTCTTCCGCACACAGATTGGCAGTCTGTGGATTGGAACTCTCGCGAATTTCAATCCCGCGTCGAGTATGGTCTCAACAGTAAGCTTCGGTATAAGTAAGGTTAGACCAAGTTGTAGCACTTAAAACCTAACGCTACTATTTGTACGACCACTCATGCTGACTGTTTTTCTTTTATGCATGACATTAAATCATCTTTTAAACCTCTATTCCGTTGTGGATGAATGTTTTTCCCAATACCGATAGGATTAGTTGGCTCATCGGTCGCTGAGTAACGTGCCGATTGTGACGTCAGAAGATGAGTCAATTAGATCAAAGTGAGCCTCACACCGTCGCTTAGCTGGGCGGGAGATCTCAAGGGCCCACCCACGATGCCGCGCTTACACACTCCCCTCCGCTCTTTCTATTTCCGATCAATATTCGTACAAGAGTGGTAAAACTAGGCATACCAGTTAAATGCCGTTCGGTCCACTTAACTCCGACGAGTGATAATTTGAGTCCATTCAACGCCAGCCATGGTTAGGAATTTCCCCACGGAAACAGTAGTCAAAAGATTCTGGCGTCTCAGTTTTAGAATTCGGACATTTGGGTCTTGACGGTCTTGACTCAGAACCTTTCCTTCCCTTGGGAGCTGGTGACCTCCGTCTCCTACCGAAACGAAGTGCATTACTCAGAATGGATTTACAATGCTTGAATCTCAAGACCACGGAGGCTTTAAAGTACCAATATTATAAATGGAGTAGGAAAGCTCCTGAGTCATCCTGAATGTCATCAAAATAGCTCCAGTTGAAATGATTAATTAAACCAGCTACAACAACCAAATGTACAATTGCAACTGCGATCAACGAAATAATATTTGGGACAGTAATAGTTTACAGCGAAGATGTATGGGGAAATTAGAACACGTGCTACGATTTTGATGTAGAAGCATGTAGGGCATTAATTATTTTAGCATATTCATGTTTCGAATAATTATCCACAGTCTGTATAAAAACCAGGTAGCTGTGATTAAATCTGGACCCAGCTGTGAAGAGGTAGGAATATGGAAAGGAGTGAGACAAGGCTGTGCACTGTCTCCCGTAATTTTTAATGTTTACATCGAGAGAGCCATCAAACATATCAAGAATGGAGAAGAACAAACCGACATTCATTGCATTTGTGGATTTAGAGAAAGCGTTTGACAACGTGGATTGGGATTCAATGCTTGGAATTCTGTAGGGAATTGGAGTGTCCTACAATGACCGAAGAATTATAAACAGTCTGTACAAAAACCAAGTTTCGGTGATTAAATTTGGACCCAGTTGTGAAGAGGCAAGAATAAGGAAAGGAGTGAGACAAGGCTGCGCACTGTCTCCCGTAATTTTTAATGTTTACATCGAGAGAGCCATAAATAAAGTCAAGGAGAAGTTTTCTGGGGTGAACATCCACGTAGAAACAGTCAGCATGCTACGATTCGCTGATGACATAGCTCTCATAGCAGAGACAGAGAGGGATCTGAACAAGATTCTAGTAACCATGGAAAGGACAATGCAGAGATATCAACTGATGATAAATAAGAAGAAAACTAAGAAAATGCAGTAAGAGAGAGGAGGCCAAAACCAACGTTATATTAGGAAAACAGAAACTGGAAGAGGTGAATGAGTTCTGTTGCCTGGGAAGCAGAGTAACCAACGATGGACGAAGCAAGAAAGAAATAGTAAGTAGAATAGCGCTGGCAAAGAGGGCATTATAGCAAAATAAGAATCTACTTACAGCTGGAAATACAAGCGTAGAAGTGAAGAAACAATTCATCAGGACGTACATCAGGAGCATGTTTCTTTAAGGCAGTGAGGCATGGACGATGACAGCGGCGGAGAAGAAAAGGGTGGAAGCATCTGAAATATGGAGCTATCGAAAAATGATGAACATTAAATGGATCGACCGAGTAAGTAACGAGGAAGTCCTAAGAAGAGTGGGAGAGAAGAGAAGTCTGCTGACAACTCTAAAAAAGAGAAAGGACAACTTAATCGGCCATATCTTGAGACACGATGGGCTGATGAAAGTAATCGTCGAGGGAAAAGTGAACGGGAAGATTGGAAAAGTCCGGCCTCGTATGAGATACATGGAACAGGTTGTGAAGAATGTAAAAGAGAAGAATTACGTCACAATGAAAAGGTTGGCCGATAGAAGAATAGATTGGAGAGCTGCGTCAAACCAATCCTACGATTATTGACCAATGATGATGTTCATGTTTCAAGATTACATTCTCATACATGTTCCATAACCTAATTATGGATTAATTACTGAAGTTACATAAAGTCTTAAATTATCAATAATTAATACATTACTCTGCACGTATTAGGAATTAATTTATACGGGTATCGAGAATTAGAGTATTACCTACCTACAATTTTCTACCTACAAAGTTATTATACATTTTTGCCAAGCAAAGTTGTAGATTCAGTTGAATGTAAGTGGTGCAATCACGGACTGGTACGTTAGCACACCTGCATGACAAGTAAGTGATAATTTCAATCTCTTTTGATAATCCCTCCCTGCTTCAAACCCTTGCGATGGCTTGCGGGGTATTATGTCTGTTAAGCATGGGAATGCTGGGGAAATCGCACTTATAACCGACCGAGGGGTTGGGGACAGGATGTTATAATCACCGGAAAAACTCATTATTAGATGAGACTAGTGGCGAATTCACACAAAGTTATCGCAGCGGCCTCTTTTACTGCTCTTCCTTGCGCGTTGAAAACAGGTCTGTTTTGACCTCAAAATACCCCACCATTGAGGCTGAAAAATGCCGTTTCTCAATGACCTCGGTTAGCTATGCTCTCCATTCGATCATTCTCCTTCCCATCAGTCCCCATCACCGAAATCTTCCATTTGAAACCGCCTTTATGCTTGACTGCTCTTAATGTTGCAGCAGATCTCATGCGACTACTCAAAGAATAACAAATTCTTCGGCAATGGTCTCCTTGGTCCCTGCTTCGTGATAAGTCTCAGCGAGCTCTTTCGTGAATCCCTCCTGCTATGGGAGGTGATGAATTTTCTTTCTTTATTACGTCACTCGTTTAAAAATGTGTTCATGCTTTCGTTGAATAGTAATGGTCGTAATTTTTTGCATACCAACTCAAACCACCTCAACATGTGTGATATGTGTGTAAAAAGAACTTTAGACACAGTATCCTTCGCGAAATATTTCAGTCAAGACCATCTTCTAGTCTTTGAAATTCATGCACCTTTGATAATGATACGGAATTGTAAATAACGTAGAACATGCGCGACTCATATTATTGGTTTCTTTGTGTTAAATAATTGGCAGTATAAGTTTTTGGAGGGTCTTGGTGATGTCCCCTGCCACATATCGCCCCCTGCCACACATCCGCGTGGTCGCTTGCAGTGTTTATGAAGACACGTAGATGTATTAAGTATCGCACCAATGTTGGTGGGTCCACGCTCGATAACCAGGTCTCTTCAATCAATGACAATCTATTGACAAAGCATTAACGGAACATAACTAATGCTTTCCTATATTTAGTCTTCTTCCGTCCCTTAAACTTACTTCCACTATTCAAACCCCTTTATCCTGCCTTTACCTTTTCTTCAAATTGAATGGATGCGTTCTCCTCATGTGTTGTTTAAGATTGTTTAGGGTGCAAAGTCGAGCCTTGACTGTGTAAATTGTGTCTGTAAAAGTTGTGTAAAAGTCTGATTGCAGTGTTGAGAATGCAATCCTCTAGACTGCATTCTCAACACTACTCCTTCAACAAGTTATCACATGGCAATCCAGATGGCTCTGAACAAAAGTAACGGACTTAAATGAACGGAATTAAAAGTTAACGGAAGTTAATGAGACTGTTAATAGTTTTTGGATTTCACTTAAAAGTTAAATCGTTAAGCAATATGTTAACTTCGTTAATTAACGGATTAACGCTTTTCTGCCCAGCTATGCATATCAGTCATTACACTTAATTCAATACAGTTATTACGTTTCACCCAATGCACTCATTACTTTTCAGTCAATACATTGATTGCGTGCTCATTATATTCCCAAATGCTTCCCTCTCGACCTCGAGAGCGAAAGTGAGAATGAATCATTTCAGTGTTTGTGAAACCCACGGCCTTCACAGTTCAAGAGCGAGTCAATTCTTCGATTTAGTTCCTTGCTTTCTTCGTACGAGGCAACAACACAATCCCGAACAGCTGATCAGCGATGTGAAATCCGCGCGAGAATGCTTGGAGGCGTTTCTGTCTCGTAAAAAGAAGTTGCTCGGAATTTGTGTGATGGTCTATCGTGTGTCACCTGTGCAGTGTTTCATCCGCCAACATAACCTCGCAAGTGAGATATGAATATTAGTGGTATAGTTTTGTGAATTACATGATAACTGAGCAAGTTATATTGTGAAGTGTTCGTATGCTTCGCGGTTATAAGTGCCTTGCCAAGAAGAATTAACCAGTAATTGTTGCAGTGAAGCTACCCTTGCAGTAATCAGAGCACACTGGTCCTTTTCAAGACTTTCCGTAAAGGTAAGCAATCGCATTGGCTTACTTTCATTCCCAATATTTACGTAGCTACCACGTTCAAATGTGATTTGCGTTCCTGAGTAGTTCTGCGTGATACCGACGAATTTCGTCGTTGTTGCGGTCGGAAGGTTTCTGTTAGCAAGCACCATTCTTTGTTTGGAATTCAACGTATATACGATACACTCGATACTTCCCATTATATCCAGAAAGCAAGCATCCAAAAGGGTGTTTGGCAGGGGCTTACAGTAGTTTTATTGATTAATTTATTTAATCTAATTTTCTAACCATGGTCGAGTATAATAAAATTCCCATTTGAACGTCGGGCACGTAAATCTGAAAACATCTGTCATGCAAATAATTCAAAAACTGCAATAATTCTTCTCACCGTTAACTGAAATCAAGTATCGTCTAAATTTAAGAGTTGGTAGACCAGAGATAAAACGTCTGCTCAGTGCAAAATGCTATGATATGTAGTTGTTTGAAAACAATTTCTTTTCTAAATATTTTAATCTAGCACATATTTCAGGTAGTTGAGGATTACAACAGTCCACTGCGTGTTCAGTCCCTTTTTCCCGCCAAAACGAGTAGTTAGCTGAAGTAATAGCCGATGGCGCTCTTAATTTTATAGTAAACTATTTTCGAAATCAAACCATGCTACAATTATAGGGAAATATTAATATCCGAAATGTATATCCAGTAATAGAATTAGCAAGAGAATGTTCAAATCCGCGATATTCCTTTTATGTTTTCGAAATTGTTATTCACGACGAATTATGTTTGCACTTTGGTGATTGGTCCAGTTTGGTTGACGTCATGCCAGAACGTGGCATTTACATGCGTGATCAGACATCGGTTATCAGTATTCGTTGGTGCGCGGTGACGGAAGGACAGGTGAGTTTTCAGCCCCAGTTCAAGGAAGTTGTAGTTTTAGTCAATTTGCTTTATCAACGTAAATTGAGTTTGCAGTGACTTTGAGGGGAAATTGAAATAACTTCGTAACTTATCTTCCTCTTTGTACGAAGAATAGAGATATATTTCGAGTGATTTACTTCCCGAAATTTAAAATCCTAGTTTTAGGTAGTAATTCCCCCCTGTAAATATTTCAAGTAATACTCTTTCCGTAGATTGATGGATATTTACAGCAGAAGTGCAGCAAATGTGGTGGTTACAAATGTTAATGGTTTGAATTTGTTACAGGGAGAAGTTGAGTTACGTGCGCCGATAAAGCTGGAACTTCGTCATCGATCACACGGGTGAGGGAAAACTGGGAATTCGAGAGACTGGTTTCGAGGAACTCTCTTCAGTATGGTAAGTCATTATTAATATTTTTCATTCACGAGAGTTTTTATTTTCGCATAAAGTTGTCTGCGTCTTTTATTGTGATTCTATTACTTCTGATCGATACCAGGTCGTGTCTTCTGATATTCTCAGTTTCCCGCCAAAAATCTCGAAGGGTTGTTTCGGGTCACTAGAATGTTCTCGGACGTTTCTCGACTGTTCTAGCTACGTTTCGACGCTAGACCATTAACGCTGTTAGATATTGAAGTCTGTTTCTCTATCGATTTGTTTGAAATTAATCTAATTCCGAGATTATGGGATTTCCGTTTCGAAACTGAAGTTCAACGTACAGATCCGTATGCTCACTTGCACCCTTTAATATTAATTTATTTTTGCGGATTACTTTAGTTTCGCAATCCAATTTCTTAGCTATCGATATCTTTATCATTAGCCTCGTAGTCTTGTATGCATTCAGCGATGCAAAATGTAAAATTTTCCTGTTCTGAGGTCACTTGCATTTTCCTATGAACCTTTGATTACATTGACCACGAAATCAAAAAGTTAAACATTTGTATTTGAAGTTATTTTACTCGTTCTTAATTTGAAATGACCCCAGGCTTTAATTTTCGAATTTTGAAACAAAAATCGACTTTTGAACTACAAATGTATGATAATTTAAGTAGCGTAGCCGGATTGTTACTACAGGTAGGAGACATCTGCATCTACACGATACCCTGCAAGCTACCGCGAGGGTGTGTGGCAGGGGGTAAAGATCACCAAGCATGCACTACCGACATGCAAACAAGCAACTATATTGTCTCAAGCAACCAGATTGTTAGTATCTATAGTATTTAATGAGTTAATACATGTATCATGCACTGCAGAATACTCTAAAATATTTCCCCTACGATAGGTAGCTTTGGCAAAGGCAGCATAGCCTTTGCTATGCTGCCTATTCATCTACATAATACCCTGCAAGCACCCATAAAGGTGTGTGGCAGGATATGAACTCTCACCAAACATGCACTACATATCATGCATAAAAATAAAAGGATCAGTACTTTTATAGGTACTGTTCAAAACTACGCTATTTAAAAAAAGATACTGTTCTGTTCTCTTATAGTATGGGGGAAAAATGCCATTTTGAATCTATCGGTACGACAATCTATCTCTCTAATCTTATTTAACTGGTCGAATCTAGCATAATACGCTGGTTTTTTTAATATATGCCAAACATCTTCAGTAAATCTATCCGATTGAAATTTCTCTAATAGATTCAATCTGTACTTTAACCTACTCTCTGATAATGATTCCCACCCTAATTCTTGTACTAGTTCTGAAACACTACTCAACCTATCGTAACACCTTTTGACGAACCTAGCTGCTCTACGCTGCACACTGTCTAGTTCTCTGATCAACCCTAATTCATTAGGATCCCATGCACTGGCTGCATACTCAAGGTGGGGCCTAACTAGTGAAAAATAGCATCGCTATTTTGTCTTCTCATCACATTTTCCAAGTACTCTTTTTATAAATCCTAGGTTTCTCTTCGCTCGGCCGCATATTTGTCTTGTGTCTTCCCCACGATAAATCCTTAGTGATTGTTACACCTAAATATCTTATGGTTTCAACGTTTTCGATCTACGGAGACCGAGACGGAGAGCACTAGAAGATAGAAAACGATGCAGCATTATTGATATGCACCAATATTTTTCCTTATGGAGCAGCAGATACGATGGTGCCTTGGAAGTGCATAGTTCGCGAATAGATGGAAAAAGATTTAGTAATGAGAATGCCAATTAACTAGATAGTCTCTCGTGAGATTTGCTTTGACTTTTGTGCTTTCCATCGTCGTTCTCGCCTTCGTACGGTCGGGTTCATTTGCATTTTTGGGTTTCATAAAATTTTTCATTTGAGGGTAAATTTGAATTATTGCTAGAGTATTTTTCCTCATTTATTCATATCGATAAATGACTTATTATCCACGCCTTCGCCTGTTAATGTACTCGGAAAGTAAAGACAGTTTATATTTTGAGTTGATGATCAAGGACAAGGAAACTTTACTTGAATTCCTACCATATGCTTTCGTGTTCAGAATTTTTTGATTGAATGTCACTCATCGTTTATTTGAAGGAATAGTGAAATCTATTGGACAGTATTCATTCCTCAATCACATTTTTTAGCGTTCCTTACGTCGTAAATATTTAATGTAGCTGAGCAAATGGAGACTTAAGTTTAAAACCAGTATCTAACTGCATAAAACTGTAATTCTTGGTAAATGTAACGTTCAAATCTGAGTTTGTGGGTCCACGTCATATGTCATGAGATTTATGGATCATCCGCGAACGGTTAGTTTAGATTTCCGACTTGGTAAGAATACTACACAGTTTACTCGTGAACGTTAGATATTTTGTTATCTGATAGACTGAAATTTTGAATAAGGGTAAGAGCCTTTGGATTAAAATCATATCCCTAGTTAAGAGGGATTGTTAAACAAATTGCTTGAGTCTTTGGTGATCATTATTGAATTCCTTCGCGGTAAAAATCTAGCTAAATAATATTTAATGCTCAATAGTTTGAGTTATTCCGACGGGTAACTTGAAATGTCATAGTTTTTAAGATTAGTGTTGTTTGTGAACTTGTATGACTAATCCGCGTATATGTAATGTAATTGATAGAACTTATGAGCTACCTGTGCCCATCATTTGCATTATTTTGTCTTTGCAATGCAGTTCGATCCGAAGCAGTAATTTCGGCGTTCTAACATATCATGTGTACGTTGCGGGATTTACTATGTGAATAAACTTTTCTTCGATTATATTTAAAACCCATTAATTTTAATGGTCTATGGCAGAAATCCATAGGCTTTAGGTATTTCAGGAAAGTTTATCACGAGGTTTATCACATAGTGAGGTTTAACACTTTGCACACTATCCAAACCATGTAATTGAGGATAGGTTAGAAGTGTTTACATCTTGCCTTCAGTTCGCAAGATTAAATTTCAGGATTAATCACGCCGTAGTAAATTAACATCGCATGTTTAAACCATCAAGGTATTTTCGCGCATTCTATTTGGTGTACTTTTTTATCTTAAAATTTTTGTGCTGGTCATTGCATTGAAAAGATCTCTTTGATCACTAGGCGATGTCGAGGAACGTGGGGTAAAGGATATTTGGCTCGCCCGTTTGAATTGCAATACTTGTCACGTGTTGTTGAATCACCTGTAAAATGTTTTAAGCAGTTGAGATTGTAGTTAGTGTACTTCAAGTGATATTAGACTAATCCAAAATGATAGCGAACATGTAAAAATGGATCTCAATGCTGGTTTATTGATTTATATTCAATATTGTCTGACTCACCCCTTTTATTGTCGTGTAAGTGAGAAACATAATATTTTTTTCAGTATGCTGCAAAGTTCAAAGGGAGTGATATTCATTAATCAATCTAATTTAATATAATTGAATGGCTTAGTCCCGTTATCGCCAAGGGTGGAGCATAATGATTTAATGCATTAAGGGATTAACAGTGTTATAACTGTTTTTTTAATAGAAATTTCAGCTAAGAAAATCGAGGCTAGTTCGTAACAGCAACTCATTTAGGCCATCGAAAAATATTCATAAAAATATGATAGCCTAATTTTATATGACGGCCTTCGTAATTCCAGTTTAAATCACACATAGTTCTCTCACGTGAAGGGACATGAAATAGAGCACCTTCGTTCGGCTGCTGAATTAATTCTATTTGTTGCATGTGTACTCATTTCGGTGATATTACGCGTGTATCGGTGACTCATCTTTGTGGCTGTATGCGAGAGGCCAGTTTGTTATTGACTTTCGTGAATATAATAATTATCACGCATTAATGATCAGTGCCTGCCTGTATTAATTTCGTATAGGCAATGGACAAGTGGGTGGTCCCAGAAGTATCTGATCAAACGAAGAATACAAAACAATTAGGGCGAAGAAGAAGGAAGAAGTATTAACTTTAACTGATTTCTCTCACCGCAATAGCGGATGTGCGAATTTGTGCAATATCTTGATTAAACAACTTTCTTTCAGGGTAAGTAGGCGTAGAAATTTACTGCGAGTGCACTGTGAGTTTCTGACAAAATATTACTACGAAACTGTGATATGTCCCCGTTTAAAACGCTTATAGTTCACGTAAAGTTTGGCAGAACATTGTTTGATTCCACCAAAGTTAAAAAGCTTGCATGAAATATGTCAGTTAACTAACATAATTGAAACCACATGAATAGCGAGAGTGAGAAGGTACATGGGCATGTATAATATGAACCCGCCCATTATGTATGTACTATTTCTCCGCTGGTTCTCCTTTCGACTATAGGTATAGTATTCCATGTTTTTCAGAGACCCGCTCTTTGAGACCGTAAAGGATAGGAGTACATTTTTATTGATGTTGCTGAACACTTATAATTATCTTCAACGTATTAAACTTCCCCTGCTTATTTTAACTTCCTGTCGGCCTGGAATGGAAAGGTTTTTATCATTTTATTTAGCTCGGTAACAGGATCTATTTATAAAATAACAATTTTTTTATTTTAAAGTTATTTGGAAACATCTTTGCTCAAGACGTTTCAATGCAGCAGATAGCATATAGCCTATCGCTTGTAAATGCTTTAACGTTTTGTAATTTAAAAGGTGCAATACAGATGCAGTCATCCCAATCCTCTGAGGGGTTATAAGAGAATTATCATGTGTTGTAGTAAATTTACTAATCTTTCACTCAATAATGCAAGCAAGTTAAGAGGATTACTAAAGGCTTAGAAGAGACAGGTAAATTTAGACAGGCCAACTGTGATGCATTACGCATGTACAATACATCAGTGAAGCTTGATTTCGGCTATAGTTTCGATTTTAGAGTTTATTTTTCTCAGGTTAGATTTAGAGTTTTAAAATTTTGAGCTCAAGGCAACTGGAAGTTAGGGAATGTCACTCTATTACCCCACCAAATTTACTATGAATATTTATCGATTTCTCTTGCTCCTCAAGCATATTATCGTAAAAAAAACTCTGCGTAGTATTTTTAGTTACTCGCATTTAATTTGTTAAATTTATTAGCGTTAACATGGTTTTGAGTTCATTTTTTCTGCAGATGCGTTGTAATAAGGGGTAGGGTCATGGAGATGACAGACTCAAGGTGGGGCTCAGAAGACCGCTCTCGTGTTTGTTTTAGTTTTAGGTCGAAAGTTGCTCTAGTTTTTCCTCGATAATCTCAGTATCCTATCTATCGATATTTGGGCACAATATCTGTACAATTAACCATGTTATTCCACGAATTTAAGTGACTTATATATTTTTCTTAGATAATTGCATTTATGTCGTCATCATAGATCCTAAAGTTTCTTTTAGACCCAGCGCACTTTATTCATTTGTAAGCTAAGATCATCATATTTACATTATTCTTCTCCTTAAATCTGTACCTCCACAATTCTCTTCATCAATATTAAGATATGGCAGATGATATCGTCCCGCCTTCTTCGCCCCCCTACGAACGTTCTCCGCCGTCTCGTGATTGGCTAACGTAGTCGGACAAGGGCAATACACTTGTTATCAAAGGCAGAAGACTGAGACTAAGGATATATGTGAACGCAGTTTAGTAGCTACCTTTATTAGTAATATTTACTTGCGATGTGTAAATAGCATGATATGAAAAGTATTCAGAAGCAATCCTACCTTATTGACTCATACATTAAATTGTTAACTTACAACTTCTCCATGTTCTTATTTCCTTATTTTAGGTTCTCTTAAGATTTTTATTTTGCATATAACACGAATGAAAATTTTTTAAATGTAAGCTGTGTATACTATGACCGTAGGTAATAAAAAAATTCTATCCAATATGTTATTCTTCAATATGACCTTTTGATAACTTAAAGAATAGGAATTTTGACAACTGTAATAATATATAAAAATATTAGTATTTCATTTGTACATTTTTAGATTGTTTTGACGTCACGCAAATTTAAATCAAATTCTTTTTTCCGTCGTTGCAGGACGATGCCGAACATGGTTTGCAAAGTCGATTCACGGAAGTTGACGGGGTTAGAGTGAAGAATCTTCATGGGTGCCCGAAACGGAAGAACAAGAAGCAGTCTCAACAGGAGGACTAACATTGGTTTGCTAATGGCTTGCAATGCTATGGTAAAACTAACTTTGTTTCAGGTTCTACGATCTAAAAGGCAAAGTAAGCATGTTTAAGCGTGAGTAGAATCCATGACTAATTTTGTTTGTTGTATTTGTCAAAGGAGCCCATTGCTCCGATTTCTAGACGATATCAGATCTGATATACCTCTGGTAAAATGTGAAGGTAATTGGGTAAATCAAGCTTGATTAATGGTGTTAAGATACGGTAATTGATGTCGGGGCACCGACTCTATCTGGTACCATGGAGTACTGGTCCTCCAAATATAAGGCAAGTGGCCACTTGCCTGGGTTAGCGAGTCGACTCTAGGCAGGGATATGTTGGAATACTGTGTGTTCTATATGATGTGATGTCCCAAATTTTATGTTTATTGTTTTTTCTTGTATGTGTTATATGTGCCTATTTTCATTGGTGTGATGTATCATTTTTGTGAGCAATGTTTTCACATTTTATGCTGTTTTATTCAGATCCTTTCACAGATAATAAGGCGCCTTACCAACGCCCCGGCCTGATAGTGGGTAGGATATGTAGTCAGTTTGCAATATTTTGAATCGAAGGCCCTTCTGGCCCGTCGTAACGGTAGGTTAGATAGGATAATGCGTTAAGCTGATAGATTTATTTTGTGGATGTTGAGCTTGCTCTAGTGTTAAATTTCAAAATTAATGGAATTGGTTCGTCAGTTACGATGTGCATCCAGGTGTACTTAGTTTCTAAGCGACCATTCCTCGCATTTTAAAAAAATGCACTTTCGGCATTCTGTTTTAAATGTGAGCAACTTGGCATTCAATCTGTATTGCTTGCATGTTTAATATGTTCACTAACCCGCTCTCTCCTTAGGTACCTCCACAACGCCCCGGCCTGATAGAGAGTAGGATATGTAGTCAGTTTCCAATATTTTGAATCGAAGGCCCTTCTGGCCCGTCGTAACGGTAGGTTAGATAGGATAATGCGTTTAGCTGATAGATTTATTTTGTGGATGTTGAGCTTGCTCTAGTGTTAAATTTCAAAATTAATGGAATTGGTTCGTCAGTTACGATGTGCATCCAGGTGTACTTAGTTTCTGAGCGACCATTCCTCGCATTTTTAAGAAATGCACTTTCGGAATTCTGCATTAAATGTGAGCAACTTGGCATTCAATCTGTATTGCTTGCATGTTTAATATGTTCACTAACCCGCTCTCTCCTTAGGTACCTCCACAACGCCCCGGCCTGATAGAGAGTAGGATATGTAGTCAGTTTCCAATATTTTGAATCGAAGGCCCTTCTGGCCCGTCGTAACGGTAGGTTAGATAGGATAATGCGTTTAGCTGATTGGTTTATTTTGTGGATGTTGAGCTTGCTCTAGTGTTAAATTTCAAAATTAATGGAATTGGTTCGTCAGTTACGATGTGCATCCAGGTGTACTTAGTTTCTGAGCGACCATTCCTCGCATTTTTAAGAAATGCACTTTCGGAATTCTGCATTAAATGTGAGCAACTTGGCATTCAATCTGTATTGCTTGCATGTTTAATATGTTCACTAACCCGCTCTCTCCTTAGGTACCTCCGCAACGCCCCGGCCTGATAGAGAGTAGGATATGTAGTCAGTTTTCAATATCTTGAGTCGAAGGCCCTTCTGGCCCGTCGTAACTGTAGGTTAGATAGGATAATGCGTTTAGCTGATAGATTTATTTTGTGGATGTTGAGCTTGCTCTAGTGTTAAATTTCAAAATTAATGGAATTGGTTCGTCAGTTACGATGTGCATCCAGGTGTACTTAGTTTCTGAGCGACCATTCCTCGCATTTTTAAAAAATGCACTTTCGGCATTCTGTTTTAAATGTGAGCAACTTGGCATTCAATCTGTATTGCTTGCATGTTTAATATGTTCACTAACCCGCTCTCTCCTTAGGTACCTCCACAACGCCCCGGCCTGATAGAGAGTAGGATATGTAGTCAGTTTCCAATATTTTGAATCGAAGGCCCTTCTGGCCCGTCGTAACGGTAGATTAGATAGGATAATGCGTTTAGCTGATAGCTTTATTTTGTGGATGCGAAGAATGCTCTTGTATTAAAATTCAAAATTCACTGAATTGGTGTCTCTGACGCTGCCTCCCTTTTAATGTGAATAGCACACGTCTCTAGTTTTCTCTATCAGAATTACTGAATCTTTTTTTTTGGAATTTTCAATTAAATCGAGCAACTTCGCATCCAATTGATTTACTTTGTGTATATTAACCCGCTCTCTCCTTTAGAATCACCACATCGCCCCGGACGGTAGTGCAGTGATAGTGACCAGTGTTTTGTGTGAATGAGAAGAAGATAGTGTGGTGTCAGTGTGGTGTCAGTGTTGTGTCAGTGTGGAATCAGTGTATTTTAAGTGAGTGCCGAATTTAACAGTTGGTGGGATTCAAGAGGACATGTTGGACTCAAGTGTATGGAATTTTATGTAAATGTGTGCTTGTATTTTTTATGCTCCTCCCTGAATCTACCCTTCCCATTGCTTCGCAGTGACAGCGGACACGAAGGAAGAGAGAGCTGCCACGACTACCAACGGCTACAAAGGCGTTATGAATTTACGTTTGTACATTTCGATTGATTTATTTATTTATGTTCTTATATTCTGCCAATATTTTATCTATTACCTTATCTTTAGCACTTATAGTGTGTAGGGCTTGCATATCGGTCGTTTGACCCGGGTCAATCCAGTTGAGGTCGTTGCACTCCGGTTTTGCCTTGTGCACAGGCTCTTAGTTTTTGACATAGGCAGGAAATACACTCATTGCGCCATTTTGCGCTACGATATCATTTCATGTATCACGAAATATGACATAAATTCATATTATTCCCCTTTTTTACGATTTTTTGCAATTGCATGTTTAATTTTTGACGGTTTAATTCACTTTCTTTTTCAGGTTTTTCGATTAATATGTTTTCTTTTACGGGAATTTCCCCAATTCATTTAATATTCTTTTGCAGGTAAATGTGTCAATGGTACGTTTGTGTTTTGTTGACTGATGTATGCGTGATGATGAACAGGGTCAGCGCCGATAGGTATGCGAATGAAATAGGTAGGCCTAGGGTATATAGGCAGTAGAATTAGTTTAGCGGGTGGTTGGATTTTAGATGGGGAAGCTAGGGCTTAATGTCGCAGGTTCTTAGTTCTTAGACCGCTTGATCTCGTCGCGTCTCTTGCCCTGGCCCTGGGAGTGAATGCGTGGAATAGACCTCTGCGCAACCCGGAGGGGAACGCAGGGGGAAACGCCACGTTAAATAAAGGTTAATGAGCCGATGAGCGTAACCTCTTGGGTCGGTATGGAATAACGCTCGTGAGTGAGTGTTGTGTGAATGATATAATTGGATACAATAACACCCCTTTTCAAAGTAATCATAAATGCTACCAAATAAATTTAAAAGTTATTATATTTTGTTGTTATACTGAAATACCATTGATCAACCTCCTCACACTTAAAAGGATTACCCACTGAGCGTACAAAAATATTTTCTCTTATGAAAATGTTTAACTTCTTGTGTCATCCGAAGTCCCCTTTCATTCATCGATCTCCCCATGACCTTGCGTTCTGCGATTATATTTTCTGCAAGCTTCTGTGAGTTTTGAACGGTTGTATTTTGGCACCAAGTCCTGTCGTCTGTTTTAAACTTGATATGTACCATGGTTTTCAAACCCAGCCTTTCAATAGATTATTTGAATGTTGTTAATATAAATAAACACATTTTTTCTGCCTCACCATTAACGATTTTGATTACGATATCCCTGTTGGTTGATGATTTTCCTCCTCCAATTTCTAGTTTATATTTAATTACGTTTTCATTTCGTAACTATTCTTTGCACTCGTCCTTTTTCTTATTTAGAGTATAAACACCAACGATTTCCTCCATGTGTAGGCTATCAGGTCAGCACGTTTTACCTGAAAATACCTTGGTAAATTTTTATATTTCAGTTATCACTCAGGCCTTGGTTGCATTGAATTCGCATGGACTTAATTATGTAAAGGAAAACTTTTACCTAGATAAAACTATCTAAAATACTTTAAATGTGAGAATACTTTATATTTTGCTATTTTTTAAACGTGTTTAAGTGTTGAGCAAGTCAAAAATGTTTTAAGGTGTATTGTTTTAAGTCACTCTCCAGTTTTTGATTTGGAATTTTAAATACGCGAATGAGTGCCTAAAAGGTGGTTTTTATGGTACTTTTTATCCTGTGTTTTTATATCATTTTCACTCTGACCCTTACTTTATGTGTGGTATCATTTTATTCTTTGAGATGTACATTTTTTTCAATATTTAGGTCATGAAACGACTCCATTGCATTGAAACTACTTTGTAATAATTGAACAATGATTTGAAAAAAGAGGCTCGAAATAGCTGCAATAACTACAAACGGCTGCCATATCTGAATCATATTTAAATCTTTATAACTTTCATCTACTATCTATAACTTCATTCTATTATTTTTGGAATTTAATTCATCGTTTTTTCGTTATAACTATGACCTCATTTTACTGCCGAATATTTGCTATTGTCGTTTGCTGTTTATCTTTTGACTTGTATCGTATTCTGCTTTTCTTATGTTTTAATGTGTTTATTTCTTCATTTATATCATGGTTTTTCATTTTTTTTACTGTCCGTGCAAAGCGTTGTTTGACGTATGCAACTCTACTTCCACTTAAATCTAGTGACATGAATTGACTCCATCTATTCCTGCAAATATATTGCAAGTATCCCTATGCTGTATAGTGAAATGTATAGTGATTTACAAAGTTGACATGTGAAGTAATGATCATGTAATAATAATTATCATTGTCTCCTGACTGACACCAAAATGGACTAACACCCAAATTTGCATTACATTTTTTTTGGTTTCCTTATTTTTTGTCGCAATAACTACGTAATTAAAGAATACAAGCTTATTATCATTTTAACCTGTTTATGGTTTATCTAACCACATCCGGAACAAGCAAACGCTTTACGCTCTATTTCATTGAAGCCCGAGTAAATACTGACGTTTTCGCTAAATGAGACATAAATCTATGCGGTAATAATTTACCTCGTCGTGATCAGTTTGATTAATGTATAAGTAAATAAAGTGTCGTTATTTTCAATATTTTGGCTCTGTTATTGTTTTTCATCCTGGGTATTTCAGGCAATGTTCACCTTTTTTCTGTCGAGGGTCCCATTTACAAAGTTTTCATGGAATCTGGTTAAGTTACAACTTTTGTATTGACAATAAATCTTTATTAAATATTTTGTTCATTTATTGACATTCATATTTGTGTGGAAAAGTATTTGTAATATTAATTGTAATGGAGTATGTTGCTCTTTTACTATTCTTCACACATCATGCATATGTTAACCAAATATATTTGTGGTGTAATTCAACGTTAATGTTTTTGATATATGTCATTACGGTGAAATTATACTCTGTATAGTGTCATTAGCTGGTCACTTTTGTTATTAAACCAATTATGGATTGCTACATTTGAACCTTATTCTTGAAAGTTGAAAAAAAAACTCCTGCTTACTAACGAAATATTCTTTGAATACCTATTATAAATCTGTGATAAAATATTCGTCGAATGACAAATCGCATAAATTGCCAATCGAATGTTTTGCGGTTTATATTGTCATGTGCAATTACATTTATATAAATATTCCACCGTATTTTACCATAGGGATTTTTGAAATCATTAACAAATTTTAAGTTAATTTTAAGTTATGTTAAATAAATTCATATAATCTGTTTTCGAAGGAATTTGGTGATTTAACATTTTTTCGTTATATTAGGTATACTTATGTTGTCATATTGGGCATTCGTGATTCGACAATATTTGACATCCGACTCGTACTCTTGGACAGGTACCTACATTTCTTCTTGGATCATTGCGTGTTTTGGTGGTAGCATAATTGTCCGTCCCCTTTCCCCGCCAACAATAAATCAGTTGGGGGTCTGCCTGATTATGGATTACAAAGGTAGAAAAATGTACATTTACTCTTCCCATGGCAAGGATTTGTTTATCACAACGTGTCCGTCAACTTTCTATGCTGATTACCGCATCAGTATACCAAATGGCCCTTTCCTGTATTTCAGTTTCATTTGAAAGCTAGCTTTCGCTTATCTTCTCCAAAAGTATTATCTGAAAAATTATCATTATCTGAATGCATTTCTGTTCTTAATAATACTGCAAACTCTATACAAATTGCTGCTTTATACATTTTATCGTTGGACATATAATTTATAATTATTAATTTAATTTAATTTAATTTAAATTTTTTCCTAATATTGCTTTACCTGTGTCAAGATGACACTGCTAATTTGATATTACATTGTAAAAAGAAGTTTTTAATTTTTTCTAGTCTACACTACTAATCGCCATTTGGCAACCTTCAAGTATTAGGGTATACTTAAAGAGATTCCTTCCGTAACGGTTAGAAACTTGGCCATAACAGAACTGAAGTAATTATTACTTTTTTACCATTCATTGAGATCTGATGGTTTAATGTTAGCATTATATGTTGTAGCTAGTATTCTGGTGCTAGGATCCAAGACGAAGAACATTAACCGACTGGACCAATATCCTCCGCATTTTGTGAAAATATATGTATGTCGAATAAAATATTGCTATATTACTCACATAAAACTCTCATATATATTTTTTACTCCGTATGCTCTGCTCTAGTAGTATGGTAGATTATGGTAGTATGGTAATAGATATCACATTTAGCAAAAGTGTGTTATTATTTTGGTATCATCGAAATTCCTTGACTACAGCTCAAACTTTCAGCTGCGAAGGATTGATTTTGCGTCAACAAAATACTCGATTATTCAAATTTTTAGGGGAGTGCTGGCAGGTATTTGACCGTGATGTCAACTCCTATGCAAACACTGAGATGCACTGCTTACAACTACTTCCTAACTGGCGCAATGGAGAATCTCTTATTGAACTTTGTAAATTTAAACTTGGGATCTTTGATCTATTTAATGAAATTTTATGATATTATAGTTTAATTCTGTATCTTTCACTGTGATTTTTTAAAAATTTGATGCTTTGTGATATAATTGTGATACAATGCGTTTTTTAAGCTTCTCTTGGTGAATGACTTTCACTTGGCCGATTCCAATCTGATGGATTCGCTTTAATAGAACTTTAATTTACATGATGTACAAGTTTTAGGCAATGTTTATTTGTCGTAATCGGTCCCAGGGAAAATGTTTTCTCTTATGCGAGAGTATTTTGTTTATTTCGCATCAGATACATTTTTGTATGCAGATGTAGTTTTAAGAAATATTTTCCTGAGAAAAAAGTTTTTCACATTCAACCCGGAGTATTTCTAATGTGCAATCATCAAAAACGGAGAGCTTTTTCTGCCGCATCAATTTGGCCAGTCACTAAAATGTAATTTAAAATAAGTTAAAAATTTTCTGAATAACAAAACTCATTAATTTATTAAAGACGCGAATTCGCGTCCTTAGCTATCTTGGCAAAGCCATGAATGTATGCAACCCTGTATTTTTTGTTTAATGAATTTACTTTGTATTGAAGGCTTCAATTAGCTGCTTTCCCTTTTTTAAATCGAATTTATAAAATTATGGACTCTATGATTTGATTTTTTTCTTTTTTACGGTTACCTGAAATAAATGTATGTCGACACACTGTTTTATGGTTCATCAATATATGTGGTTATACGTATTATTTTTCTTCATCGAGCATTAGAGTATTTACGTTTAAATTAGGTATTTATATTTACCTATATGCATTCAAATTTAGAAAATATGTGCAATGGACAGTGAGAGATCCTTTTTTTTTCTACACTCTAGTAATTTTTTCTAACATGTAAAGCATCCTTTGATTCTTTAGCTGTCTTCATCAAACTTTTTTATATTCATATGTTTGTGTGCATGAAAACTATCATCGAAGTCCTAAGTGACTTCTACGCTGACTGTATTTTAACTTAATTAATAAGAATAAAACTATATTTTTATGAAAAGTAGTAGTTTTTAGGAGATAAAGTAAGAAGTATTTTTAATAAATATTTTCCTGAGAAAAAAGTTTTTCACATTCAACCCGGAGTATTTCTAATGTGCAATCATCAAAAACGGAAAGCTTTTTCTGCCGCATCAATTTGGCCAGTCACTAAAATGTAATTTAAAATAAGTTAAAAATTTTCTGAATAACAAAACTCATTAATTTATTAAAGACGCGAATTCGCGTCCTTAGCTATCTTGGCAAAGCCATGAATGTATGCAACCCTGCAATACCCTCAAAATAATTCACGATTCTTGCTGTTAAATTACCCATCCACAGTTTTCTTTTGTGCTACTCAAGATATGGTTTTGGATTTAAGCACTATATTTTATAACCTATCAATTGTATGGTATGCTATATCGACAATATATAAAGTGGTCTATCGATTTCAATAATACTTCCGACCTACTCTACTCGTGTATCTTCTTGGTATGAGAGTTATTGTATGGGGACGCAGGTCATTTATAAGTCGGTAAACTGAGAGTAACTAGTCGAGAAATGATGTGCTGATATAATCATTCGGTGATCATTGCGTAAATATAATATGGGGTTTACCACACAGGCAGAAAAGGGGTTCTGGGAACCATCATACTATATTTGATCCACTACTAATTGCTTTAGTCTGAAGAGTGTTTAGCAACGATACATGTTCCCTTTTTTTCCACTTTACCCTGCGTGTGACCAAATGTATCACAAAACCTGCGAATACAATCTTAGCCTCCAGTTCAGTTGGTTGGATTCAGTTAAATTTTCTGTGATTCTCTACCCAACTCTGTGCTCATACCAAGAGAAACAGCATCCGAGAATGAAACTGCCAATATTGAATTTTAGGCTAAGCTTTATTTGACGGCTAAAAGAAAGTTGAAGGATAGGGCTTCCTGCTTCTTCAAACAATACAATATTAAGTAAGTAGGGAATCACAGGAGCAGTTATTTATTGCTTAGGGTTTTGAGGATCGTTTGGGTGGCCGTGACATTGAAAATAATGATATGTTCCAGAAAAAAATAATTTTATTTTTTTTAATTTTTAGCTATCAGAAATAAAATATTTTTCAACTTTATAATAATTTTACCTGAAAAACATGAGTTCTTACTGTGCATATGCTAAAAAATACACATACCTTAAAATTATTACATTTTTTTTTCGTCAAAGAAAAAACTTCACATTCAAGAAATACATGTTCATCACAGCTATTGAATACGTTCCCATCGAAATGCAGGAAATGATGTAATTCAATACACAGACAATGCATGTGACATACATTTTGTAATTCAGAAAAAACGTAAACTTTAATAATGACATTTAAAAACAAAGTACTAGCAAAGAAAATATGAAATGATTGGAAAGGAATGTTTACAAAAGAATTAACACAATTATTGAAGTAATACTAATTTACATTGCAAGGATTACTTCATAAATTAAATGAAATTTTAATAACTGTGGTACAATCGAAAGCATGGTTCTAAGCATAAAGCAGGTTCATCAGGGCACATGGCACAATGAAAAGAAACATCCTTTCTCGGCTTATTTTTTTAGACACAATTTGCATTTTCTCCTTTTTGTTTTTCCCTTGGAGTCCCCTTTTATGAACTGTGGCTGGATTCAGTTAAATTTCCTAGCTATCAGAAATAAAATATTTTTCAACTTTATAATAATTTTACCTGAAAAACATGAGTTCTTACTGTGCATATGCTAAAAAATACACATACCTTAAAATTATTACATTTTTTTTTCGTCAAAGAAAAAACTTCACATTCAAGAAATACATGTTCATCACAGCTATTGAATACGTTCCCATCGAAATGCAGGAAATGATGTAATTCAATACACAGACAATGCATGTGACATACATTTTGTAATTCAGAAAAAACGTAAACTTTAATAATGACATTTAAAAACAGAGTACTAGCAAAGAAAATATGAAATGATTGGAAAGGAATGTTTACAAAAGAATTAACACAATTATTGAAGTAATACTAATTCACATTGCAAGGATTACTTCATAAATTAAATTAAATTTTAATAACTGTGGTACAATCGAAAGCATGGTTCTAAGCATAAAGCAGGTTCATCAGGGCACATGGCACAATGAAAAGAAACATCTTTTCTCGGCTTATTTTTTTAGACACAATTTGCATTTTCTCCTTTTTGTTTTTCCCTTGGAATCCCCTTTTATGAACTGTGGCTGGATTCAGTTAAATTTCCTAGCAGTCAAGTCGCTTTATCAAAATACCACGACGTTACACGAAATAGCGGCCATAAAACGATAAAACACGAATTCATTACGTTTCAGGACTAAGTATCGAAAGAAATGCTATTTTTAATGCTTTCGTAGGTGGCGCAACTTTTACAAAATATACGCACTGAAATCACTGTTGGTCTATTAAACCAAACATAACGTGATTTTTTTTTCGAAATTACAAACTATGGAAATAAGAGTCTGTTGATGGGTTCTGCCGCATAATTTATGGTGCAAATACAAAAGTTTTAAGAAATGGAATTCCGGCAAAACTCTCGTATTTTCACGACAAATAACATAACGAACGGAACTAGTCACCGCTAGTCACGATTCAAAATCGAAGAAAGTTCGTAAACATGGTCGACGGTTGCCGCTGATACGAACTACGCTTACCCTAGTTAAATATTAATCATTAATTTATAGGGGGTCACACAATGTGCCTCTTCTTCCATTCATTGTATAAGATAGTAAGAAATGCTGCCCGGATTCCGTACCATTTTCTTAATTCTCTCCGAATCCATTCACTTGAAGCCTTCCTAACTGCTTGGATGGCGGCTGGTGATCTGGAAGATGTAGTGATGTTCCAGTAGGATGGGGTAAGATTCTGCCGGAGACACATGCTGTTGATGTAGGTATTGAGGGAGGCGATCCGTTTCTTGACGAATAACTTCCTGTATAACTTAACTTGAGTAGCTGTACTTGCTTCAAGAACCACATTAACTAACTCATTCGTAACTTTGTGGTATTCCTTTTTAAGGTTTCTGGGATGTATTACTTTTACTTATACAACTTCTTTTTTTTAAAAATAAAGCGACCCGGATTCCGATGAATAATCATCATCATCAGGCTTAAATTATTTATCTTATTATTGTAACCTTAGTTACGTAACGGAAGAATAGAATTTTGAAAAGGACGCCAGAATGGGGGAAAAAGATGTGTAAATGTATGCGTTGATGAGAGTGTTGTACTGGTTATTAAAAATTTTTAGTATTTCTAACTGCTCTCTAGATTCTAATTCTAATTTGGAAGAAAAAAGTTTTAGTTCAGAAAAAACCCTACTAAATTCTGTGGTATACTGGTACCGGTACGTTGACGATATAATTGTACATACTTTGGAAAGGAACTGATCGGCAACTGGATATGTTCTTGAATTTTGTGAGTGATATCCATCCTACAATTTCATTTACCTGTGAAAGAGACACCAACCATAGCTTAAATTCTCTGGATCTTACAATTAAACTCGATAAGTACCCGCATTCCTTCTCCATTTTTCGGAAACCTTGTTATACCGATCATGTCATCCTGGCAAGTTAAAGACACCATTACTCGCACAAACTTACGACTTTTCATTTCATGATTCATCGCCTGTTCAAGATACCACTGTCAAAAGAAGACTTCAGGAAAGAAATCATCACAATCAAACAAATTGCTTCAGCCAACGGTTATTCACAAAATTTATTAGACAAATTAGTTTTTAAAAAACAGAGAAGACTGGCTATCGACCAAATGTTTTCGGCGGACTAGAGTAAAAAGAAACAGTGGTGCACGGTGACGTACCTGGATGCAGTTTCTCTGAAAATGGCTCATCATTTACCAAGAGACAAATTCCGCATGGCTTTTTAGACCTAATGCCACTCTCCGAAGGCTGCTGGTAAAATGTAAGGATCCGATAGATGAACTAGACAAATGTGGAATATATTCATTAAAATGCAGCGATTCCAATGGTGTCTGCGTGGGGAAGACAGGAAGAAGCTTCGGAGTGAGGAAGAAAGAAGTTTTAAGTGCTTACAAAAACAGCAAGGACGATATAAGTAATTTTGCTAAGCACTTAATATGTAACTGCTATAGGAGCGATTTTAAAAAGAATATATTAAAATTATGCAATGACCGCCGCAAATTAGATTCTAGAGAGCAGTTACGAATTCTAAAAATTTTTAATAACCAGGACAACACTCTCATCAACGCATACATTTACACATCTTTTTCCCCATTCTGGCGACCGTTTCAAAATTCATCTCTTCTTCCGTTACGTAACTAAGGTTACAATAATAAGGTAAATAATTAACGCCTGATGATGATGATTATTCATTGAAACCCGGGTCGCTTTATTTAAAAAAAAAGAAGTTGTATAAGTAAACGTAATACATCCCAGAAACCTTAAAATGGAATACCACAAAGTTACGAATGAGTTAGTTAATATAATTAAGATGGCTTCTGTTAACATGGAAAAGACGGTGGCCATATATTATCTCTGAAGATGAACAAAAAGAAAACCAAGGTATGCAAGAGAAGAAAAGGGCCAATGCAATATTGTTACACTAGGGAAGCAAAAGTTAGGAGCGAGTTTCTTGATTTGTTGTAATTTCACTCCTCATATTTTGATATAGCGAATTCCCTTTGATATTTGAGCACGTTGTAGTCAGTTCGATCAGGGGACATTTGGATAATCAGGGATTACTCATAAACAGCCAACTTGGATTCCGGAATGTTAGATCTTGCGAGACACAATTAGCTTTATCATATCAAAATCAAATCATAGAGTCCATAATTTTATAAATTCGATTCAAAAAAGGGAAAGCAGCTAATTGAAGCCTTCAATACAAAGTAAAATCATTGAACAAAAAATGCAATGTAAAAGTGACCATAAATTATAATGTACCGCATATAAAGAAAAAAATCAGAAAATTAAAAATGACAGCATATTTTATTCAAGGTACAAAATAAAAATTTGACCCTAAATGGCACTCATTTATGCATTTTAATCCAATGAGTGCTGCAGGATAATAATGAGCACAGCAAATAACGTCGTAGAGTCATAAGAAGTTACATCTCATGTAGCTAAAATGCAACAAAATGGAAGTCAAAACTGAATTCTATGGGCATTTGAAGAACGACATTTGATATTATGGACGATTAACACGTTCAACCCGAAGGACGCGAATGCGCGTCCGAGGTGCATTGCCAGGATACCGAAGGACGCGCATTCGCGTCTCTTAATGACCGATTTTCATGAATTTTTCTTTTCCTCGTTTTTTAACAAATACTTTATTTTTCGATGCTAGATCCTTAATTATACCTCTTTCTTTGTTTTAGAGACAACAGTTTCCAATGGCTATATTTTTTTAAAAATTATTCCATGAAAATGTAGTTGGATGTATGACGTCACTAAAACCTGATTAATGAAGATAATACCGTATTATTTCCTATCAGTTTCATTATTCCTTAATTATAAGTTACTTATCAAACCTTTTCTTGCGTAATATTTGGGAGAATAATCATTTCCTCCGCCTTTAGAACATTCTATGTGATTTGGTGTTGGATGAAAGAGTTTGAGTGGTGAGATTTGGTGTTGTATTCATTGTCCTCAGCTTCACATCGAGCAGTAGAATTCAGACCAACCATTGTCCTCTAGTTTGTATGTATATTAAGTTTCATTCACGATACGGGTGAATAAGGAATACGAATGAAAGTGATCCTTAGCACAATCTCTGACAAAGTTTGCAATGGCCACAAGACTATGTACGCCAAACTTGCGACACACGCCCCGCGAGGATGTTTGATTTTAGTGGCCAACACATACAGAAAAGACTTATGAGTGTTTAGCTAAAATGTATACACAATGAATGTTACCGGAGAAGGAATACTATATAAGACAGCTGAGTCGTGCAGCAGCCTTATTCGAGCAAAATCATTCATTGCCGCTGCCGTATATCACAAGACCTCTCCCGCCGCTTTCTTGGAAAATCCACCAGGAAAAATTACTTCAGCTTGAACCCAATAATATCAGGTAAGTTATCTGGAGAAATTTCGTTGCTAATGTTTTATTTATTTATGTAATATTTTTCTCAGTTTTTTGGAAATTTATTTTCTTCTCTAGGCTGTTGTATTCATTGTGGTATGGATTCTCAACCATCAACCTCCGGAGTGGGTCGCCGGCGGAGGATGTGTGAAATTATAAAGGAGGATGAATTGGAAAATGCTTTGATTGAGGAAAGTGACTGTAATTCAGAAACATCAGAAGAGGATATTCTGGAGGAAATCGGACCTTTCGACCTATCCGACGATGAACGGAGTGATGAAGAGCAGCCTAGTGTCCTGAGTGAGGAAGAAAAACGTATTGTTTGGTTTGTCAACCGGCAACAAATAACTGGCAATATTGAATTTACTGGTAATGCTGGACTGAGGGTTCCTAATCCTGGAAACGACCCCATGGCTTATTTTACTCTTTTAGCCAATGACTCGATGCTCAATTTCATCCTGCAAGAGACAAACATTTATGGTGAGGTGCAAATGAAGGAAAATTGGGTTGATATTTGTTTGGAAGAGTTTCGAAAATTCCTAGAGATTATTTACTTGATGGGAATTGTGAGACTTCCGGCAATTGCTCAATATTGGTGCAAAAATGACCTTTATAATTTTCCTGTTTTCACTGAAGCAATGCCAAGAGATAGATTTTTAGCCATACTGCGGGCTCTCCATTTTGGTAGGAACCCCCTTCCTGGTGAGCCGAAGCCAGCTGATCCCCTTTATAAAATTAGAAATATTATTGAAGCCTTCAGAAACAACATGAAAAAAATTTATTATCCAAAGAAAGAACTTAGTCTGGACGAGTCAATGGTTATGTGGAGGGGTAGATTATATTTTAGACAATATATTCAAGGCAAAAGGCACAAGTACGGGGTTAAAATTTATATGTTAGCAGAGCCAGATGGACTTGTTATAGATAACTTGATCTACACTGGATCTCACGACAAAGAAGTAGGTGGAATTGGCCACACAGAAAAAGTCGTAAAGAAACTTCTTTCAGATTATGAGAATGCCGGGCATGCAGTATACATGGACAATTTCTACAACAGCCCAAGTTTGTCACTGGAGTGGAAAAAGATTTTTTCCACAGGAACATTATGCTCATCCAGGCGCGGGGTTCTTAAGGACATTATACCTGCTAAATTAAAAAAGGGTGAATGCATAAGCCGCTACACAAGTGAAGGTCTCTGTGTCACTAAATGGCAGGATAGAAGGGAAGTCATGACCTCATCGACTGAATTTGGTGGTGAGGTAAAGAGAATAATTAACAAGAGAGGGAAAGCAGAAGAAAGGCCAGAGCAGGTCATTCATTATAATAAGCATATGGGCGGAATTGACAGAGCAGACCAGCTTTTATCCTATTATTACGCTGAAAGACGAACACTTAGATGGACCGTCAGGGTAGGCCTACACTTCTTGGAGATGTCTTTAGTAAATGCCTATATTCTCTATAACAGATTTAGTGGGAGTAAGTTGGCCCTATTGCAATTCAGGGAATTATTATTAGAAAATTGTTGAAAACAGATCCCAATGTGACAACATTTAGAAGGAAATCCACGGAAAAATGCATTTGCCACAGTTCATAAAAGGGGATTCCAAGGGAAAAACAAAAAGGAGAAAATGCAAATTGTGTCTAAAAAAATAAGCCGAGAAAAGATGTTTCTTTTCATTGTGCCATGTGCCCTGATGAACCTGCTTTATGCTGAGAACCATGCTTTCGATTGTACCACAGTTATTAAAATTTAATTTAATTTATGAAGTAATCCTTGCAATGTAAATTAGTATTACTTCAATAATTGTGTTAATTCTTTTGTAAACATTCCTTTCCAATCATTTCATATTTTCTTTGCTAGTACTTTGTTTTTAAATGTCATTATTAAAGTTTACGTTTTTTCTGAATTACAAAATGTATGTCACATGCATTGTCTGTGTATTGAATTACATCATTTCCTGCATTTCGATGGGAACGTATTCAATAGCTGTGATGAACATGTATTTCTTGAATGTGAAGTTTTTTCTTTGACGAAAAAAAAATGTAATAATTTTAAGGTATGTGTATTTTTTAGCATATGCACAGTAAGAACTCATGTTTTTCAGGTAAAATTATTATAAAGTTGAAAAATATTTTATTTCTGATAGCTAAAAATTAAAAAAAATAAAATTATTTTTTTCTGGAACATATCATTATTTTCAATGTCACGGCCACCCAAACGATCCTCAAAACCCTAAGCAATAAATAACTGCTCCTGTGATTCCCTACTTACTTAATATTGTATTGTTTGAAGAAGCAGGAAGCCCTATCCTTCAACTTTCTTTTAGCCGTCAAATAAAGCTTAGCCTAAAATTCAATATTGGCAGTTTCATTCTCGGATGCTGTTTCTCTTGGTATGAGCACAGAGTTGGGTAGAGAATCACAGAAAATTTAACTGAATCCAACCAACTGAACTGGAGGCTAAGATTGTATTCGCAGGTTTTGTGATACATTTGGTCACACGCAGGGTAAAGTGGAAAAAAAGGGAACATGTATCGTTGCTAAACACTCTTCAGACTAAAGCAATTAGTAGTGGATCAAATATAGTATGATGGTTCCCAGAACCCCTTTTCTGCCTGTGTGGTAAACCCCATATTATATTTACGCAATGATCACCGAATGATTATATCAGCACATCATTTCTCGACTAGTTACTCTCAGTTTACCGACTTATAATTGACCTGCGTCCCCATACAATAACTCTCATACCAAGAAGATACACGAGTAGAGTAGGTCGGAAGTATTATTGAAATCGATAGACCACTTTATATATTGTCGATATAGCATACCATACAATTGATAGGTTATAAAATATAGTGCTTAAATCCAAAACCATATCTTGAGTAGCACAAAAGAAAACTGTGGATGGGTAATTTAACAGCAAGAATCGTGAATTATTTTGAGGGTATTGCAGGGTTGCATACATTCATGGCTTTGCCAAGATAGCTAAGGACGCGAATTCGCGTCTTTAATAAATTAATGAGTTTTGTTATTCAGAAAATTTTTAACTTATTTTAAATTACATTTTAGTGACTGGCCAAATTGATGCGGTAGAAAAAGCTTTCCGTTTTTGATGATTGCACATTAGAAATACTCCGGGTTGAATGTGAAAAACTTTTTTCTCAGGAAAATATTTCTTAAAACTACATCTGCATACAAAAATGTATCTGCTGCGAAATAAACAAAATACTCTCGCATAAGAGAAAACATTTTCCCTGGGACCGATTACGACAAATAAACATTGCCTAAAACTTGTACATCATGTAAATTAAAGTTCTATTTAAGCGAATCCATCAGATTGAAATCGGCCAAGTGAAAGTCATTCACCAAGAGAAGCTTAAAAAACGCATTGTATCACAATTATATCACAAACCATCAAATTTTTAAAAAATCACAGTGAAAGATACAGAATTAAACTATAATATCATAAAATTTCATTAAATAGATCAAAGATCCCAAGTTTAAATTTACAAAGTTCAATAAGAGATTCTCCATTGCGCCAGTTAGGAAGTAGTTGTAAGCAGTGCATCTCAGTGTTTGCATAGGAGTTGACATCACGGTCAAATACCTGCCAACACTCCCCTAAAAATTTGAATAATCGAGTATTTTGTTGACGCAAAATCAATCCTTCGCAGCTGAAAGTTTGAGCTGTAGTCAAGGAATTTCGATGATACCAAAATAATAACACACTTTTGCTAATTGTGATATCTATTACCATACTACCATAATCTACCATACTACTAGAGCAGAGCATACGGAGAAAAAAAATATATATGAGAGTTTTATGTGAGTAATATAGCAATATTTTATTCGACATACATATATTTTCACAAAATGCGGAGGATATTGGTCCAGTCGGTTAATGTTCTTCGTCTTGGATCCTAGCACCAGAATACTAGCTACAACATATAATGCTAACATTAAACCATCATATCTCAATGAATGGTAAAAAAGTAATATTTACTTCAGTTCTGTTATGGCCAAGTTTCTAACCGTTACGGAAGGAATCTCTTTAAGTATACCCTAATACTTGAAGGTTGCCAAATGGCGATTAGTAGTGTAGACTAGAAAAAATTAAAAACTTCTTTTTACAATGTAATATCAAATTAGCAGTGTCATCTTGACACAGGTAATGCAATATTAGGAAAAAATTTAAATTAAATTAAATTAATAATTATAAATTATATGTTCAACGATAAAATGTATAAAGCAGCAATTAGTATAGAGTTTGCAGTATTATTAAGAACAGAAATGCAATCAGATAATGATAATTTTTCAGATAATACTTTTGGAGAAGATAAGCGAAAGCTAGCTTTCAAATGAAACTGAAATACAGGAAAGGGCCATTTGGTATACTGATGCGGTAATCAGCATAGAAAGTTGACGGACACGTTGTGATAAACAAATCCTTGCCATGGGAAGAGTAAATGTACATTTTTCTACCTTTGTAATCCATAATCAGGCAGACCCCCAACTGATTTATTGTTGGCGGGGAAAGGGGACGGACAATTATGCTACCACCAAAACACGCAATGATCCAAGAAGAAATGTAGGTACCTGTCCAAGAGTACGAGTCGGATGTCAAATATTGTCGAATCACGAATGCCCAATATGACAACATAAGTATACCTAATATAACGAAAAAATGTTAAATCACCAAATTCCTTCGAAAACAGATTATATGAATTTATTTAACATAACTTAAAATTAACTTAAAATTTGTTAATGATTTCAAAAATCCCTATGGTAAAATACGGTGGAATATTTATATAAATGTAATTGCACATGACAATATAAACCGCAAAACATTCGATTGGCAATTTATGCGATTTGTCATTCGACGAATATTTTATCACAGATTTATAATAGGTATTCAAAGAATATTTCGTTAGTAAGCAGGAGTTTTTTTTTCAACTTTCAAGAATAAGGTTCAAATGTAGCAATCCATAATTGGTTTAATAACAAAAGTGACCAGCTAATGACACTATACAGAGTATAATTTCACCGTAATGACATATATCAAAAACATTAACGTTGAATTACACCACAAATATATTTGGTTAACATATGCATGATGTGTGAAGAATAGTAAAAGAGCAACATACTCCATTACAATTAATATTACAAATACTTTTCCACACAAATATGAATGTCAATAAATGAACAAAATATTTAATAAAGATTTATTGTCAATACAAAAGTTGTAACTTAACCAGATTCCATGAAAACTTTGTAAATGGGACCCTCGACAGAAAAAAGGTGAACATTGCCTGAAATACCCAGGATGAAAAACAATAACAGAGCCAAAATATTGAAAATAACGACACTTTATTTACTTATACATTAATCAAACTGATCACGACGAGGTAAATTATTACCGCATAGATTTATGTCTCATTTAGCGAAAACGTCAGTATTTACTCGGGCTTCAATGAAATAGAGCGTAAAGCGTTTGCTTGTTCCGGATGTGGTTAGATAAACCATAAACAGGTTAAAATGATAATAAGCTTGTATTCTTTAATTACGTAGTTATTGCGACAAAAAATAAGGAAACCAAAAAAAATGTAATGCAAATTTGGGTGTTAGTCCATTTTGGTGTCAGTCAGGAGACAATGATAATTATTATTACATGATCATTACTTCACATGTCAACTTTGTAAATCACTATACATTTCACTATACAGCATAGGGATACTTGCAATATATTTGCAGGAATAGATGGAGTCAATTCATGTCACTAGATTTAAGTGGAAGTAGAGTTGCATACGTCAAACAACGCTTTGCACGGACAGTAAAAAAATGAAAAACCATGATATAAATGAAGAAATAAACACATTAAAACATAAGAAAAGCAGAATATGATACAAGTCAAAAGATAAACAGCAAACGACAATAGCAAATATTCGGCAGTAAAATGAGGTCATAGTTATAACGAAAAAACGATGAATTAAATTCCAAAAATAATAGAATGAAGTTATAGATAGTAGATGAAAGTTATAAAGATTTAAATATGATTCAGATATGGCAGCCGTTTGTAGTTATTGCAGCTATTTCGAGCCTCTTTTTTCAAATCATTGTTCAATTATTACAAAGTAGTTTCAATGCAATGGAGTCGTTTCATGACCTAAATATTGAAAAAAATGTACATCTCAAAGAATAAAATGATACCACACATAAAGTAAGGGTCAGAGTGAAAATGATATAAAAACACAGGATAAAAAGTACCATAAAAACCACCTTTTAGGCACTCATTCGCGTATTTAAAATTCCAAATCAAAAACTGGAGAGTGACTTAAAACAATACACCTTAAAACATTTTTGACTTGCTCAACACTTAAACACGTTTAAAAAATAGCAAAATATAAAGTATTCTCACATTTAAAGTATTTTAGATAGTTTTATCTAGGTAAAAGTTTTCCTTTACATAATTAAGTCCATGCGAATTCAATGCAACCAAGGCCTGAGTGATAACTGAAATATAAAAATTTACCAAGGTATTTTCAGGTAAAACGTGCTGACCTGATAGCCTACACATGGAGGAAATCGTTGGTGTTTATACTCTAAATAAGAAAAAGGACGAGTGCAAAGAATAGTTACGAAATGAAAACGTAATTAAATATAAACTAGAAATTGGAGGAGGAAAATCATCAACCAACAGGGATATCGTAATCAAAATCGTTAATGATGAGGCAGAAAAAATGTGTTTATTTATATTAACAACATTCAAATAATCTATTGAAAGGCTGGGTTTGAAAACCATGGTACATATCAAGTTTAAAACAGACGACAGGACTTGGTGCCAAAATACAACCGTTCAAAACTCACAGAAGCTTGCAGAAAATATAATCGCAGAACGCAAGGTCATGGGGAGATCGATGAATGAAAGGGGACTTCGGATGACACAAGAAGGGAAACATTTTAATAAGAGAAAATATTTTTGTACGCTCAGTGGGTAATCCTTTTAAGTGTGAGGAGGTTGATCAATGGTATTTCAGTATAACAACAAAATATAATAACTTTTAAATTTATTTGGTAGCATTTATGATTACTATGAAAAGGGGTATTATTGTATCCAATTATATCATTCACACAACACTCACTCACGAGCGTTATTCCATACCGACCCAAGAGGTTACGCTCATCGGCTCATTAACCTTTATTTAACGTGGCGTTTCCCCCTGCGTTCCCCTCCGGGTTGCGCAGAGGTCTATTCCACGCATTCACTCCCAGGGCCAGGGCAAGAGACGCGACGAGATCAAGCGGTCTAAGAACTAAGAACCTGCGACATTAAGCCCTAGCTTCCCCATCTAAAATCCAACCACCCGCTAAACTAATTCTACTGCCTATATACCCTAGGCCTACCTATTTCATTCGCATACCTATCGGCGCTGACCCTGTTCATCATCACGCAGACATCAGTCAACAAAACACAAACGTACCATTCACACATTTACCTGCAAAAGAATATTAAATGAATTGGGGAAATTCCCGTAAAAGAAAACATATTAATCGAAAAACCTGAAAAAGAAAGTGAATTAAACCGTCAAAAATTAAACATGCAATTGCAAAAAATCGTAAAAAAGGGGAATAATATGAATTTATGTCATATTTCGTGATACATGAAATGATATCGTAGCGCAAAATGGCGCAATGAGTGTATTTCCTGCCTATGTCAAAAACTAAGAGCCTGTGCACAAGGCAAAACCGGAGTGCAACGACCTCAACTGGATTGACCCGGGTCAAACGACCGATATGCAAGCCCTACACACTATAAGTGCTAAAGATAAGGTAATAGATAAAATATTGGCAGAATATAAGAACATAAATAAATAAATCAATCGAAATGTACAAACGTAAATTCATAACGCCTTTGTAGCCGTTGGTAGTCGTGGCAGCTCTCTCTTCCTTCGTGTTCGCTGTCACTGCGAAGCAATGGGAAGGGTAGATTCAGGGAGGAGCATAAAAAATACAAGCACACATTTACATAAAATTCCATACACTTGAGTCCAACATGTCCTCTTGAATCCCACCAACTGTTAAATTCGGCACTCACTTAAAATACACTGATTCCACACTGACACAACACTGACACCACACTCACTTCTTCTCGTTCACACAAAACACTGGTCACTATCACTGCACTACCGTCCGGGGCGATGTGGTGATTCTAAAGAAGAGAGCGGGTTAATATACACAAAGTAAATCAATTGGATGCGAAGTTGCTCGATTTAATTGAAAATTCCAAAAAAAAAGATTCGTGTTATTATGTGCTATTCACATTAAAAGGGAGGCAGCGTCAGAGACACCAATTCAGTGAATTTTGAATTTTAATACAAGAGCATTCTTCGCATCCACAAAATAAAGCTATCAGCTAAACGCAATATCCTATCTAATCTACCGTTAGGACGGGCCAGAAGGGCCTTCGATTCAAAATATTGGAAACTGACTACATATCCTACTCTCTATCAGGCCGGGGCGTTGTGGAGGTACCTAAGGAGAGAGCGGGTTAGTGAACATATTACATATGCAAGCAATACAGATTGAATGCCAAGTTGCTCACATTTAAAACAGAATGCCGAAAGTGCATTTTTTAAAAATGCAAGGAATGGTCGCTCAGAAACTCTGCACACCTGGATGCACATCGTAACTGACGAACCAATTCCATTAATTTTGAAATTTAACACTAGAGCAAGCTCAACATCCACAAAATAAATCTATCAGCTAAACGCATTATCCTATCTAACCTACAGTTACGACGGGCCAGAAGGGCCTTCGACTCAAGATATTGAAAACTGACTACATATCCTACTCTCTATCAGGCCGGGGCGTTGTGGAGGTACCTAAGGAGAGAGCGGGTTAGTGAACATATTAAACATGCAAGCAATACAGATTGAATGCCAAGTTGCTCACATTTAAAACAGAATGCCGAAAGTGCATTTCTTAAAAATGCGAGGAATGGTCGCTCAGAAACTAAGTACACCTGGATGCACATCGTAACTGACGTCCCAATTCCATTAATTTTGAAATTTAACACTAGAGCAAGCTCAACATCCACAAAATAAATCAATCAGCTAAACGCATTATCCTATCTAACCTACCGTTACGACGGGCCAGAAGGGCCTTCGATTAAAATATTGGAAACTGACTACATATCCTACTCTCTATCAGACCGGGGCGTTGTGGAGGTACCTAAGGAGAGAGCGGGTTAGTGAACATATTAAACATGCAAGCAATACAGATTGAATGCCAAGTTGCTCACATTTAATGCAGAATGCCGAAAGTGCATTTCTTAAAAATACGAGGAATGGTCGCTCAGAAACTAAGTACACCTGGATGCACATCGTAACTGACGAACCAATTCCATTAATTTTGAAATTTAACACTAGAGCAAGCTCAACATCCACAAAATAAATCAATCAGCTAAACGCATTATCCTATCTAACCTACCGTTACGACGGGCCAGAAGGGCCTTCGATTCAAAATATTGGAAACTGACTACATATCCTACTCTCTATCAGGCCGGGGCGTTGTGGAGGTACCGAAGGAGAGAGCGGGTTAGTGAACATATTAAACATGCAAGCAATACAGATTGAATGCCAAGTTGCTCACATTTAATGCAGAATTCCGAAAGTGCATTTCTTAAAAATGCGAGGAATGGTCGCTCAGAAACTAAGTACACCTGGATGCACATCGTAACTGACGAACCAATTCCATTTATTTTGAAATTTAACACTAGAGCAAGCTCAACATCCCAAAATAAATCTATCAGCTAAACGCATTATCCTATCTAACCTACCGTTACGACGGGCCAGAAGGGCCTTCGATTCAAAATATTGCAAACTGACTACATATCCTACCCACTATCAGGCCGGGGCGTTGGTAAGGCGCCTTCATATCTGTGAAAGGATCTGAATAAAACAGCATAAAATATGAAAACATTGCTCACAAAAATGATACATCACACCAATGAAAATAGGCACATATAACACTTACAAGAAAAAACAATAAACATAAAATTTGGGACATCACATCATATAGAACACACAGTATGCCAACATATCCCTGCCTAGAGTCGACTCGCTAACCCAGGCAAGTGGCCACTTGCCTTATATTTGGAGGACCAGTACTCCATGGTACCAGATAGAGTCGGTGCCCCGATATCAATTACCGTATCTTAACACCATTAATCAAGCTTGATTTACCCAATTACCTTCACATTTTACCAGAGGTATATCAGATCTGATATCGTCTAGAAATCGGAGCAATGGGCTCCTATGACAAATACAACAAACAAAATTAGTCATGGATTCTACTCACGCTTAAACATGCTTACTTTGCCTTTTAGATCGTAGAACCTGAAACAAAGTTAGTTTTACCATAGCATTGCAAGCCATTAGCAAACCAATGTTAGTCCTCCTGTTGAGACTGCTTCTTGTTCTTCCGTTTCGGGCACCCATGAAGATTCTTCACTCTAACCCCGTCAACTTCCGTGAATCGACTTTGCAAACCATGTTCGGCATCGTCCTGCAACGACGGAAAAAAGAATTTGATTTAAATTTGCGTGACGTCAAAACAATCTAAAAATGTACAAATGAAATACTAATATTTTTTATATATTATTACAGTTGTCAAAATACCTATTCTTTAAGTTATCAAAAGGTCATATTGAAGAATAACATATTGGATAGAATTTTTTTATTACCTACGGTCATAGTATACACAGCTTACATTTAAAAAATTTTCATTCGTGTTATATGCAAAATAAAAATCTTAAGAGACACTAAAATAAGGAAATAAGAACATGGAGAAGTTGTAAGTTAACAATTTAATGTATGAGTCAATAAGGTAGGATTGCTGCTGAATACTTTTCATATCATGCTATTTACACATCGCAAGTAAATATTACTAATAAAGGTAGCTACTAAACTGCGTTCACATATATCCTTAGTCTCAGTCTTCTGCCTTTGATAACAAGTGTATTGCCCTTGTCCGACTACGTTAGCCAATCACGAGACGGCGGAGAACGTTCGTAGGGGGGCGAAGAAGGCGGGACGATATCATCTGCCATATCTTAATATTGATGAAGAGAATTGTGGAGGTACAGATTTAAGGAGAAGAATAATGTAAATATGATGATCTTAGCTTACAAATGAATAAAGTGCGCTGGGTCTAAAAGAAACTTTAGGATCTATGATGACGACATAAATGCAATTATCTAAGAAAAATATATAAGTCACTTAAATTCGTGGAATAACATGGTTAATTGTACAGATATTGTGCCCAAATATCGATAGATAGGATACTGAGATTATCGAGGAAAAACTAGAGCAACTTTCGACCTAAAACTAAAACAAACACGAGAGCGGTCTTCTGAGCCCCACCTTCAGTCTGTCATCTCCATGACCCTACCCCTTATTACAACGCATCTGCAGAAAAAATGAACTCAAAACCATGTTAACGCTAATAAATTTAACAAATTAAATGCGAGTAACTAAAAATACTACGCAGAGTTTTTTTTACGATAATATGCTTGAGGAGCAAGAGAAATCGATAAATATTCATAGCAAATTTGGTGGGGTAATAGAGTGACATTCCCTAACTTCCAGTTGCCTTGAGCTCAAAATTTTAAAACTCTAACTCTAACCTGAGAAAAATAAACTCTAAAATCGAAACTATAGCCGAAATCAAGCTTCACTGATGTATTGTACATGCGTAATGCATCACAGTTGGCCTGTCTAAATTTACCTGTCTCTTCTAAGCCTTTAGTAATCCTCTTAACTTGCTTGCATTATTGAGTGAAAGATTAGTAAATTTACTACAACACATGATAATTCTCTTATAACCCCTCAGAGGATTGGGATGACTGCATCTGTATTGCACCTTTTAAATTACAAAACGTAAAAGAATTTACAAGCGATAGGCTATATGCTATCTGCTGCATTGAAACGTCTTGAGCAAAGATGTTTCCAAATAACTTTAAAATAAAAAAATTGTTATTTTATAAATAGATCCTGTTACCGAGCTAAATAAAATGATAAAAACCTTTCCATTCCAGGCCGACAGGAAGTTAAAATAAGCAGGGGAAGTTTAATACGTTGAAGATAATTATAAGTGTTCAGCAACATCAATAAAAATGTACTCCTATCCTTTACGGTCTCAAAGAGCGGGTCTCTGAAAAACATGGAATACTATACCTATAGTCGAAAGGAGAACCAGCGGAGAAATAGTAAATACATAATGGGCGGGTTCATATTATACATGCCCATGTACCTTCTCACTCTCTCTATTCATGTGGATTCAATTATGTTAGTTAACTGACATATTTCATGCAAGCTTTTTAACTTTGGTGGAATCAAACTATGTTCTGCCAAACTTTACGTGAACTATAAGCGTTTTAAACGGGGACATATCACAGTTTCGTAGTAATATTTTGTCAGAAACTCACAGTGCACTCGCAGTAAATTTCTACGCCTACTTACCCTGAAAGAAAGTTGTTTAATCAAGATATTGCACAAATTCGCACATCCGCTATTGCGGTGAGCAAAATCAGTTAAAGTTAATATTTCTTCCTTCTTCTTCGCCCTAATTCTTTTGTATTCTTCGTTTGATCAGATACTTCTGGGACCACCCACTTGTCCATTGCCTATACGAAATTAATACAGGCAGGCACTGATCATTAATGCGTGATAATTATTATATTCACGAAAGTCAGTAACAAACTGGCCTCTCGCATACAGCCACAAAGATGAGTCACCGATACACGCATAATATCACCGAAATGAGTACACATGCAACAAATAGAATTAATCCAGCAGCCGAACGAAGGTGCTCTATTTCATGTGCCTTCAAGTGAGAGAACTATGTGTGATTTAAACTGGAATTACGAAGGCCGTCATATAAAATTAGGCTATCATATTTTATGAATATTTTCGATGGCCTAAATGAGTTGCTGTTACGAACTAGCCTCGATTCTCTTAGTTGAAATTTCTATAAAAAAACAGTTATAACACTGTTAATCACTTAATTCATTAAATCACTTTGCTCCACTCTCGGCGATAACGGGACTAAGCCATTCAATTATATTAAATTAGATTGATTAATGAATATCACTCCCTTTGAACTTTGCAGCATACTGAAAAAAATATTATATTTCTCACTTAAACGACAATAAAAGGGGTGAGTCAGACAATATTGAATATAAATCAATAAACCAGGATTGAGATCCATTTTTACATGTTCGCTATCATTTTGGATTAGTCTAATATCACTTGAAGTACACTAACTACAATCTCAACTACTTAAAACATTTTACAGGTGATTCAACAACACGTGACAAGTATTGCAATTCAAACGGGCGAGCCAAATATCCTTTACCCCACGTTCCTCGACATCCCCTAATGATCAAAGAGATCTTTTCAATGCAATGACCAGCACAAAAATTTTAAAATAAAAAAGTACACTAAATAGAATGCGCGAAAAAACCTTGATGGTTTAAACATGCGATGTTAATTTACTACGGCGTGATTAATCCTGAAATTTAATCTTGCGAACTGAAGGCAAGATGTAAACACTTCTAACCTATCCTCAATTACATGGTTTGGATAGTGTGCAAAGTGTTAAACCTCACTATGTGATAAACCTCGTGCAAAACTTTCCTGAAATACCTAAAGCCTATGGATTTCTGACATAGACCATTAAAATTAATGGGTTTTAAATATAATCGAAGAAAAGTTTATTCACATAGTAAATCCCACAACGTACACATGTCACGTTAGAACGCCGAAATTACTGCTTCGGATTGAACTGCAATGCAAAGACAAAATAATGCAAATGATGGGCACAGGTAGCTCATAAGTTCTATCAATTACATTACATATACGCGGATTAGTCATACAAGTTCACAAACAAAACTAATCTTAAAAACTATGACATTTCAAGTTACCCGTCGGAATAACTCAAACTATTGAGCATTAAATATTATTTAGCTAGAAATTTACCGCGAAGGAATTCAATAATGATCACCAAAGACTCAAGCAAGCTCCCTCTTAACTAGGGATATGATTTTAATCCAAAGGCTCTTACCCTTATTCAAAATTTCAGTCTATCAGATAACAAAATATCTAACGTTCACGAGTAAACTGTGTAGTATTCTTACCAAGTCGGAAATCTAAACTAACCGTTCACGGATGATCCATAAATCTCATGACATATGACGTGGACCCACAAACTCAGATTTGAACTCGTTACATTTACCAAGAATTACAGTTTTATGCAGTTAGATACTGGTTTTAAACTTAAGTCTCCATTTGCTCAGCTACATTAAATATTTACGACGTAAGGAACACTAAAAATTGTGATTGAGGAATGAATACTGTCCAATAGATTTCACTATTCCTTCAAATAAACGATGAGTGACATTCAATCAAAAAATTCTGAACACGAAAGCAGATGGTAGGAATTCAAGTAAAGTTTCCTTGTCCTTGATCATCAACTCAAAATATAAACTGTCTTTACTTTCCGAGTACATTAACAGGCGAAGGCGTGGATAATAAGTCATTTATCGATATGAATAAATGAGGAAAAATACCTTAGCAATAATTCAAATTTACCCTCAAATGAAAAATTTTATGAAACCCAAAAATGCAAATGAACCCGACCGTACGAAGGCGAGAACGACGATGGAAAGCACAAAAGTCAAAGCAAATCTCACGAGAGACTATCTAGTTAATTGGCATTCTCATTACTAAATCTTTTTCCATCTATTCGCGAACTATGCACTTCCAAGGCACCATCGTATCTGCTGCTCCATAACGAAAAATATTGGTGCATATCAATAATGCTGCATCGTTTTCTATCTTCTAGTGCTCTCCGTCTCGGTCTCCGTAGATCGAAAACGTTGAAACCATCAGATATTTAGGTGTAACAATCACTAAGGATTTATCGTGGGGAAGACACAAGACAAATATGCGGCCGAGCGAAGAGAAACCTAGGATTTATAAAAAGAGTACTTGGAAAATGTGATGAGAAGACAAAAGAGCGATGCTATTTTTCACTAGTTAGGCCCCACCTTGAGTATGCAGCCAGTGCATGGGATCCTAATGAATTAGGGTTGATCAGAGAACTAGACAGTGTGCAGCGTAGAGCAGCTAGGTTCGTCAAAAGGTGTTACGATAGGTTGAGTAGTGTTTCAGAACTAGTACAAGAATTAGGGTGGGAATCATTATCAGAGGGTAGGTTAAAGTACAGATTGAATCTATTAGAGAAATTTCAATCGGATAGATTAACTGAAGATGCTTGGCATATATTAAAAAAACCAGCGTATTATGCTAGATTCGACCAGTTAAATAAGATTAGAGAGATAGATTGTCGTACCGATAGATTCAAAATGGCATTTTTCCCCCATACTATAAGAGAACAGAACAGTATCTTTTTTTTAAATAGCGTATTTTTGAACAGTACCTATAAAAGTACTGATCCTTTTATTTTTATGCATGATATGTAGTGCATGTTTGGTGAGAGTTCACCCCCTGCCACACACCTTTATGGGTGCTTGCAGGGTATTATGTAGATGAATAGGCAGCATAGCAAAGGCTATGCTGCCTTTGCCAAAGCTACCTATCGTAGGGGAAATATTTTAGAGTATTCTGCAGTGCATGATACATGTATTAACTCATTAAATACTATAGATACTAACAATCTGGTTGCTTGAGACAATATAGTTGCTTGTTTGCATGTCGGTAGTGCATGCTTGGTGATCTTTACCCCCTGCCACACACCCTCGCGGTAGCTTGCAGGGTATCGTGTAGATGCAGATGTCTCCTACCTGTAGTAACAATCCGGCTACGCTACTTAAATTATCATACATTTGTAGTTCAAAAGTCGATTTTTGTTTCAAAATTCGAAAATTAAAGCCTGGGGTCATTTCAAATTAAGAACGAGTAAAATAACTTCAAATACAAATGTTTAACTTTTCGATTTCGTGGTCAATGTAATCAAAGGTTCATAGGAAAATGCAAGTGACCTCAGAACAGGAAAATTTTACATTTTGCATCGCTGAATGCATACAAGACTACGAGGCTAATGATATAGATATCGATAGCTAAGAAATTGGATCGCGAAACTAAAGTAATCCGCAAAAATAAATTAATATTAAAGGGTGCAAGTGAGCATACGAGACTGTACGTTCAACTTCAGTTTCGAAACGGAAATCCCATAATCTCGGAATTAGATTAATTTCAAACAAATCGATAGAGAAACAGACTTCAATATCTAACAGCGTTAATGGTCTAGCGTCGAAACGTAGCTAGAACAGTCGAGAAACGTCCGAGAACATTCTAGTGACCCGAAACAACCCTTCGAGATTTTTGGCGGGAAACTGAGAATATCAGAAGACACGACCTGGTATCGATCAGAAGTAATAGAATCACAATAAAAGACGCAGACAACTTTATGCGAAAATAAAAACTCTCGTGAATGAAAAATATTAATAATGACTTACCATACTGAAGAGAGTTCCTCGAAACCAGTCTCTCGAATTCCCAGTTTTCCCTCACCCGTGTGATCGATGACGAAGTTCCAGCTTTATCGGCGCACGTAACTCAACTTCTCCCTGTAACAAATTCAAACCATTAACATTTGTAACCACCACATTTGCTGCACTTCTGCTGTAAATATCCATCAATCTACGGAAAGAGTATTACTTGAAATATTTACAGGGGGGAATTACTATGTAAAACTAAGATTTTAAATTTCGGGAAGTAAATCACTCGAAATATATCTCTATTCTTCGTACAAAGAGGAAGATAAGTTACGAAGTTATTTCAATTTCCCCTCAAAGTCACTGCAAACTCAATTTACGTTGATAAAGCAAATTGACTAAAACTACAACTTCCTTGAACTGGGGCTGAAAACTCACCTGTCCTTCCGTCACCGCGCACCAACGAATACTGATAACCGATGTCTGATCACGCATGTAAATGCCACGTTCTGGCATGACGTCAACCAAACTGGACCAATCACCAAAGTGCAAACATAATTCGTCGTGAATAACAATTTCGAAAACATAAAAGGAATATCGCGGATTTGAACATTCTCTTGCTAATTCTATTACTGGATATACATTTCGGATATTAATATTTCCCTATAATTGTAGCATGGTTTGATTTCGAAAATAGTTTACTATAAAATTAAGAGCGCCATCGGCTATTACTTCAGCTAACTACTCGTTTTGGCGGGAAAAAGGGACTGAACACGCACTGGACTGTTGTAATCCTCAACTACCTGAAATATGTGCTAGATTAAAATATTTAGAAAAGAAATTGTTTTCAAACAACTACATATCATAGCATTTTGCACTGAGCAGACGTTTTATCTCTGGTCTACCAACTCTTATATTTAGACGATACTTGATTTCAGTTAACGGTGAGAAGAATTATTGCAGTTTTTGAATTATTTGCATGACAGATGTTTTCAGATTTACGTGCCCGACGTTCAAATGGGAAATTTATTATACTCGACCATGGTTAGAAAATTAGATTAAATAAATTAATCAATAAAACTACTGTAAGCCCCTGCCAAACACCCTTTTGGATGCTTGCTTTCTGGATATAATGGGAAGTATCGAGTGTATCGTATATACGTTGAATTCCAAACAAAGAATGGTGCTTGCTAACAGAAACCTTCCGACCGCAACAACGACGAAATTCGTCGGTATCACGCAGAACTACTCAGGAACGCAAATCACATTTGAACGTGGTAGCTACGTAAATATTGGGAATGAAAGTAAGCCAATGCGATTGCTTACCTTTACGGAAAGTCTTGAAAAGGACCAGTGTGCTCTGATTACTGCAAGGGTAGCTTCACTGCAACAATTACTGGTTAATTCTTCTTGGCAAGGCACTTATAACCGCGAAGCATACGAACACTTCACAATATAACTTGCTCAGTTATCATGTAATTCACAAAACTATACCACTAATATTCATATCTCACTTGCGAGGTTATGTTGGCGGATGAAACACTGCACAGGTGACACACGATAAACCATCACACAAATTCCGAGCAACTTCTTTTTACGAGACAGAAACGCCCCCAAGCATTCTCGCGCGGATTTCACATCGCTGATCAGCTGTTCGGGATTGTGTTGTTGCCTCGTACGAAGAAAGCAAGGAACTAAATCGAAGAATTGACTCGCTCTTGAACTGTGAAGGCCGTGGGTTTCACAAACACTGAAATGATTCATTCTCACTTTCGCTCTCGAGGTCGAGAGGGAAGCATTTGGGAAAAAGACGCAGGTGATTGAATTTCGGAAAAGCGGACCTCGTCGGAAATATTTCAAACTCCGTCAATGAAACTGATGAATTGAGTGAAATATAATAAGCACGCAATCAATGTATTGACTGAAAAGTAATGAGTGCATTGGGTGAAACGTAATAACTGTATTGAATTAAGTGTAATGACTGATATGCATAGCTGGGCAGAAAAGCGTTAATCCGTTAATTAACGAAGTTAACATATTGCTTAACGATTTAACTTTTAAGTGAAATCCAAAAACTATTAACAGTCTCATTAACTTCCGTTAACTTTTAATTCCGTTCATTTAAGTCCGTTACTTTTGTTCAGAGCCATCTGGATTGCCATGTGATAACTTGTTGAAGGAGTAGTGTTGAGAATGCAATCTAGAGGATTGCATTCTCAACACTGCAATCAGACTTTTACACAACTTTTACAGACACAATTTACACAGTCAAGGCTCGACTTTGCACCCTAAACAATCTTAAACAACACATGAGGAGAACGCATCCATTCAATTTGAAGAAAAGGTAAAGGCAGGATCAACACGCGGGAAAACGAAAACCAAGGCTTCTTCAAGAGCTGTGGATTCTTTTGTCAATAGGACTGGCAATAGGTTTTCACCATCTAATGGCAAAAAACTATGCCATCAAAATATTGGTGAATTTTTCAGTATCGCAGTTACCGGTATCGGCGTATCCCAAGGTTTCTATTTCCACAATCAAATACAAACAGCGTCAGGTCCGACTTTTCTGACGGAAGCGGTATATTACTATGAAACTCCATACCTCATGTGTATAAGTCTACATTACCTAAGCTATACTGTTTATCACGTATTTTTGACCATGAAATTCTTATTACGTTCATTGAAATTAAAAATACCTGAATGTTAAGTGGCATATAATTCAAAATTTCCTACAATTTCATATAGATTGTTAACTTTAACGGATAACTTTAACTCGCGTTAAATTTTCGTCAAGATAACGATTTAACTATTAACGAAGTTAACTTTTTGAGTAGCTTTTAATGCATTAACGAAGTTAATTTTTGGATTAACTTTGCCCAGCTATGCTGATGTGCAATAAGTGTATGGAGTGACATTTATTGAATATGAAATGAGTGCACTTAGTAAACTGGCATTAGACGATATTAAAAAAAAAGAAAGGTCAGTCAAATAAAATTACGTTCCCTAATCTTAGATGTATTTGCGACTCTAAATACTTAAGTTTACGTATGTTAATGTTGTTGTAGTTTTTGGAGGCGACCGAAAACTAAGGCCATTGTCGCCGCTTATCAGGGATTCGGGGAAGGGGTTTGAATAGTGGAAGTAAGTTTAAGGGACGGAGGAAGACTAAATATAGGAAAGCGAGCAAGCAAGCAAGCAAATACAGACCACAGATTATCACCAGAAGACAATTAACCCAAAGGGGACAGGGACTAGGAGTAAGCTACACAGGTAGAAAAACTACACGGGTGAGTGGTTGCAATAACTATTTTTAACTAATAATTAGTAAGCTGATGTTTTTAACCCTTTCGGATAAGTGGGCGTGGTGCAACCTCAGACGTATTTCGCCTTCGTTCAATCACAACTGAGCCCGCGAAGCTACTTTGCCTTATCGAAAAGGGGGGGGGACCCCAGCTGCCTCTGCCAATAGGAGCAGTTACGACAGGATCTGTGTGAGCAGACCAGAGAAACTATAATAATTTACACACTCCCTGGAGCAGACCTTCCGAGAATCCCCCTCCACTCTTTTCCCTTCCCCGAAAAGCAATCAAGTACGTGAGGAAAATGACGTCAATGTTATCACAGCAGATTTTTCGGTGGGCGTTCATCTTTTGCTTATTTTAGTTTTTGATTTATGAGTGAGTGGTTGTGGTTAGAAGATTAAATTTTTCACTAAAATTCATTTTTCATTTCCATCTAACGATTTCGTGTAAAAAATTGCGATTTCGGTTCCAAATAAACATTGCCCCAATTGCGTTCAAAACAGCCTGCGCCTGCGCCCTTCCTGGAGAGCTCTCCAACCTTGGAAATGCAATAAGTTGTTCTTCATTTGCTTATGAAATAACTATCAGGCACGATTTCTAATCAGGCCACAGTTTGCCATACTAGTGAACTGCCACAATATCTGGTACCCCGTTTTTGACAATTACCTTTTAATGCTTCCTCTTTCCGTTTTTCTGTTTGAATTCTTTGAATCGAGGACTTACTTAAAGGAAATTCATCAGTATAATACCCAGGTGCCTCAGTGGTAGCTTGAAGAACAAAACTTAATCTGTCATACTTAACTGACACCTATGTAGCTGCTGCTACTAATTTTGGAGTAATGAAATGTTTCTGCATAATGTTTTACTGGTTCCGGGTTGTATGTTCTCCGTCAGAGTTGGATAATCTTCTTTTGAATGCTTGTCATTTTCATTAGAATCAGAAGATGAGATAAGATGATGTCGAAGGAATTGGTGTCGAATATTATGTAGCACGTCGCTTTTCTTCTCCAATAGTTCTGAGGGCGCGCCCTTTTCTCCTTATTAGCCAGTTGTTGTCCACTCCAGCTAAGTGACCAGGCCTACCTGGCTCTCCCTGTCACTTTAAGAAGATTCTGTCTTATGTGTTATTATTCATGGAAGCGCATCGGCGTATGCCATGTCCAACAAATTATCTAAGTTGATGACAAACTCTTGTTGGTACTGCTCAAATACGTTTAGGGTTTTTTGTGTATTTTATTGTACTATCCTCCAAACTTGAAATAGGTTCTCTAGTTTCTTCACACAATTAGGAAAAGATTTGGTTTATATACGCACCTTTTCCCAAAAGGTAATACATTCGCGAATAGTGATATTTGCCCTTTCATTGACACTTAAATTCACTTCACGAATATTAGAAAATGTGTAAAACTGCCTGAAGTTGACCATTCAAGGGCAGTTATGAACTTTTATTTGATGTCGCGTCACCAGTGATGCCCGATAGTATACAAATAACTCAGTCTCATTAGTTTATGTAGACACCTTTTACAATTTACAATAGTACAATGTACATAGCATATTTTTCGCTAAATTCCCATCAAAATATAAAAGGTTTTCCGGGACGCCTTACATAGTAAGTACTGAAATGTTTCAATGCAAGTCGGCACGAGTTTCCGAGTTCCTACGTTTATGAACTTTTTTTACAACTGTTTTGACATCGTATAAAAAAATTAAGAGGGTGTGCATTAAAAAAAACTTCGATTTTTTTGACACCCTAGTGAGCATGCAGTCATACACATTATACTAATACAGATTAAGGAAAGATACAGATGAGTTGGTAAAGTTCTGAAGATTAGATTTTGCTCAAATGAACTTTTGACATATTTAATGCATTTTACTAGCATATGACAAACTTTTCAACTACACCTAGATATGCGTAAAAGCCTGCGAGCCACCGTGAAGGTGTGTGGCAGGGGTTAAAATCACGAAATGTGCACTACTGTCATGCAAATAAGTGCTACAATGCTTCCACTTCATAAAGACATGTTAAAAAAAAGACTGATGCATAACTAGGTGTTAGTATCTACATAGTAATGAAGGTCATACTGGTTAGAAATTTTTGTCTCTAAATATATTTATCTGTATTTCCTTACTACCATGCATGCGTTAGCGAAAACATGCTTCATGCACTGCAGCAACAATATTTCAAATGCCTATCCATTTACTATGCTGCCTCTTATGGTATGTCCACTTATGGTATGCGGGAAAAATGACATTTTAAATCTATTGGTGCAAAAATTAGTGTCCTTAATGTTGTTAATCTTGTTTCCTTGCGTGATAAACTATGAAATTGTAATGTTTCAGTTGGTGTCCTACATCCTATTCATTTCATTAATACATATTAAAAGCCCTTTTCACATTAAATGCACATTCGCACATGCCCTTTGTGCATGTTTGATGTGACTCACCACCCGTCACAACCCTCGAGGTGTCTTGTAAGATAGTTTGTTAAAGAGAAGAACTAACTCCGAGATATAGGTACGTATCTTTCTCAGATGCAGTTTACTTTTACACTCACTGTCTGTATGATCCTGTGTATTAATACAATGTTGAGCCTTAGTAATTTTCTTGGTGGCCCAGGAAAATTCGTCAGCCGCCCAAGTCTGCCTTGCTCTCTTCGCGCTTGAAGCATCCCTCATTCTCACGTCTCTAACAGCAAAATTACTACATTTTACATTTACTACATTTACATTATAGATTAATAGTATATAGAGTCGTGCCGATGTTACGCTACATGGGCACAGCTCCGCTGTAAAATTGCATGCTCTAGTCAACCATTTCGTGAACGGCTCGTGAATGCTTGTCAACGCTCTCTGGAGCGCGTCGGACGTTCCCAGGCACCTCACCGACCGCTCCACCGCGGACCAGCGTCGCGACGATCCCCTATCGCTTCCGAAACGCTCCCGAAAACGCTCCCAGTGGTCCATAATCTGCTCGCCGGACACTACCGCGACACTTCCTAAAGCCTCCCACAACACTCGGCCGCTGCTTCCTTCCAGAGCACTCCGCTCTGCCGCTCCCCCAACACTTTATCGCCGCTCCCGTTCCCACTGGGGAGACTAGGGATAATAATGCAAATGATTTTTAATATCACCAGGGATATGGGGGATTGTATAACTGAGCTAATATAGCCACGGAGTGCCGTTTAGAGGTAGGAAAGGTTGGAAATAAATACTTTGACAGGGGCGTCGGAACTATTTTCGCTTGGAGGGACCAACCTAGAATAGAACCCGGCTCCTATGCAAAGGGCCCAAATTTTTTTGCGGATAGGAGGGGATAGAGACTAGAATTCCGCTAAACGTGCATATGAAGGAAGTAGAATATGTGTCAGAAGGGAAAAAGCAAGCTGGAAACAGGTGAGATTTAATTTTTATTAATGAAGACTCATTTCTCAAGGGTCCGGGGCAAATTCTGGGGGGGCCGAATCCCTGTCCCCCACTTCCGACGCCGCTGTACTGCGATGTCATTTTATGTTGTATACGATAAAATTTTTTTCACATTAATGGTTGTGAATGAGATTTGTCCTCGGGGAATTTGTCCTATCATGATCGGAAGTGAAAAATAGAATAAAGTACAATGGCACCGTAGCTAAACTCATTACCGACTTAACTGTTTATCTTTATTATTTTTCATATCAGTTACTTTTCAGGCTGTTTTACATCCCATGTTCACTCTGTGCAGTACATTAAAAGGGCACAAAGTCGTATATTAAAATGTGTCCACATCATGCTTCGTTATGATTGAATTTTTGAATAGCAATCCTTCTTCCGCACACAGATTGGCAGTCTGTGGATTGGAACTCTCGCGAATTTCAATCCCGCGTCGAGTATGGTCTCAACAGTAAGCTTCGGTATAAGTAAGGTTAGACCAAGTTGTAGCACTTAAAACCTAACGCTACCATTTGTACGACCACTCATGCTGACTGTTTTTCTTTTATGCATGACATTAAATCATCTTTTAAACCTCTATTCCGTTGTGGATGAATGTTTTTCCCAATACCGATAGGATTAGTTGGCTCATCGGTCGCTGAGTAACGTGCCGATTGTGACGTCAGAAGATGAGTCAATTAGATCAAAGTGAGCCTCACACCATCGCTTAGCTGGGCGGGAGATCTCAAGGGCCCACCCACGATGCCGCGCTTACACACTCCCCTCCGCTCTTTCTATTTCCGATCAATATTCGTACAAGAGTGGTAAAACTAGGCATACCAGTTAAATGCCATTCGGTCCACTTAACTCCGACGAGTGATAATTTGAGTCCATTCAACGCCAGCCATGGTTAGGAATTTCCCCACGGAAACAGTAGTCAAAAGATTCTGGCGTCTCTGTTTTAGAATTCGGACATTTGGGTCTTGACGGTCTTGACTCAGAACCTTTCCTTCCCTTGGGAGCTGGTGACCTCCGTCTCCTACCGAAACGAAGTGCATTACTCAGAATGGATTTACAATGCTTGAATCTCAAGACCACGGAGGCTTTAAAGTACCAATATTATAAATGGAGTAGGAAAGCTCCTGAGTCATCCTGAATGTCATCAAAATAGCTCCGGTTGAAATGATTAATTAAACCAGCTACAACAACCAAATGTACAATTGCAACTGCGATCAACGAAATAATATTTGGGACAGTAATAGTTTACAGCGAAGATGTATGGGGAAATTAGAACACGTGCTACGATTTTGATGTAGAAGCATGTAGGGCATTAATTATTTTAGCATATTCATGTTTCGAATAATTATCCACAGTCTGTATAAAAACCAGGTAGCTGTGATTAAATCTGGACCCAGCTGTGAAGAGGTAGGAATATGGAAAGGAGTGAGACAAGGCTGTGCACTGTCTCCCGTAATTTTTAATGTTTACATCGAGAGAGCCATCAAACATATCAAGAATGGAGAAGAACAAACCGACATTCATTGCATTTGTGGATTTAGAGAAAGCGTTTGACAACGTGGATTGGGATTCAATGCTTGGAATTCTGTAGGGAATTGGAGTGTCCTACAATGACCGAAGAATTATAAACAGTCTGTACAAAAACCAAGTTTCGGTGATTAAATTTGGACCCAGTTGTGAAGAGGCAAGAATAAGGAAAGGAGTGAGACAAGGCTGCGCACTGTCTCCCGTAATTTTTAATGTTTACATCGAGAGAGCCATAAATAAAGTCAAGGAGAAGTTTTCTGGGGTGAACATCCACGTAGAAACAGTCAGCATGCTACGATTCGCTGATGACATAGCTCTCATAGCAGAGACAGAGAGGGATCTGAACAAGATTCTAGTAACCATGGAAAGGACAATGCAGAGATATCAACTGATGATAAATAAGAAGAAAACTAAGAAAATGCAGTAAGAGAGAGGAGGCCAAAACCAACGTTATATTAGGAAAACAGAAACTGGAAGAGGTGAATGAGTTCTGTTGCCTGGGAAGCAGAGTAACCAACGATGGACGAAGCAAGAAAGAAATAGTAAGTAGAATAGCGCTGGCAAAGACGGCATTATAGCAAAATAAGAATCTACTTACAGCTGGAAATACAAGCGTAGAAGTGAAGAAACAATTCATCAGGACGTACATCAGGAGCATGTTTCTTTAAGGCAGTGAGGCATGGACGATGACAGCGGCGGAGAAGAAAAGGGTGGAAGCATCTGAAATATGGAGCTATCGAAAAATGATGAACATTAAATGGATCGACCGAGTAAGTAACGAGGAAGTCCTAAGAAGAGTGGGAGAGAAGAGAAGTCTGCTGACAACTCTAAAAAAGAGAAAGGACAACTTAATCGGCCATATCTTGAGACACGATGGGCTGATGAAAGTAATCGTCGAGGGAAAAGTGAACGGTAAGATTGGTAAAGGCCGGCCTCGTATGAGATACATGGAACAGGTTGTGAAGAATGTAAAAGAGAAGAATTACGTCACAATGAAAAGGTTGGCCGATAGAAGAATAGAATGGAGAGCTGCGTCAAACCAATCCTACGATTATTGACCAATGATGATGTTCATGTTTCAAGATTACATTCTCATACATGTTCCATAACCTAATTATGGATTAATTACTGAAGTTACATAAAGTCTTAAATTATCAATAATTAATACATTACTCTACACGTATTAAGAATTAATTTATACGGGTATCGAGAATTAGAGTAATACCTACCTACAATTTTCTACCTACAAAGTTATTATACATTTTTGCCAAGCAAAGTTGTAGCATCAGTTAAATGCAAGTGGTGCAATCACGGACTGGTACGTTAGCACACCTGCATGACAAGTAAGTGATAATTTCAATCTCTTTTGATAATCCCCCCCTGCTTCAAACCCTTGCGATGGCTTGCGGGGTATTATGTCTGTTAAGCAAGGGAATGCTGGGGAAATCGCACTTATAACCGACCGAGGGGTTGGGGACAAGATGTTGTAATCACTGGAATAACTCATTATTAGATGAGACTAGTGGCGAATTCACACAAAGTTATCGCAGCGGCCTCTTTTACTGCTCTTCCTTGCGCGTGATGACCTCGGTTAGCTATGCTTTCCATTCGATCATTCTCCTTCCCATCAGTCCCCATCACCGAAATCTTCCATTTGAAACTGCCTTTATGCTTGACTGCTCTTAATGTTGCAGCAAATCTCATGCGACTACTCAAAGAATAACAAATTCTTCGGCAATGGTCTCCTTGGTCCCTGCTTCGTGATAAGTCTAAGCGAGCTCTTTCGTGAATCCCTCCTGCTATGGGAGGTGATGCATTTTCTTTCTTTATTACGTCACTCGTTTAAAAATGTGTTCATGCTTTCATTGAATAGTAATGGTCGTAATATTTTGCATACCAACTGAAACCACCTCAACATGTGTGATATGTGTGTAAAAAGAACTTTAGACACAGTATCCTTCGCGAAATATTTCAGTCAAGACCATCTTCTAGTCTTTGAAATTCATGCACCTTTGATAATGATACGGAATTGTAAATAACGTAGAACATGCGCGACTCATATTATTGGTTTTTTTTGTGTTAAATAATTGGCAGTATAAGTTTTTGGAGGGTCTTGGTGATGTCCCCTGCCACATATCGCCCCCTGCCACACATCCGCGTGGTCGCTTGCAGTGTTTATGAAGACACGCAGATGTATTAAGTATCGCACCTATGTTGGTGGGTCCACGCTCGATAACCAGGTCTCTTCAATCAATGACAATCTATTGACAAAGCATTAACGGAACATAACTAATGCTTTCCTATATTTAGTCTTCTTCCGTCCCTTAAACTTACTTCCACTATTCAAACCCCTTTATCCTGCCTTTACCTTTTCTTCAAATTGAATGGATGCGTTCTCCTCATGTGTTGTTTAAGATTGTTTAGGGTGCAAAGTCGAGCCTTGACTGTGTAAATTGTGTCTGTAAAAGTTGTGTAAAAGTCTGATTGCAGTGTTGAGAATGCAATCCCCTAGATTGCATTCTCAACACTACTCCTTCAACAAGTTATCACATGGCAATCCAGATGGCTCTGAACAAAAGTAACGGACTTAAATGAACGGAATTAAAAGTTAACGGAAGTTAATGAGACTGTTAATAGTTTTTGGATTTCACTTAAAAGTTAAATCGTTAAGCAATATGTTAACTTCGTTAATTAACGGATTAACGCTTTTCTGCCCAGCTATGCATATCAGTCATTACACTTAATTCAATACAGTTATTACGTTTCACCCAATGCACTCATTACTTTTCAGTCAATACATTGATTGCGTGCTTATTATATTTCACTCAATTCATCAGTTTCATTGACGGAGTCTGAAATATTTCCGACGAGGTCCGCTTTTCCGAAATTCAATCACCTGCGTCTTTTTCCCAAATGCTTCCCTCTCGACCTCGAGAGCGAAAGTGAGAATGAATCATTTCAGTGTTTGTGAAACCCACGGCCTTCACAGTTCAAGAGCGAGTCAATTCTTCGATTTAGTTCCTTGCTTTCTTCGTACGAGGCAACAACACAATCCCGAACAGCTGATCAGCGATGTGAAATCCGCGCGAGAATGCTTGGGGGCGTTTCTGTCTCGTAAAAAGAAGTTGCTCGGAATTTGTGTGATGGTTTATCGTGTGTCACCTGTGCAGTGTTTCATCCGCCAACATAACCTCGCAAGTGAGATATGAATATTAGTGGTATAGTTTTGTGAATTACATGATAACTGAGCAAGTTATATTGTGAAGTGTTCGTATGCTTCGCGGTTATAAGTGCCTTGCCAAGAAGAATTAACCAGTAATTGTTGCAGTGAAGCTACCCTTGCAGTAATCAGAGCACACTGGTCCTTTTCAAGACTTTCCGTAAAGGTAAGCAATCGCATTGGCTTACTTTCATTCCCAATATTTACGTAGCTACCACGTTCAAATGTGATTTGCGTTCCTGAGTAGTTCTGCGTGATACCGACGAATTTCGTCGTTGTTGCGGTCGGAAGGTTTCTGTTAGCAAGCACCATTCTTTGTTTGGAATTCAACGTATATACGATACACTCGATACTTCCCATTATATCCAGAAAGCAAGCATCCAAAAGGGTGTTTGGCAGGGGCTTACAGTAGTTTTATTGATTAATTTATTTAATCTAATTTTCTAACCATGGTCGAGTATAATAAATTTCCCATTTGAACGTCGGGCACGTAAATCTGAAAACATCTGTCATGCAAATAATTCAAAAACTGCAATAATTCTTCTCACCGTTAACTGAAATCAAGTATCGTCTAAATTTAAGAGTTGGTAGACCAGAGATAAAACGTCTGCTCAGTGCAAAATGCTATGATATGTAGTTGTTTGAAAACAATTTCTTTTCTAAATATTTTAATCTAGCACATATTTCAGGTAGATGAGGATTACAACAGTCCACTGCGTGTTCAGTCACTTTTTCCCGCCAAAACGAGTAGTTAGCTGAAGTAATAGCCGATGGCGCTCTTAATTTTATAGTAAACTATTTTCGAAATCAAACCATGCTACAATTATAGGGAAATATTAATATCCGAAATGTATATCCAGTAATAGAATTAGCAAGAGAATGTTCAAATCCGCGATATTCCTTTTATGTTTTCGAAATTGTTATTCACGACGAATTATGTTTGCACTTTGGTGATTGGTCCAGTTTGGTTGACGTCATGCCAGAACGTGGCATTTACATGCGTGATCAGACATCGGTTATCAGTATTCGTTGGTGCGCGGTGACGGAAGGACAGGTGAGTTTTCAGCCCCAGTTCAAGGAAGTTGTAGTTTTAGTCAATTTGCTTTATCAACGTAAATTGAGTTTGCAGTGACTTTGAGGGGAAATTGAAATAACTTCGTAACTTATCTTCCTCTTTGTACGAAGAATAGAGATATATTTCGAGTGATTTACTTCCCGAAATTTAAAATCTTAGTTTTACATAGTAATTCCCCCCTGTAAATATTTCAAGTAATACTCTTTCCGTAGATTGATGGATATTTACAGCAGAAGTGCAGCAAATGTGGTGGTTACAAATGTTAATGGTTTGAATTTGTTACAGGGAGAAGTTGAGTTACGTGCGCCGATAAAGCTGGAACTTCGTCATCGATCACACGGGTGAGGGAAAACTGGGAATTCGAGAGACTGGTTTCGAGGAACTCTCTTCAGTATGGTAAGTCATTATTAATATTTTTCATTCACGAGAGTTTTTATTTTCGCATAAAGTTGTCTGCGTCTTTTATTGTGATTCTATTACTTCTGATCGATACCAGGTCGTGTCTTCTGATATTCTCAGTTTCCCGCCAAAAATCTCGAAGGGTTGTTTCGGGTCACTAGAATGTTCTCGGACGTTTCTCGACTGTTCTAGCTACGTTTCGACGCTAGACCATTAACGCTGTTAGATATTGAAGTCTGTTTCTCTATCGATTTGTTTGAAATTAATCTAATTCCGAGATTATGGGATTTCCGTTTCGAAACTGAAGTTGAACGTACAGTCTCGTATGCTCACTTGCACCCTTTAATATTAATTTATTTTTGCGGATTACTTTAGTTTCGCGATCCAATTTCTTAGCTATCGATATCTATATCATTAGCCTCGTAGTCTTGTATGCATTCAGCGATGCAAAATGTAAAATTTTCCTGTTCTGAGGTCACTTGCATTTTCCTATGAACCTTTGATTACATTGACCACGAAATCGAAAAGTTAAACATTTGTATTTGAAGTTATTTTACTCGTTCTTAATTTGAAATGACCCCAGGCTTTAATTTTCGAATTTTGAAACAAAAATCGACTTTTGAACTACAAATGTATGATAATTTAAGTAGCGTAGCCGGATTGTTACTACAGGTAGGAGACATCTGCATCTACACGATACCCTGCAAGCTACCGCGAGGGTGTGTGGCAGGGGGTAAAGATCACCAAGCATGCACTACCGACATGCAAACAAGCAACTATATTGTCTCAAGCAACCAGATTGTTAGTATCTATAGTATTTAATGAGTTAATACATGTATCATGCACTGCAGAATACTCTAAAATATTTCCCCTACGATAGGTAGCTTTGGCAAAGGCAGCATAGCCTTTGCTATGCTGCCTATTCATCTACATAATACCCTGCAAGCACCCATAAAGGTGTGTGGCAGGGGGTGAACTCTCACCAAACATGCACTACATATCATGCATAAAAATAAAAGGATCAGTACTTTTATAGGTACTGTTCAAAAATACGCTATTTAAAAAAAAGATACTGTTCTGTTCTCTTATAGTATGGGGGAAAAATGCCATTTTGAATCTATCGGTACGACAATCTATCTCTCTAATCTTATTTAACTGGTCGAATCTAGCATAATACGCTGGTTTTTTTAATATATGCCAAGCATCTTCAGTTAATCTATCCGATTGAAATTTCTCTAATAGATTCAATCTGTACTTTAACCTACCCTCTGATAATTATTCCCACCCTAATTCTTGTACTAGTTCTGAAACACTACTCAACCTATCGTAACACCTTTTGACGAACCTAGCTGCTCTACGCTGCACACTGTCTAGTTCTCTGATCAACCCTAATTCATTAGGATCCCATGCACTGGCTGCATACTCAAGGTGGGGCCTAACTAGTGAAAAATAGCATCGCTCTTTTGTCTTCTCATCACATTTTCCAAGTACTCTTTTTATAAATCCTAGGTTTCTCTTCGCTCGGCCGCATATTTGTCTTGTGTCTTCCCCACGATAAATCCTTAGTGATTGTTACACCTAAATATCTGATGGTTTCAACGTTTTCGATCTACGGAGACCGAGACGGAGAGCACTAGAAGATAGAAAACGATGCAGCATTATTGATATGCACCAATATTTTTCGTTATGGAGCAGCAGATACGATTGTGCCTTGGAAGTGCATAGTCCGCGAATAGATGGAAAAAGATTTAGTAATGAGAATACCAATTAACTAGATAGTCTCTCGTGAGATTTGCTTTGACTTTTGTGCTTTCCATCGTCGTTCTCGCCTTCGTACGGTCGGGTTCATTTGCATTTTTGGGTTTCATAAAATTTTTCATTTGAGGGTAAATTTGAATTATTGCTAAGGTATTTTTCCTCATTTATTCATATCGATAAATGACTTATTATCCACGCCTTCGCCTGTTAATGTACTCGGAAAGTAAAGACAGTTTATATTTTGAGTTGATGATCAAGGACAAGGAAACTTTACTTGAATTCCTACCATCTGCTTTCGTGTTCAGAATTTTTTGATTGAATGTCACTCATCGTTTATTTGAAGGAATAGTGAAATCTATTGGACAGTATTCATTCCTCAATCACAATTTTTAGTGTTCCTTACGTCGTAAATATTTAATGTAGCTGAGCAAATGGAGACTTAAGTTTAAAACCAGTATCTAACTGCATAAAACTGTAATTCTTGGTAAATGTAACGAGTTCAAATCTGAGTTTGTGGGTCCACGTCATATGTCATGAGATTTATGGATCATCCGTGAACGGTTAGTTTAGATTTCCGACTTGGTAAGAATACTACACAGTTTACTCGTGAACGTTAGATATTTTGTTATCTAATAGACTGAAATTTTGAATAAGGGTAAGAGCCTTTGGATTAAAATCATATCCCTAGTTAAGAGGGATTGTTAAACAAATTGCTTGAGTCTTTGGTGATCATTATTGAATTCCTTCGCGGTAAAAATCTAGCTAAATAATATTTAATGGTCAATGGTTTGAGTTATTCCGACGGGTAACTTGAAATGTCATAGTTTTTAAGATTAGTGTTGTTTGTGAACTTGTATGACTAATCCGCGTACATGTAATGTAATTGATAGAACTTATGAGCTACCTGTGCCCATCATTTGCATTATTTTGTCTTTGCAATGCAGTTCGATCCGAAGCAGTAATTTCGGCGTTCTAACATGACATGTGTACGTTGCGGGATTTACTATGTGAATAAACTTTTCTTCGATTATATTTAAAACCCATTAATTTTAATGGTCTATGTCAGAAATCCATAGGCTTTAGGTATTTCAGGAAAGTTTATCACGAGGTTTATCACATAGTGAGGTTTAACACTTTGCACACTATCCAAACCATGTAATTGAGGATAGGTTAGAAGTGTTTACATCTTGCCTTCAGTTCGCAAGATTAAATTTCAGGATTAATCACGCCGTAGTAAATTAACATCGCATGTTTAAACCATCAAGGTATTTTCGCGCATTCTATTTGGTGTACTTTTTTATTTTAAAATTTTTGTGCTGGTCATTGCATTGAAAAGATCTCTTTGATCACTAGGCGATGTCGAGGAACGTGGGGTAAAGGATATTTGGCTCGCCCGTTTGAATTGCAATACTTGTCACGTGTTGTTGAATCACCTGTAAAATGTTTTAAGCAGTTGAGATTGTAGTTAGTGTACTTCAAGTGATATTAGACTAATCCAAAATGATAGCGAACATGTAAAAATGGATCTCAATCCTGGTTTATTGATTTATATTCAATATTGTCTGACTCACCCGTTTTATTGTCGTGTAAGTGAGAAATATAATATTTTTTTCAGTATGCTGCAAAGTTCAAAGGGAGTGATATTCATTAATCAATCTAATTTAATATAATTGAATGGCTTAGTCCCGTTATCGCCGAGAGTGGAGCAAAGTGATTTAATGAATTAAGTGATTAACAGTGTTATAACTGTTTTTTTATAGAAATTTCAACTAAGAGAATCGAGGCTAGTTCGTAACAGCAACTCATTTAGGCCATCGAAAATATTCATAAAATATGATAGCCTAATTTTATATGACGGCCTTCGTAATTCCAGTTTAAATCACACATAGTTCTCTCACTTGAAGGCACATGAAATAGAGCACCTTCGTTCGGCTGCTGGATTAATTCTATTTGTTGCATGTGTACTCATTTCGGTGATATTATGCGTGTATCGATGACTCATCTTTGTGGCTGTATGCGAGAGGCCAGTTTGTTACTGACTTTCGTGAATATAATAATTATCACGCATTAATGATCAGTGCCTGCCTGTATTAATTTCGTATAGGCAATGGACAAGTGGGTGGTCCCAGAAGTATCTGATCAAACGAAGAATACAAAACAATTAGGGCGAAGAAGAAGGAAGAAATATTAACTTTAACTGATTTCTCTCACCGCAATAGCGGATGTGCGAATTTGTGCAATATCTTGATTAAACAACTTTCTTTCAGGGTAAGTAGGCATAGAAATTTACTGCGAGTGCACTGTGAGTTTCTGACAAAATATTACTACGAAACTGTGATATGTCCCCGTTTAAAACGCTTATAGTTCACGTAAAGTTTGGCAGAACATTGTTTGATTCCACCAAAGTTAAAAAGCTTGCATGAAATATGTCAGTTAACTAACATAATTGAATCCACATGAATAGAGAGAGTGAGAAGGTACATGGGCATGTATAATATGAACCCGCCCATTATGTATTTACTATTTCTCCGCTGGTTCTCCTTTCGACTATAGGTATAGTATTCCATGTTTTTCAGAGACCCGCTCTTTGAGACCGTAAAGGATAGGAGTACATTTTTATTGATGTTGCTGAACACTTATAATTATCTTCAACGTATTAAACTTCCCCTGCTTATTTTAACTTCCTGTCGGCCTGGAATGGAAAGGTTTTTATCATTTTATTTAGCTCGGTAACAGGATCTATTTATAAAATAACAATTTTTTTATTTTAAAGTTATTTGGAAACATCTTTGCTCAAGACGTTTCAATGCAGCAGATAGCATATAGCCTATCGCTTGTAAATTCTTTTACGTTTTGTAATTTAAAAGGTGCAATACAGATGCAGTCATCCCAATCCTCTGAGGGGTTATAAGAGAATTATCATGTGTTGTAGTAAATTTACTAATCTTTCACTCAATAATGCAAGCAAGTTAAGAGGATTACTAAAGGCTTAGAAGAGACAGGTAAATTTAGACAGGCCAACTGTGATGCATTACGCATGTACAATACATCAGTGAAGCTTGATTTCGGCTATAGTTTCGATTTTAGAGTTTATTTTTCTCAGGTTAGAGTTAGAGTTTTAAAATTTTGAGCTCAAGGCAACTGGAAGTTAGGGAATGTCACTCTATTACCCCACCAAATTTGCTATGAATATTTATCGATTTCTCTTGCTCCTCAAGCATATTATCGTAAAAAAAACTCTGCGTAGTATTTTTAGTTACTCGCATTTAATTTGTTAAATTTATTAGCGTTAACATGGTTTTGAGTTCATTTTTTCTGCAGATGCGTTGTAATAAGGGGTAGGGTCATGGAGATGACAGACTGAAGGTGGGGCTCAGAAGACCGCTCTCGTGTTTGTTTTAGTTTTAGGTCGAAAGTTGCTCTAGTTTTTCCTCGATAATCTCAGTATCCTATCTATCGATATTTGGGCACAATATCTGTACAATTAACCATGTTATTCCACGAATTTAAGTGACTTATATATTTTTCTTAGATAATTGCATTTATGTCGTCATCATAGATCCTAAAGTTTCTTTTAGACCCAGCGCACTTTATTCATTTGTAAGCTAAGATCATCATATTTACATTATTCTTCTCCTTAAATCTGTACCTCCACAATTCTCTTCATCAATATTAAGATATGGCAGATGATATCGTCCCGCCTTCTTCGCCCCCCTACGAACGTTCTCCGCCGTCTCGTGATTGGCTAACGTAGTCGGACAAGGGCAATACACTTGTTATCAAAGGCAGAAGACTGAGACTAAGGATATATGTGAACGCAGTTTAGTAGCTACCTTTATTAGTAATATTTACTTGCGATGTGTAAATAGCATGATATGAAAAGTATTCAGCAGCAATCCTACCTTATTGACTCATACATTAAATTGTTAACTTACAACTTCTCCATGTTCTTATTTCCTTATTTTAGTGTCTCTTAAGATTTTTATTTTGCATATAACACGAATGAAAATTTTTTAAATGTAAGCTGTGTATACTATGACCGTAGGTAATAAAAAAATTCTATCCAATATGTTATTCTTCAATATGACCTTTTGATAACTTAAAGAATAGGAATTTTGACAACTGTAATAATATATAAAAAATATTAGTATTTCATTTGTACATTTTTAGATTGTTTTGACGTCACGCAAATTTAAATCAAATTCTTTTTTCCGTCGTTGCAGGACGATGCCGAACATGGTTTGCAAAGTCGATTCACGGAAGTTGACGGGGTTAGAGTGAAGAATCTTCATGGGTGCCCGAAACGGAAGAACAAGAAGCAGTCTCAACAGGAGGACTAACATTGGTTTGCTAATGGCTTGCAATGCTATGGTAAAACTAACTTTGTTTCATGTTCTACGATCTAAAAGGCAAAGTAAGCATGTTTAAGCGTGAGTAGAATCCATGACTAATTTTGTTTGTTGTATTTGTCAAAGGAGCCCATTGCTCCGATTTCTAGACGATATCAGATCTGATATACCTCTGGTAAAATGTGAAGGTAATTGGGTAAATCAAGCTTGATTAATGGTGTTAAGATACGGTAATTGATGTCGGGGCACCGACTCTATCTGGTACCATGGAGTACTGGTCCTCCAAATATAAGGCAAGTGGCCACTTGCCTGGGTTAGCGAGTCGACTCTAGGCAGGGATATGTTGGCATACTGTGTGTTCTATATGATGTGATGTCCCAAATTTTATGTTTATTGTTTTTTCTTGTATGTGTTATATGTGCCTATTTTCATTGGTGTGATGTATCATTTTTGTGAGCAATGTTTTCATATTTTATGCTGTTTTATTCAGATCCTTTCACAGATATGAAGGCGCCTTACCAACGCCCCGGCCTGATAGTGGGTAGGATATGTAGTCAGTTTGCAATATTTTGAATCGAAGGCCCTTCTGGCCCGTCGTAACGGTAGGTTAGATAGGATAATGCGTTTAGCTGATAGATTTATTTTGGGATGTTGAGCTTGCTCTAGTGTTAAATTTCAAAATAAATGGAATTGGTTCGTCAGTTACGATGTGCATCCAGGTGTGCAGAGTTTCTGAGCGACCATTCCTCGCATTTTTAAGAAATGCACTTTCGGAATTCTGCATTAAATGTGAGCAACTTGGCATTCAATCTGTATTGCTTGCATGTTTAATATGTTCACTAACCCGCTCTCTCCTTAGGTACCTCCACAACGCCCCGGCCTGATAGAGAGTAGGATATGTAGTCAGTTTCCAATATTTTGAATCGAAGGCCCTTCTGGCCCGTCGTAACGGTAGGTTAGATAGGATAATGCGTTTAGCTGATTGATTTATTTTGTGGATGTTGAGCTTGCTCTAGTGTTAAATTTCAAAATTAATGGAATTGGTTCGTCAGTTACGATGTGCATCCAGGTGTACTTAGTTTCTGAGCGACCATTCCTCGTATTTTTAAGAAATGCACTTTCGGCATTCTGCATTAAATGTGAGCAACTTGGCATTCAATCTGTATTGCTTGCATGTTTAATATGTTCACTAACCCGCTCTCTCCTTAGGTACCTCCACAACGCCCCGGTCTGATATAGAGTAGGATATGTAGTCAGTTTCCAATATTTTAATCGAAGGCCCTTCTGGCCCGTCGTAACGGTAGGTTAGATAGGATAATGCGTTTAGCTGATTGATTTATTTTGTGGATGTTGAGCTTGCTCTAGTGTTAAATTTCAAAATTAATGGAATTGGGACGTCAGTTACGATGTGCATCCAGGTGTACTTAGTTTCTGAGCGACCATTCCTCGCATTTTTAAGAAATGCACTTTCGGCATTCTGTTTTAAATGTGAGCAACTTGGCATTCAATCTGTATTGCTTGCATGTTTAATATGTTCACTAACCCGCTCTCTCCTTAGGTACCTCCACAACGCCCCGGCCTGATAGAGAGTAGGATATGTAGTCAGTTTTCAATATCTTGAGTCGAAGGCCCTTCTGGCCCGTCGTAACTGTAGGTTAGATAGGATAATGCGTTTAGCTGATAGATTTATTTTGTGGATGTTGAGCTTGCTCTAGTGTTAAATTTCAAAATTAATGGAATTGGTTCGTCAGTTACGATGTGCATCCAGGTGTGCAGAGTTTCTGAGCGACCATTCCTTGCATTTTTAAAAAATGCACTTTCGGCATTCTGTTTTAAATGTGAGCAACTTGGCATTCAATCTGTATTGCTTGCATATTTAATATGTTCACTAACCCGCTCTCTCCTTAGGTACCTCCACAACGCCCCGGCCTGATAGAGAGTAGGATATGTAGTCAGTTTCCAATATTTTGAATCGAAGGCCCTTCTGGCCCGTCCTAACGGTAGATTAGATAGGATATTGCGTTTAGCTGATAGCTTTATTTTGTGGATGCGAAGAATGCTCTTGTATTAAAATTCAAAATTCACTGAATTGGTGTCTCTGACGCTGCCTCCCTTTTAATGTGAATAGCACATAATAACACGAATCTTTTTTTTTGGAATTTTCAATTAAATCGAGCAACTTCGCATCCAATTGATTTACTTTGTGTATATTAACCCCCTCTCTTCTTTAGAATCACCACATCGCCCCGGACGGTAGTGCAGTGATAGTGACCAGTGTTTTGTGTGAACGAGAAGAAGTGAGTGTGGTGTCAGTGTTGTGTCAGTGTGGAATCAGTGTATTTTAAGTGAGTGCCGAATTTAACAGTTGGTGGGATTCAAGAGGACATGTTGGACTCAAGTGTATGGAATTTTATGTAAATGTGTGGTTGTATTTTTTATGCTCCTCCCTGAATCTACCCTTCCCATTGCTTCGCAGTGACAGCGAACACGAAGGAAGAGAGAGCTGCCACGACTACCAACGGCTACAAAGGCGTTATGAATTTACGTTTGTACATTTCGATTGATTTATTTATTTATGTTCTTATATTCTGCCAATATTTTATCTATTACCTTATCTTTAGCACTTATAGTGTGTAGGGCTTGCATATCGGTCGTTTGACCCGGGTCAATCCAGTTGAGGTCGTTGCACTCCGGTTTTGCCTTGTGCACAGGCTCTTAGTTTTTGACATAGGCAGGAAATACACTCATTGCGCCATTTTGCGCTACGATATCATTTCATGTATCACGAAATATGACATAAATTCATATTATTCCCCTTTTTTACGATTTTTTGCAATTGCATGTTTAATTTTTGACGGTTTAATTCACTTTCTTTTTCAGGTTTTTCGATTAATATGTTTTCTTTTACGGGAATTTCCCCAATTCATTTAATATTCTTTTGCAGGTAAATGTGTGAATGGTACGTTTGTGTTTTGTTGACTGATGTCTGCGTGATGATGAACAGGGTCAGCGCCGATAGGTATGCGAATGAAATAGGTAGGCCTAGGGTATATAGGCAGTAGAATTAGTTTAGCGGGTGGTTGGATTTTAGATGGGGAAGCTAGGGCTTAATGTCGCAGGTTCTTAGTTCTTAGACCGCTTGATCTCGTCGCGTCTCTTGCCCTGGCCCTGGGAGTGAATGCGTGGAATAGACCTCTGCGCAACCCGGAGGGGAACGCAGGGGGAAACGCCACGTTAAATAAAGGTTAATGAGCCGATGAGCGTAACCTCTTGGGTCGGTATGGAATAACGCTCGTGAGTGAGTGTTGTGTGAATGATATAATTGGATACAATAATACCCCTTTTCATAGTAATCATAAATGCTACCAAATAAATTTAAAAGTTATTATATTTTGTTGTTATACTGAAATACCATTGATCAACCTCCTCACACTTAAAAGGATTACCCACTGAGCGTACAAAAATATTTTCTCTTATGAAAATGTTTCCCTTCTTGTGTCATCCGAAGTCCCCTTTCATTCATCGATCTCCCCATGACCTTGCGTTCTGCGATTATATTTTCTGCAAGCTTCTGTGAGTTTTGAACGGTTGTATTTTGGCACCAAGTCCTGTCGTCTGTTTTAAACTTGATATGTACCATGGTTTTCAAACCCAGCCTTTCAATAGATTATTTGAATGTTGTTAATATAAATAAACACATTTTTTCTGCCTCATCATTAACGATTTTGATTACGATATCCCTGTTGGTTGATGATTTTCCTCCTCCAATTTCTAGTTTATATTTAATTACGTTTTCATTTCGTAACTATTCTTTGCACTCGTCCTTTTTCTTATTTAGAGTATAAACACCAACGATTTCCTCCATGTGTAGGCTATCAGGTCAGCACGTTTTACCTGAAAATACCTTGGTAAATTTTTATATTTCAGTTATCACTCAGGCCTTGGTTGCATTGAATTCGCATGGACTTAATTATGTAAAGGAAAACTTTTACCTAGATAAAACTATCTAAAATACTTTAAATGTGAGAATACTTTATATTTTGCTATTTTTTAAACGTGTTTAAGTGTTGAGCAAGTCAAAAATGTTTTAAGGTGTATTGTTTTAAGTCACTCTCCAGTTTTTGATTTGGAATTTTAAATACGCGAATGAGTGCCTAAAAGGTGGTTTTTATGGTACTTTTTATCCTGTATTTTTATATCATTTTCACTCTGACCCTTACTTTATGTGTGGTATCATTTTATTCTTTGAGATGTACATTTTTTTCAATATTTAGGTCATGAAACGACTCCATTGCATTGAAACTACTTTGTAATAATTGAACAATGATTTGAAAAAAGAGGCTCGAAATAGCTGCAATAACTACAAACGGCTGCCATATCTGAATCATATTTAAATCTTTATAACTTTCATCTACCAGCTATAACTGCATTCTATTATTTTTGGAATTTAATTCATCGTTTTTTCGTTATAACTATGACCTCATTTTACTGCCGAATATTTGCTATTGTCGTTTGCTGTTTATCTTTTGACTTGTATCATATTCTGCTTTTCTTATGTTTTAATGTGTTTATTTCTTCATTTATATCATGGTTTTTCATTTTTTTTACTGTCCGTGCAAAGCGTTGTTTGACGTATGCAACTCTACTTCCACTTAAATCTAGTGACATGAATTGACTCCATCTATTCCTGCAAATATATTGCAAGTATCCCTATGCTGTATAGTGAAATGTATAGTGATTTACAAAGTTGACATGTGAAGTAATGATCATGTAATAATAATTATCATTGTCTCCCGACTGACACCAAAATGGAATAACACCCAAATTTGCATTACATTTTTTTTGGTTTCCTTATTTTTTGTCGCAATAACTACGTAATTAAAGAATACAAGCTTATTATCATTTTACCTGTTTATGGTTTATCTAACCACATCCGGAACAAGCAAACGCTTTACGCTCTATTTCATTGAAGCCCGAGTAAATACTGACGTTTTCGCTAAATGAGACATAAATCTATGCGGTAATAATTTACCTCGTCGTGATCAGTTTGATTAATGTATAAGTAAATAAAGTGTCGTTATTTTCAATATTTTGGCTCTGTTATTGTTTTTCATCCTGGGTATTTCAGGCAATGTTCACCTTTTTTCTGTCGAGGGTCCCATTTACAAAGTTTTCATGGAATCTGGTTAAGTTACAACTTTTGTATTGACAATAAATCTTTATTAAATATTTTGTTCATTTATTGACATTCATATTATGTGGAAAAGTATTTGTAATATTAATTGTAATGGAGTATGTTGCTCTTTTACTATTCTTCACACATCATGCATATGTTAACCAAATATATTTGTGGTGTAATTCAACGTTAATGTTTTTGATATATGTCATTACGGTGAAATTATACTCTGTATAGTGTCATTAGCTGGTCACTTTTGTTATTAAACCAATTATGGATTGCTACATTTGAACCTTATTCTTGAAAGTTGAAAAAAAAACTCCTGCTTACTAACGAAATATTCTTTGAATACCTATTATAAATCTGTGATAAAATATTCGTCGAATGACAAATCGCATAAATTGCCAATCGAATGTTTTGCGGTTTATATTGTCATGTGCAATTACATTTATATAAATATTCCACCGTATTTTACCATAGGGATTTTTGAAATCATTAACAAATTTTAAGTTAATTTTAAGTTATGTTAAATAAATTCATATAATCTGTTTTCGAAGGAATTTGGTGATTTAACATTTTTTCGTTATATTAGGTATACTTATGTTGTCATATTGGGCATTCGTGATTCGACAATATTTGACATCCGACTCGTACTCTTGGACAGGTACCTACATTTCTTCTTGGATCATTGCGTGTTTTGGTGGTAGCATAATTGTCCGTCCCCTTTCCCCGCCAACAATAAATCAGTTGGGGGTCTGCCTGATTATGGATTACAAAGGTAGAAAAATGTACATTTACTCTTCCCATGGCAAGGATTTGTTTATCACAACGTGTCCGTCAACTTTCTATGCTGATTACCGCATCAGTATACCAAATGGCCCTTTCCTGTATTTCAGTTTCATTTGAAAGCTAGCTTTCGCTTATCTTATCCAAAAGTATTATCTGAAAAATTATCATTATCTGAATGCATTTCTGTTCTTAATAATACTGCAAACTCTATACAAATTGCTGCTTTATACATTTTATCGTTGGACATATAATTTATAATTATTAATTTAATTTAATTTAATTTAATTTTTTCCTAATATTGCTTTACCTGTGTCAAGATGACACTGCTAATTTGATATTACATTGTAAAAAGAAGGTTTTAATTTTTTCTAGTCTACACTACTAATCGCCATTTGGCAACCTTCAAGTATTAGGGTATACTTAAAGAGATTCCTTCCGTAACGGTTAGAAACTTGGCCATAACAGAACTGAAGTAATTATTACTTTTTTACCATTCATTGAGATCTGATGGTTTAATGTTAGCATTATATGTTGTAGCTAGTATTCTGGTGCTAGGATCCAAGACGAAGAACATTAACCGACTGGACCAATATCCTCCGCATTTTGTGAAAATATATGTATGTCGAATAAAATATTGCTATATTACTCACATAAAACTCTCATATATATTTTTTACTCCGTATGCTCTGCTCTAGTAGTATGGTAGATTATGGTAGTATGGTAATAGATATCACATTTAGCAAAAGTGTGTTATTATTTTGGTATCATCGAAATTCCTTGACTACAGCTCAAACTTTCAGCTGCGAAGGATTGATTTTGCGTCAGCAAAATACTCAATTATTAAAAGTTTAGGGGAGTGTTGGCAGGTATTTGACCGTGATGTCAACTCCTATGCAAACACTGAGATGCACTGCTTACAACTACTTCCTAACTGGCGCAATGGAGAATCTCTTATTGAACTTTGTAAATTTAAACTTGGGATCTTTGATCTATTTAATGAAATTTTATGATATTATAGTTTAATTCTGTATCTTTCACTGTGATTTTTTAAAAATTTGATGGTTTGTGATAAAATTGTGATACAATGCGTTTTTTAAGCTTCTCTTGGTGAATGACTTTCACTTGGCCGATTCCAATCTGATGGATTCGCTTAAATAGAACTTTAATTTACATGATGTACAAGTTTTAGGCAATGTTTATTTGTCGTAATCGGTCCCAGGGAAAATGTTTTCTCTTATGCGAGAGTATTTTGTGTATTTCGCAGCAGATACATTTTTGTATGCAGATGTAGTTTTAAGAAATATTTTCCTGAGAAAAAAGTTTTTCACATTCAACCCGGAGTATTTCTAATGTGCAATCATCAAAAACGGAAAGCTTTTTCTGCCGCATCAATTTGGCCAGTCACTAAAATGTAATTTAAAATAAGTTAAAAATTTTCTGAATAACAAAACTCATTAATTTATTAACCCGGCGTTACTCGCGCGAGATTTCCCATCAAGGTTACTCGCGTGGGGTGCTCCTGACACCCCAATGTAAAGTTTCCATTAAAAATGGGTTTCACAGCATTTTATTTGTGAAATCCATAAATATTATTTAAATATATGTTTTTACTTGCAGTGTTTATGCTGAAAAGGATGAGTTGATCGTTTAACTTGTACTCTCTATCTGTTGGCGGATCTAGGGTTTGGGAGAGTGGGAAAATCCCCAACCACAAATCCAAGAGAAATAGTTTTTTTTGCGGAGGCTAAGTTCTGAGGGATAATGGGGCTCAGCAGAATCAAAGTTGCTTAGAGTAATGTGGAGAATCTCGGGTTGTACACCGGGTCACAGTGTTCATTGTAGCCGACGTTTCAACACTAACCGAGCGTCATTCTCAGGGCTGAGATGACTCACCTTTTCCCTGAGGACGATGCTTGATTAGGGTGTCGACACGACTGCTACAATGAACAATGCGACCCAATGTACCACCCCGGAAGGTCTTTGTTCATGCATCCATCGGGAAACTTAGATTATACATAATTTTCTGAGTGCTAATTTTGGGGGGAAGTGGGGGGGGGGGGGAGGGGGAAAGTTCCTCCCCAAAATTTTTGTCTGGATCCGATTCTTTCTCTTACGTATGATAAATTACTTTCTCAGTCTGGAATATGAATACTGTGAATACTGTTATCATGGCATATGCACCATAATCCGCTGTCACTTCGTATTCACGAATGTTGCCGTAACTTATCAAAATAGCATCGTCCAGATCATTTTCATTTCCGATATTCTCCTTATAAATGGCTTCGTCAATTCCCTCGCACTTTCTCGTAGGAATTTTGATCAATACAACTTGCTTCTTGGATTGACGTTATTGTATATAGCAAATGAGTTAATGCCTGCCACGTTTTTGGAGTGGAAAAAATTACCATTAGCCATCTGGTAGTGTTTCTTGAAATATTACGTGCTACGCACATCTCATCCACCGTGTCAACACCGCCCTTAGTAAAGTTCCCTATAAAAAGATATTACCTCTGGTTTCTTCATGTCACCTGTCGATGCTCATACTACATGCATTGTTGACAACAAAATTACATTTTCACCTTTTTTTCTTGGATGTAAGATAAGATAGTTATGTTCTTTCTAAATCCAAAGAGACTGCTATTCTCCTCCCTCTGTTTTGTGCACACCATCTTAGGTGGCAATTCCCTTTTTTTCAGAGTTTCCACCAGTGTCAATTTACTTTCTATCAAATCCTCTACCAGGGGAACACTTGCAAACCAATTGTCAGCTGTGATGTTTCTCCACGGCCCAACAATTGGTTCCACTAAGCGCTTTACCACATCTCTAAGCTCTTTGGAGTATTATCTACTTTGTAGGGTCCTTCAGGTTGACTCCCTGCATATACCTCTAAATTGTAAATATTGAATACATTAGCGTCAACCAATGAAAATATTTCTATACCATATCTTGCAGGCTTATTTGGGAGATATTGCCTGAATGAATTCTTCCCCTAAAGCCGACTATTTGCTCGTCTACCTTTGTGTACTCTGATATGGCATAGTTATCCTGAAACTTTCTCACAGGCATTTCAAAAAGTTGACGAATCGGAGCTAATTTGTCTATCATTTTTCTTTCTTCCCTACTGTTTATATCATCAAATCTGAGCCACTGCCAAAAAAAACGGAATCCTTGATAATTCATGGACTCGTAAAATATGTCAACACCATCTCGATCCTATAAATCCTCTATATTTTTTCGCCCAGATCTACTTCTTCCCATGAGGAGCAAACGCCTTATGAAACATTCAATTTCTCACTCATCAGTGGGCCTGGCATCTCTCGCACGCGATTAATTCACTCCTACTTTTTGAATTTGAATATTTATGCATAACGATATTCCTAACCTGAATTTATACCATGCAAAGTTGTAAACCATAAAAATCAAGTTTCTGAAATATTTTTTTGTAGTGGGAAAAAAACAATTAGACTTTCAATACTAGGTACGTACTTACTGGGTGATATACTGCACTCGTAATGAAGTTGTGTATATGGAGAAAAATAGAAGATATATAGAATAAAAATATGGAGATAAGATAAACAATATTTTCGGAGTTGTACGCAATCCAATCACGCTGAAAATCTGAAAATTGGAATATAATACTATGACCATCAAAGCATGAATATAATTACTATTTCATCAATATTATTCAATGGTAGTATAAAACCAAGAAAAACCTATCTCACAGAAAGCACATGCCGAGGAGTCTACGTCGCGGAGTCAATTGGGGTGTTCAGGACACCCCGCGCGAGTAACGCCGTGAGTGAGAGTATACCGAATGATTTGAGAGGCGTCCTGCAGCAGATAAAGGTAAAATACGAGAACGCATGTTAGATTGTAACTTAAATTTCACAGTTACAAAGTTACAACCAAAACAGTGAGGATTGGAGTAAGAATTGGTAGTATGAGATTGAGTGGCTTGAACATTATCCCCTTTTAAGGCTACCACGCAGGTTATTTACAATGTATACCTGTGAATGTTGGTGTTAAAAGAAAGATAACATATCACATTCCAGCTACTGAAGAGGAGAGGTCAATGGAATAAAGACTAAAAAAATTATACAATGAAAAACAGGGTGGGGTGTTCAGGACACCCCGCGCGAGTAACGCCGGGTTAAAGACGCGAATTCGCGTCCTTAGCTATCTTGGCAAAGCCATGAATGTATGCAACCCTGCAATACCCTCAAAATAATTCACGATTCTTGCTGTTAAATTACCCATCCACAGTTTTCTTTTGTGCTACTCAAGATATGGTTTTGGATTTAAGCACTATATTTTATAACCTATCAATTGTATGGTATGCTATATCGACAATATATAAAGTGGTCTATCGATTTCAATAATACTTCCGACCTACTCTACTCGTGTATCTTCTTGGTATGAGAGTTATTGTATGGGGACGCAGGTCAATTATAAGTCGGTAAACTGAGAGTAACTAGTCGAGAAATGATGTGCTGATATAATCATTCGGTGATCATTGCGTAAATATAATATGGGGTTTACCACACAGGCAGAAAAGGGGTTCTGGGAACCATCATACTATATTTGATCCACTACTAATTGCTTTAGTCTGAAGAGTGTTTAGCAACGATACATGTTCCCTTTTTTTCCACTTTACCCTGCGTGTGACCAAATGTATCACAAAACCTGCGAATACAATCTTAGCCTCCAGTTCAGTTGGTTGGATTCAGTTAAATTTTCTGTGATTCTCTACCCAACTCTGTGCTCATACCAAGAGAAACAGCATCCGAGAATGAAACTGCCAATATTGAATTTTAGGCTAAGCTTTATTTGACGGCTAAAAGAAAGTTGAAGGATAGGGCTTCCTGCTTCTTCAAACAATACAATATTAAGTAAGTAGGGAATCACAGGAGCAGTTATTTATTGCTTAGGGTTTTGAGGATCGTTTGGGTGGCCGTGACATTGAAAATAATGATATGTTCCAGAAAAAAATAATTTTATTTTTTTTAATTTTTAGCTATCAGAAATAAAATATTTTTCAACTTTATAATAATTTTACCTGAAAAACATGAGTTCTTACTGTGCATATGCTAAAAAATACACATACCTTAAAATTATTACATTTTTTTTTCGTCAAAGAAAAAACTTCACATTCAAGAAATACATGTTCATCACAGCTATTGAATACGTTCCCATCGAAATGCAGGAAATGATGTAATTCAATACACAGACAATGCATGTGACATACATTTTGTAATTCAGAAAAAACGTAAACTTTAATAATGACATTTAAAAACAAAGTACTAGCAAAGAAAATATGAAATGATTGGAAAGGAATGTTTACAAAAGAATTAACACAATTATTGAAGTAATACTAATTTACATTGCAAGGATTACTTCATAAATTAAATTAAATTTTAATAACTGTGGTACAATCGAAAGCATGGTTCTCAGCATAAAGCAGGTTCATCAGGGCACATGGCACAATGAAAAGAAACATCTTTTCTCGGCTTATTTTTTTAGACACAATTTGCATTTTCTCCTTTTTGTTTTTCCCTTGGAATCCCCTTTTATGAACTGTGGCAAATGCATTTTTCCGTGGATTTCCTTCTAAATGTTGTCACATTGGGATCTGTTTTCAACAATTTTCTAATAATAATTCCCTGAATTGCAATAGGGCCAACTTACTCCCACTAAATCTGTTATAGAGAATATAGGCATTTACTAAAGACATCTCCAAGAAGTGTAGGCCTACCCTGACGGTCCATCTAAGTGTTCGTCTTTCAGCGTAATAATAGGATAAAAGCTGGTCTGCTCTGTCAATTCCGCCCATATGCTTATTATAATGAATGACCTGCTCTGGCCTTTCTTCTGCTTTCCCTCTCTTGTTAATTATTCTCTTTACCTCACCACCAAATTCAGTCGATGAGGTCATGACTTCCCTTCTATCCTGCCATTTAGTGACACAGAGACCTTCACTTGTGTAGCGGCTTATGCATTCACCCTTTTTTAATTTAGCAGGTATAATGTCCTTAAGAACCCCGCGCCTGGATGAGCATAATGTTCCTGTGGAAAAAATCTTTTTCCACTCCAGTGACAAACTTGGGCTGTTGTAGAAATTGTCCATGTATACTGCATGCCCGGCATTCTCATAATCTGAAAGAAGTTTCTTTACGACTTTTTCTGTGTGGCCAATTCCACCTACTTCTTTGTCGTGAGATCCAGTGTAGATCAAGTTATCTATAACAAGTCCATCTGGCTCTGCTAACATATAAATTTTAACCCCGTACTTGTGCCTTTTGCCTTGAATATATTGTCTAAAATATAATCTACCCCTCCACATAACCATTGACTCGTCCAGACTAAGTTCTTTCTTTGGATAATAAATTTTTTTCATGTTGTTTCTGAAGGCTTCAATAATATTTCTAATTTTATAAAGGGGATCAGCTGGCTTCGGCTCACCAGGAAGGGGGTTCCTACCAAAATGGAGAGCCCGCAGTATGGCTAAAAATCTATCTCTTGGCATTGCTTCAGTGAAAACAGGAAAATTATAAAGGTCATTTTTGCACCAATATTGAGCAATTGCCGGAAGTCTCACAATTCCCATCAAGTAAATAATCTCTAGGAATTTTCGAAACTCTTCCAAACAAATATCAACCCAATTTTCCTTCATTTGCACCTCACCATAAATGTTTGTCTCTTGCAGGATGAAATTGAGCATCGAGTCATTGGCTAAAAGAGTAAAATAAGCCATGGGGTCGTTTCCAGGATTAGGAACCCTCAGTCCAGCATTACCAGTAAATTCAATATTGCCAGTTATTTGTTGCCGGTTGACAAACCAAACAATACGTTTTTCTTCCTCACTCAGGACACTAGGCTGCTCTTCATCACTCCGTTCATCGTCGGATAGGTCGAAAGGTCCGATTTCCTCCAGAATATCCTCTTCTGATGTTTCTGAATTACAGTCACTTTCCTCAATCAAAGCATTTTCCAATTCATCCTCCTTTATAATTTCACACATCCTCCGCCGGCGACCCACTCCGGAGGTTGATGGTTGAGAATCCATACCACAATGAATACAACAGCCTAGAGAAGAAAATAAATTTCCAAAAAACTGAGAAAAATATTACATAAATAAATAAAACATTAGCAACGAAATTTCTCCAGATAACTTACCTGATATTATTGGGTTCAAGCTGAAGTAATTTTTCCTGGTGGATTTTCCAAGAAAGCGGCGGGAGAGGTCTTGTGATATACGGCAGCGGCAATGAATGATTTTGCTCGAATAAGGCTGCTGCACGACTCAGCTGTCTTATATAGTATTCCTTCTCCGGTAACATTCATTGTGTATACATTTTAGCTAAACACTCATAAGTCTTTTCTGTATGTGTTGGCCACTAAAATCAAACATCCTCGCGGGGCGTGTGTCGCAAGTTTGGCGTACATAGTCTTGTGGCCATTGCAAACTTTGTCAGAGATTGTGCTAAGGATCACTTTCATTCGTATTCCTTATTCGCCCGTATCGTGAATGAAACTTAATATACATACAAACTAGAGGACAATGGTTGGTCTGAATTCTACTGCTCGATGTCAAGCTGAGGACAATGAATACAACACCAAATCTCACCACTCAAACTCTTTCATCCAACACCAAATCACATAGAATGTTCTAAAGGCGGAGGAAATGATTATTCTCCCAAATATTACGCAAGAAAAGGTTTGATAAGTAACTTATAATTAAGGAATAATGAAACTGATAGGAAATAATACGGTATTATCTTCATTAATCAGGTTTTAGTGACGTCATACATCCAACTACATTTTCATGGAATAATTTTTAAAAAAATATAGCCATTGGAAACTGTTGTCTCTAAAACAAAGAAAGAGGTATAATTAAGGATCTAGCATCGAAAAATAAAGTATTTGTTAAAAAACGAGGAAAAGAAAAATTCATGAAAATCGGTCATTAAGAGACGCGAATGCGCGTCCTTCGGTATCCTGGCAATGCACCTCGGACGCGCATTCGCGTCCTTCGGGTTGAACGTGTTAATCGTCCATAATATCAAATGTCGTTCTTCAAATGCCCATAGAATTCAGTTTTGACTTCCATTTTGTTGCATTTTAGCTACATGAGATGTAACTTCTTATGACTCTACGACGTTATTTGCTGTGCTCATTATTATCCTGCAGCACTCATTGGATTAAAATGCATAAATGAGTGCCATTTAGGGTCAAATTTTTATTTTGTACCTTGAATAAAATATGCTGTCATTTTTAATTTTCTGATTTTTTTCTTTATATGCGGTACATTATAATTTATGGTCACTTTTACATTGCATTTTTTGTTCAATGATTTTACTTTGTATTGAAGGCTTCAATTAGCTGCTTTCCCTTTTTTGAATCGAATTTATAAAATTATGGACTCTATGATTTGATTTTGATATGATAAAGCTAATTGTGTCTCGCAAGATCTAACATTCCGGAATCCAAGTTGGCTGTTTATGAGTAATCCCTGATTATCCAAATGTCCCCTGATCGAACTGACTACAACGTGCTCAAATATCAAAGGGAATTCGCTATATCAAAATATGAGGAGTGAAATTACAACAAATCAAGAACTTCACCTATCTCCGCAATAGTTAATATTTTGCGATGGAAGCATGACCAACATCAACCGAAGAATAGCACAGGCCAAGGAGCCTTTCCTGAAGAAGAGGCAACTACATGGCTCAAAAACCTTCAGTTACCAACAAGAAAGCACTCCATCAAGACATAAATATCGAGAAATAATTGACGAATCAAAAACCGGAAAAATACGGGCATTTTTATTTTACAAACTCTATCATATTCGGCAATAAAAAAATATGGTGTACGACCAACTTCCATGAAGAAACATGCTCCACATGTATGTTATGGTGAAATGTTTCCTCACTTCCACGCCTGTATTCTCAGCTGTAAGCAGATTCATCTTTTGGTAGAATGCCCTCTTTGCCCGGGTCGTTCTACTGATCATGTCCTTCTTTTAACTCCCTCCGCTAGTTTTTCGCCAAATTAGACAGCAATACTACACGTTCACCGCTCCTAACTTTTGCTTCCCTAGTGTAACAATATTGCATTGGCCCTTTTCTTCTCTTGCATACCTTGGTTTTCTTTTTGTTCATCTTCAGAGATAATATATGGCCACCGTCTTTTCCATGTTAACAGAAGTCATCTTAATTATATTAACTAACTCATTCGTAACTTTGTGGTATTCCATTTTAAGGTTTCTGGGATGTATTACGTTTACTTATACCACTTCTTTTTTTAAAAATAAAGCGACCCTGGTTTCAATGAATAATCATCATTATCATCAGGCGTAAATTATTTAGATTATGTAGATTATTTAGATAAGCAGATCACATTTTCCCCTCCTTTTTTCAAAACTGGACAAAACAAGAAAACGGGGCTCTGTAATCGTGGGTCTTATAAATAATAATGTAACAATTATTTAGACTATTTTATAATTATGATATCAACAGGAGATCTTGCAAATGAAAGAACAAATCAAGTCTGCATGGTGAAAGAATGTGGAAACAAAGAAATTACGTAGACTTCGCGAGAAAGAAAAAAAATAAGCCGTATCGTATTCGCGAAAAAAAAATATTTCCACTCATTAAAAAAAAAAATTTGAATATAAAAGTAAAAATTAGATTTTAAAATCGAAATCCACGAAGGAAAAAAAAGAAAATAAGCATAAATATTTTTCTCGTCGACGGGAATCGAACAGGGCCCTTCCGCACCGCAGCCCCGTACGCTGACCACTGGACTACAATACCCTTGATACCCGGATGTTGATAAATAGGGTTTTTGTATAGCCTATAAATGTTTAAACGCCTTTTTTGCTTAAACTACTGGATATATACGCCCATATGTGGGTTGATTCGTGAACAGCATCCGTAGTTCTATATGCATACGAATTTTCATCAAGATCGGCGACCCGGTTATCGGACACTCCCCTTGTTAGTCCTGAAACGTAATGAATTCGTGTTTTATCGTTTTATGGCCGCTATTTTGTGTAACGTCGTGGTATTTTGATAAAGCGACTTCCTTCCCAGCCAGCACACGGTAACATGTTTACGTAAAATCCTCGTAAACATAATGTGCGTGTGTATACGTAAACATAATCTCCCCGTATTATTTCATGTTTACGTAAATTCTAAGCAATCATTTTATGAGAATGAACGTAAACGTAAATGCTTAATGCTTATGTAAGCATCTCGTAAACAGTTTTTAAACCGCACACGTAAACGAATTTACGTGATTCTTACGAGTGTGGGCCATTAAGAAATTAGTAAATTTACAGCATTATGTCATAGATTATACTCTGCGCGTATGTTTAATGAAAATATTTGGCTCATAAAGTTAACATGTAGATACATGAAGTAGTTTCAAGTATCTTTTTCATTTAATGTGGAGTACATATGTTTCAAGCTGATCACCGATATGAGATAGCAGTTTGATATTTGTTCCAAAATCCACCCCTGAGCTCCCTTGAAATAAGTAGGTAATCACTGCAAATATTAGTAATTAATCATCATTCACAAGTAGTTAATTGGTGCTCACCAGTAATCATAACCATTGGTGAAGAGAAATTAATTTTTAATCTTCAAAGATTTTTCTAAGGGGTGTTGTCACTCCAGCACAATTAACGAAGGATTCATGTGTTCGACAATTTAGGAAAGCAAATTCGATCGTAAATCATTACTACAGTTCCTTCGATAGTCTTAACTTACAGTTATGTAATGAATTTTAGTTATAATCAACTATCGAAACTTTACTTCGCATTCATGAACCGGCGCAAGTTCATGATGCATGAACCGCGTCACAACAACTAGCAATCTGACAACACTCACATCAACGAAACAGTTAGCCTGGTGGTAGCGTGCCGAGATATGAAGCGAACGACACGGGTTCAGTTCCCTGAGCCACCTCGGGGCGGAAGCGATGCTAGTGATGTATATGTAATTTTATTTTTTTACCTTTTTTATTCGTGAAAATTTTTAAACGTGGTACACTGGATTTAATTGCACATTTAATACGTAGTGAGGGAATATATATGGCAAACAAAGTATTTGATGCGTATGCATTATGGCGGACGTTCTGGTAAACCGCTTCTGTGTTGCTTACTCCACGATGAGGACATGTGGCCGCGATTTTTACGAGATGCATCTTAGAAGTTTACGTGAGCAACTTGTAAACAAACAAACAGTTTACGACATATTTACGTAAATTTCAAATAAATTGAAGGTAAAATGTTTATTTGTGCTGGCTGGGTTGGACCCCCTAATAATAACATTACCTACCCCGGGGGGAACCTTATAGCACGGCTAAAGGCCTGGTTACACGAGGCATTAACACGTACGAGTTAATGTGTAAATGCATGAACGCAAAAATGCACCGAGTAACCACACCAAAATGTACAAATCACTGGAGGCTTTGGCTTTCCTAAAAAGGAAATTCCCTCCCTTCTAATCATCCTTTTGGAGGATGCGGTGTTTGATATGGGGTCCAATTGTCATGTAATCATGTGTCATTATGGTGTTGTATGGAGTATTCAGGGTTAGAGTATATAGGATTGAAGCTGGATTCATGCTAGGCTACAAACCCTCAGAGATTTCTCACCACTTTTATTAGGTTGAGGTAAGGCGAATTATGTGCATGGAATTATTTTTAATTCCTTAATATCATTCATTTTTTATTGAAATAACTATTTTTGCTGATGTATATTCACTTAAAGTGAATGGTGATCTGGTAGTAATGGTAAAAATCTGTGATAAATGGTTGATGTGGACATGCGATAAGGAAAAATCTGTGGTTCCATATGGACGTCCGCATGGGAATTTCGTTCCACATCGTCCTTATCAGTCCTTATGGACTGTGTCAAACGCCTTATGGCCGTCCACATCGGTTCCATATGGCCATGTTCCACATTGGCCACATGGAATTTCCATGTGGACGGCCACATGGATTTTTGACCAGGGCACAAACATATGAATATAAAAATGTTTGATGAAGACAGCTAAAGAATCAAAGGATGCTTTGCATGTTAGAAAAATTTACTAGAGTGTAGAAAAAAAAGGATCTCTCTGTGTCCATTGCACATATTTTTTAAATTTGAATGCATATAGGTAAATATAAATACCTAATTTAAACGTAAATACTCTAATGCTCGATCAAGAAAAATAATACGTATAACCATGGTTACATATATTGATGAACCATAAAACAGTGTGTCGACATACATTTATTTCAGGTAACCGTAAAAAAGAAAAAATCAAATCATAGAGTCCATAATTTTATAAATTCGATTTAAAAAAGGGAAAGCAGCTAATTGAAGCCTTCAATACAAAGTAAATTCATTAAACAAAAAATACAGGGTTGCATACATTCATGGCTTTGCCAAGATAGCTAAGGACGTGAATTCGCGTCTTTAATAAATTAATGAGTTTTGTTATTCAGAAAATTTTTAACTTATTTTAAATTACATTTTAGTGACTGGCCAAATTCATGCGGTAGAAAAAGTTTTCCGTTTTTGATGATTGCACATTAGAAATACTCCGGGTTGAATGTGAAAAACTTTTTTCTCAGGAAAATATTTCTTAAAACTACATCTGCATACAAAAATGTATCTGCTGCGAAATAAACAAAATACTCTCGCATAAGAGAAAACATTTTCCCTGGGACCGATTACGACAAATAAACATTGCCTAAAACTTGTACATCATGTAAATTAAAGTTCTATTTAAGCGAATCCATCAGATTGGAATCGGCCAAGTGAAAGTCATTCACCAAGAGAAGCTTAAAAAACGCATTGTATCACAATTATATCACAAACCATCAAATTTTTAAAAAATCACAGTGAAAGATACAGAATTAAACTATAATATCATAAAATTTCATTAAATAGATCAAAGATCCCAAGTTTAAATTTACAAAGTTCAATAAGAGATTCTCCATTGCGCCAGTTAGGAAGTAGTTGTAAGCAGTGCATCTCAGTGTTTGCATAGGAGTTGACATCACGGTCAAATACCTGCCAACACTCCCCTAAAAATTTGAATAATCGAGTATTTTGTTGACGCAAAATCAATCCTTCGCAGCTGAAAGTTTGAGCTGTAGTCAAGGAATTTCGATGATACCAAAATAATAACACACTTTTGCTAATTGTGATATCTATTACCATACTACCATAATCTACCATACTACTAGAGCAGAGCATACGGAGAAAAAAAATATATATGAGAGTTTTATGTGAGTAATATAGCAATATTTTATTCGACATACATATATTTTCACAAAATGCGGAGGATATTGGTCCAGTCGGTTAATGTTCTTCGTCTTGGATCCTAGCACCAGAATACTAGCTACAACATATAATGCTAACATTAAACCATCATATCTCAATGAATGGTAAAAAAGTAATAATTACTTCAGTTCTGTTATGGCCAAGTTTCTAACCGTTACGGAAGGAATCTCTTTAAGTATACCCTAATACTTGAAGGTTGCCAAATGGCGATTAGTAGTGTAGACTAGAAAAAATTAAAAACTTCTTTTTACAATGTAATATCAAATTAGCAGTGTCATCTTGACACAGGTAATGCAATATTAGGAAAAAATTTAAATTAAATTAAATTAATAATTATAAATTATATGTTCAACGATAAAATGTATAAAGCAGCAATTAGTATAGAGTTTGCAGTATTATTAAGAACAGAAATGCAATCAGATAATGATAATTTTTCAGATAATACTTTTGGAGAAGATAAGCGAAAGCTAGCTTTCAAATGAAACTGAAATACAGGAAAGGGCCATTTGGTATACTGATGCGGTAATCAGCATAGAAAGTTGACGGACACGTTGTGATAAACAAATCCTTGCCATGGGAAGAGTAAATGTACATTTTTCTACCTTTGTAATCCATAATCAGGCAGACCCCCAACTGATTTATTGTTGGCGGGGAAAGGGGACGGACAATTATGCTACCACCAAAACACGCAATGATCCAAGAAGAAATGTAGGTACCTGTCCAAGAGTACGAGTCGGATGTCAAATATTGTCGAATCACGAATGCCCAATATGACAACATAAGTATACCTAATATAACGAAAAAATGTTAAATCACCAAATTCCTTCGAAAACAGATTATATGAATTTATTTAACATAACTTAAAATTAACTTAAAATTTGTTAATGATTTCAAAAATCCCTATGGTAAAATACGGTGGAATATTTATATAAATGTAATTGCACATGACAATATAAACCGCAAAACATTCGATTGGCAATTTATGCGATTTGTCATTCGACGAATATTTTATCACAGATTTATAATAGGTATTCAAAGAATATTTCGTTAGTAAGCAGGAGTTTTTTTTTCAACTTTCAAGAATAAGGTTCAAATGTAGCAATCCATAATTGGTTTAATAACAAAAGTGACCAGCTAATGACACTATACAGAGTATAATTTCACCGTAATGACATATATCAAAAACATTAACGTTGAATTACACCACAAATATATTTGGTTAACATATGCATGATGTGTGAAGAATAGTAAAAGAGCAACATACTCCATTACAATTAATATTACAAATACTTTTCCACATAATATGAATGTCAATAAATGAACAAAATATTTAATAAAGATTTATTGTCAATACAAAAGTTGTAACTTAACCAGATTCCATGAAAACTTTGTAAATGGGACCCTCGACAGAAAAAAGGTGAACATTGCCTGAAATACCCAGGATGAAAAACAATAACAGAGCCAAAATATTGAAAATAACGACACTTTATTTACTTATACATTAATCAAACTGATCACGACGAGGTAAATTATTACCGCATAGATTTATGTCTCATTTAGCGAAAACGTCAGTATTTACTCGGGCTTCAATGAAATAGAGCGTAAAGCGTTTGCTTGTTCCGGATGTGGTTAGATAAACCATAAACAGGTTAAAATGATAATAAGCTTGTATTCTTTAATTACGTAGTTATTGCGACAAAAAATAAGGAAACCAAAAAAAATGTAATGCAAATTTGGGTGTTAGTCCATTTTGGTGTCAGTCAGGAGACAATGATAATTATTATTACATGATCATTACTTCACATGTCAACTGTGTAAATCACTATACATTTCACTATACAGCATAGGGATACTTGCAATATATTTGCAGGAATAGATGGAGTCAATTCATGTCACTAGATTTAAGTGGAAGTAGAGTTGCATACGTCAAACAACGCTTTGCACGGACAGTAAAAAAAATGAAAAACCATGATATAAATGAAGAAATAAACACATTAAAACATAAGAAAAGCAGAATATGATACAAGTCAAAAGATAAACAGCAAACGACAATAGCAAATATTCGGCAGTAAAATGAGGTCATAGTTATAACGAAAAAACGATGAATTAAATTCCAAAAATAATAGAATGAAGTTATAGATAGTAGATGAAAGTTATAAAGATTTAAATATGATTCAGATATGGCAGCCGTTTGTAGTTATTGCAGCTATTTCGAGCCTCTTTTTTCAAATCATTGTTCAATTATTACAAAGTAGTTTCAATGCAATGGAGTCGTTTCATGACCTAAATATTGAAAAAAATGTACATCTCAAAGAATAAAATGATACCACACATAAAGTAAGGGTCAGAGTGAAAATGATATAAAAACACAGGATAAAAAGTACCATAAAAACCACCTTTTAGGCACTCATTCGCGTATTTAAAATTCCAAATCAAAAACTGGAGAGTGACTTAAAACAATACACCTTAAAACATTTTTGACTTGCTCAACATTTAAACACGTTTAAAAAATAGCAAAATATAAAGTATTCTCACATTTAAAGTATTTTAGATAGTTTTATCTAGGTAAAAGTTTTCCTTTACATAATTAAGTCCATGCGAATTCAATGCAACCAAGGCCTGAGTGATAACTGAAATATAAAAATTTACCAAGGTATTTTCAGGTAAAACGTGCTGACCTGATAGCCTACACATGGAGGAAATCGTTGGTGTTTATACTCTAAATAAGAAAAAGGACGAGTGCAAAGAATAGTTACGAAATGAAAACGTAATTAAATATAAACTAGAAATTGGAGGAGGAAAATCATCAACCAACAGGGATATCGTAATCAATATCGTTAATGATGAGGCAGAAAAAATGTGTTTATTTATATTAACAACATTCAAATAATCTATTGAAAGGCTGGGTTTGAAAACCATGGTACATATCAAGTTTAAAACAGACGACAGGACTTGGTGCCAAAATACAACCGTTCAAAACTCACAGAAGCTTGCAGAAAATATAATCGCAGAACGCAAGGTCATGGGGAGATCGATGAATGAAAGGGGACTTCGGATGACACAAGAAGGGAAACATTTTCATAAGAGAAAATATTTTTGTACGCTCAGTGGGTAATCCTTTTAAGTGTGAGGAGGTTGATCAATGGTATTTCAGTATAACAACAAAATATAATAACTTTTAAATTTATTTGGTAGCATTTATGATTACTTTGAAAAGGGTTATTATTTTATCCAATTATATCATTCACACAACACTCACTCACGAGCGTTATTCCATGCCGACCCAAGAGGTTACGCTCATCGGCTCATTAACCTTTATTTAACGTGGCGTTTCCCCCTGCGTTCCCCTCCGGGTTGCGCAGAGGTCTATTCCACGCATTCACTCCCAGGGCCAGGGCAAGAGACGCGACGAGATCAAGCGGTCTAAGAACTAAGAACCTGCGACATTAAGCCCTAGCTTCTCCATCTAAAATCCAACCACCCGCTAAACTAATTCTACTGCCTATATACCCTAGGCCTACCTATTTCATTCGCATACCTATCGGCGCTGACCCTGTTCATCATCACGCATACATCAGTCAACAAAACACAAACGTACCATTCACACATTTACCTGCAAAAGAATATTAAATGAATTGGGGAAATTCCCGTAAAAGAAAACATATTAATCGAAAAACCTGAAAAAGAAAGTGAATTAAACCGTCAAAAATTAAACAAGCAATTGCAAAAAATCGTAAAAAAGGGGAATAATATGAATTTATGTCATATTTCGTGATACATGAAATGATATCGTAGCGCAAAATGGCGCAATGAGTGTATTTCCTGCCTATGTCAAAAACTAAGAGCCTGTGCACAAGGCAAAACCGGAGTGCAACGACCTCAACTGGATTGACCCGGGTCAAACGACCGATATGCAAGCCCTACACACTATAAGTGCTAAAGATAAGGTAATAGATAAAATATTGGCAGAATATAAGAACATAAATAAATAAATCAATCGAAATGTACAAACGTAAATTCATAACGCCTTTGTAGCCGTTGGTAGTCGTGGCAGCTCTCTCTTCCTTCGTGTCCGCTGTCACTGCGAAGCAATGGGAAGGGTAGATTCAGGGAGGAGAATAAAAAATACAAGCACACATTTACATAAAATTCCATACACTTGAGTCCAACATGTCCTCTTGAATCCCACCAACTGTTAAATTCGGCACTCACTTAAAATACACTGATTCAACACTGACACAACACTGACACCACACTGACACCACACTCACTTCTTCTCGTTCACACAAAACATTGGTCACTATCACTGCACTACCGTCCGGGGCGATGTGGTGATTCTAAAGGAGAGAGCGGGTTAATATACACAAAGTAAATCAATTGGATGCGAAGTTGCTCGATTTAATTGAAAATTCCAAAAAAAAAGATTCGAAAATTCTGATAGAGAAAACTAGAGACGTGTGCTATTCACATTAAAAGGGAGGCAGCGTCAGAGACACCAAAACGTGAATTTTGAATTTTAATACAAGAGCATTCTTCGCATCCACAAAATAAAGCTATCAGCTAAACGCATTATCCTATCTAACCTACCGTTACGACGGGCCAGAAGGGCCTTCGATTCAAAATATTGTAAACTGACTACATATCCTACTCTCTATCAGGCCGGGGCGTTGTGGAGGTACCTAAGGAGAGAGCGGGTTAGTGAACATATTAAACATGCAAGCAATACAGATTGAATGCCAAGTTGCTCACATTTAAAACAGAATGCCGAAAGTGCATTTTTTAAAAATGCGAGGAATGGTCGCTCAGAAACTAAGTACACCTGTATGCACATCGTAACTGACGAACCAATTCCATTAATTTTGAAATTTAACACTAGAGCAAGCTCAACATCCACAAAATAAATCTATCAGCTAAACGCATTATCCTATCTAACCTACAGTTACGACGGGCCAGAAGGGCCTTCGACTCAAGATATTGAAAACTGACTACATATCCTACTCTCTATCAGGCCGGGGCGTTGTGGAGGTACCTAAGGAGAGAGCGGGTTAGTGAACATATTAAACATGCAAGCAATACAGATTGAATGCCAAGTTGCTCACATTTAATGCAGAATGCCGAAAGTGCATTTTTAAAAATGCGAGGAATGGTCGCTCAGAAACTAAGTACACCTGGATGCACATCGTAACTGACGAACCAATTCCATTAATTTTGAAATTTAACACTAGAGCAAGCTCAACATCCACAAAATAAATCTATCAGCTAAACGCATTATCCTATCTAACCTACAGTTACGACGGGCCAGAAGGGCCTTCGACTCAAGATATTGAAAACTGACTACATATCCTACTCTCTATCAGGCCGGGGCGTTGTGGAGGTACCTAAGGAGAGAGCGGGTTAGTGAACATATTAAACATGCAAGCAATACAGATTGAATGCCAAGTTGCTCACATTTAATGCAGAATTCCGAAAGTGCATTTCTTAAAAATGCGAGGAATGGTCGCTCAGAAACTAAGTACACCTGGATGCACATCGTAACTGACGAACCAATTACATTAATTTTGAAATTTAACACTAGAGCAAGCTCAACATCCACAAAATAAATCAATCAGCTAAAGGCATTATCCTATCTAACCTACCGTTACGACGGGCGAGAAGGGCCTTCGATTCAAAATATTGGAAACTGACTACATATCCTACTCTCTATCAGGCCGGGGCGTTGTGGAGATACCTTAGGAGAGAGCGGGTTAGTGAACATATTAAACATGCAAGCAATACAGATTGAATGCCAAGTTGCTCACATTTAATGCAGAATTCCGAAAGTGCATTTCTTAAAAATGCGAGGAATGGTCGCTCAGAAACTAAGTACACCTGGATGCACATCGTAACTGACGAACCAATTCCATTAATTTTGAAATTTAACACTAGAGCAAGCTCAACATCCACAAAATAAATCTATCAGCTAAACGCGTTATCCTATCTAACCTACCGTTATGACGGGCCAGAAGGGCCTTCGACTCAAGATATTGAAAACTGACTACATATCCTACTCTCTATCAGGCCGGGGCGTTGTGGAGGTACCTAAGGAGATAGCGGGTTAGTGAACATATTAAACATGAAAGCAATACAGATTGAATGCCAAGTTGCTCACATTTAATGCAGAATTCCGAAAGTGCATTTCTTAAAAATGCGAGGCATGGTCGCTCAGAAACTAGGTACACCTGGATGCACATCGTAACTGACGAACCAATTCCATTAATTTTGAAATTTAACACTAGAGCAAGCTCAACATCCACAAAATAAATCTATCAGCTAAACGCATTATCCTATCTAACCTACCGTTACGACGGGCCAGAAGGGCCTTCGATTCAAAATATTGGAAACTGACTACATATCCTACTCTCTATCAGGCCGGGGCGTTGTGGAGGTACCTAAGGAGAGAGCGGGTTAGTGAACATATTAAACATGCAAGCAATACAGATTGAATGCCAAGTTGCTCACATTTAATGCAGAATTCCGAAAGTGCATTTCTTAAAAATGCGAGGAATGGTCGCTCAGAAACTAAGTACACCTGGATGCACATCGTAACTGACGAACCAATTCCATTAATTTTGAAATTTAACACTAGAGCAAGCTCAACATCCACAAAATAAATCTATCAGCTAAACGCATTATCCAATCTAACCTACCGTTACGACGGGCCAGAAGGGCCTTCGATTCAAAATATTGGAAACTGACTACATATCCTACTCTCTATCAGGCCGGGGCGTTGTGGAGGTACCTAAGGAGAGAGCGGGTTAGTGAACATATTAAACATGCAAGCAATACAGATTGAATGCTAAGTTGCTCACATTTAATGCAGAATTCCGAAAGTGCATTTCTTAAAAATGCGAGGAATGGTCGCTCAGAAACTAAGTACACCTGGATGCACATCGTAACTGACGAACCAATTCCATTAATTTTGAAATTTAACACTAGAGCAAGCTCAACATCCACAAAATAAATCTATCAGCTAAACGCATTATCCTATCTAACCTACCGTTACGACGGGCCAGAAGGGCCTTCGATTCAAAATATTGCAAACTGACTACATATCCTACCCACTATCAGGCCGGGGCGTTGGTAAGGCGCCTTATTATCTGTGAAAGAATCTGAATAAAACAGCATAAAATATGAAAACATTGCTCACAAAAATGATACATCACACCAATGAAAATAGGCACATATAACACATACAAGAAAAAACAATAAACATAAAATTTGGGACATCACATCATATAGAACACACAGTATGCCAACATATCCCTGCCTAGAGTCGACTCGCTACCCCAGGCAAGTGGCCACTTGCCTTATATTTGGAGGACCAGTACTCCATGGTACCAGATAGTGTCGGTGCCCCGACATCAATTACCGTATCTTAACACCATTAATCAAGCTTGATTTACCCAATTACCTTCACATTTTACCAGAGGTATATCAGATCTGATATCGTCTAGAAATCGGAGCAATGGGCTCCTATGACAAATACAACAAACAAAATTAGTCATGGATTCTACTCACGCTTAAACATGCTTACTTTGCCTTTTAGATCGTAGAACCTGAAACAAAGTTAGTTTTACCATAGCATTGCAAGCCATTAGCAAACCAATGTTAGTCCTCCTGTTGAGACTGCTTCTTGTTCTTCCGTTTCGGGCACCCATGAAGATTCTTCACTCTAACCCCGTCAACTTCCGTGAATCGACTTTGCAAACCATGTTCGGCATCGTCCTGCAACGACGGAAAAAAGAATTTGATTTAAATTTGCGTGACGTCAAAACAATCTAAAAATGTACAAATGAAATACTAATATTTTTTATATATTATTACAGTTGTCCTTTTCTTTAAGTTATCAAAAGGTCATATTGAAGAATAACATATTGGATAGAATTTTTATATTACCTACGGTCATACTATACACAGCTTACATTTAAAAAATTTTCATTCGTGTTATATGCAAAATAAAAATCTTAAGAGACACTAAAATAAGGAAATAAGAACATGGAGAAGTTGTAAGTTAACAATTTAATGTATGAGTCAATAAGGTAGGATTGCTGCTGAATACTTTTCATATCATGCTATTTACACATCGCAAGTAAATATTACTAATAAAGGTAGCTACTAAACTGCGTTCACATATATCCTTAGTCTCAGTCTTCTACCTTTGATAACAAGTGTATTGCCCTTGTCCGACTACGTTAGCCAATCACGAGACGGCGGAGAACGTTCGTAGGGGGGCGAAGAAGGCGGGACGATATCATCTGCCATATCTTAATATTGATGAAGAGAATTGTGGAGGTACAGATTTAAGGAGAAGAATAATGTAAATATGATGATCTTAGCTTACAAATGAATAAAGTGCGCTGGGTCTAAAAGAAACTTTAGGATCTATGATGACGACATAAATGCAATTATCTAAGAAAAATATATAAGTCACTTAAATTCGTGGAATAACATGGTTAACGGTACAGATATTGTGCCCAAATATCGATAGATAGGATACTGAGATTATCGAGGAAAAACTAGAGCAACTTTCGACCTAAAACTAAAACAAACACGAGAGCGGTCTTCTGAGCCCCACCTTGAGTCTGTCATCTCCATGACCCTACCCCTTATTACAACGCATCTGCAGAAAAAATGAACTCAAAACCATGTTAACGCTAATAAATTTAACAAATTAAATGCGAGTAACTAAAAATACTACGCAGAGTTTTTTTTACGATAATATGCTTGAGGAGCAAGAGAAATCGATAAATATTCATAGTAAATTTGGTGGGGTAATAGAGTGACATTCCCTAACTTCCAGTTGCCTTGAGCTCAAAATTTTAAAACTCTAAATCTAACCTGAGAAAAATAAACTCTAAAATCGAAACTATAGCCGAAATCAAGCTTCACTGATGTATTGTACATGCGTAATGCATCACAGTTGGCCTGTCTAAATTTACCTGTCTCTTCTAAGCCTTTAGTAATCCTCTTAACTTGCTTGCATTATTGAGTGAAAGATTAGTAAATTTACTACAACACATGATAATTCTCTTATAACCCCTCAGAGGATTGGGATGACTGCATCTGTATTGCACCTTTTAAATTACAAAACGTAAAAGCATTTACAAGCGATAGGCTATATGCTATCTGCTGCATTGAAACGTCTTGAGCAAAGATGTTTCCAAATAACTTTAAAATAAAAAAATTGTTATTTTATAAATAGATCCTGTTACCGAGCTAAATAAAATGATAAAAACCTTTCCATTCCAGGCCGACAGGAAGTTAAAATAAGCAGGGGAAGTTTAATACGTTGAAGATAATTATAAGTGTTCAGCAACATCAATAAAAATGTACTCCTATCCTTTACGGTCTCAAAGAGCGGGTCTCTGAAAAACATGGAATACTATACCTATAGTCGAAAGGAGAACCAGCGGAGAAATAGTACATACATAATGGGCGGGTTCATATTATACATGCCCATGTACCTTCTCACTCTCTCTATTCATGTGGATTCAATTATGTTAGTTAACTGACATATTTCATGCAAGCTTTTTAACTTTGGTGGAATCAAACAATGTTCTGCCAAACTTTACGTGAACTATAAGCGTTTTAAACGGGGACATATCACAGTTTCGTAGTAATATTTTGTCAGAAACTCACAGTGCACTCGCAGTAAATTTCTACACCTACTTACCCTGAAAGAAAGTTGTTTAATCAAGATATTGCACAAATTCGCACATCCGCTATTGCGGTGAGCAAAATCAGTTAAAGTTAATATTTCTTCCTTCTTCTTCGCCCTAATTGTTTTGTATTCTTCGTTTGATCAGATACTTCTGGGACCACCCACTTGTCCATTGCCTATACGAAATTAATACAGGCAGGCACTGATCATTAATGCGTGATAATTATTATATTCACCAAAGTCAATAACAAACTGGCCTCTCGCATACAGCCACAAAGATGAGTCACCGATACACGCATAATATCACCGAAATGAGTACACATGCAACAAATAGAATTAATCCAGCAGCCGAACGAAGGTGCTCTATTTCATGTCCCTTCAAGTGAGAGAACTATGTGTGATTTAAACTGGAATTACGAAGGCCGTCATATAAAATTAGGCTATCATATTTTTATGAATATTTTCGATGGCCTAAATGAGTTGCTGTTACGAACTAGCCTCGATTCTCTTAGTTGAAATTTCTATATAAAAAACAGTTATAACACTGTTAATCCCTTAATGCATTAAATCAGTTTGCTCCACCCTAGGCGATAACGGGACTAAGCCATTCAATTATATTAAATTAGATTGATTAATGAATATCACTCCCTTTGAACTTTGCAGCATACTGAAAAAAATATTATATTTCTCACGTACACGACAATAAAACGGGTGAGTCAGACAATATTGAATATAAATCAATAAACCAGGATTGAGATCCATTTTTACATGTTCGCTATCATTTTGGATTAGTCTAATATCACTTGAAGTACACTAACTACAATCTCAACTGCTTAAAACATTTTACAGGTGATTCAACAACACGTGACAAGTATTGCAATTCAAACGGGCGAGCCAAATATCCTTTACCCCACGTTCCTCGACATCGCCTAGTGATCAAAGAGATCTTTTCAATGCAATGACCAGCACAAAAATTTTAAAATAAAAAAGTACACCAAATAGAATGCGCGAAAATACCTTGATGGTTTAAACATGCGATGTTAATTTACTACGGCGTGATTAATCCTGAAATTTAATCTTGCGAACTGAAGGCAAGATGTAAACACTTCTAACCTATCCTCAATTACATGGTTTGGATAGTGTGCAAAGTGTTAAACCTCACTATGTGATAAACCTCGTGATAAACTTTCCTGAAATACCTAAAGCCTATGGATTTCTGACATAGACCATTAAAATTAATGGGTTTTAAATATAATCGAAGAAAAGTTTATTCACATAGTAAATCCCGCAACGTACACATGTCATGTTAGAACGCCGAAATTACTGCTTCGGATCGAACTGCATTGCAAAGACAAAATAATGCAAATGATGGGCACAGGTAGCTCATAAGTTCTATCAATTACATTACATGTACGCGGATTAGTCATACAAGTTCACAAACAACACTAATCTTAAAAACTATGACATTTCAAGTTACCCGTCGGAATAACTCAAACCATTGACCATTAAATATTATTTAGCTAGATTTTTACCGCGAAGGAATTCAATAATGATCACCAAAGACTCAAGCAATTTGTTTAACAATCCCTCTTAACTAGGGATATGATTTTAATCCAAAGGCTCTTACCCTTATTCAAAATTTCAGTCTATCAGATAACAAAATATCTAACGTTCACGAGTAAACTGTGTAGTATTCTTACCAAGTCGGAAATCTAAACTAACCGTTCACGGATGATCCATAAATCTCATGACATATGACGTGGACCCACAAACTCAGATTTGAACTCGTTACATTTACCAAGAATTACAGTTTTATGCAGTTAGATACTGGTTTTAAACTTAAGTCTCCATTTGCTCAGCTACATTAAATATTTACGACGTAAGGAACACTAAAAATTGTGATTGAGGAATGAATACTGTCCAATAGATTCCACTATTCCTTCAAATAAACGATGAGTGACATTCAATCAAAAAATTCTGAACACGAAAGCAGATGGTAGGAATTCAAGTAAAGTTTCCTTGTCCTTGATCATCAACTCAAAATATAAACTGTCTATACTTTCCGAGTACATTAACAGGCGAAGGCGTGGATAATAAGTCATTTATCGATATGAATATATGAGGAAAAATACTCTAGCAATAATTCAAATTTACCCTCAAATGAAAAATTTTATGAAACCCAAAAATGCAAATGAACCCGACCGTACGAAGGCGAGAACGACGATGGAAAGCACAAAAGTCAAAGCAAATCTCACGAGAGACTATCTAGTTAATTGGCATTCTCATTACTAAATCTTTTTCCATCTATTCGCGAACTATGCACTTCCAAGGCACAATCGTATCTGCTGCTCCATAACGAAAAATATTGGTGCATATCAATAATGCTGCATCGTTTTCTATCTTCTAGTGCTCTCCGTCTCGGTCTCCGTAGATCGAAAACGTTGAAACCATAAGATATTTAGGTGTAACAATCACTAAGGATTTATCGTGGGGAAGACACAAGACAAATATGCGGCCGAGCGAAGAGAAACCTAGGATTTATAAAAAGAGTACTTGGAAAATGTGATGAGAAGACAAAATAGCGATGCTATTTTTCACTAGTTAGGCCCCACCTTGAGTATGCAGCCAGTGCATGGGATCCTAATGAATTAGGGTTGATCAGAGAACTAGACAGTGTGCAGCGTAGAGCAGCTAGGTTCGTCAAAAGGTGTTACGATAGGTTGAGTAGTGTTTCAGAACTAGTACAAGAATTAGGGTGGGAATCATTATCAGAGGGTAGGTTAAAGTACAGATTGAATCTATTAGAGAAATTTCAATCGGATAGATTTACTGAAGATGTTTGGCATATATTAAAAAAACCAGCGTATTATGCTAGATTCGACCAGTTAAATAAGATTAGAGAGATAGATTGTCGTACCGATAGATTCAAAATGGCATTTTTCCCCCATACTATAAGAGAACAGAACAGTATCTTTTTTTTAAATAGCGTATTTTTGAACAGTACCTATAAAAGTACTGATCCTTTTATTTTTATGCATGATATGTAGTGCATGTTTGGTGAGAGTTCACCCCCTGCCACACACCTTTATGGTGGCTTCCAGGGTATTATGTAGATGAATAGGCAGCATAGCAAAGGCTATGCTGCCTTTGCCAAAGCTACCTATCGTAGGGGAAATATTTTAGAGTATTCTGCAGTGCATGATACATGTATTAACTCATTAAATACTATAGATACTAACAATCTGGTTGCTTGAGACAATATAGTTGCTTGTTTGCATGTCGGTAGTGCATGCTTGGTGATCTTTACCCCCTGCCACACACCCTCGCGGTAGCTTGCAGGGTATCGTGTAGATGCAGATGTCTCCTACCTGTAGTAACAATCCGGCTACGCTACTTAAATTATCATACATTTGTAGTTCAAAAGTCGATTTTTGTTTCAAAATTCGAAAATTAAAGCCTGGGGTCATTTCAAATTAAGAACGAGTAAAATAACTTCAAATACAAATGTTTAACTTTTTGATTTCGTGGTCAATGTAATCAAAGGTTCATAGGAAAATGCAAGTGACCTCAGAACAGGAAAATTTTACATTTTGCATCGCTGAATGCATACAAGACTACGAGGCTAATGATATAGATATCGATAGCTAAGAAATTGGATCGCGAAACTAAAGTAATCCGCAAAAATAAATTAATATTAAAGGGTGCAAGTGAGCATACGAGACTGTACGTTCAACTTCAGTTTCGAAACGGAAATCCCATAATCTCGGAATTAGATTAATTTCAAACAAATCGATAGAGAAACAGACTTCAATATCTAACAGCGTTAATGGTCTAGCGTCGAAACGTAGCTAGAACAGTCGAGAAACGTCCGAGAACATTCTAGTGACCCGAAACAACCCTTCGAGATTTTTGGCGGGAAACTGAGAATATCAGAAGACACGACCTGGTATCGATCAGAAGTAATAGAATCACAATAAAAGACGCAGACAACTTTATGCGAAAATAAAAACTCTCGTGAATGAAAAATATTAATAATGACTTACCATACTGAAGAGAGTTCCTCGAAACCAGTCTCTCGAATTCCCAGTTTTCCCTCACCCGTGTGATCGATGACGAAGTTCCAGCTTTATCGGCGCACGTAACTCAACTTCTCCCTGTAACAAATTCAAACCATTAACATTTGTAACCACCACATTTGCTGCACTTCTGCTGTAAATATCCATCAATCTACGGAAAGAGTATTACTTGAAATATTTACAGGGGGGAATTACTATGTAAAACTAAGATTTTAAATTTCGGGAAGTAAATCACTCGAAATATATCTCTATTCTTCGTACAAAGAGGAAGATAAGTTACGAAGTTATTTCAATTTCCCCTCAAAGTCACTGCAAACTCAATTTACGTTGATAAAGCAAATTGACTAAAACTACAACTTCCTTGAACTGGGGCTGAAAACTCACCTGTCCTTCCGTCACGGCGCACCAACGAATACTGATAACCGATGTCTGATCACGCATGTAAATGCCACGTTCTGGCATGACGTCAACCAAACTGGACCAATCACCAAAGTGCAAACATAATTCGTCGTGAATAACAATTTCGAAAACATAAAAGGAATATCGCGGATTTGAACATTCTCTTGCTAATTCTATTACTGGATATACATTTCGGATATTAATATTTCCCTAAAATTGTAGCATGGTTTGATTTCGAAAATAGTTTACTATAAAATTAAGAGCGCCATCGGCTATTACTTCAGCTAACTACTCGTTTTGGCGGGAAAAAGGGACTGAACACGCACTGGACTGTTGTAATCCTCAACTACCTGAAATATGTGCTAGATTAAAATATTTAGAAAAGAAATTGTTTTCAAACAACTACATATCATAGCATTTTGCACTGAGCAGACGTTTTATCTCTGGTCTACCAACTCTTATATTTAGACGATACTTGATTTCAGTTAACGGTGAGAAGAATTATTGCAGTTTTTGAATTATTTGCATGACAGATGTTTTCAGATTTACATGCCCGACGTTCTAATGGGAATTTTATTATACTCGACCATGTTTAGAAAATTAGATTAAATAAATTAATCAATAAAACTACTGTAAGCCCCTGCCAAACACCCTTTTGGATGCTTGCTTTCTGGATATAATGGGAAGTATCGAGTGTATCGTATATACGTTGAATTCCAAACAAAGAATGGTGCTTGCTAACAGAAACCTTCCGACCGCAACAACGACGAAATTCGTCGGTATCACGCAGAACTACTCAGGAACGCAAATCACATTTGAACGTGGTAGCTACGTAAATATTGGGAATGAAAGTAAGCCAATGCGATTGCTTACCTTTACGGAAAGTCTTGAAAAGGACCAGTGTGCTCTGATTACTGCAAGGGTAGCTTCACTGCAACAATTACTGGTTAATTCTTCTTGGCAAGGCACTTATAACCGCGAAGCATACGAACACTTCACAATATAACTTGCTCAGTTATCATGTAATTCACAAAACTATACCACTAATATTCATATCTCACTTCTGAGGATATGTTGGCGGATGAAACACTGCACAGGTGACACACGATAAACCATCACACAAATTCCGAGCAACTTCTTTTTACGAGACAGAAACGCCTCCAAGCATTCTCGCGCGGATTTCACATCGCTGATCAGCTGTTCGGGATTGTGTTGTTGCCTCGTACGAAGAAAGCAAGGAACTAAATCGAAGAATTGACTCGCTCTTGACCTGGGAAGGCCGTGGGTTTCACAAGCACTGAAATGATTCATTCTCACTTTCGCTCTCGAGGTCGAGAGGGAAGCATTTGGGAAAAAGGAGTACCTAGAATAGAACCCGGCTCCTGTACCTAGAATAGAACCCGGCTCCTATGCAAAGGGCCCAAATTTTTTTGCGGATAGGAGGGGATAGAGACTAGAATTCCGCTAAACGTGCATATGGGTGCGCTCTTGAACTGGGAAGGCCGTGGGTTTCACAAGCACTGAAATGATTCATTCTCACTTTCGCTCTCGAGGTCGAGAGGGAAGCATTTAGGAAAAAGACGCAGGTGATTGAATTTCGGAAAAGCGGACCTCGTCGGAAATATTTCAGACTCCGTCAATGAAACTGATGAATTGAGTGAAATATAATGAGCACGCAATCAATGTATTGACTGAAAAGTAATGAGTGCATTGGGTGAAACGTAATAACTGTATTGAATTAAGTGTAATGACTGATATGCATAGCTGGGCAGAAAAGCGTTAATCCGTTAATTAACGAAGTTAACATATTGCTTAACGATTTAACTTTTAAGTGAAATCCAAAAACTATTAACAGTCTCATTAACTTCCGTTAACTTTTAATTCCGTTCATTTAAGTCCGTTACTTTTGTTCAGAGCCATCTGGATTGCCATGTGATAACTTGTTGAAGGAGTAGTGTTGAGAATGCAATCTAGAGGATTGCATTCTCAACACTGCAATCAGACTTTTACACAACTTTTACAGACACAATTTACACAGTCAAGGCTCGACTTTGCACCCTAAACAATCTTAAACAACACATGAGGAGAACGCATCCATTCAATTTGAAGAAAAGGTAAAGGCAGGATAAAGGGGTTTGAATAGTGGAAGTAAGTTTAAGGGACGGAAGAAGACTAAATATAGGAAAGCATTAGTTATGTTCCGTTAATGCTTTGTCAATAGATTGTCATTGATTGAAGAGACCTGGTTATCGAGCGTGGACCCACCAACATAGGTGCGATACTTAATACATCTACGTGTCTTCATAAACACTGCAAGCGACCACGCGGATGTGTGGCAGGGGGCGATATGTGGCAGGGGACATCACCAAGACCCTCCAAAAACTTATACTGCCAATTATTTAACACAAAGAAACCAATAATATGAGTCGCGCATGTTCTACGTTATTTACAATTCCGTATCATTATCAAAGGTGCATGAATTTCAAAGACTAGAAGATGGTCTTGCCTGAAATATTTCGCGAAGGATACTGTGTCTAAAGTTCTTTTTACACACATATCACACATGTTGAGGTGGTTTGAGTTGGTATGCAAAAAATTACGACCATTACTATTCAACGAAAGCATGAACACATTTTTAAACGAGTGACGTAATAAAGAAAGAAAATGCATCACCTCCCATAGCAGGAGGGATTCACGAAAGAGCTCGCTGAGACTTATCACGAAGCAGGGACCAGGAGACCATTGCCGAAGAATTTGTTATTCTTTGAGTAGTCGCATGAGATCTGCTGCAACATTAAGAGCAGTCAAGCATGAAGGCGGTTTCAAATGGAAGATTTCGGTGATGGGGACTGATGGGAAGGAGAATGATCGAATGGAGAGCATAGCTAACCGAGGTCATTGAGAAACGGCATTTTTCAGCCTCAATGGTTGGGTATTTTGAGGTCAAAACAGACCTGTTTTCAACGCGCAAGGAAGAGCAGTAAAAGAGGCCGCTGCGATAACTTTGTGTGAATTCGCCACTAGTCTCATCTAATAATGAGTTTTTCCGGTGATTATAACATCCTGTCCCCAACCCCTTGGTCGGTTATAAGTGCGATTTCCCCAGCATTCCCTTGCTTAACAGACATAATACCCCGCAAGCCATCGCAAGGGTTTGAAGCAGGGAGGGATTATCAAAAGAGATTGAAATTATCACTTACTTGTCATGCAGGTGTGCTAACGTACCAGTCCGTGATTGCACCACTTACATTCAACTGAATCTACAACTTTGCTTGGCAAAAATGTATAATAACTTTGTAGGTAGAAAATTGTAGGTAGGTAATACTCTAATTCTCGATACCCGTATAAATTAGTTCCTAATACGTGCAGAGTAATGTATTAATTATTGATAATTTAAGACTTTATGTAACTTCAGTAATTAATCCATAATTAGGTTATGGAACATGTATGAGAATGTAATCTTGAAACATGAACATCATCATTGGTCAATAATCGTAGGATTGGTTTGACGCAGCTCTCCAATCTATTCTTCTATCGGCCAGCCTTTTCATTGTGACGTAATTCTTCTCTTTTACATTCTTCACAACCTGTTCCATGTATCTCATACGAGGCCGGCCTTTTCCAATCTTCCCGTTCACTTTTCCCTCGACGATTACTTTCATCAGCCCATCGTGTCTCAAGATATGGCCGATTAAGTTGTCCTTTCTCTTTTTTAGAGTTGTCAGCAGACTTCTCTTCTCTCCCACTCTTCTTAGGACTTCCTCGTTACTTACTCGGTCGATCCATTTAATGTTCATCATTTTTCGATAGCTCCATATTTCAGATGCTTCCACCCTTTTCTTCTCCGCCGCTGTCATCGTCCTTGCCTCACTGCCTTAAAGAAACATGCTCCTGATGTACGTCCTGATGAATTGTTTCTTCACTTCTACGCTTGTATTTCCAGCTGTAAGTAGATTCTTATTTTGCTATAATGCCGTCTTTGCCAGCGCTATTCTACTTACTATTTCTTTCTTGCTTCGTCCATCGTTGGTTACTCTGCTTCCCAGGCAACAGAACTCATTCACCTCTTCCAGTTTCTGTTTTCCTAATATAACGTTGGTTTTGGCCTCCTCTCTCTTACTGCATTTTCTTAGTTTTCTTCTTATTTATCATCAGTTGATATCTCTGCATTGTCCTTTCCATGGTTACTAGAATCTTGTTCAGATCCCTCTCTGTCTCTGCTATGAGAGCTATGTCATCAGCGAATCGTAGCATGCTGATTGTTTCTACGTGGATGTTCACCCCAGAAAACTTCTCCTTGACTTTATTTATGGCTCTCTCGATGTAAACATTAAAAATTACGGGAGACAGTGCGCAGCCTTGTCTCACTCCTTTCCTTATTCTTGCCTCTTCACAACTGGGTCCAAATTTAATCACCGAAACTTGGTTTTTGTACAGACTGTTTATAATTCTTCGGTCATTGTAGGACACTCCAATTCCCTACAGAATTCCAAGCATTGAATCCCAATCCACGTTGTCAAACGCTTTCTCTAAATCCACAAATGCAATGAATGTCGGTTTGTTCTTCTCCATTCTTGATATGTTTGATGGCTCTCTCGATGTAAACATTAAAAATTACGGGAGACAGTGCACAGCCTTGTCTCACTCCTTTCCATATTCCTACCTCTTCACAGCTGGGTCCAGATTTAATCACAGCTACCTGGTTTTTATACAGACTGTGGATAATTATTCGAAACATGAATATGCTAAAATAATTAATGCCCTACATGCTTCTACATCAAAATCGTAGCACGTGTTCTAATTTCCCCATACATCTTCGCTGTAAACTATTACTGTCCCAAATATTATTTCGTTGATCGCAGTTGCAATTGTACATTTGGTTGTTGTAGTTGGTTTTATTAATCATTTCAACTGGAGCTATTTTGATGACATTCAGGATGACTCAGGAGCTTTCCTACTCCATTTATAATAATGGTACTTTAAAGCCTCCGTGGTCTTGAGATTCAAGCATTGTAAATCCATTCTGAGTAATGCACTTCGTTTCGGTAGGAGACGGAGGTCACCAGCTCCCAAGGGAAGGAAAGGTTCTGAGTCAAGACCGTCAAGACCCAAATGTCCGAATTCTAAAACTGAGACGCCAGAATCTTTTGACTACTGTTTCCGTGGGGAAATTCCTAACCATGGCTGGCGTTGAATGGACTCAAATTATCACTCGTCGGAGTTAAGTGGACCGAACGGCATTTATCTGGTATGCCTAGTTTTACCACTCTTGTACGAATATCGATCGGAAATAGAAAGAGCGGAGGGGAGTGTGTAAGCGCGGCATCGTGGGTGGGCCCTTGAGATCTCCCGCCCAGCTAAGCGACGGTGTGAGGCTCACTTTGATCTAATTGACTCATCTTCTGACGTCACAATCGGCACGTTACTCAGCGACCGATGAGCCAACTAATCCTATCGGTATTGGGAAAAACATTCATCCACAACGGAATAGAGGTTTAAAAGATGATTTAATGTCATGCATAAAAGAAAAACAGTCAGCATGAGTGGTCGTACAAATGGTAGCGTTAGGTTTTAAGTGCTACAACTTGGTCTAACCTTACTTATACCGAAGCTTACTGTTGAGACCATACTCGACGCGGGATTGAAATTCGCGAGAGTTCCAATCCACAGACTGCCAATCTGTGTGCGGAAGAAGGATTGCTATTCAAAAATTCAATCATAACGAAGCATGATGTGGACACAATTTAATATACGACTTTGTGCCCTTCTAATGTACTGCACAGAGTGAACATGGGATGTAAAACAGCCTGAAAAGTAACTGATATGAAAAATAATAAAGATAAACAGTTAAGTCGGTAATGAGTTTAGCTACGGTGCCATTGTACTTTATTCTATTTTTCACTTCCGATCATGATAGGACAAATTCCCCGAGGACAAATCTCATTCACATCCATTAATGTGAAAAAAATTTTATCGTATACAACATAAAATGACATCGCAGTACAGCGGCGTCGGAAGTGGGGGACAGGGGGGGCATTCGGCCCCCCCAGAATTTGCCCCGGACCCTTGAGAAATGAGTCTTCATTAATAAAAATTAAATCTCACCTGTTTCCAGCTTGCTTTTTCCCTTCTGACACATATTCTACTTCCTTCATATGCACGTTTAGCGGAATTCTAGTCTCTATCCCCTCCTATCCGCAAAAAAATTTGGGCCCTTTGCATAGGAGCCGGGTTCTATTCTAGGTACAGGAGCCGGGTTCTATTCTAGGTACTCCTTTTTCCCAAATGCTTCCCTCTCGACCTCGAGAGCGAAAGTGAGAATGAATCATTTCAGTGCTTGTGAAACCCACGGCCTTCCCAGGTCAAGAGCGAGTCAATTCTTCGATTTAGTTCCTTGCTTTCTTCGTACGAGGCAACAACACAATCCCGAACAGCTGATCAGCGATGTGAAATCCGCGCGAGAATGCTTGGAGGCGTTTCTGTCTCGTAAAAAGAAGTTGCTCGGAATTTGTGTGATGGTTTATCGTGTGTCACCTGTGCAGTGTTTCATCCGCCAACATAACCTCGCAAGTGAGATATGAATATTAGTGGTATAGTTTTGTGAATTACATGATAACTGAGCAAGTTATATTGTGAAGTGTTCGTATGCTTCGCGGTTATAAGTGCCTTGCCAAGAAGAATTAACCAGTAATTGATGCAGTGAAGCTACCCTTGCAGTAATCAGAGCACACTGGTCCTTTTCAAGACTTTCCGTAAAGGTAAGCAATCGCATTGGCTTACTTTCATTCCCAATATTTACGTAGCTACCACGTTCAAATGTGATTTGCGTTCCTGAGTAGTTCTGCGTGATACCGACGAATTTCGTCGTTGTTGCGGTCGGAAGGTTTCTGTTAGCAAGCACCATTCTTTGTTTGGAATTCAACGTATATACGATACACTCGATACTTCCCATTATATCCAGAAAGCAAGCATCCAAAAGGGTGTTTGGCAGGGGCTTACAGTAGTTTTATTGATTAATTTATTTAATCTAATTTTCTAACCATGGTCGAGTATAATAAAATTCCCATTTGAACGTCGGGCACGTAAATCTGAAAACATCCGTCATGCAAATAATTCAAAAACTGCAATAATTCTTCTCACCGTTAACTGAAATCAAGTATCGTCTGAATTTAAGAGTTGGTAGACCAGAGATAAAACGTCTGCTCAGTGCAAAATGCTATGATATGTAGTTGTTTGAAAACAATTTCTTTTCTAAATATTTTAATCTAGCACATATTTCAGGTAGTTGAGGATTACAACAGTCCACTGCGTGTTCAGTCACTTTTTCCCGCCAAAACGAGTAGTTAGCTGAAGTAATAGCCGATGGCTCTCTTAATTTTATAGTAAACTATTTTCGAAAACAAACCATGCTACAATTATAGGGAAATATTAATATCCGAAATGTATATCCAGTAATAGAATTAGCAAGAGAATGTTCAAATCCGCGATATTCCTTTTATGTTTTCGAAATTGTTATTCACGACGAATTATGTTTGCACTTTGGTGATTGGTCCAGTTTGGTTGACGTCATGCCAGAACGTGGCATTTACATGCGTGATCAGACATCGGTTATCAGTATTCGTTGGTGCGCGGTGACGGAAGGACAGGTGAGTTTTCAGCTCCAGTTCAAGGAAGTTGTAGTTTTAGTCAATTTGCTTTATCAACGTAAATTGAGTTTGCAGTGACTTTGAGGGGAAATTGAAATAACTTCGTAACTTATCTTCCTCTTTGTACGAAGAATAGAGATATATTTCGAGTGATTTACTTCCCGAAATTTAAAATCCTAGTTTTACATAGTAATTCCCCCCTGTAAATATTTCAAGTAATACTCTTTCCGTAGATTGATGGATATTTACAGCAGAAGTGCAGCAAATGTGGTGGTTACAAATGTTAATGGTTTGAATTTGTTACAGGGAGAAGTTGAGTTACGTGCGCCGATAAAGCTGGAACTTCGTCATCGATCACACGGGTGAGGGAAAACTGGGAATTCGAGAGACTGGCTTCGAGGAACTCTCTTCAGTATGGTAAGTCATTATTAATATTTTTCATTCACGAGAGTTTTTATTTTCGCATAAAGTTGTCTGCGTCTTTTATTGTGATTCTATTACTTCTGATCGATACCAGGTCGTGTCTTCTGATATTCTCAGTTTCCCGCCAAAAATCTCGAAGGGTTGTTTCGGGTCACTAGAATGTTCTCGGGCGTTTCTCGACTGTTCTAGCTACGTTTCGACGCTAGACCATTAACGCTGTTAGATATTGAAGTCTGTTTCTCTATCGATTTGTTTGAAATTAATCTAATTCCGAGATTAAAGGATTTCCGTTTCGAAACTGAAGTTCAACGTACAGTCTCGTATGCTCACTTGCACCCTTTAATATTAATTTATTTTTGCGGATTACTTTAGTTTCGCGATCCAATTTCTTAGCTATCGATATCTATATCATTAGCCTCGTAGTCTTGTATGCATTCAGCGATGCAAAATGTAAAATTTTCCTGTTCTGAGGTCACTTGCATTTTCCTATGAACCTTTGATTACATTGACCACGAAATCGAAAAGTTAAACATTTGTATTTGAAGTTATTTTACTCGTTCTTAATTTGAAATGACCCCAGGCTTTAATTTTCGAATTTTGAAACAAAAATCGACTTTTGAACTACAAATGTATGATAATTTAAGTAGCGTAGCCGGATTGTTACTACAGGTAGGAGACATCTGCATCTACACGATACCCTGCAAGCTACCGCGAGGGTGTGTGGCAGGGGGTAAAGATCACCAAGCATGCACTACCGACATGCAAACAAGCAACTATATTGTCTCAAGCAACCAGATTGTTAGTATCTATAGTATTTAATGAGTTAATACATGTATCATGCACTGCAGAATACTCTAAAATATTTCCCCTACGATAGGTAGCTTTGGCAAAGGCAGCATAGCCTTTGCTATGCTGCCTATTCATCTACATAATACCCTGCAAGCACCCATAAAGGTGTGTGGCAGGGGGTGAACTCTCACCAAACATGCACTACATATCATGCATAAAAATAAAAGGATCAGTACTTTTATAGGTACTGTTCAAAAATACGCTATTTAAAAAAAAGATACTGTTCTGTTCTCTTATAGTATGGGGGAAAAATGCCATTTTGAATCTATCGGTACGACAATCTATCTCTCTAATCTTATTTAACTGGTCGAATCTAGCATAATACGCTGGTTTTTTTAATATATGCCAAACATCTTCAGTAAATCTATCCGATTGAAATTTCTCTAATAGATTCAATCTGTACTTTAACCTACCCTCTGATAATGATTCCCACCCTAATTCTTGTACTAGTTCTGAAACACTACTCAACCTATCGTAACACCTTTTGACGAACCTAGCTGCTCTACGCTGCACACTGTCTAGTTCTCTGATCAACCCTAATTCATTAGGATCCCATGCACTGGCTGCATACTCAAGGTGGGGCCTAACTAGTGAAAAATAGCATCGCTATTTTGTCTTCTCATCACATTTTCCAAGTACTCTTTTTATAAATCCTAGGTTTCTCTTCGCTCGGCCGCATATTTGTCTTGTGTCTTCCCCACGATAAATCCTTAGTGATTGTTACACCTAAATATCTTATGGTTTCAACGTTTTCGATCTACGGAGACCGAGACGGAGAGCACTAGAAGATAGAAAACGATGCAGCATTATTGATATGCACCAATATTTTTCGTTATGGAGCAGCAGATACGATTGTGCCTTGGAAGTGCATAGTTCGCGAATAGATGGAAAAAGATTTAGTAATGAGAATGCCAATTAACTAGATAGTCTCTCGTGAGATTTGCTTTGACTTTTGTGCTTTCCATCGTCGTTCTCGCCTTCGTACGGTCGGGTTCATTTGCATTTTTGGGTTTCATAAAATTTTTCATTTGAGGGTAAATTTGAATTATTGCTAGAGTATTTTTCCTCATATATTCATATCGATAAATGACTTATTATCCACGCCTTCGCCTGTTAATGTACTCGGAAAGTATAGACAGTTTATATTTTGAGTTGATGATCAAGGACAAGGAAACTTTACTTGAATTCCTACCATCTGCTTTCGTGTTCAGAATTTTTTGATTGAATGTCACTCATCGTTTATTTGAAGGAATAGTGGAATCTATTGGACAGTATTCATTCCTCAATCACAATTTTTAGTGTTCCTTACGTCGTAAATATTTAATGTAGCTGAGCAAATGGAGACTTAAGTTTAAAACCAGTATCTAACTGCATAAAACTGTAATTCTTGGTAAATGTAACGAGTTCAAATCTGAGTTTGTGGGTCCACGTCATATGTCATGAGATTTATGGATCATCCGTGAACGGTTAGTTTAGATTTCCGACTTGGTAAGAATACTACACAGTTTACTCGTGAACGTTAGATATTTTGTTATCTGATAGACTGAAATTTTGAATAAGGGTAAGAGCCTTTGGATTAAAATCATATCCCTAGTTAAGAGGGATTGTTAAACAAATTGCTTGAGTCTTTGGTGATCATTATTGAATTCCTTCGCGGTAAAAATCTAGCTAAATAATATTTAATGGTCAATGGTTTGAGTTATTCCGACGGGTAACTTGAAATGTCATAGTTTTTAAGATTAGTGTTGTTTGTGAACTTGTATGACTAATCCGCGTACATGTAATGTAATTGATAGAACTTATGAGCTACCTGTGCCCATCATTTGCATTATTTTGTCTTTGCAATGCAGTTCGATCCGAAGCAGTAATTTCGGCGTTCTAACATGACATGTGTACGTTGCGGGATTTACTATGTGAATAAACTTTTCTTCGATTATATTTAAAACCCATTAATTTTAATGGTCTATGTCAGAAATCCATAGGCTTTAGGTATTTCAGGAAAGTTTATCACGAGGTTTATCACATAGTGAGGTTTAACACTTTGCACACTATCCAAACCATGTAATTGAGGATAGGTTAGAAGTGTTTACATCTTGCCTTCAGTTCGCAAGATTAAATTTCAGGATTAATCACGCCGTAGTAAATTAACATCGCATGTTTAAACCATCAAGGTATTTTCGCGCATTCTATTTGGTGTACTTTTTTATTTTAAAATTTTTGTGCTGGTCATTGCATTGAAAAGATCTCTTTGATCACTAGGCGATGTCGAGGAACGTGGGGTAAAGGATATTTGGCTCGCCCGTTTGAATTGCAATACTTGTCACGTGTTGTTGAATCACCTGTAAAATGTTTTAAGCAGTTGAGATTGTAGTTAGTGTACTTCAAGTGATATTAGACTAATCCAAAATGATAGCGAACATGTAAAAATGGATCTCAATCCTGGTTTATTGATTTATATTCAATATTGTCTGACTCACCCGTTTTATTGTCGTGTAAGTGAGAAATATAATATTTTTTTCAGTATGCTGCAAAGTTCAAAGGGAGTGATATTCATTAATCAATCTAATTTAATATAATTGAATGGCTTAGTCCCGTTATCGCCTAGGGTGGAGCAAACTGATTTAATGCATTAAGGGATTAACAGTGTTATAACTGTTTTTTATATAGAAATTTCAACTAAGAGAATCGAGGCTAGTTCGTAACAGCAACTCATTTAGGCCATCGAAAATATTCATAAAAATATGATAGCCTAATTTTATATGACGGCCTTCGTAATTCCAGTTTAAATCACACATAGTTCTCTCACTTGAAGGGACATGAAATAGAGCACCTTCGTTCGGCTGCTGGATTAATTCTATTTGTTGCATGTGTACTCATTTCGGTGATATTATGCGTGTATCGGTGACTCATCTTTGTGGCTGTATGCGAGAGGCCAGTTTGTTATTGACTTTGGTGAATATAATAATTATCACGCATTAATGATCAGTGCCTGCCTGTATTAATTTCGTATAGGCAATGGACAAGTGGGTGGTCCCAGAAGTATCTGATCAAACGAAGAATACAAAACAATTAGGGCGAAGAAGAAGGAAGAAATATTAACTTTAACTGATTTTGCTCACCGCAATAGCGGATGTGCGAATTTGTGCAATATCTTGATTAAACAACTTTCTTTCAGGGTAAGTAGGTGTAGAAATTTACTGCGAGTGCACTGTGAGTTTCTGACAAAATATTACTACGAAACTGTGATATGTCCCCGTTTAAAACGCTTATAGTTCACGTAAAGTTTGGCAAAACATTGTTTGATTCCACCAAAGTTAAAAAGCTTGCATGAAATATGTCAGTTAACTAACATAATTGAATCCACATGAATAGAGAGAGTGAGAAGGTACATGGGCATGTATAATATGAACCCGCCCATTATGTATGTACTATTTCTCCGCTGGTTCTCCTTTCGACTATAGGTATAGTATTCCATGTTTTTCAGAGACCCGCTCTTTGAGACCGTAAAGGATAGGAGTACATTTTTATTGATGTTGCTGAACACTTATAATTATCTTCAACGTATTAAACTTCCCCTGCTTATTTTAACTTCCTGTCGGCCTGGAATGGAAAGGTTTTTATCATTTTATTTAGCTCGGTAACAGGATCTATTTATAAAATAACAATTTTTTTATTTTAAAGTTATTTGGAAACATCTTTGCTCAAGACGTTTCAATGCAGCAGATAGCATATAGCCTATCGCTTGTAAATGCTTTTACGTTTTGTAATTTAAAAGGTGCAATACAGATGCAGTCATCCCAATCCTCTGAGGGGTTATAAGAGAATTATCATGTGTTGTAGTAAATTTACTAATCTTTCACTCAATAATGCAAGCAAGTTAAGAGGATTACTAAAGGCTTAGAAGAGACAGGTAAATTTAGACAGGCCAACTGTGATGCATTACGCATGTACAATACATCAGTGAAGCTTGATTTCGGCTATAGTTTCGATTTTAGAGTTTATTTTTCTCAGGTTAGAGTTAGAGTTTTAAAATTTTGAGCCCAAGGCAACTGGAAGTTAGGGAATGTCACTCTATTACCCCACCAAATTTACTATGAATATTTATCGATTTCTCTTGCTCCTCAAGCATATTATCGTAAAAAAAACTCTGCGTAGTATTTTTAGTTACTCGCATTTAATTTGTTAAATTTATTAGCGTTAACATGGTTTTGAGTTCATTTTTTCTGCAGATGCGTTGTAATAAGGGGTAGGGTCATGGAGATGACAGACTGAAGGTGGGGCTCAGAAGACCGCTCTCGTGTTTGTTTTAGTTTTAGGTCGAAAGTTGCTCTAGTTTTTCCTCGATAATCTCAGTATCCTATCTATCGATATTTGGGCACAATATCTGTACCATTAACCATGTTATTCCACGAATTTAAGTGACTTATATATTTTTCTTAGATAATTGCATTTATGTCGTCATCATAGATCCTAAAGTTTCTTTTAGACCCAGCGCACTTTATTCATTTGTAAGCTAAGATCATCATATTTACATTATTCTTCTCCTTAAATCTGTACCTCCACAATTCTCTTCATCAATATTAAGATATGGCAGATGATATCGTCCCGCCTTCTTCGCCCCCCTACGAACGTTCTCCGCCGTCTCGTGATTGGCTAACGTAGTCGGACAAGGGCAATACACTTGTTATCAAAGGCAGAAAATTGAGACTAAGGATATATGTGAACGCAGTTTAGTAGCTACCTTTATTAGTAATATTTACTTGCGATGTGTAAATAGCATGATATGAAAAGTATTCAGCAGCAATCCTACCTTATTGACTCATACATTAAATTGTTAACTTACAACTTCTCCATGTTCTTATTTCCTTATTTTAGTGTCTCTTAAGATTTTTATTTTGCATATAACACGAATGAAAATTTTTTAAATGTAAGCTGTGTATACTATGACCGTAGGTAATAAAAAAATTCTATCCAATATGTTATTCTTCAATATGACCTTTTGATAACTAAAAGAATAGGAATTTTGACAACTGTAATAATATATAAAAAATATTAGTATTTCATTTGTACATTTTTAGGTTGTTTTGACGTCACGCAAATTTAAATCAAATTCTTTTTTCCGTCGTTGCAGGACGATGCCGAACATGGTTTGCAAAGTCGATTCACGGAAGTTGACGGGGTTAGAGTGAAGAATCTTCATGGGTGCCCGAAACGGAAGAACAAGAAGCAGTCTCAACAGGAGGACTAACATTGGTTTGCTAATGGCTTGCAATGCTATGGTAAAACTAACTTTGTTTCAGGTTCTACGATCTAAAAGGCAAAGTAAGCATGTTTAAGCGTGAGTAGAATCCATGACTAATTTTGTTTGTTGTATTTGTCAAAGGAGCCCATTGCTCCGATTTCTAGACGATATCAGATCTGATATACCTCTGGTAAAATGTGAAGGTAATTGGGTAAATCAAGCTTGATTAATGGTGTTAAGATACGGTAATTGATGTCGGGGCACCGACTCTATCTGGTACCATGGAGTACTGGTCCTCCAAATATAAGGCAAGTGGCCACTTGCCTGGGTTAGCGAGTCGACTCTAGGCAGGGATATGTTGGCATACTGTGTGTTCTATATGATGTGATGTCCCAAATTTTATGTTTATTGTTTTTTCTTGTATGTGTTATATGTGCCTATTTTCATTGGTGTGATGTATCATTTTTGTGAGCAATGTTTTCATTATTTATGCTGTTTTATTCAGATCCTTTCACAGATATGAAGGCGCCTTACCAACGCCCCGGCCTGATAGTGGGTAGGATATGTAGTCAGTTTGCAATATTTTGAATCGAAGGCCCTTCTGGCCCGTCGTAACGGTAGGTTACATAGGATAATGCGTAAAGCTGATAGATTTATTTTGTGGATGTTGAGCTTGCTCTAGTGTTAAATTTCAAAATTAATGGAATTGGTTCGTCAGTTACGATGTGCATCCAGGTGTACTTAGTTTCTGAGCGACCATTCCTCGCATTTTTAAGAAATGCACTTTCGGAATTCTGCATTAAATGTGAGCAACTTGGCATTCAATCTGTATTGCTTGCATGTTTAATATGTTCACTAACCCGCTCTCTCCTTAGGTACCTCCACAACGGCCCGGCCTGATAGAGAGTAGGATATGTAGTCAGTTTCCAATATTTTGAATCGAAGGCCCTTCTGGCCCGTCGTAACGGTAGGTTAGATAGGATAATGCGTTTAGCTGATAGATTTATTTTGTGGATGTTGAGCTTGCTCTAGTGTTAAATTTCAAAATTAATGGAATTGGTTCGTCAGTTACGATGTGCATCCAGGTGTACTTAGTTTCTGAGCGACCATTCCTCGCATTTTTAAGAAATGCACTTTCGGAATTCTGCATTAAATGTGAGCAACTTGGCATTCAATCTGTATTGCTTGCATGTTTAATATGTTCACTAACCCGCTCTCTCCTTAGGTACCTCCACAACGGCCCGGCCTGATAGAGAGTAGGATATGTAGTCAGTTTCCAATATTTTGAATCGAAGGCCCTTCTGGCCCGTCGTAACGGTAGGTTAGATAGGATAATGCGTTTAGCTGATTGATTTATTTTGTGGATGTTGAGCTTGCTCTAGTGTTAAATTTCAAAATTAATGGAATTGGTTCGTCAGTTACGATGTGCATCCGGGTGTACATAGTTTCTGAGCGACCATTCCTCGCATTTTTAAGAAATGCACTTTCGGAATGCTGCATTAAATGTGAGCAACTTGGCATTCAATCTGTATTGCTTGCATGTTTAATATGTTCACTAACCCGCTCTCTCCTTAGGTACCTCCACAACGCCCCGGCCTGATAGAGAGTAGGATATTTAGTCAGTTTTCAATATCTTGAGTCGAAGGCCCTTCTGGCCCATCGTAACTGTAGGTTAGATAGGATAATGCGTTTAGCTGATAGATTTATTTTGTGGATGTTGAGCTTGCTCTAGTGTTAAATTTCAAAATTAATGGAATTGGTTCGTCAGTTACGATGTGCATCCAGGTGTGCATAGTTTCTGAGCGACCATTCCTTGCATTTTAAAAAAATGCACTTTCGGCATTCTGTTTTAAATGTGAGCAACTTGGCATTCAATCTGTATTGCTTGCATGTTTAATATGTTCACTAACCCGCTCTCTCCTTAGGTACCTTCACAACGCCCCGGCCTGATAGAGAGTAGGATATGTAGTCAGTTTCCAATATTTTGAATCGAAGGCCCTTCTGGCCCGTCCTAACGGTAGATTAGATAGGATATTGCGTTTAGCTGATAGCTTTATTTTGTGGATGCGAAGAATGCTCTTGTATTAAAATTCAAAATTCACGTTTTGGTGTCTCTGACGCTGCCTCCCTTTTAATGTGAATAGCACACGTCTCTAGTTTTCTCTATCAGAATTTTCGAATCTTTTTTTTTGGAATTTTCAATTAAATCGAGCAACTTCGCATCCAATTGATTTACTTTGTGTATATTAACCCGCTCTCTCCTTTAGAATCACCACATCGCCCCGGACGGTAGTGCAGTGATAGTGACCAGTGTTTTGTGTGAACGAGAAGAAGTGAGTGTGGTGTCAGTGTGGTGTCAGTGTTGTGTCAGTGTGGAATCAGTGTATTTTAAGTGAGTGCCGAATTTAACAGTTGGTGGGTTTCAAGAGGACATGTTGGACTCAAGTGTATGGAATTTTATGTAAATGTGTGCATGTATTTTTTATGCTCCTCCCTGAATCTACCCTTCCCATTGCTTCGCAGTGACAGCGGACACGAAGGAAGAGAGAGCTGCCACGACTACCAACGGCTACAAAGGCGTTATGAATTTACGTTTGTACATTTCGATTGATTTAATTATTTATGTTCTTATATTCTGCCAATATTTTATCTATTACCTTATCTTTAGCACTTATAGTGTGTAGGGCTTGCATATCGGTCGTTTGACCCGGGTCAATCCAGTTGAGGTCGTTGCACTCCGGTTTTGCCTTGTGCACAGGCTCTTAGTTTTTGACATAGGCAGGAAATACACTCATTGCGCCATTTTGCGCTACGATATCATTTCATGTATCACGAAATATGACATAAATTCATATTATTCCCCTTTTTTACGATTTTTTGCAATTGCTTGTTTAATTTTTGACGGTTTAATTCACTTTCTTTTTCAGGTTTTTCGATTAATATGTTTTCTTTTACGGGAATTTCCCCAATTCATTTAATATTCTTTTGCAGGTAAATGTGTGAATGGTACGTTTGTGTTTTGTTGACTGATGTATGCGTGATGATGAACAGGGTCAGCGCCGATAGGTATGCGAATGAAATAGGTAGGCCTAGGGTATATAGGCAGTAGAATTAGTTTAGCGGGTGGTTGGATTTTAGATGGAGAAGCTAGGGCTTAATGTCGCAGGTTCTTAGTTCTTAGACCGCTTGATCTCGTCGCGTCTCTTGCCCTGGCCCTGGGAGTGAATGCGTGGAATAGACCTCTGCGCAACCCGGAGGGGAACGCAGGGGGAAACGCCACGTTAAATAAAGGTTAATGAGCCGATGAGCGTAACCTCTTGGGTCGGCATGGAATAACGCTCGTGAGTGAGTGTTGTGTGAATGATATAATTGGATAAAATAATAACCCTTTTCAAAGTAATCATAAATGCTACCAAATAAATTTAAAAGTTATTATATTTTGTTGTTATACTGAAATACCATTGATCAACCTCCTCACACTTAAAAGGATTACCCACTGAGCGTACAAAAATATTTTCTCTTATGAAAATGTTTCCCTTCTTGTGTCATCCGAAGTCCCCTTTCATTCATCGATCTCCCCATGACCTTGCGTTCTGCGATTATATTTTCTGCAAGCTTCTGTGAGTTTTGAACGGTTGTATTTTGGCACCAAGTCCTGTCGTCTGTTTTAAACTTGATATGTACCATGGTTTTCAAACCCAGCCTTTCAATAGATTATTTGAATGTTGTTAATATAAATAAACACATTTTTTCTGCCTCATCATTAACGATTTTGATTACGATATCCCTGTTGGTTGATGATTTTCCTCCTCCAATTTCTAGTTTATATTTAATTACGTATTCATTTCGTAACTATTCTTTGCACTCGTCCTTTTTCTTATTTAGAGTATAAACACCAACGATTTCCTCCATGTGTAGGCTATCAGGTCAGCACGTTTTACCTGAAAATACCTTGGTAAATTTTTATATTTCAGTTATCACTCAGGCCTTGGTTGCATTGAATTCGCATGGACTTAATTATGTAAAGGAAAACTTTTACCTAGATAAAACTATCTAAAATACTTTAAATGTGAGAATACTTTATATTTTGCTATTTTTTAAACGTGTTTAAGTGTTGAGCAAGTCAAAAATGTTTTAAGGTGTATTGTTTTAAGTCACTCTCCAGTTTTTGATTTGGAATTTTAAATACGCGAATGAGTGCCTAAAAGGTGGTTTTTATGGTACTTTTTATCCTGTGTTTTTATATCATTTTCACTCTGACCCTTACTTTATGTGTGGTATCATTTTATTCTGTGAGATGTACATTTTTTTCAATATTTAGTTCATGAAACGACTCCATTGCATTGAAACTACTTTGTAATAATTGAAAAATGATTTGAAAAAAGAGGCTCGAAATAGCTGCAATAACTACAAACGGCTGCCATATCTGAATCATATTTAAATCTTTATAACTTTCATCTACTATCTATAACTTCATTCTATTATTTTTGGAATTTAATTCATCGTTTTTTCGTTATAACTATGACCTCATTTTACTGCCGAATATTTGCTATTGTCGTTTGCTGTTTATCTTTTGACTTGTATCATATTCTGCTTTTCTTATGTTTTAATGTGTTTATTTCTTCATTTATATCATGGTTTTTCATTTTTTTTACTGTCCGTGCAAAGCGTTGTTTGACGTATGCAACTCTACTTCCACTTAAATCTAGTGACATGAATTGACTCCATCTATTCCTGCAAATATATTGCAAGTATCCCTATGCTGTATAGTGAAATGTATAGTGATTTACACAGTTGACATGTGAAGTAATGATCATGTAATAATAATTATCATTGTCTCCTGACTGACACCAAAATGGACTAACACCCAAATTTGCATTACATTTTTTTTGGTTTCCTTATTTTTTGTCGCAATAACTACGTAATTAAAGAATACAAGCTTATTATCATTTTAACCTGTTTATGGTTTATCTAACCACATCCGGAACAAGCAAACGCTTTACGCTCTATTTCATTGAAGCCCGAGTAAATACTGACGTTTTCGCTAAATGAGACATAAATCTATGCGGTAATAATTTACCTCGTCGTGATCAGTTTGATTAATGTATAAGTAAATAAAGTGTCGTTATTTTCAATATTTTGGCTCTGTTATTGTTTTTCATCCTGGGTATTTCAGGCAATGTTCACCTTTTTTCTGTCGAGGGTCCCATTTACAAAGTTTTCATGGAATCTGGTTAAGTTACAACTTTTGTATTGACAATAAATCTTTATTAAATATTTTGTTCATTTATTGACATTCATATTATGTGGAAAAGTATTTGTAATATTAATTGTAATGGAGTATGTTGCTCTTTTACTATTCTTCACACATCATGCATATGTTAACCAAATATATTTGTGGTGTAATTCAACGTTAATGTTTTTGATATATGTCATTACGGTGAAATTATACTCTGTATAGTGTCATTAGCTGGTCACTTTTGTTATTAAACCAATTATGGATTGCTACATTTGAACCTTATTCTTGAAAGTTGAAAAAAAAACTCCTGCTTACTAACGAAATATTCTTTGAATACCTATTATAAATCTGTGATAAAATATTCGTCGAATGACAAATCGCATAAATTGCCAATCGAATGTTTTGCGGTTTATATTGTCATGTGCAATTACATTTATATAAATATTCCACCGTATTTTACCATAGGGATTTTTGAAATCATTAACAAATTTTAAGTTAATTTTAAGTTATGTTAAATAAATTCATATAATCTGTTTTCGAAGGAATTTGGTGATTTAACATTTTTTCGTTATATTAGGTATACTTATGTTGTCATATTGGGCATTCGTGATTCGACAATATTTGACATCCGACTCGTACTCTTGGACAGGTACCTACATTTCTTCTTGGATCATTGCGTGTTTTGGTGGTAGCATAATTGTCCGTCCCCTTTCCCCGCCAACAATAAATCAGTTGGGGGTCTGCCTGATTATGGATTACAAAGGTAGAAAAATGTACATTTACTCTTCCCATGGCAAGGATTTGTTTATCACAACGTGTCCGTCAACTTTCTATGCTGATTACCGCATCAGTATACCAAATGGCCCTTTCCTGTATTTCAGTTTCATTTGAAAGCTAGCTTTCGCTTATCTTATCCAAAAGTATTATCTGAAAAATTATCATTATCTGAATGCATTTCTGTTCTTAATAATACTGCAAACTCTATACTAATTGCTGCTTTATACATTTTATCGTTGAACATATAATTTATAATTATTAATTTAATTTAATTTAAATTTTTTCATAATATTGCTTTACCTGTGTCAAGATGACACTGCTAATTTGATATTACATTGTAAAAAGAATGTTTTAATTTTTTCTAGTCTACACTACTAATCGCCATTTGGCAACCTTCAAGTATTAGGGTATACTTAAAGAGATTCCTTCCGTAACGGTTAGAAACTTGGCCATAACAGAACTGAAGTAATTATTACTTTTTTACCATTCATTGAGATCTGATGGTTTAATGTTAGCATTATATGTTGTAGCTAGTATTCTGGTGCTAGGATCCAAGACGAAGAACATTAACCGACTGGACCAATATCCTCCGCATTTTGTGAAAATATATGTATGTCGAATAAAATATTGCTATATTACTCACATAAAACTCTCATATATATTTTTTTTCTCCGTATGCTCTGCTCTAGTAGTATGGTAGATTATGGTAGTATGGTAATAGATATCACAATTAGCAAAAGTGTGTTATTATTTTGGTATCATCGAAATTCCTTGACTACAGCTCAAACTTTCAGCTGCGAAGGATTGATTTTGCGTCAACAAAATACTCGATTATTCAAATTTTTAGGGGAGTGTTGGCAGGTATTTGACCGTGATGTCAACTCCTATGCAAACACTGAGATGCACTGCTTACAACTACTTCCTAACTGGCGCAATGGAGAATCTCTTATTGAACTTTGTAAATTTAAACTTGGGATCTTTGATCTATTTAATGAAATTTTATGATATTATAGTTTAATTCTGTATCTTTCACTGTGATTTTTTAAAAATTTGATGCTTTGTGATATAATTGTGATACAATGCGTTTTTTAAGCTTCTCTTGGTGAATGACTTTCACTTGGCCGATTCCAATCTGATGGATTCGCTTAAATAGAACTTTAATTTACATGATGTACAAGTTTTAGGCAATGTTTATTTGTCGTAATCGGTCCCAGGGAAAATGTTTTCTCTTATGCGAGAGTATTTTGTTTATTTCGCATCAGATACATTTTTGTATGCAGATGTAGTTTTAAGAAATATTTTCCTGAGAAAAAAGTTTTTCACATTCAACCCGGAGTATTTCTAATGTGCAATCATCAAAAACGGACAGCTTTTTCTGCAGCATCAATTTGGCCAGTCACTAAAATGTAATTTAAAATAAGTTAAAAATTTTCTGAATAACAAAACTCATTAATTTATTAAAGACGCGAATTCGCGTCCTTAGCTATCTTGGCAAAGCCATGAATGTATGCAACCCTGCAATACCCTCAAAATAATTCACGATTCTTGCTGTTAAATTACCCATCCACAGTTTTCTTTTGTGCTACTCAAGATATGGTTTTGGATTTAAGCACTATATTTTATAACCTATCAATTGTATGGTATGCTATATCGACAATATATAAAGTGGTCTATCGATTTCAATAATACTTCCGACCTACTCTACTCGTGTATCTTCTTGGTATGAGAGTTATTGTATGGGGACGCAGGTCATTTATAAGTCGGTAAACTGAGAGTAACTAGTCGAGAAATGATGTGCTGATATAATCATTCGGTGATCATTGCGTAAATATAATATGGGGTTTACCACACAGGCAGAAAAGGGGTTCTGGGAACCATCATACTATATTTGATCCACTACTAATTGCTTTAGTCTGAAGAGTGTTTAGCAACGATACATGTTCCCTTTTTTTCCACTTTACCCTGCGTGTGACCAAATGTATCACAAAACCTGCGAATACAATCTTAGCCTCCAGTTCAGTTGGTTGGATTCAGTTAAATTTTCTGTGATTCTCTACCCAACTCTGTGCTCATACCAAGAGAAACAGCATCCGAGAATGAAACTGCCAATATTGAATTTTAGGCTAAGCTTTATTTGACGGCTAAAAGAAAGTTGAAGGATAGGGCTTCCTGCTTCTTCAAGCAATACAATATTAAGTAAGTAGGGCATCACAGGAGCTGTTATTTATTGCTTAGGGTTTTGAGGATCGTTTGGGTGGCCGTGACATTGAAAATAATGATATGTTCCAGAAAAAAATAATTTTATTTTTTTTAATTTTTAGCTATCAGAAATAAAATATTTTTCAACTTTATAATAATTTTACCTGAAAAACATGAGTTCTTACTGTGCATATGCTAAAAAATACACATACCTTAAAATTATTACATTTTTTTTTCGTCAAAGAAAAAACTTCACATTCAAGAAATACATGTTCATCACAGCTATTGAATACGTTCCCATTGAAATGCAGGAAATGATGTAATTCAATACACAGACAATGCATGTGACATACATTTTGTAATTCAGAAAAAACGTAAACTTTAATAATGACATTTAAAAACAGAGTACTAGCAAAGAAAATATGAAATGATTGGAAAGGAATGTTTACAAAAGAATTAACACAATTATTGAAGTAATACTAATTTACATTGCAAGGATTACTTCATAAATTAAATGAAATTTTAATAACTGTGGTACAATCGAAAGCATGGTTCTAAGCATAAAGCAGGTTCATCAGGGCACATGGCACAATGAAAAGAAACATCTTTTCTCAGATTATTTTTTAGACACAATTTGCATTTTCTCTTTTTGTTTTTCCCTTGGAGTCCCCTTTTATGAACTGTGGCTGGATTCAGTTAAATTTCCTAGCTATCAGAAATAAAATATTTTTCAACTTTATAATAATTTTACCTGAAAAACATGAGTTCTTACTGTGCATATGCTAAAAAATACACATACCTTAAAATTATTACATTTTTTTTCGTCAAAGAAAAAACTTCACATTCAAGAAATACATGTTCATCACAGCTATTGAATACGTTCCCATCGAAATGCAGGAAATGATGTAATTCAATACACAGACAATGCATGTGACATACATTTTGTAATTCAGAAAAAACGTAAACTTTAATAATGACATTTAAAAACAGAGTACTAGCAAAGAAAATATGAAATGATTGGAAAGGAATGTTTACAAAAGAATTAACACAATTATTGAAGTAATACTAATTTACATTGCAAGGATTACTTCATAAATTAAATTAAATTTTAATAACTGTGGTACAATCGAAAGCATGGTTCTAAGCATAAAGCAGGTTCATCAGGGCACATGGCACAATGAAAAGAAACATCTTTTCTCAGATTATTTTTTAGACACAATTTGCATTTTCTCCTTTTTGTTTTTCCCTTGGTGTCCCCTTTTATGAACTGTGGCTGGATTCAGTTAAATTTACTAGCAGTCAAGTCGCTTTATCAAAATACCACGACGTTACACGAAGTAGCGGCCATAAAACGATAAAACACGAATTCATTACGTTTCAGGACTAAGTATCGAAAGAAATGCTATTTTTAATGCATTCGTAGGTGGCGCAACTTTTACAAAATATACGCACTGAAATCACTGTTTGTCTTTTAAACCAAACATAACGTGATTTTTTTTTCGAAATTACAAACTATGGAAATAAGAGTCTGTTGATGGGTTCTGCCGCATAATTTATGGTGCAAATACAAAAGTTTTAAGAAATGGAATTCCGGCAAAACTCTCGTATTTTCACGACAAATAACATAACGAATGGAACTAGTCACCGCTAGTCACGATTCAAAATCGAAGAAAGTTCGTAAACATGGTCGACGGTTGCCGCTGATACGAACTACGCTTACCCTAGTTAAATATTAATCATTAATTTATAGGGGGTCACACAATTTGCCTCTTCTTCCATTCATTGTATAAGATAGTAAGAAATGCTGCCCGGATTCCGTACCATTTTCTTAATTCTCTCCGAATCCATTCACTTGAAGCCTTCCTAACTGCTTGGATGGCGGCTGGTGATCTTGAAGATGTAGTGATGTTCCAGTAGGATGGGGTAAGATTCTGCCGGAGACACATGCTGTTGATGTAGGTATTGAGGGAGGCGATCCGTTTCTTGACGAATAACTTCCTGTATAACTTAACTTGAGTAGCTGTACTTGCTTCAAGAACCACATTAACTAACTCATTCGTAACTTTGTGGTATTCCTTTTTAAGGTTTCTGGGATGTATTACTTTTACTTATACAACTTCTTTTTTTAAAAATAAAGCGACCCGGATTCCGATGAATAATCATCATCATCAGGCTTAAATTATTTATCTTATTATTGTAACCTTAGTTACGTAACGGAAGAAGAGAATTTTGAAAAGGACGCCAGAATGGGGGAAAAAGATGTGTAAATGTATGCGTTGATGAGAGTGTTGTACTGGTTATTAAAAATTTTTAGTATTTCTAACTGCTCTCTAAATTCTAATTCTAATTTGGAAGAAAAAAGTTTTAGTTCAGAAAAAACCCTACTAAATTCTGTGGTATACTGGTACCGGTACGTTGACGATATAATTGTACATACTTTGGAAAGGAACTGATCGGCAACTGGATATGTTCTTGAATTTTGTGAGTGATATCCATCCTACAATTTCATTTACCTGTGAAAGAGACACCAACCATTGCTTAAATTCTCTGGATCTTACAATTAAACTCGATAAGTACCCGCATTCCTTCTCCATTTTTCGGAAACCTTGTTATACCGATCATGTCATCCTGGCAAGTTAAAGACACCATTACTCGCACAAACTTACGACTTTTCATTTCATGATTCATCGCCTGTTCAAGATACCACTGTCAAAAGAAGACTTCAGGAAAGAAATCATCACAATCAAACAAATTGCTTCAGCCAACGGTTATTCACAAAATTTATTAGACAAATTAGTTTTTAAAAAACAGAGAAGACTGGCTATCGACCAAATGTTTTCGGCGGACTAGAGTAAAAAGAAACAGTGGTGCACGGTGACGTACCTGGATGCAGTTTCTCTGAAAATGGCTCATCATTTACCAAGAGACAAATTCCGCATGGCTTTTTAGACCTAATGCCACTCTCCGAAGGCTGCTGGTAAAATGTAAGGATCCGATAGATGAACTAGACAAATGTGGAATATATTCATTAAAATGCAGCGATTCCAATGGTGTCTGCGTGGGGAAGACAGGAAGAAGCTTCGGAGTGAGGAAGAAAGAAGTTTTAAGTGCTTACAAAAACAGCAAGGACGATATAAGTAATTTTGCTAAGCACTTAATATGTAACTGCTATAGGAGCGATTTTAAAAAGAATATATTAAAATTATGCAATGACCGCCGCAAATTAGATTCTAGAGAGCAGTTACGAATTCTAAAAATTTTTAATAACCAGGACAACACTCTCATCAACGCATACATTTACACATCTTTTTCCCCATTCTGGCGACCGTTTCAAAATTCATCTCTTCTTCCGTTACGTAACTAAGGTTACAATAATAAGGTAAATAATTAACGCCTGATGATGATGATTATTCATTGAAACCCGGGTCGCTTTATTTAAAAAAAAAGAAGTTGTATAAGTAAACGTAATACATCCCAGAAACCTTAAAATGGAATACCACAAAGTTACGAATGAGTTAGTTAATATAATTAAGATGGCTTCTGTTAACATGGAAAAGACGGTGGCCATATATTATCTCTGAAGATGAACAAAAAGAAAACCAAGGTATGCAAGAGAAGAAAAGGGCCAATGCAATATTGTTACACTAGGGAAGCAAAAGTTAGGAGCGGTGAACGTGTAGTATTGCTGTCTAATTTGGCGAAAAACTAGCGGAGGGAGTTAAAAGAAGGACATGATCAGTAGAACGACCCGGGCAAAGAGGGCATTCTACCAAAAGATGAATCTGCTTACAGCTGAGAATACAGGCGTGGAAGTGAGGAAACATTTCACCATAACATACATGTGGAGCATGTTTCTTCATGGAAGTTGGTCGTACACCATATTTTTTTATTGCCGAATATGATAGAGTTTGTAAAATAAAAATGCCCGTATTTTTCCGGTTTTTGATTCGTCAATTATTTCTCGATATTTATGTCTTGATGGAGTGCTTTCTTGTTGGTAACTGAAGGTTTTTGAGCCATGTAGTTGCCTCTTCTTCAGGAAAGGCTCCTTGGCCTGTGCTATTCTTCGGTTGATGTTGGTCATGCTTCCATCGCAAAATATTAACTATTGCGGAGATAGGTGAAGTTCTTGATTTGTTGTAATTTCACTCCTCATATTTTGATATAGCGAATTCCCTTTGATATTTGAGCACGTTGTAGTCAGTTCGATCAGGGGACATTTGGATAATCAGGGATTACTCATAAACAGCCAACTTGGATTCCGGAATGTTAGATCTTGCGAGACACAATTAGCTTTATCATATCAAAATCAAATCATAGAGTCCATAATTTTATAAATTCGATTCAAAAAAGGGAAAGCAGCTTATTGAAGCCTTCAATACAAAGTAAAATCATTGAACAAAAAATGCAATGTAAAAGTGACCATAAATTATAATGTACCGCATATAAAGAAAAAAATCAGAAAATTAAAAATGACAGCATATTTTATTCAAGGTACAAAATAAAAATTTGACCCTAAATGGCACTCATTTATGCATTTTAATCCAATGAGTGCTGCAGGATAATAATGAGCACAGCAAATAACGTCGTAGAGTCATAAGAAGTTACATCTCATGTAGCTAAAATGCAACAAAATGGAAGTCAAAACTGAATTCTATGGGCATATGAAGAACGACATTTGATATTATGGACGATTAACACGTTCAACCCGAAGGACGCGAATGCGCGTCCGAGGTGCATTGCCAGGATACCGAAGGACGCGCATTCGCGTCTCTTAATGACCGATTTTCATGAATTTTTCTTTTCCTCGTTTTTTAACAAATACTTTATTTTTCAATGCTAGATCCTTAATTATACCTCTTTCTTTGTTTTAGAGACAACAGTTTCCAATGGGCTATATTTTTTTAAAAATTATTCCATGAAAATGTAGTTGGATGTATGACGTCACTAAAACCTGATTAATGAAGATAATACCGTATTATTTCCTATCAGTTTCATTATTCCTTAATTATAAGTTACTTATCAAACCTTTTCTTGCGTAATATTTGGGAGAATAATCATTTCCTCCGCCTTTAGAACATTCTATGTGATTTGGTGTTGGATGAAAGAGTTTGAGTGGTGAGATTTGGTGTTGTATTCATTGTCCTCAGCTTGACATCGAGCAGTAGAATTCAGACCAACCATTGTCCTCTAGTTTGTATGTATATTAAGTTTCATTCACGATACGGGTGAATAAGGAATACGAATGAAAGTGATCCTTAGCACAATCTCTGACAAAGTTTGCAATGGCCACAAGACTATTGTGACGGTCCGGGCCCTCGGCCGGTGGCCGCGGTCGTAGGGCCGGGACAAACGTCCACATACGTGGGCATACCGTCTCCCGAAAACGGGGGGGGCAAGGCCCTCGCGAGGGGGACCCCAACGTGCCCAGCCGATGTGGGGATGACGGGGACCCACAAATGAAAAATTTAGAATAAAATGGATCGTGAAAGGGGGTTAGGTTGGGAGTGAGGGGGTGGGAGCATGGCCAATTAGGCACAGAAAGAAAACACATACACGCACGTGGCTTTGGGTGCAATTAAATACTTTAGTGCTTAAATGGATGACACGAACTCCCTCCAGAATACATTAAATGAGCACTATACCATGACACTAATGAGGGATGAAACACAGTGAAATGGATGGGAATGAAAATGATGAAATGAAAATGATAATGGATGCAAACAGAAAAAAATGTAGCCTTAACAATAGGCTCCGGCCGGATTTACTGACCGAGCAAGCAAAATCGACAAAAAACAACCTTTAGACACTGGTTGACATGAGAAATTAATGACGGCTCCGTGGCCGACTATCACAGTTACATTACATGGTTCGTGATCTGGCGATGGGAATGAGCGCTGCCTCCAAGGTCCCGCAACGCTCATGGATGCACGTCGGGCTCGCCGATCGTGAATCAAACTGACAGTTCTGGGAGAGAAATAGGGAGAACAATGGGCGAAGATGGGGGGGGGGCGACAGTGGCTTACGCAACGGCCGGTGCAGGCTGGTTTTTGAGGATGAGGCGTGAAACGATGGTGAAGTCACTTGCGTCGTCCAGGCGCTGTCCCGAGCTTTCGCGACAGAGTAATCGCGAAGAGTTGCCAATCGACTCCACGTTCACGCCGCCGTCATTCCTTTGCAGCCTTTGGTCCGTGCTCCTTCCTTGCGTCCGTTCCCCAAGTCTTTACAATAGACTCCCTCGGCTGTCCTCTCTCTCTATCTCTCCAATGATGTTCTGGTCTCTCATCCACGAAGAATAGCAAGAAGACTTCTCTCGCTCACAATGAAGAAGACCGTGGATCAACGAAGACGACCAGACAAGAGACCTGGTCAAGAGACCTGATCAAGAGACCGCGAGCGGCGCTTCGCCCGCGCTTATATTCCCGAATCCTCGGGGTGGGATGGGGGTCACGTGACTGGGAGGACGGGAGCATCACATCACTTGGGGGCAGGCCATTTTAACACTCACTCCCTCCAACCTGGAGCGGGGTCGAATAGCCCCTCCCAGGCCACACACTCACGCAACCGCGGGAGCAAGCCACTCCAAAAGCAAACCATTTACACTCAACCACATTCCTGGCCAAAAGGCCGGGGCAGGAGCCGGGGATAGTGGGGTAGGGGGTTTGGGGTGGCGAGTGCGGGAAAGGTAGGAGTGGGAACCCTGTAACGAACTCGGACCGTTACATAGCCCCTCCCTAAACTGTGGAGGCGGTCTCGAATGAAGAGACGGCTTCACAGTTTATTAATGCCAAAATAAGGCACTACAAAAAAAAACACGAAACCCCTAAAAGAAAAAACAGTAAACGCGACTCGCGTAAATGACAAAAAAAAAATTAAACAAAACCCAATACCGCGAAACCTACACCAATATTGGTTCGTGATATAGCTTCAAATTGCCAAAATTAAAAATCCCAATTTCTTTGTTGCTAGCATCCTCCAGATAGCAAGCATTTGGGCCTGATAATTTGGAAATGGTGAAGGGTCCAGTGTACAGATGGAAGAATTTGTGAAACAGATTAAGGCGCGCGTCGGACACGCGCGGCGTCCTCAAGAGCACGCCGTTACCAACTTGAAACCCAATTATTTTTCCTTTCTGATTTTTCCTGCGTTTGCGCCCTTCACTTTCCAGCCTTTGCAGGCAAAGATGAATAACCTCATCTCGAGGCTTATCTTCCCGCCCGGGGATGGGGTACGACTTTTGTCGAAATGGGGTGTAGTCGCTGAGTCTCATATGGTGTATTAAATTTTTCGCCAAGCCGGGTTTCGTGGAGAAAACCCGCCGATACTCCTTCAGAGTTTCTACAAGGGCGGCCTTGTCCGTGGGACTCAAATGAGTGGATTCCGCGACCGCTTCATTCTCAGCCGAGGCTAGGGAATCCTCCACGTCCTCGCTCTCCACCAAGGCCGCGCCCATACGATAATTTCTCCGCTCGTGACCCTCATTCTGGCCTATTTGGAAACTTATTTCCCCTTTCTTAAAATCTATTACTGCGTCGCTCTTGCGCAGCCAATCTGCACCCAGGATTATGTCCCTCACGAGATTACGCACGACCAGGCACGTTACATCCATTTCCTGACCGAACGCGGTGAAAGGAATCAACGCCTGCTTGGTTATCGGTTGTGACTTCCTTTTGTTCGCGCAGATTAAGTGCGTCTTTCTCATGGGTAGCAACGGTATATCGGTCCCGCGATCCATTATCTGTTCGAGCCATTCCTCGCTAATGGCAGACGCCTCACTCCCCGTATCGATCAAGGCTCGAAAGTTAATTCCGCCACACGCCATCTCGATTTCTGGGCACAAGCGTCTACCTGGGTCCACACCCTCCTGTTCGTGCATAAGATCTCCAACCGGGTTCCCTTCAAGGTAATATGCGGCAATAATTGGGGCGCATACTGACTCTCTCACTTCCGAGTCGCGGGACCCGTCCGACTCGGAAGCGTGAAGTTTCCCAGGAGGCAGTCTTCTCTCTCGTCTGCTGGGTTTCTCACCTGAGGGTCCTCCTCCCCGTGGCGCGCCTGCCCTGCATTCGGCCAAAACGGACGAGAAGCGTCCGCCGGCTGCCCCGAGTGATCGTTGGACTTATGCGCCCGCCCTGGGAGAGTCCCCATTTCCCTTTCACGTGTGCCTCCTCTTTCTACGCTCGCGCACCCGACTCGTGGCGGGCCTTGTCTTGGAATCGCCCCCCTGTCTCGCGGCTTCGCCTGCCTGTCCTCATGCGGCGGGGATTTGTTTCCTCTTGCTTCTCCGGGGGCCGAATTTCCGCGAGAGAAACGATCCCTGTCTCCGTCCCTCCTACGGCTCTGTTCATTCATCTGGTCATACGCTTTTAATAATTCGCACAACTGGTCCAATGTCAACTCCCCCGCCGAGAGGAGATGGGTTTGCGTCATGATTGGTAGCTGTCGTATTATTAGACGCACTAATTGCCCCCCTTCAATAGGTGGGTCACAATTTTCCGCGGCAGCTACCTTTCTCAGAGCATAATCGAGCATGCCGCTCGTGCCTCCCTCGGAATAAGTTCCCGCGCACACCTTCTCCCTATAAATGTCCCTGGTCCTCGCGTCCCAAAACATACCCAGGAACTTACTCTTCAACGCCTCGAAGTCGAGAGACTCAAAGGATCTCCGGGATGCTTCCGCCCAGATGTTGGCTCTGCCTTTTAACATACGCCTGAAAGAAGCCACTTTGTAAGCCTCGGGAATGGCACTGATTTGAAAATACCTTTCTACTTCTCTCAGAAAAGCCGGGGGAGTGACAGTTTCGTTCCCGGAAAAGGTAGGTGGGTTGACCGGAGCGGGCGAAACATACCCTGCTTCCCATGAGCTCCCCCGATCCGCTCGGCAGGCGAGCTCTTCCAATCTCCCCACTTTACCGCCCAGCCTTTCTACCGCGATGCGCGTCTGCTCCTTCACCTGCGCAAGCGATTGCTGGGTTCCCGAAATACGTTCCTCCACCCCCTCGAGCCGCCCGGCCGTGGAACATTCGAGCGCCGTGAGACGCTCTTCACATGGGCCGATGCGACCGTCTAAGGCTCCCAACTTCTGCGTCAAGACCGCCATCCATTCTCTATGCCTACTCTCATTCTCCTCCTTCTCCTTACGCCGTCTTTCCTCCTCCATTTTCTCCTTCTTCTCCATCTCCTCCCTCTCCTCACGCCGTCTCTCCTCCTTCTCCATCCATGCTATTATCGCATTCATCGGGTCTTTCTGGGGACTGCTTGACTCTGGCCGTCCTCCCTCTGGCCGGGAAGATTCGCCGTCCTCAATCCCACCACTCGACGAATCGTCAAGGGTGATTACCCCCGTTAGCTCCCGATACTCCGGATGTACGGGTCCGGCTTCCCCTCTCCCTTGGGCATGGTTGACAGGGGGCGACCCTAATACCTTCGGCACAAACGAAAAGAAACCTCCCTACGCGGAATAAATGGCGACGCTCGTACGCGCTCAACGCGGCCGCCCCGCGAGTACCGACGCCTTTTACCCACACTTACAAAAAAAAACACAAATCTCAACCATATGTTACACCAGAACTTCCACGCACGAAACTGTGAGAGGGACAAAAAAAAAACCTGCCCACAGGGCGACAAAAATGAAATCGCCAACACGAATAGAAAAGGGGAGAAAGAACAGACTAAGGACAACTAAGAATCTAAATTTGAATTGAACCAATAATGGATCAGTTATCTCCTCCCAAACCAAAGGTTCCCCTTAGATCCTACCGACTGCGCCATGATGTGACGGTCCGGGCCCTCGGCCGGTGGCCGCGGTCGTAGGGCCGGGACAAACGTCCACATACGTGGGCATACCGTCTCCCGAAAACGGGGGGGGCAAGGCCCTCGCGAGGGGGACCCCAACGTGCCCAGCCGATGTGGGGATGACGGGGACCCACAAATGAAAAATTTAGAATAAAATGGATCGTGAAAGGGGGTTAGGTTGGGAGTGAGGGGGTGGGAGCATGGCCAATTAGGCACAGAAAGAAAACACATACACGCACGTGGCTTTGGGTGCAATTAAATACTTTAGTGCTTAAATGGATGACACGAACTCCCTCCAGAATACATTAAATGAGCACTATACCATGACACTAATGAGGGATGAAACACAGTGAAATGGATGGGAATGAAAATGATGAAATGAAAATGATAATGGATGCAAACAGAAAAAAATGTAGCCTTAACAATAGGCTCCGGCCGGATTTACTGACCGAGCAAGCAAAATCGACAAAAAACAACCTTTAGACACTGGTTGACATGAGAAATTAATGACGGCTCCGTGGCCGACTATCACAGTTACATTACATGGTTCGTGATCTGGCGATGGGAATGAGCGCTGCCTCCAAGGTCCCGCAACGCTCATGGATGCACGTCGGGCTCGCCGATCGTGAATCAAACTGACAGTTCTGGGAGAGAAATAGGGAGAACAATGGGCGAAGATGGGGGGGGGCGACAGTGGCTTACGCAACGGCCGGTGCAGGCTGGTTTTTGAGGATGAGGCGTGAAACGATGGTGAAGTCACTTGCGTCGTCCAGGCGCTGTCCCGAGCTTTCGCGACAGAGTAATCGCGAAGAGTTGCCAATCGACTCCACGTTCACGCCGCCGTCATTCCTTTGCAGCCTTTGGTCCGTGCTCCTTCCTTGCGTCCGTTCCCCAAGTCTTTACAATAGACTCCCTCGGCTGTCCTCTCTCTCTATCTCTCCAATGATGTTCTGGTCTCTCATCCACGAAGAATAGCAAGAAGACTTCTCTCGCTCACAATGAAGAAGACCGTGGATCAACGAAGACGACCAGACAAGAGACCTGGTCAAGAGACCTGATCAAGAGACCGCGAGCGGCGCTTCGCCCGCGCTTATATTCCCGAATCCTCGGGGTGGGATGGGGGTCACGTGACTGGGAGGACGGGAGCATCACATCACTTGGGGGCAGGCCATTTTAACACTCACTCCCTCCAACCTGGAGCGGGGTCGAATAGCCCCTCCCAGGCCACACACTCACGCAACCGCGGGAGCAAGCCACTCCAAAAGCAAACCATTTACACTCAACCACATTCCTGGCCAAAAGGCCGGGGCAGGAGCCGGGGATAGTGGGGTAGGGGGTTTGGGGTGGCGAGTGCGGGAAAGGTAGGAGTGGGAACCCTGTAACGAACTCGGACCGTTACACTATGTACGCCAAACTTGCGACACACGCCCCGCGAGGATGTTTGATTTTAGTGGCCAACACATACAGAAAAGACTTATGAGTGTTTAGCTAAAATGTATACACAATGAATGTTACCGGAGAAGGAATACTATATAAGACAGCTGAGTCGTGCAGCAGCCTTATTCGAGCAAAATCATTCATTGCCGCTGCCGTATATCACAAGACCTCTCCCGCCGCTTTCTTGGAAAATCCACCAGGAAAAATTACTTCAGCTTGAACCCAATAATATCAGGTAAGTTATCTGGAGAAATTTCGTTGCTAATGTTTTATTTATTTATGTAATATTTTTCTCAGTTTTTTGGAAATTTATTTTCTTCTCTAGGCTGTTGTATTCATTGTGGTATGGATTCTCAACCATCAACCTCCGGAGTGGGTCGCCGGCGGAGGATGTGTGAAATTATAAAGGAGGATGAATTGGAAAATGCTTTGATTGAGGAAAGTGACTGTAATTCAGAAACATCAGAAGAGGATATTCTGGAGGAAATCGGACCTTTCGACCTATCCGACGATGAACGGAGTGATGAAGAGCAGCCTAGTGTCCTGAGTGAGGAAGAAAAACGTATTGTTTGGTTTGTCAACCGGCAACAAATAACTGGCAATATTGAATTTACTGGTAATGCTGGACTGAGGGTTCCTAATCCTGGAAACGACCCCATGGCTTATTTTACTCTTTTAGCCAATGACTCGATGCTCAATTTCATCCTGCAAGAGACAAACATTTATGGTGAGGTGCAAATGAAGGAAAATTGGGTTGATATTTGTTTGGAAGAGTTTCGAAAATTCCTAGAGATTATTTACTTGATGGGAATTGTGAGACTTCCGGCAATTGCTCAATATTGGTGCAAAAATGACCTTTATAATTTTCCTGTTTTCACTGAAGCAATGCCAAGAGATAGATTTTTAGCCATACTGCGGGCTCTCCATTTTGGTAGGAACCCCCTTCCTGGTGAGCCGAAGCCAGCTGATCCCCTTTATAAAATTAGAAATATTATTGAAGCCTTCAGAAACAACATGAAAAAAATTTATTATCCAAAGAAAGAACTTAGTCTGGACGAGTCAATGGTTATGTGGAGGGGTAGATTATATTTTAGACAATATATTCAAGGCAAAAGGCACAAGTACGGGGTTAAAATTTATATGTTAGCAGAGCCAGATGGACTTGTTATAGATAACTTGATCTACACTGGATCTCACGACAAAGAAGTAGGTGGAATTGGCCACACAGAAAAAGTCGTAAAGAAACTTCTTTCAGATTATGAGAATGCCGGGCATGCAGTATACATGGACAATTTCTACAACAGCCCAAGTTTGTCACTGGAGTGGAAAAAGATTTTTTCCACAGGAACATTATGCTCATCCAGGCGCGGGGTTCTTAAGGACATTATACCTGCTAAATTAAAAAAGGGTGAATGCATAAGCCGCTACACAAGTGAAGGTCTCTGTGTCACTAAATGGCAGGATAGAAGGGAAGTCATGACCTCATCGACTGAATTTGGTGGTGAGGTAAAGAGAATAATTAACAAGAGAGGGAAAGCAGAAGAAAGGCCAGAGCAGGTCATTCATTATAATAAGCATATGGGCGGAATTGACAGAGCAGACCAGCTTTTATCCTATTATTACGCTGAAAGACGAACACTTAGATGGACCGTCAGGGTAGGCCTACACTTCTTGGAGATGTCTTTAGTAAATGCCTATATTCTCTATAACAGATTTAGTGGGAGTAAGTTGGCCCTATTGCAATTCAGGGAATTATTATTAGAAAATTGTTGGAAACAGATCCCAATGTGACAACATTTAGAAGGAAATCCACGGAAAAATGTTTTTGCCACAGTTCATAAAAGGGGATTCCAAGGGAAAAACAAAAAGGAGAAAATGCAAATTGTGTCTAAAAAAATAAGCCGAGAAAAGATGTTTCTTTTCATTGTGCCATGTGCCCTGATGAACCTGCTTTATGCTTAGAACCATGCTTTCGATTGTACCACAGTTATTAAAATTTAATTTAATTTATGAAGTAATCCTTGCAATGTAAATTAGTATTACTTCAATAATTGTGTTAATTCTTTTGTAAACATTCCTTTCCAATCATTTCATATTTTCTTTGCTAGTACTCTGTTTTTAAATGTCATTATTAAAGTTTACGTTTTTTCTGAATTACAAAATGTATGTCACATGCATTGTCTGTGTATTGAATTACATCATTTCCTGCATTTCGATGGGAACGTATTCAATAGCTGTGATGAACATGTATTTCTTGAATGTGAAGTTTTTTCTTTGACGAAAAAAAAATGTAATAATTTTAAGGTATGTGTATTTTTTAGCATATGCACAGTAAGAACTCATGTTTTTCAGGTAAAATTATTATAAAGTTGAAAAATATTTTATTTCTGATAGCTAGGAAATTTAACTGAATCCAGCCACAGTTCATAAAAGGGGACTCCAAGGGAAAAACAAAAAGGAGAAAATGCAAATTGTGTCTAAAAAAATAAGCCGAGAAAAGATGTTTCTTTTCATTGTTCCATGTGCCCTGATGAACCTGCTTTATGCTTAGAACCATGCTTTCGATTGTACCACAGTTATTAAAATTTCATTTAATTTATGAAGTAATCCTTGCAATGTAAATTAGTATTACTTCAATAATTGTGTTAATTCTTTTGTAAACATTCCTTTCCAATCATTTCATATTTTCTTTGCTAGTACTCTGTTTTTAAATGTCATTATTAAAGTTTACGTTTTTTCTGAATTACAAAATGTATGTCACATGCATTGTCTGTGTATTGAATTACATCATTTCCTGCATTTCGATGGGAACGTATTCAATAGCTGTGATGAACATGTATTTCTTGAATGTGAAGTTTTTTCTTTGACGAAAAAAAAATGTAATAATTTTAAGGTATGTGTATTTTTTAGCATATGCACAGTAAGAACTCATGTTTTTCAGGTAAAATTATTATAAAGTTGAAAAATATTTTATTTCTGATAGCTAAAAATTAAAAAAAATAAAATTATTTTTTTCTGGAACATATCATTATTTTCAATGTCACGGCCACCCAAACGATCCTCAAAACCCTAAGCAATAAATAACTGCTCCTGTGATTCCCTACTTACTTAATATTGTATTGTTTGAAGAAGCAGGAAGCCCTATCCTTCAACTTTCTTTTAGCCGTCAAATAAAGCTTAGCCTAAAATTCAATATTGGCAGTTTCATTCTCGGATGCTGTTTCTCTTGGTATGAGCACAGAGTTGGGTAGAGAATCACAGAAAATTTAACTGAATCCAACCAACTGAACTGGAGGCTAAGATTGTATTCGCAGGTTTTGTGATACATTTGGTCACACGCAGGGTAAAGTGGAAAAAAAGGGAACATGTATCGTTGCTAAACACTCTTCAGACTAAAGCAATTAGTAGTGGATCAAATATAGTATGATGGTTCCCAGAACCCCTTTTCTGCCTGTGTGGTAAACCCCATATTATATTTACGCAATGATCACCGAATGATTATATCAGCACATCATTTCTCGACTAGTTACTCTCAGTTTACCGACTTATAAATGACCTGCGTCCCCATACAATAACTCTCATACCAAGAAGATACACGAGTAGAGTAGGTCGGAAGTATTATTGAAATCGATAGACCACTTTATATATTGTCGATATAGCATACCATACAATTGATAGGTTATAAAATATAGTGCTTAAATCCAAAACCATATCTTGAGTAGCACAAAAGAAAACTGTGGATGGGTAATTTAACAGCAAGAATCGTGAATTATTTTGAGGGTATTGCAGGGTTGCATACATTCATGGCTTTGCCAAGATAGCTAAGGACGCGAATTCGCGTCTTTAATAAATTAATGAGTTTTGTTATTCAGAAAATTTTTAACTTATTTTAAATTACATTTTAGTGACTGGCCAAATTGATGCTGCAGAAAAAGCTGTCCGTTTTTGATGATTGCACATTAGAAATACTCCGGGTTGAATGTGAAAAACTTTTTTCTCAGGAAAATATTTCTTAAAACTACATCTGCATACAAAAATGTATCTGATGCGAAATAAACAAAATACTCTCGCATAAGAGAAAACATTTTCCCTGCGACCGATTACGACAAATAAACATTGCCTAAAACTTGTACATCATGTAAATTAAAGTTCTATTTAAGCGAATCCATCAGATTGGAATCGGCCAAGTGAAAGTCATTCACCAAGAGAAGCTTAAAAAACGCATTGTATCACAATTATATCACAAAGCATCAAATTTTTAAAAAATCACAGTGAAAGATACAGAATTAAACTATAATATCATAAAATTTCATTAAATAGATCAAAGATCCCAAGTTTAAATTTACAAAGTTCAATAAGAGATTCTCCATTGCGCCAGTTAGGAAGTAGTTGTAAGCAGTGCATCTCAGTGTTTGCATAGGAGTTGACATCACGGTCAAATACCTGCCAACACTCCCCTAAAAATTTGAATAATCGAGTATTTTGTTGACGCAAAATCAATCCTTCGCAGCTGAAAGTTTGAGCTGTAGTCAAGGAATTTCGATGATACCAAAATAATAACACACTTTTGCTAATTGTGATATCTATTACCATACTACCATAATCTACCATACTACTAGAGCAGAGCATACGGAGAAAAAAAATATATATGAGAGTTTTATGTGAGTAATATAGCAATATTTTATTCGACATACATATATTTTCACAAAATGCGGAGGATATTGGTCCAGTCGGTTAATGTTCTTCGTCTTGGATCCTAGCACCAGAATACTAGCTACAACATATAATGCTAACATTAAACCATCAGATCTCAATGAATGGTAAAAAAGTAATAATTACTTCAGTTCTGTTATGGCCAAGTTTCTAACCGTTACGGAAGGAATCTCTTTAAGTATACCCTAATACTTGAAGGTTGCCAAATGGCGATTAGTAGTGTAGACTAGAAAAAATTAAAACATTCTTTTTACAATGTAATATCAAATTAGCAGTGTCATCTTGACACAGGTAAAGCAATATTATGAAAAAATTTAAATTAAATTAAATTAATAATTATAAATTATATGTTCAACGATAAAATGTATAAAGCAGCAATTAGTATAGAGTTTGCAGTATTATTAAGAACAGAAATGCAATCAGATAATGATAATTTTTCAGATAATACTTTTGGAGAAGATAAGCGAAAGCTAGCTTTCAAATGAAACTGAAATACAGGAAAGGGCCATTTGGTATACTGATGCGGTAATCAGCATAGAAAGTTGACGGACACGTTGTGATAAACAAATCCTTGCCATGGGAAGAGTAAATGTACATTTTTCTACCTTTGTAATCCATAATCAGGCAGACCCCCAACTGATTTATTGTTGGCGGGGAAAGGGGACGGACAATTATGCTACCACCAAAACACGCAATGATCCAAGAAGAAATGTAGGTACCTGTCCAAGAGTACGAGTCGGATGTCAAATATTGTCGAATCACGAATGCCCAATATGACAACATAAGTATACCTAATATAACGAAAAAATGTTAAATCACCAAATTCCTTCGAAAACAGATTATATGAATTTATTTAACATAACTTAAAATTAACTTAAAATTTGTTAATGATTTCAAAAATCCCTATGGTAAAATACGGTGGAATATTTATATAAATGTAATTGCACATGACAATATAAACCGCAAAACATTCGATTGGCAATTTATGAAATATGTCATTCGACGAATATTTTATCACAGATTTATAATAGGTATTCAAAGAATATTTCGTTAGTAAGCAGGAGTTTTTTTTTCAACTTTCAAGAATAAGGTTCAAATGTAGCAATCCATAATTGGTTTAATAACAAAAGTGACCAGCTAATGACACTATACAGAGTATAATTTCACCGTAATAACATATATCAAAAACATTAATGTTGAATTACACCACAAATATATTTGGTTAACATATGCATGATGTGTGAAGAATAGTAAAAGAGCAACATACTCCATTACAATTAATATTACAAATACTTTTCCACACAAATATGAATGTCAATAAATGAACAAAATATTTAATAAAGATTTATTGTCAATACAAAAGTTGTAACTTAACCAGATTCCATGAAAACTTTGTAAATGGGACCCTCGACAGAAAAAAGGTGAACATTGCCTGAAATACCCAGGATGAAATACAATAACAGAGCCAAAATATTGAAAATAACGACACTTTATTTACTTATACATTAATCAAACTAATCACGACGAGGTAAATTATTACCGCATAGATTTATGTCTCATTTAGCGAAAACGTCAGTATTTACTCGGGCTTCAATGAAATAGAGCGTAAAGCGTTTGCTTGTTCCGGATGTGGTTAGATAAACCATAAACAGGTTAAAATGATAATAAGCTTGTATTCTTTAATTACGTAGTTATTGCGACAAAAAATAAGGAAACCAAAAAAAATGTAATGCAAATTTGGGTGTTAGTCCATTTCGGTGTCAGTCAGGAGACAATGATAATTATTATTACATGATCATTACTTCACATGTCAACTGTGTAAATCACTATACATTTCACAATACAGCATAGGTATACTTGCAATATATTTGCAGGAATAGATGGAGTCAATTCCTGTCACTAGATTTAAGTGGAAGTAGAGTTGCATACGTCAAACAACGCTTTGCACGGACAGTAAAAAAAATGAAAAACCATGATATAAATGAAGAAATAAACACATTAAAACATAAGAAAAGCAGAATATGATACAAGTCAAAAGATAAACAGCAAACGACAATAGCAAATATTCGGCAGTAAAATGAGGTCATAGTTATAACGAAAAAACGATGAATTAAATTCCAAAAATAATAGAATGAAGTTATAGATAGTAGATGAAAGTTATAAAGATTTAAATATGATTCAGATATGGCAGCCGTTTGTAGTTATTGCAGCTATTTCGAGCCTCTTTTTTCAAATCATTGTTCAATTATTACAAAGTAGTTTCAATGCAATGGAGTCGTTTCATGACCTAAATATTGAAAAAAATGTACATCTCAAAGAATAAAATGATACCACACATAAAGTAAGGGTCAGAGTGAAAATGATATAAAAACACAGGATAAAAAGTACCATAAAAACCACCTTTTAGGCACTCATTCGCGTATTTAAAATTCCAAATCAAAAACTGGAGAGTGACTTAAAACAATACACCTTAAAACATTTTTGACTTGCTCAACATTTAAACACGTTTAAAAAATAGCAAAATATAAAGTATTCTCACATTTAAAGTATTTTAGATAGTTTTATCTAGGTAAAAGTTTTCCTTTATATAATTAAGTCCATGCGAATTCAATGCAACTAAGGCCTGAGTGATAACTGAAATATAAAAATTTACCAAGGTATTTTCAGGTAAAAGGTGCTGACCTGATAGCCTACACATGGAGGAAATCGTTGGTGTTTATACTCTAAATAAGAAAAAGGACGAGTGCAAAGAATAGTTACGAAATGAAAACGTAATTAAATATAAACTAGAAATTGGAGGAGGAAAATCATCAACCAACAGGGATATCGTAATCAAAATCGTTAATGATGAGGCAGAAAAAATGTGTTTATTTATATTAACAACATTCAAATAATCTATTGAAAGGCTGGGTTTGAAAACCATGGTAAATATCAAGTTTAAAACAGACGACAGGACTTGGTGCCAAAATACAACCGTTCAAAACTCACAGAAGCTTGCAGAAAATATAATCGCAGAACGCAAGGTCATGGGGAGATCGATGAATGAAAGGGGACTTCGGATGACACAAGAAGGGAAACATTTTCATAAGAGAAAATATTTTTGTACGCTCAGTGGGTAATCCTTTTAAGCCTGAGGAGGTTGATCAATGGTATTTCAGTATAACAACAAAATATAATAACTTTTAAATTTATTTGGTAGCATTTATGATTACTTTGAAAAGGGTTATTATTTTATCCAATTATATCATTCACACAACACTCACTCACGAGCGTTATTCCATGCCGACCCAAGAGGTTACGCTCATCGGCTCATTAACCTTTATTTAACGTGGCGTTTCCCCCTGCGTTCCCCTCCGGGTTGCGCAGAGGTCTATTCCACGCATTCACTCCCAGGGCCAGGGCAAGAGACGCGACGAGATCAAGCGGTCTAAGAACTAAGAACCTGCGACATTAAGCCCTAGCTTCCCCATCTAAAATCCAACCACCCGCTAAACTAATTCTACTGCCTATATACCCTAGGCCTACCTATTTCATTCGCATACCTATCGGCGCTGACCCTGTTCATTATCACGCAGACATCAGTCAACAAAACACAAACGTACCATTCACACATTTACCTGCAAAAGAATATTAAATGAATTGGGGAAATTCCCGTAAAAGAAAATATATTAATCGAAAAACCTGAAAAAGAAAGTGAATTAAACCGTCAAAAATTAAACAAGCAATTGCAAAAAATCGTAAAAAAGGGGAATAATATGAATTTATGTCATATTTCGTGATACATGAAATGATATCGTAGCGCATAATGGCGCAATGAGTGTATTTCCTGCCTATGTCAAAAACTAAGAGCCTGTGCACAAGGCAAAACCGGAGTGCAACGACCTCAACTGGATTGACCCGGGTCAAACGACCGATATGCAAGCCCTACACACTATAAGTGCTAAAGATAAGGTAATAGATAAAATATTGGCAGAATATAAGAACATAAATAAATAAATCAATCGAAATGTACAAACGTAAATTCATAACGCCTTTGTAGCCGTTGGTAGTCGTGGCAGCTCTCTCTTCCTTCGTGTCCGCTGTCACTGCGAAGCAATGGGAAGGGTAGATTCAGGGAGGAGCATAAAAAATACAAGCACACATTTACATAAAATTCCATACACTTGAGTCCAACATGTCCTCTTGAATCCCACCAACTGTTAAATTCGGCACTCACTTAAAATACACTGATTACACACTGACACAACACTGACACCACACTGACACCACACTCACTTCTTCTCGTTCACACAAAACACTGGTCACTATCACTGCACTACCGTCCGGGGCGATGTGGTGATTCTAAAGGAGAGAGCGGGTTAATATGCACAAAGTAAATCAATTGGATGCGAAGTTGCTCGATTTAATTGAAAATTCCAAAAAAAAAGATTCAAAAATTCTGATAGAGAAAACTAGAGACATGTGCTATTCACATTAAAAGGGAGGCAGCGTCAGAGACACCAATTCAGTGAATTTTGAATTTCAATACAAGAGCATTCTTCGCATCCACAAAATAAAGCTATCAGCTAAACGCAATATCCTATCTAATCTACCGTTAGGACGGGCCAGAAGGGCCTTCGATTCAAAATATTGGAAACTGACTACATATCCTACTCTCTATCAGGCCGGGGCGTTGTGGAGGTACCTAAGGAGAGAGCGGGTTAGTGAACATATTAAACATGCAAGCAATACAGATTGAATGCCAAGTTGCTCACATTTAAAACAGAATGCCGAAAGTGCATTTTTTAAAAGTGCAAGGAATGGTCGCTCAGAAACTATGTACACCTGGATGCACATCGTAACTGACGAACCAATTCCATTAATTTTGAAATTTAACACTAGAGCAAGATCAACATCCACAAAATAAATCTATCAGCTAAACGCATTATCCTATCTAACCTACAGTTACGACGGGCCAGAAGGGCCTTCGACTCAAGATATTGAAAACTGACTACATATCCTACTCTCTATCAGGCCGGGGCGTTGTGGAGGTACCTAAGGAGAGAGCGGGTTAGTGAACATATTAAACATGTAAGCAATACAGATTGAATGCCAAGTTGCTCACATTTAATGCAGAATGCCAAAAGTGCATTTCTTAAAAATGCGAGGAATGGTCCCTCAGAAACTAAGTACACCTGGATGCACATCGTAACTGACGAACCAATTCCATTAATTTTGATATTTAACACTACAGCAAGCTCAACATCCACAAAATAAATCAATCAGTTAAACGCATTATCCTATCTAACCTACCGTTACGACGGGCCAGAAGGGCCTTCGATTCAAAATATTGGAAACTGACTACATATCCTACTCTCTTTCAGGCCGGGGCGTTGTGGAGGTACCTAAGGAGAGAGCGGGTTAGTGAATATATTAAACATGCAAGCAATACAGATTGAATGCCAAGTTGCTCACATTTAATGCAGAATTCCGAAAGTGCATTTCTTAAAAATGCGAGGAATGGTCGCTCAGAAACTAAGTACACCTGGATGCACATCGTAACTGACGAACAAATTCCATTAATTTTGATATTTAACACTAGAGCAAGCTCAACATCCACAAAATAAATCAATCAGCTAAACGCATTATCCTATCTAACCTACCGTTACGACGGGCCAGAAGGGCCTTCGATTCAAAATATTGGAAACTGACTACATATCCTACTCTCTATCAGACCGGGGCGTTGTGGAGGTACCTAAAGAGAGAGCGGGTTAGTGAACATATTAAACATGCAAGCAATACAGATTGAATGCCAAGTTGCTCACATTTAATGCAGAATTCCGAAAGTGCATTTCTTAAAAATGCGAGGAATGGTCGCTCAGAAACTAGGTACACCTGGATGCACATCGTAACTGACGAACCAATTCCATTAATTTTGAAATTTAACACTAGAGCAAGCTCAACATCCACAAAATAAATCTATCAGCTAAACGCATTATCCTATCTAACCTACCGTTACGACGGGCCAGAAGGGCCTTCGATTCAAAATATTGCAAACTGACTACATATCCTACTCTCTATCAGGCCGGGGCGTTGTGGAGGTACCTAAGGAGAGAGCGGGTTAGTGAACATATTAAACATGCAAGCAATACAGATTGAATGCCAAGTTGCTCACATTTAATGCAGAATTCCGAAAGTGCATTTCTTAAAAATGCGAGGAATGGTCGCTCAGAAACTAAGTACACCTGGATGCACATCGTAACTGACGAACCAATTCCATTAATTTTGAAATTTAACACTAGAGCAAGCTCAACATCCACAAAATAAATCTATCAGCTAAACGCATTATCCTATCTAACCTACCGTTACGACGGGCCAGAAGGGCCTTCGATTCAAAATATTGCAAACTGACTACATATCCTACCCACTATCAGGCCGGGGCGTTGGTAAGGCGCCTTATTATCTGTGAAAGGATCTGAATAAAACAGCAAAAAATATGAAAACATTGCTCACAAAAATGATACATCACACCAATGAAAATAGGCACATATAACACATACAAGAAAAAACAATAAACATAAAATTTTGGACATCACATCATATAGAACACACAGTATGCCAACATATCCCTGCCTAGAGTCGACTCGCTAACCCAGGCAAGTGGCCACTTGCCTTATATTTGGAGGACCAGTACTCCATGGTACCAGATAGAGTCGGTGCCCCGACATCAATTACCGTATCTTAACACCATTAATCAAGCTTGATTTACCCAATTACCTTCACATTTTACCAGAGGTATATCAGATCTGATATCGTCTAGAAATCGGAGCAATGGGCTCCTATGACAAATACAACAAACAAAATTAGTCATGGATTCTACTCACGCTTAAACATGCTTACTTTGCCTTTTAGATCGTAGAACCTGAAACAAAGTTAGTTTTACCATAGCATTGCAAGCCATTAGCAAACCAATGTTAGTCCTCCTGTTGAGACTGCTTCTTGTTCTTCCGTTTCGGGCACCCATGAAGATTCTTCACTCTAACCCCGTCAACTTCCGTGAATCGACTTTGCAAACCATGTTCGGCATCGTCCTGCAACGACGGAAAAAAGAATTTGATTTAAATTTGCGTGACGTCAAAACAACCTAAAAATGTACAAATGAAATACTAATATTTTTTATATATTATTACAGTTGTCAAAATTCCTATTCTTTTAGTTATCAAAAGGTCATATTGAAGAATAACATATTGGATAGAATTTTTTTATTACCTACGGTCATAGTATACACAGCTTACATTTAAAAAATTTTCATTCGTGTTATATGCAAAATAAAAATCTTAAGAGACACTAAAATAAGGAAATAAGAACATGGAGAAGTTGTAAGTTAACAATTTAATGTATGAGTCAATAAGGTAGGATTGCTGCTGAATACTTTTCATATCATGCTATTTACACATCGCAAGTAAATATTACTAATAAAGGTAGCTACTAAACTGCGTTCACATATATCCTTAGTCTCAGTCTTCTGCCTTTGATAACAAGTGTATTGCCCTTGTCCGACTACGTTAGCCATTCACGAGACGGCGGAGAACGTTCGTAGGGGGGCGAAGAAGGCGGGACGATATCATCTGCCATATCTGAATATTGATGAAGAGAGTTGTGGAGGTACAGATTTAAGGAGAAGAATAATGTAAATATGATGATCTTAGCTTACAAATGAATAAAGTGCGCTGGGTCTAAAAGAAACTTTAGGATCTATGATGACGACATAAATGCAATTATCTAAGAAAAATATATAAGTCACTTAAATTCGTGGAATAACATGGTTAATGGTACAGATATTGTGCCCAAATATCGATAGATAGGATACTGAGATTATCGAGGAAAAACTAGAGCAACTTTCGACCTAAAACTAAAACAAACACGAGAGCGGTCTTCTGAGCCCCACCTTCAGTCTGTCATCTCCATGACCCTACCCCTTATTACAACGCATCTGCAGAAAAAATGAACTCAAAACCATGTTAACGCTAATAAATTTAACAAATTAAATGCGAGTAACTAAAAATACTACGCAGAGTTTTTTTTACGATAATATGCTTGAGGAGCAAGAGAAATCGATAAATATTCATAGTAAATTTGGTGGGGTAATAGAGTGACATTCCCTAACTTCCAGTTGCCTTGGGCTCAAAATTTTAAAACTCTAACTCTAACCTGAGAAAAATAAACTCTAAAATCGAAACTATAGCCGAAATCAAGCTTCACTGTTGTATTGTACATGCGTAATGCATCACAGTTGGCCTGTCTAAATTTACCTGTCTCTTCTTAGCCTTTAGTAATCCTCTTAACTTGCTTGCATTATTGAGTGAAAGATTAGTAAATTTACTACAACACATGATAATTCTCTTATAACCCCTCAGAGGATTGGGATGACTGCATCTGTATTGCACCTTTTAAATTACAAAACGTAAAAGAATTTACAAGCGATAGGCTATATGCTATCTGCTGCATTGAAACGTCTTGAGCAAAGATGTTTCCAAATAACTTTAAAATAAAAAAATTGTTATTTTATAAATAGATCCTGTTACCGAGCTAAATAAAATGATAAAAACCTTTCCATTCCAGGCCGACAGGAAGTTAAAATAAGCAGGGGAAGTTTAATACGTTGAAGATAATTATAAGTGTTCAGCAACATCAATAAAAATGTACTCCTATCCTTTACGGTCTCAAAGAGCGGGTCTCTGAAAAACATGGAATACTATACCTATAGTCGAAAGGAGAACCAGCGGAGAAATAGTAAATACATAATGGGCGGGTTCATATTATACATGCCCATGTACCTTCTCACTCTCTCTATTCATGTGGATTCAATTATGTTAGTTAACTGACATATTTCATGCAAGCTTTTTAACTTTGGTATCAAACAATGTTCTGCCAAACTTTACGTGAACTATAAGCGTTTTAAACGGGGACATATCACAGTTTCGTAGTAATATTTTGTCAGAAACTCACAGTGCACTCGCAGTAAATTTCTACACCTACTTACCCTGAAAGAAAGTTGTTTAATCAAGATATTGCACAAATTCGCACATCCGCTATTGCGGTGAGCAAAATCAGTTAAAGTTAATATTTCTTCCTTCTTCTTCGCCCTAATTGTTTTGTATTCTTCGTTTGATCAGATACTTCTGCGACCACCCACTTGTCCATTGCCTATACGAAATTAATACAGGCAGGCACTGATCATTAATGCGTGATAATTATTATATTCACGAAAGTCAGTAACAAACTGGCCTCTCGCATACAGCCACAAAGATGAGTCATCGATACACGCATAATATCACCGAAATGAGTACACATGCAACAAATAGAATTAATCCAGCAGCCGAACGAAGGTGCTCTATTTCATGTCCCTTCAAGTGAGAGAACTATGTGTGATTTAAACTGGAATTACGAAGGCCGTCATATAAAATTAGGCTATCATATTTTTATGAATATTTTCGATGGCCTAAATGAGTTGCTGTTACGAACTAGCCTCGATTCTCTTAGTTGAAATTTCTATAAAAAAAACAGTTATAACACTGTTAATCACTTAATGCATTAAATCACTTTGCTCCACCCTCGGCGATAACGGGACTAAGCCATTCAATTATATTAAATTAGATTGATTAATGAATATCACTCCCTTTGAACTTTGCAGCATACTGAAAAAAATATTATATTTCTCACTTAAACGACAATAAAAGGGGTGAGTCAGACAATATTGAATATAAATCAATAAACCAGGATTGAGATCCATTTTTACATGTTCGCTATCATTTTGGATTAGTCTAATATCACTTGAAGTACACTAACTACAATCTCAACTACTTAAAACATTTTACAGGTGATTCAACAACACGTGACAAGTATTGCAATTGAAACGGGCGAGCCAAATATCCTTTACCCCACGTTCCTCGACATCCCCTAATGATCAAAGAGATCTTTTCAATGCAATGACCAGCACAAAAATTTTAAAATAAAAAAGTACACTAAATAGAATGCGCGAAAAAACCTTGATGGTTTAAATATGCGATGTTAATTTACTACGGCGTGATTAATCCTGAAATTTAATCTTGCGAACTGAAGGCAAGATGTAAACACTTTTAACCTATCCTCAATTACATGGTTTGGATAGTGTGCAAAGTGTTAAACCTCACTATGTGATAAACCTCGTGATAAACTTTCCTGAAATACCTAAAGCCTATGGATTTCTGCCATAGACCATTAAAATTAATGGGTTTTAAATATAATCGAAGAAAAGTTTATTCACATAGTAAATCCCACAACGTACACATGTCACGTTAGAACGCCGAAATTACTGCTTCGTATCGAACTGCATTGCAAAGACAAAATAATGCAAATGATGGGCACAGGTAGCTCATAAGTTCTATCAATTACATTACATGTACGCGGATTAGTCATACAAGTTCACAAACAACACTAATCTTAAAAACTATGACATTTCAAGTTACCCGTCGGAATAACTCAAACTATTGACCATTAAATATTATTTAGCTAGAAATTTACCGCGAAGGAATTCAATAATGATCACCAAAGACTCAAGCAATTTGTTTAACAATCCCTCTTAACTAGGGATATGATTTTAATCCAAAGGCTCTTACCCTTATTCAAAATTTCAGTCAATCAGATAACAAAATATGTAACGTTCACGAGTAAACTGTGTAGTATTCTTACCAAGTCGGAAATCTAAACTAACCGTTCACGGATGATCCATAAATCTCATGACATATGACGTGGACCCACAAACTCCGATTTGAACTCGTTACATTTACCAAGAATTACAGTTTTATGCAGTTAGATACTGGTTTTAAACTTAAGTCTCCATTTGCTCAGCTACATTAAATATTTACGACGTAAGGAACACTAAAAATTGTGATTGAGGAATGAATACTGTCCAATAGATTCCACTATTCCTTCAAATAAACGATGAGTGACATTCAATCAAAAAATTCTGAACACGAAAGCAGATGGTAGGAATTCAAGTAAAGTTTCCTTGTCCTTGATCATCAACTCAAAATATAAACTGTCTATACTTTCCGAGTACATTAACAGGCGAAGGCGTGGATAATAAGTCATTTATCGATATGAATATATGAGGAAAAATACTCTAGCAATAATTCAAATTTACCCTCAAATGAAAAATTTTATGAAACCCAAAAATGCAAATGAACCCGACCGTACGAAGGCGAGAACGACGATGGAAAGCACAAAAGTCAAAGCAAATCTCACGAGAGACTATCTAGTTAATTGGCATTCTCATTACTAAATCTTTTTCCATCTATTCGCGAACTATGCACTTCCAAGGCACAATCGTATCTGCTGCTCCATAACGAAAAATATTGGTGCATATCAATAATGCTGCATCGTTTTCTATCTTCTAGTGCTCTCCGTCTCGGTCTCCGTAGATCGAAAACGTTGAAACCATAAGATATTTAGGTGTAACAATCACTAAGGATTTATCGTGGGGAAGACACAAGACAAATATGCGGCCGAGCGAAGAGAAACCTAGGATTTATAAAAAGAGTACTTGGAAAATGTGATGAGAAGACAAAATAGCGATGCTATTTTTCACTAGTTAGGCCCCACCTTGAGTATGCAGCCAGTGCATGGGATCCTAATGAATTAGGGTTGATCAGAGAACTAGACAGTGTGCAGCGTAGAGCAGCTAGGTTCGTCAAAAGGTGTTACGATAGGTTGAGTAGTGTTTCAGAACTAGTACAAGAATTAGGGTGGGAATCATTATCAGAGGGTAGGTTAAAGTACAGATTGAATCTATTAGAGAAATTTCAATCGGATAGATTTACTGAAGATGTTTGGCATATATTAAAAAAACCAGCGTATTATGCTAGATTCGACCAGTTAAATAAGATTAGAGAGATAGATTGTCGTACCGATAGATTCAAAATGGCATTTTTCCCCCATACTATAAGAGAACAGAACAGTATCTTTTTTTTAAATAGCCTATTTTTGAACAGTACCTATAAAAGTACTGATCCTTTTATTTTTATGCATGATATGTAGTGCATGTTTGGTGAGAGTTCACCCCCTGCCACACACCTTTATGGTGGCTTGCAGGGTATTATGTAGATGAATAGGCAGCATAGCAAAGGCTATGCTGCCTTTGCCAAAGCTACCTATCGTAGGGGAAATATTTTAGAGTATTCTGCAGTGCATGATACATGTATTAACTCCTTAAATACTATAGATACTAACAATCTGGTTGCTTGAGACAATATAGTTGCTTGTTTGCATGTGGGTAGTGCATGCTTGGTGATCTTTACCCCCTGCCACACACCCTCGCGGTAGCTTGCAGGGTATCGTGTAGATGCAGATGTCTCCTACCTGTAGTAACAATCCGGCTACGCTACTTAAATTATTATACATTTGTAGTTCAAAAGTCGATTTTTGTTTCAAAATTCGAAAATTAAAGCCTGGGGTCATTTCAAATTAAGAACGAGTAAAATAACTTCAAATACAAATGTTTAACTTTTTGATTTCGTGGTCAATGTAATCAAAGGTTCATAGGAAAATGCAAGTGACCTCAGAACAGGAAAATTTTACATTTTGCATCGCTGAATGCATACAAGACTACGAGGCTAATGATATAGATATCGATAGCTAAGAAATTGGATCGCGAAACTAAAGTAATCCGCAAAAATAAATTAATATTAAAGGGTGCAAGTGAGCATACGAGACTGTACGTTGAACTTCAGTTTCGAAACGGAAATCCTTTAATCTCGGAATTAGATTAATTTCAAACAAATCGATAGAGAAACAGACCTCAATATCTAACAGCGTTAATGGTCTAGCGTCGAAACGTAGCTAGAACAGTCGAGAAACGTCCGAGAACATTCTAGTGACCCGAAACAACCCTTCGAGATTTTTGGCGGGAAACTGAGAATATCAGAAGACACGACCTGGTATCGATCAGAAGTAATAGAATCACAATAAAAGACGCAGACAACTTTATGCGAAAATAAAAACTCTCGTGAATGAAAAATATTAATAATAACTTACCATACTGAAGAGAGTTCCTCGAAGCCAGTCTCTCGAATTCCCAGTTTTCCCTCACCCGTGTGATCGATGACGAAGTTCCAGCTTTATCGGCGCACGTAACTCAACTTCTCCCTGTAACAAATTCAAACCATTAACATTTGTAACCACCACATTTGCTGCACTTCTGCTGTAAATATCCATCAATCTACGGAAAGAGTATTACTTGAAATATTTACAGGGGGGAATTACTATGTAAAACTAGGATTTTAAATTTCGGGAAGTAAACCACTCGAAATATATCTCTATTCTTCGTACAAAGAGGAAGATAAGTTACGAAGTTATTTCAATTTCCCCTCAAAGTCACTGCAAACTCAATTTACGTTGATAAAGCAAATTGACTAAAACTACAACTTCCTTGAACTGGGGCTGAAAACTCACCTGTCCTTCCGTCACCGCGCACCAACGAATACTGATAACCGATGTCTGATCACGCATGTAAATGCCACGTTCTGGCATGACGTCAACCAAACTGGACCAATCACCAAAGTGCAAACATAATTCGTCGTGAATAACAATTTCGAAAACATAAAAGGAATATCGCGGATTTGAACATTCTCTTGCTAATTCTATTACTGGATATACATTTCGGATATTAATATTTCCCTATAATTGTAGCATGGTTTGATTTCGAAAATAGTTTACTATAAAATTAAGAGCGCCATCGGCTATTACTTCAGCTAACTACTCGTTTTGGCGGGAAAAAGGGACTGAACACGCAGTGGACTGTTGTAATCCTCATCTACCTGAAATATGTGCTAGATTAAAATATTTAGAAAAGAAATTGTTTTCAAACAACTACATATCATAGCAATTTGCACTGAGCAGACGTTTTATCTCTGGTCTACCAACTCTTAAATTTAGACGATACTTGATTTCAGTTAACGGTGAGAAGAATTATTGCAGTTTTTGAATTATTTGCATGACAGATGTTTTCAGATTTACGTGCCCGACGTTCAAATGGGAATTTTATTATACTCGACCATGGTTAGAAAATTAGATTAAATAAATTAATCAATAAAACTACTGTAAGCCCCTGCCAAACACCCTTTTGGATGCTTGCTTTCTGGATATAATGGGAAGTATCGAGTGTATCGTATATACGTTGAATTCCAAACAAAGAATGGTGCTTGCTAACAGAAACCTTCCGACCGCAACAACGACGAAATTCGTCGGTATCACGCAGAACTACTCAGGAACGCAAATCACATTTGAACGTGGTAGCTACGTAAATATTGGGAATGAAAGTAAGCCAATGCGATTGCTTACCTTTACGGAAAGTCTTGAAAAGGACCAGTGTGCTCTGATTACTGCAAGGGTAGCTTCACTGCAACAATTACTGGTTAATTCTTCTTGGCAAGGCACTTATAACCGCGAAGCATACGAACACTTCACAATATAACTTGCTCAGTTATCATGTAATTCACAAAACTATACCACTAATATTCATATCTCACTTGCGAGGTTATGTTGGCGGATGAAACACTGCACAGGTGACACACGATAAACCATCACACAAATTCCGAGCAACTTCTTTTTACGAGACAGAAACGCCTCCAAGCATTCTCGCGCGGATTTCACATCGCTGATCAGCTGTTCGGGATTGTGTTGTTGCCTCGTACGAAGAAAGCAAGGAACTAAATCGAAGAATTGACTCGCTCTTGAACTGTGAAGGCCGTGGGTTTCACAAACACTGAAATGATTCATTCTCACTTTCGCTCTCGAGGTCGAGAGGGAAGCATTTGGGAAAAAGACGCAGGTGATTGAATTTCGGAAAAGCGGACCTCGTCGGAAATATTTCAGACTCCGTCAATGAAACTGATGAATTGAGTGAAATATAATGAGCCCGCAATCAATTTATTGACTGAAAAGTAATGAGTGAGTTGGTATGCAAAAAATTACGACCATTACTATTCATCGAAAGCATGAACACATTTTTAAACGAGTGACGCAATAAAGAAAGAAAATGCATCACCTCCCATAGCAGGAGGGATTCACGAAAGAGCTCGCTGAGACTTATCACGAAGCAGGGACCAAGGAGACCATTGCCGAAGAATTTGTTATTCTTTGAGTAGTCGCATGAGATCTGCTGCAACATTAAGAGCAGTCAAGCATAAAGGCGGTTTCAAATGGAAGATTTCGGTGATGGGGACTGATGGGATGGAGAATGATCGAATGGAGAGCATAGCTAACCGAGGTCATTGAGAAACGGCATTTTTCAGCCTCAATGGTGGGGTATTTTGAGGTCAAAACAGACCTGTTTTCAACGCGCAAGGAAGAGCAGTAAAAGAGGCCGCTGCGATAACTTTGTGTGAATTCGCCACTAGTCTCATCTAATAATGAGTTATTCCAGTGATTATAACATCCTGTCCCCAACCCCTCGGTCGGTTATAAGTGCGATTTCCCCAGCATTCCCTTGCTTAACAGACATAATACCCCGCAAGCCATCGCAAGGGTTAGAAGCAGGGAGGGATTATCAAAAGAGATTGAAATTATCACTTACTTGTCATGCAGGTGTGCTAACGTACCAGTCCGTGATTGCACCACTTACATTCAACTGATGCTACAACTTTGCTTGGCAAAAATGTATAATAACTTTGTAGGTAGAAAATTGTAGGTAGGTAATACTCTAATTCTCGATACCCGTATAAATTAATTCCTAATACGTGCAGAGTAATGTATTAATTATTGATAATTTAAGACTTTATATAACTTCAGTAATTAATCCATAATTAGGTTATGGAACATGTATGAGAATGTAATCTTGAAACATGAACATCATCATTGGTCAATAATCGTAGGATTGGTTTGACGCAGCTCTCCAATCTATTCTTCTATCGGCCAACCTTTTCATTGTGACGTAATTCTTCTCTTTTACATTCTTCACAACCTGTTCCATGTATCTCATACGAGGCCGGCCTTTTCCAATCTTCCCGTTCACTTTTCCCTCGACGATTACTTTCATCAGCCCATCGTGTCTCAAGATATGGCCGATTAAGTTGTCCTTTCTCTTTTTTAGAGTTGTCAGCAGACTTCTCTTCTCTCCCACTCTTCTTAGGACTTCCTCGTTACTTACTCGGTCGATCCATTTAATGTTCATCATTTTTCGATAGCTCCATATTTCAGATGCTTCCACCCTTTTCTTCTCCGCCGCTGTCATCGTCCTTGCCTCACTGCCTTAAAGAAACATGCTCCTGATGTACGTCCTGATGAATTGTTTCTTCACTTCTACGCTTGTATTTCCAGCTGTAAGTAGATTCTTATTTTGCTATAATGCCCTCTTTGCCAGCGCTATTCTACTTACTATTTCTTTCTTGCTTCGTCCATCGTTGGTTACTCTGCTTCCCAGGCAACAGAACTCATTCACCTCTTCCAGTTTCTGTTTTCCTAATATAACGTTGGTTTTGGCCTCCTCTCTCTTACTGCATTTTCTTAGTTTTCTTCTTATTTATCATCAGTTGATATCTCTGCATTGTCCTTTCCATGGTTACTAGAATCTTGTTCAGATCCCTCTCTGTCTCTGCTATGAGAGCTATGTCATCAGCGAATCGTAGCATGCTGATTGTTTCTACGTGGATGTTCACCCCAGAAAACTTCTCCTTGACTTTATTTATGGCTCTCTCGATGTAAACATTAAAAATTACGGGAGACAGTGCGCAGCCTTGTCTCACTCCTTTCCTTATTCTTGCCTCTTCACAACTGGGTCCAAATTTAATCACCGAAACTTGGTTTTTGTACAGACTGTTTATAATTCTTCGGTCATTGTAGGACACTCCAATTCCCTACAGAATTCCAAGCATTGAATCCCAATCCACGTTGTCAAACGCTTTCTCTAAATCCACAAATGCAATGAATGTCGGTTTGTTCTTCTCCATTCTTGATATGTTTGATGGCTCTCTCGATGTAAACATTAAAAATTACGGGAGACAGTGCACAGCCTTGTCTCACTCCTTTCCATATTCCTACCTCTTCACAGCTGGGTCCAGATTTAATCACAGCTACCTGGTTTTTATACAGACTGTGGATAATTATTCGAAACATGAATATGCTAAAATAATTAATGCCCTACATGCTTCTACATCAAAATCGTAGCACGTGTTCTAATTTCCCCATACATCTTCGCTGTAAACTATTACTGTCCCAAATATTATTTCGTTGATCGCAGTTGCAATTGTACATTTGGTTGTTGTAGCTGGTTTAATTAATCATTTCAACTGGAGCTATTTTGATGACATTCAGGATGACTCAGGAGCTTTCCTACTCCATTTATAATATTGGTACTTTAAAGCCTCCGTGGTCTTGAGATTCAAGCATTGTAAATCCATTCTGAGTAATGCACTTCGTTTCGGTAGGAGACGGAGGTCACCAGCTCCCAAGGGAAGGAAAGGTTCTGAGTCAAGACCGTCAAGACCCAAATGTCCGAATTCTAAAACTGAGACGCCAGAATCTTTTGACTACTGTTTCCGTGGGGAAATTCCTAACCATGGCTGGCGTTGAATGGACTCAAATTATCACTCGTCGGAGTTAAGTGGACCGAACGGCATTTAACTGGTATGCCTAGTTTTACCACTCTTGTACGAATATTGATCGGAAATAGAAAGAGCGGAGGGGAGTGTGTAAGCGCGGCATCGTGGGTGGGCCCTTGAGATCTCCCGCCCAGCTAAGCGACGGTGTGAGGCTCACTTTGATCTAATTGACTCATCTTCTGACGTCACAATCGGCACGTTACTCAGCGACCGATGAGCCAACTAATCCTATCGGTATTGGGAAAAACATTCATCCACAACGGAATAGAGGTTTAAAAGATGATTTAATGTCATGCATAAAAGAAAAACAGTCAGCATGAGTGGTCGTACAAATGGTAGCGTTAGGTTTTAAGTGCTACAACTTGGTCTAACCTTACTTATACCGAAGCTTACTGTTGAGACCATACTCGACGCGGGATTGAAATTCGCGAGAGTTCCAATCCACAGACTGCCAATCTGTGTGCGGAAGAAGGATTGCTATTCAAAAATTCAATCATAACGAAGCATGATGTGGACACATTTTAATATACGACTTTGTGCCCTTCTAATGTACTGCACAGAGTGAACATGGGATGTAAAACAGCCTGAAAAGTAACTGATATGAAAAATAATAAAGATAAACAGTTAAGTCGGTAATGATTTTAGCTACGGTGCCATTGTACTTTATTCTATTTTTCACTTCCGATCATGATAGGACAAATTCCCCGAGGACAAATCTCATTCACATCCATTAATGTGAAAAAAATTTTATCGTATACAACAGAAAATGACATCGCAGTACAGCGGCGTCGGAAGTGGGGGACAGGGGGGGCATTCGGCCCCCCCAGAATTTGCCCCGGACCCTTGAGAAATGAGTCTTCATTAATAAAAATTAAATCTCACCTGTTTCCAGCTTGCTTTTTCCCTTCTGACACATATTCTACTTCCTTCATATGCACGTTTAGCGGAATTCTAGTCTCTATCCCCTCCTATCCGCAAAAAAATTTGGGCCCTTTGCATAGGAGCCGGGTTCTATTCTAGGTTGGTCCCTCCAAGCGAAAATAGTTCCGACGCCCCTGTCAAAGTATTTATTTCCAACCTTTCCTACCTCTAAACGGCACTCCGTGGCTAAATTAGCTCAGTTATACAATCCCCCATATCCCTGGTGATATTAAAAATCATTTGCATTATTATCCCTAGTCTCCCCAGTGGGAACGGGAGCGGCGATAAAGTGTTGGGGGAGCGGCAGAGCGGAGTGCTCTGGAAGGAAGCAGCGGCCGAGTGTTGTGGGAGGCTTTAGGAAGTGTCGCGGTAGTGTCCGGCGAGCAGATTATGGACCACTGGGAGCGTTTTCGGGAGCGTTTCGGAAGCGATAGGGGATCGTCGCGACGCTGGTCCGCGGTGGAGCGGTCGGTGAGGTGCCTGGGAACGTCCGACGCGCTCCAGAGAGCGTTGACAAGCATTCACGAGCCGTTCACGAAATGGTTGACTAGAGCATGCAATTTTACAGCGGAGCTGTGCCCATGTAGCGTAACATCGGCACGGCTCTATATACTATTAATCTATAATGTAAATGTAGTAAATGTAAAATGTAGTAATTTTGATGTTAGAGACGTGAGAATGAGGGATGCTTCAAGCGCGAAGAGAGCAAGGCAGACTTGGGCGGCTGACAAATTTTCCTGGGCCACCAAGAAAATTACTAAGGCTCAACATTGTATTAATACACAGGATCATACAGACAGTGAGTGTAAAAGTAAACTGCATCTGAGAAAGATACGTACCTATATCTCGGAGTTAGTTCTTCTCTTTAACAAACTATCTTACAAGACACCTCGAGGGTTGTGACGGGTGGTGAGTCACATCAAACATGCACAAAGGGCATGTGCGAATGTGCATTTAATGTGAAAAGGGCTTTTAATATGTATTAATGAAATGAATAGGATGTAGGACACCAACTGAAACATTACAATTTCATAGTTTATCACGCAAGGAAACAAGATTAACAACATTAAGGACACTAATTTTTGCACCAATAGATTTAAAATGTCATTTTTCCCGCATACCATAAGTGGACATACCATAAGAGGCAGCATAGTAAATGGATAGGCATTTGAAATATTGTTGCTGCAGTGCATGAAGCATGTTTTCGCTAACGCATGCATGGTAGTAAGGAAATACAGATAAATATATTTAGAGACAAAAATTTCTAACCAGTATGACCTTCATTACTATGTAGATACTAACACCTAGTTATGCATCAGTCTTTTTTTTAACATGTCTTTATGAAGTGGAAGCATTGTAGCACTTATTTGCATGACAGTAGTGCACATTTCGTGATTTTAACCCCTGCCACACACCTTCACGGTGGCTCGCAGGCTTTTACGCATATCTAGGTGTAGTTGAAAAGTTTGTCATATGCTAGTAAAATGCATTAAATATGTCAAAAGTTCATTTGAGCAAAATCTAATCTTCAGAACTTTACCAACTCATCTGTATCTTTCCTTAATCTGTATTAGTATAATGTGTATGACTGCATGCTCACTAGGGTGTCAAAAAAATCGAAGTTTTTTTTTAATGCACACCCTCTTAATTTTTTTATACGATGTCAAAACAGTTGTAAAAAAAGTTCATAAACGTAGGAACTCGGCAACCCGTGCCGACTTGCATTGAAACATTTCAGTACTTACTATGTAAGGCGTCCCGGAAAACCTTTTATATTTTGATGGTAATTTAGCGAAAAATATGCTATGTACATTGTACTATTGTAAATTGTAAAAGGTGTCTACATAAACTAATGAGACTGAGTTCTTTGTATACTATCGGGCATCACTGGTGACGCGACATCAATTAAAAGTTCATAACTGCCCTTGAATGGTCAACTTCAGGCAGTTTTACACATTTTCTAATATTCGTGAAGTGAACTTAAGTGTCAATGAAAGGGCAAATATCACTATTCGCGAATGTATTACCTTTTGGGAAAAGGTGCGTATATAAACCAAATCTTTTCCTAATTGTGTGAAGAAACTAGAGAACCTATTTCAAGTTTGGAGGATAGTACAATAAAATACACAAAAAACCCTAAACGTATTTGAGCAGTACCAACAAGAGTTTGTCATCAACTTAGATAATTTGTTGGACATGGCATACGCCGATGCGCTTCCATGAATAATAACACATAAGACAGAATCTTCTTAAAGTGACAGGGAGAGCCAGGTAGGCCTGGTCACTTAGCTGGAGTGGACAACAACTGGCTAATAAGGAGAAAAGGGCGCGCCCTCAGAACTATTGGAGAAGAAAAGCGACGTGCTACATAATATTCGACACCAATTCCTTCGACATCATCTTATCTCATCTTCTGATTCTAATGAAAATGACAAGCATTCAAAAGAAGATTATCCAACTCTGACGGAGAACATACAACCCGGAACCAGTAAAACATTATGCAGAAACATTTCATTACTCCAAAATTAGTAGCAGCAGCTACATAGGTGTCAGTTAAGTATGACAGATTAAGTTTTGTTCTTCAAGCTACCACTGAGGCACCTGGGTATTATACTGATGAATTTCCTTTAAGTAAGTCCTCGATTCAAAGAATTCAAACAGGAAAACGGAAAGAGGAAGCATTAAAAGGTAATTGTCAAAAACGGGGTACCAGATATTGTGGCAGTTCACTAGTATGGCAAACTGTGGCCTGATTAGAAATCGTGCCTGATAGTTATTTCATAAGCAAATGAAGAACAACTTATTGCATTTCCAAGGTTGGAGAGCTCTCCATGAAGGGCGCAGGCGCAGGCTGTTTGGAACGCAATTGGGGCAATGTTTATTTGGAACCGAAATCGCAATTTTGTACACGAAATCGTTAGATGGAAATGAAAAATGAATTTTAGTGAAAAAATTAATCTTCTAACCACAACCACTCACTCATAAATCAAAAACTAAAATAAGCAAAAGATGAACGCCCACCGAAAAATCTGCTGTGATAACATTGACGTCATTTCCCTCACGTACTTGATTGCTTTTCGGGGAAGGGAAAAGAGTGGAGGGGGATTCTCGGAAGGTCTGCTCCAGGGAGTGTGTAAATTATTATAGTTTCTCTGGTCTGCTCACACAGATCCTGTCGTAACTGCTCCTATTGGCAGAGGCAGCTGGGGTCCCCCCCCCCTTTTCGATAAGGCAAAGTAGCTTCGCGGGCTCAGTTGTGATTGAACGAAGGCGAAATACGTCTGAGGTTGCACCACGCCCACTTATCCGAAAGGGTTAAAAACATCAGCTTACTAATTATTACTTAAAAATAGTTATTGCAACCACTCACCCGTGTAGTTTTTCTACCTGTGTAGCTTACTCCTAGTCCCTGTCCCCTTTGGGTTAATTGTCTTCTGGTGATAATCTGTGGTCTGTATTTGCTTGCTTGCTCGTTTCTTCAAGAGGCTTGTTAGTTATTTATTAGTGTGTAGTAAATAGTAGATTCTTTTACCAGATAGCTCCGCTGCGAGTCTAAGGGAGAGAGATAGTTAGAGTTAGATTAGGATGACTCCCATTAGGTCAACTGTCAGCCTCTTCCGTGACTCACCCGATAGCGAGCCCTTGCGGGCTCGAGTCGATGAGCTCGATAAGACGGTGGATAGTCTTCGCTCTCTCGTGAAACGTTTGGTGGCTACGGTTGGGACGGTCGAGGGGGAGTGGGGGTCGTCCAAGACCTTCCGCACGCGTTGGTGCGGGGGCGAGTCCTTGCGCTGCCGTGGGTTGGAGTGTTGAGGACGTTCGCCGCACACCTCTCGCGGAGCCTACCTCCGAATCCGGGGGAGAGTGGGAAGTGGTCCGTAGGAGGAGCCATGGGGTCACACTACACAAACGGGGAAATGCAGAGGCAGAGGCTGAGCCTTTCCCCGTTAGTAATAGGTTCGATGGGCTGGCGGAGGTCGGCGCATCGAACGCTCCGCCTCGGGAGACTTCGCCGACTGGGAGTCGGGAGGGAAGGGAGGGAGTATTAGTGATAGATAGCTCCAATGTCCGCCGGGTAGCGGACTCGATGCGTGCCAGGGCCCATCGGGAAGGAGGTGGTGAATCCCGAGGGAGAGGTGACGAAGAACAGGTACGCTCCTGGTGTATACCAGGAGGTACGGTGGCCCAGGTTACGAAGGCGTTGAAAGCAGCGGTCAGTGCCACTAACTGCTCCAAGCTGCACGTAGTCGCCCATGTCGGCACTAACGACGCCGCGAAACGGGGGTCCGAGGATGTAATGGATTCCGTAAGGGATCTATGCACCGAGTTCCACCGTGGTCGTGGAGGTCTGGGTATCGATATGAGGCTGACTATATGTAGCTTGGTACCTAGGACGGATCGGGGGTCGATGGTTTGGAGCCGAGTTTTAGGCATAAACCGGAGACTCCGTGAAGTCTGTGGGAGCGAGGGAGCTGAGTTTTTGGACCTCGGGCCGGAGCTGAAAACGTGTCGGGTGCCCCTGAATCGCTCGGGTGTCCACTACACGGACGAGGCATCATCTAGGGTAGCGCGTAGGATACTGGAGCATACACGTAGGGTTTAGCTCAGGTGGTAGCCCAGAGTGCAGGTCAATCCGCGGGGGAAAAATCGTGCAAGAATTTGACAGAACATGCAGAGTAGTTTTAGAAGGTCAGAGAAAAACACATGGAGAGAACGAACATGATAATTCATCAAAGGTAATAGGTAGACCAAATAGTTTGTCCGTCAAAAAATTATCGAGGAAAATTTTAGTTGGAAAGGAACACCAAGAGAGAAACAGATTGGAAGAAAAAATTTCAGTGATAGTAGTGAATTGTCGTAGTATAAGAAATAAAATAGCAGAATTTCACCACCTCATTAAGAGTACTAATGCAGATATAATCGTAGGTACAGAAAGCTGGCTTTCGAAGGACATATCAGATCATGAAGTATTTCCGAAGTGTTTTACCGTATACAGAAAGGATAGAGTAAGCAGAAACGGAGGAGGAGTTTTCATAGCTGTGAAGGACCCGTATGTCAGTAGAAGAGAACTTATTTCAGAACGAAATGCAGAATGTATTTGGTGTTCCGTTAAAAGTAAAAGTAGTAACGCAAAAAAGATATATGTAGGTTCATATTACAGGCCACCGGACGCAGACGTCAATTCTATAATAGAGCTAGAGTCAGAGATACGTACATTACTTTCTGGGAAGAATGATAGAGGAATAATAGTAGGCGGAGATTTCAATCTCCCCTCGATAGACTGGAATACGTGTAGTTTCAATACAGGAGGTAAGGATAAGGAACTCTGCGAATCACTGTTGAACACCTTTACGTCACATTCTTTACAACAGCTAGTAACAGAACCGACCAGGGGAAACAACATTCTAGACTTATTAGCAACAAATATACCCGAGAGAGTTCTAAATACAGTTACAGACACAGGAATTAGTGATCATAAAATAGTGCATGCGAAATTTATTGTAGGCATTGAAAGACATTATAAACCAAGGAGGAAGGTATACTTATTTGGCAAGGCAAATTACGACGCTATGAAAGAGGAATTAAGGGAAGCATTTAATGTATTTAGCGAACAAAGCAAAGGATTAAATACAGCGGATTCGTGGAGAGAATTTCTTGAAGTCACCCGTAACACAGTTCACAAATACATACCAAGTAAATTCATCAGTGATAATACAGAGCCAAGGTGGTATAACGCGGAGGTTAGGAAATCACTAAAGCGACAAAGGGTATGCCACGCTAAGATGAAAAATGCAGGACGGGGTCTATCGGTAGAGGAAAATAATGAGCTAGTTCAAAACTATAAAAAATCGAGAGCATTAGCAAGGAAATCATGTCGGCAAGCGTTATCACATTTCAAGAGCAAGATGTTAGGAAAATATTTAGATAGCAATCCTAAAGCGTTTTGGTCATATGTGAGAGAGCTTCAGGGAAATAAGTCCACAGTGCACACACTTAAAAATGATAAAGGAATCAGAGTCACCAGCAGTGTAGAAAAAGCCAATACTTTAAACACCTTCTTCCAAAGTGTATTCAACTCATCGTCACAAAACGCAGCGGAACCACCGCCGAACACTTTCAGTGAGCAAATGCCCGAAATAAACATTTCATGCCGCGGAATAGAGCAGCAGTTAAAAAGCATAAGTAAAAACAAATCACCAGGTCCCGATCAAATTCCTTCCAGAGTATATAAAACATTAGCTTCTGAAATAGCCCCATATCTAGAAATAATATTCAATAAAACACTAAAGAACCACACAGTACCCAAGGATTGGAAAGTAGCTAACATTACACCTATATTTAAAAGCGGTGATAGGGAAGAACCTAGTAACTACAGACCCACTTCATTCACGTCAATCTCTTGTAAGATATTTGAGCACATAGTAGTCAGTTCGATCATGGGGCATTTGGATAGTCAGGGATTACTCATAAACAGCCAATATGGGTTCCGGAGAGGTAGATCTTGCGAGACACAATTAGCTTTATTCGTACACGATATTTTAGTCTACGGCGAAAGCAGTACTGAAGTTGATGCGATATTTTTAGATTTTAAAAAGGCTTTCGATAAAGTTCCACATGACAAATTAATCTTGAAGTTAGAGAGTTTTGGTATAAATAAAGACGTTGTATGTTGGGTAAACGAATTCTTAAGTGGGCGAGAGCAGAGGGTTGTCATAGATGGTATCATGTCGGACACAATCGAAGTCACATCGGGAGTTCCCCAGGGTAGCGTAGTAGGTCCGCTTCTATTTCTTTTATACATAAACGATTTGGGTACCGCAGTTAGTAGTAACCTTAGACTTTTTGCAGACGATGCGGTGGTGTACAGGGGCATATCAAACGAAGAGGACACGAAATCACTTCGCAAGGTTTAGATGCAATTCAAGAGTGGTGCGTCAAATGGCAGTTAGAACTCAACCTTAAAAAGTGTGTAGCTATCAATTTTTGGAGGAGGAATAATTCAATAGAGCGATCTTATAGAATTAATAACACGAAGATCGAAAACGTTGAAACCATAAGATATATAGGTGTAACAATCACTAAAGATTTATCGTGGGGTAGACACATCCGGGAAATATGCGGCCGAGCGAAGAGGAAGCTAGGATTTATAAAAAGAGTACTTGGGAAATGTGATGAGAAGACAAAAGAGCGATTCTACTTTTCACTTCACCAATTGATGCATTGAATGTGTTGTGAAGGTACACAATAGTGACTCGCAGAGCTCCTTGTCTTTTACTCCGGTGGTAAACCTATTCGTGTCCCAGTTTACGGACGGAATTATGAAATCTCCACATATTATTATGTTTCGATGGTTTTCGCGCGAATTTAGTTTACTGCTCTTGCCCACCAGGGCTGGAACTGAACTGCCGCCGGTATCATGCGGTCTTTAATATACACATATAAAGAATCTATTGGCTTTGGACTCATGTTAAAGCCTCCATCAACCAGGCATTTCACAACGTGGAATGGAATAAGATGTTCAAGATACTGAAAGCCGACAAATAAATACTCTGTCTCCTCTCCAAGAATCAGGTCACTACAGTAAAAATGAAGGATGGAAGGAAAATAGAAGCCAAAATAAATGCTCACACAGTCTGTCTCTTCTCGTTATCTTTTTCGAAACTCACCATCTCAGGTAGCAACGTTGCCACATCCCACCCGCGAAAAATAGGAAAATCCTAAAGTTTTTTACGTAGAGCGTCAATCAAAAAACGTTTTTCGGCGTCTTGGAATGAACAATACAATGAAGAAGATAAACTGTTGATACGTTCCAAAGTTATAACTTCGAAAAACCATGTCTAGTGGTCAATTTCCATGGAGACCCCACCCGCTGGGAAAGGTCTGCCTTCGCTGAGCTGCCGGGCCGGGCGAGGCTCGATTTTCGAGGAGACCGAGGGTGGAACCCTCTAATGACCTACGTCCCCCTAGCTACCTGAACGACGGCCCCGCTTAACTACCATTAACCGACCTGCGTCCCGAAGAGAGCATCTCACACTTTGGCAATGACGAAGAATAACTGCTGGGCATTAATCTGTAATGAGAAAGGAAAGAGGAAATTTTGCATTGAATACTGAGCCTGACAGTGAGATATCGTGTGAAATGCAATTTTCGTTGGAAGAATTAAATGTTTATTTAGACCTACCTTCACTCGTAGAAAACGTCACTCGTGATAACACAAGTAAGAGGAAAAAATAACTATTTCGTAAATTATAATTGAAGACCTGAGTGCAAGAACAAGATAATAACCAAAAGTGAAGTTTCGAGAAAACTCCGGCTTGCTGGAGCATTATCATTAATTATCTGGTTCTTGCACTCAGAGAGCAGAACGTAAAATTCCAACAATGTCTGCTGAACTTATTTAGAACTTACCATCGAAAATGACTATGTCTACTGGTAAAGGGCTTCATGTCTTTGTGGAAATCTCATTTTCGCAAAAAGTGGTCATTATCTGGTTCTTGCACTAAGGTCTTCAATTGGTAATAACCAAAGTTAAAGTCATGGGAGATTATCCTTCCATACAAAAAGGTACCATTGTTTGCAATACATAAAACCATTAAGAAACTGATGTTATGAGATTTTCTGGAACTACAGAACATTTAGACGAAGAAGAGTATAAGATGAAGTAGGTGAACCTGCTGAGAAAAATGTGAGAATACATGTTAGATGAATAAGGGTCAAGCACCTGTGAAGATTGGAAAAGTATCACCCAGCCAAAGGAATAGTCTGCACTTAAAAGTTTACTACCATTAAAAGAACGCGTCAGATAGGTCAAAGGAATACTGCTGAAGCGTCTGATAGATAGGTAGTTCCTGGCACAAAAACTGACTGTCGCGAAAGAAAATCAATGCTAAGAGAGACACAAAAAATAGACAGTTTCTGATGTGCAGATGCGGAGGAAATAAAGTGAATGGAAATGCAGACAATCGAGGAAAATAAAAAAAACAGTAGGGGAAAAGAGAAAGTTACGGAAAATGAAAAGCAGACTGAGTACAAGAATAGGTTGATTTTTCTCGACGGAGATCAACCATTATTGAAATATTAGGGAAACATGCAGGCCTTCAACAGTTCGTGTATCCAATATTTTGTGCATTTTAACGTATTAAGGAAAACAATGTTGTCAGTATTAACAACATAAACCATACCAATACATATTTCATTCTATCTTTCAAAACGCCGTTATCGCCACCATTATTGTCACATAATTTCATTTTTTCCATACTATTAATTACCAAAAATTCTCCTCAGTGAAATAATCTGTGCATAAGAGGAACTTTTTAAGAAGTTCACATCTAGATTTTCAGCCACATTTTTTCCTCAATCGCGACTTAAAGATGCTTCTTTCCTTCATCTGTAGGGGTAAAGATTCCGTAACCATCCCCGTGCATCCCATTTCGTGAAGCTTTCTTTGTCCAACAACTTTATCGTCATATCCGCCCAGTTTGCAGGTCTCCAACGTGCCCAGAAAATTCATGGTAACCTTCACTACCGAGATCCCTTGGGGCTAGTTCCTAGGTTGCTGAATCAGTCTCTACAACGGTCGGGTTTTTCCTCCATAGTTTTGTAAACAAGGGGGTGCGAAGCGCTCGGGTAAGAGTGGAGGTAGACAGAAAACGAAATAAAACTTCTCCACGGGCTCCCGCGCAACTAGAGCAATACATGCTTCTCGGTTTACAGAATATAGACTTTGAACTACTAAATGCGTCACATGAACAATACGAAATGAAACGGAGCAAAGATAAACCAGAAGAAAGGTAAATTAATGAGAACTTCGAAAGAGACGCTGTGCCTCCTTTGTATTATTCGTCATGAGTGAAATGAGACCGGTGCCGGGTTGTCTCCTATTTTTTCGTCCTCTTTTTTCTTTTCATCCATCTCTCGATATTTCCTCCCTCCTAAGTGTTTCCTTCTATTACTCATTTATATTTTATTTAGCTGCGATATCAAATGGCTTAAAATATTTCCTATTGAATGCCAATACTTGCTAGATGTGTGAAGAAAGCAATTTGGTGACAGCCATTGCGCTGAGACTTCAAGGTAAAAAATGAACAAGTTAGATTACCAATTAGAAAGTAACTTTAGGGATAAATTACATAAAAGTACTGTCTAACTAAGAATCGCTCTTAATTTTCGATCTTTTCCTTGAATTTCATGTAAATGTATCTCTCTGCAGTGTAGCCTAGTTTTAAATAAAAAATATTGGAGCCAATAAAGGTGTTCAGGAAGAATTATTCTACGTGTATTTTAAAATTATGATGAATTGATTTCTTGTTTATACTGTGCATGAATTGTTTACTTTTCTTTATTAACAAGATTTAACTGTTGCCCTTCGAAATAACAATGATATTTCTTTGAGTCACAGGCTGCCTATTTGTAACCTTAAAGAAAATAAAGCTCTTATAGAGTACTCAAGTACTTATCTGCTCCGCTCTTTGTGTTTACGACTTAGATATTCCTAAATTTTTCGACAGGCACAAACTTAAATGCTGGTAAGTGAAGTATTCATTATATGTCACTTAATAATTCTTTTACATGAAATTTATCCAATTGTCATTCTTGAGAAAAATATTCTTTCACAATATATTCACCTGTGACTCCCAAATAACTAATTTTATCCTCATTTCGGACGGATGAACGATGGACGAAGCAAGAACGGAATAATCGATAGAATCGCAAAATCGCAGGCAAAAAGGTCTCCTATCAAAAGAAGATTTGACTGACAGCTGAAAATGTAAGCGAAGAAGTAAGGAAACAATTAATCAGAGTGTCCATCGGGAGCGTGTTTCTTTATGGCAGTGAGGCATGAACGATGACAGCAGCGGAGAAGGAAAGGGTGGAATCATTCGAAATTTGGTGCTACAGAAGAATGATGAAGATTAAACGGATCGACCTAGCAAGTAACGAGCAAACCCTAGGAAGAGTGAGCGAAAAGAGTAGTCTATTGAAAACCCTAAAAAGAATACGGGACAACTTAAACGGCCATATCTTAAGACGTGATGGCCTGATGAAGACAATCGTCGAGGGAAAAGTGAACGGGAAAGTAAGGCCGCGTTTGAGATATATAGGACAAGCGATGAAGGATGTGAAAGGGAAAAAAATACGTTGATATGAAGAGGCTGGCCGATAGAAGAACGAGTGGAGGACTGCGTCAAACCAATCCCAGGATTGCTGATTATGATGACAATTTTTTCCTATTTTCAGAGCTAAAACGCTGAAATTCATTACACAGCCCTCACATGAATGAACATTCTGAATTATTCGTAGAATTTTCCTAGTTTATCATTTAGTTTCCATGCTCATATTTCTGAATAATATCAACAGATACACTTTGTTCTCTTTAATGTGTAAATACTGTATTATTGTTATCACCCGTTGTAATTTCATTTGATTTCAATTATGTATCCACAATAATGGGCACTTCAGACCGGGATAAAAGCTATTAGGAGAGAATGGAAGGCAAAGGAGGAAAAGGAAAAACTCGGCGAAGGCAGCCTGTTTGTATCAAGAGGGCTTCGGCTTAAACATCATATTCAACGCACTGAGTACCGAACTCGAGTTGCTATCCACGAAATACTCAAGTAGTGGCCGGTTAACCAATGAAGAACCTTTTCACTGCCGGGATTCGAACCCTTTTGGAGAGAAGCCAGTACTCTAACCACTACACCAACTCGCCCCCTTATAATTAAATTTTCTTGATAGCTGCATTTCAAGAATAACCGTTTACCAAACCCTACAAGTCAGAATATAAGGTTTTCCTTTGACCTATTGATTGTCAAGTAAGGAGCCATAGGTTTTTCAAACTACCTTAAGTACTGGTAAGAGTTAATATTACTATAGGTTTACTTATATCCGTAGCTTCTTGGATCTGAATTGCTCTGTGACGCCCTGTTTCACTACACTAAACCCACCTACTCTTGAGACAAGTTGTGTGTGTGCTTGAGGCAAGTGAGGTACCTGTTGTCAATGAAGTATAGCATGTTGTTGGCACTCCATGATCACTTCTATACTCAATATACTTCCCTGACATTATATCAGTACATAGACGCCCTGCGTTTGCCCATAGTGGGAAAATTCAACCCCACAGGAAAAACCAGTGGTGAATGAAATTTAATTACGTTAGCTGTAAAAGACTGACCAGCTAAATAGAACAAGGATCGTACACGAAGTAATTAAAAAGTCCTCCTTTCCAATCAATTCGGAATACCGTCACAATTGTTTCATCTAGATTAGCTGGAAATATAAATCATAATCTCCACCTATCCTAACGGAAGAAGAACTTGAGCCATATTCTTTCACGGAAAACCATTGGATCCCGAGGAACATATCAAGTTTCAATTTTGCCAACTTCTCTCGATTTATACCACTCCATACTTGAATATGCACATTCCCATCGTCAAATATATCTTTCGTGCAGTAACATGGTTTCATATCCGCGAACAGAGATAAAGTACATACATACTCACGGACACGAGTGACGAAGTCCACTACTTTCGCACTCTCTCGCGCAACAGTTTGTTGGTGTCGAAGTTCCCGCGTCGAAACGAGTTCCAAATCCAACTTCTGTCAAACAGGATCAACAGCTGATTGGCCTCCACCTGGGTCATCAAAAATAAAAAAAATATTTATTAGCCTTAGAACTATAACATTTTCCTATCTTATAGTATTAGCATGAAGAGCTATGAATATCGCCACACACACTTCAACGGAGACCAATGCAAAATCATTTTAGCTTCTTAGTTTAAAGTTCACGGCATGATTCAATAATATAGTAAGTAACAATCCCACATAAATTACTCACTACCACTAGGACGTGAGTGACCTCATTTGCTGACTATGATTTGACCTGGCTGGAATCTCACACCTCTGCCATTCGGCGACGATGAAGAACAGCTGCTCGTCTTTCGTCTATAATGAAGAAGGGAAGAGGAGGAATTATTTCATCTGCAGTTTTACGAAAGTATGATACTCCTTTTTCACCACGTACATTCACAGTAAAATACATTTAAGTACGAATGACGGAAGTTACGATTTTAGCATTAAAAGGTCTCACAATCGAAAATTGTTTCCAGATTTAATGGGGTATTGCAACACGGCCATCCAGGTAAGATAATAGAGAGGTATTTGGTTTGCCTTTATGTAAAAATAAGTTTATAGAATAACTGCGAAAAATAAATCACATACATATGAGCTACAGTGATAGAGTAAGCATAATGCCCCAGGTAAGTATCTCACTAGTGAATCTTTACGAGCAATGGGACTCCCATGTCTGATCTCACCACTCACACCTGTTCAACAAGTGACAGAGTAGCTGATTGGCATTCACATGTTATGCATAGGATATAGGGAAAGCAATTATACATCTGCTCATAATACTAGAAGGTGCTAACCTTGCGCTGCTAGGACATATATGATGTGCTGAATAAAAACTGTCTTGGTTATCGGATACAACTACTAATAGTTCCCAGGTTGAAAGGATAGTCTTAAACGTTCATCTCTCGAAGAGAGCAGAGACTTAAATCATTGGACATAAGAATGAACCGGAGAAATATCCACATGAAATACAATCTCAGAACGCACATTCACAATTCAAATACAGTTAAGTTACAATAGGAAAATCATGACAACAAGAAAAATCTCGTGAAAGAATGTCTACTAACTTGGAGGAAAACCTGGCTCAACCTCTTCGAGGATCCATCAGCAGCGGATATCCGAGCGAATTCACTGTGTCGTCGGAATTGGCACAGCGGCTCTGCACAACTCGTCAGCAGCGTGACTCTACGGTTGCGACGGAACGAAAGGGAATTGTTCACTGGCTTCGCATTGAGAAAACACTGACCTGTAGGAGGAGAAATTGGAGGGGAAATAGGATATAGAGGGGGGGGGCAATTTGTGGGAGAAACAGTAAGGGGGCGAGGGGGATCACAAAGGCGTAAAGAGGAGGAGGGGCGATTTGGAAGGGGAGAGTGTGGTTGCAAGAAAGAAAGGGACTTATAGTCTGTATTTTATATCTTGGCAGTGACGTCACGCCGCTGAGTTGCCAGATTGTTTTGGATGCTCTCTACTTCGTTTTCTCTCGCACAGTTTTTTGAACAATTGACTAACGTTTTCCGGTGTAAAATTAAAGTTTTTATTTAATTAAATATTCTACCAGCATATTTTTTAGGAAGTGAAGTTATTTTCCGTTAGTTTCCCGTGAATACTTTGTCCAGAATTCAAGGCGTCCTCAATCTTTTATTTATTAAAGCGTATTCGCCACGAGTTGTGCTCGTGGGACATCGGAGTCAGCATACCTCGCTGACAAGTTCAATTTCAGTGAATCAAGTGAAAAAGTGTGTTCCATTTAAGTTATTAGGTTTGAGTGAGGTATACCAAGGAACTTAGTAACCTCGGCAGTGTTTTTGATGACGAAATTCGTACAAAAATTGCTTAATGTGAGCTCTGCTCTCGTGTGGTGTGTACTTCGTTTTTCTCGAAGTTTTCTGCGGAGTTCAGCATTTATGAGCAATAATTTGTGTGTTAGAGTCATATGTAACACCACCGCTGTTTAATTGGAGTGGTTAGTGATGCTAAAATTAGAATTTTTCTGTGTCAATGTTTAAAGCGGACGCATGAGCTCGTGACGTGCTTTCATATTTTTCTATTTTCTTCTGACAAAGGCCTCGAAAATAACAAATAAAGTGTAATAAATGTTTGTGATTTTGATTTAATGTAGGAAAAATGGTAGGAAGTGGATTTGTTGGGATTCAGCATGAAGAACTGTAAAATTTGTTTCGGTGTCGTACGAATTCGAGCTCGGCGTGACGACAGGTATATCTCGATGATATTAAAGTACAGCTGATGCAGCCAAAGTTACAAAGATAGTGAGATAAGTCTTCGTGCACTGCATTATAAGTGAAAAAGCATAAACCATGGTGTTTTCGTGAGATAAGTGCTGTTGGAAAAACATTTACCGTGTCAATCAAATTGTCATTGTTGTAATGACGTAAATGTATTGGTGATTTTGTGGTATTGCATTTATTTTTCTAAATAAAATAATAGTCAGTGTCATAAGTAAATTTTTAAGCCATATCGTAAGAAATGAGTAGTTCCTATGTGGTTGATGCCCATGATGAATAGAATGCCTTGAGTGTGAACGTGATTTTCTGAGGAATAACTGTGCTAATACAAAGTAGAAGCCTTGACTTTAGTTCAGCGTAGAATTTCTGAGCAAATTAATTTAAAATATAGAATCAGCTTGGGGAGTGAGGGAATCATTACAAGATGCATTATAGACTAAGGCAAACTAAAGAGATGGATGTAGGTGTATCAAGATTTGTCGTTATGGTTTAACACATTTATTTCAGTATATTTTAATGTCTTGGGCAAATTATCAGATTATTGGGATCAAAGTTTGAACTCAGTACTGAGTTCACGTACGTATCAGTGTGTTTTTCAGTGTTAACTTCCTGAAGCCAGTTTTTCAATGCCAATAAACTTAGGCAGTCTCGTGGGATAATAGCTTTGATCTGCTTGCTTTTCTCAGTAACCTTGATGTCGCTTCTGCACCTGCATAATTATTTGTAAGGAGAGACAGTGGCTTTATTCATTTAGCAACAGGGAATAGTCAGGGAGAGGGTTGGGGTTGTTGTAATAAGAGTACGTAGTTGAGTATTTGGTAAGAATCCCTTCAAGACGTGAGACAATTACATTATTGTCTACCGTTGACGTTAAAATCTTGTGCTGTAAACCATTAATAATGCATTAATGTGCCATGGAAAATAATTCCCTTTCAAACGACTTGAAGTTCCCGCAGGGTAATTCGCTGTAGCGACAGTAAATTGTTTTGTACCTCGTAAGTTGGCAAAAAACTTGGCAACGTGTGTGATTTTTAGCTTCTCTCATTGGGGGAAAATCGACATGTCGTCATCAATTTCGATGACGTCACTGCCATCTAAGACCGCACAGACTATAGGGAAGAGGAATGGCGGCAACCGAAGTCGAATGGGGCTTGCTGCCACCTGGCAGAGGAGGATCGTTATCTACATTCGCCGGTTTCCCTTCCGTTTCTGCCGACACCCACCTCACCTGTCGAAAGGAACGGATTGCGACGAAAACAAAATGCAGTGGCAAGACCGAGTTGCCGAGGAACTGGCTAAGATGACAGACCGGATAACGAGATACGAGAGGAACACGCAAAAGGAGAGGCGTAACACACTGACTTCTGCTAATTTTCGGGTTTTTTCAACCCGTCCTCTAGACCGCCGAGATGAGACTTCCTAGCAAACGTAGGTGTTCGACAGATATTGCGCGTACGAAATCCCGTCTGTGCAGTAACGCCATCTATATATTCAGTTGACTATATTGAAATGTCATCTATTACAAATTAATCTATTATGCTCAGCTCTTCTACAAATTTAAATGTACGATATTATACATTGTGTCTAGATTATTACTAGCGTAATATCAATTTCACTAATATTTTACCGTGACATCAGAACATCCGACAACCGAAGGTCGCTGTCCGCTTCATAATTTGAGTTGAAATTCAGCTGAGAAATTTTTTGTTCCATTTGCAGTAACAGTTGTTAACACCATTTATCCTATATTTTGATGTATTGGAAGCAACCTTATTGCGGTGAAATCGACCTAAAGCCTCTGAATGTTAAATTACTGTCCAGTAAGGAGCTGTAAATTCATAAATTAAGGTATTCCGATTACCATGAACGGCCACTACTGTCGGAATAAAAGTGATGGATGCCTGAGTTTGCAGCCTGATAGCTAATAAATAGATATGTCAACGTATAAAACAGTCACTTTAAAAATGTGCTCATTTATTTATACACTTATTCATACAAACAAAAAATTATTTAAACATATCTTCTCTTTTTTATGGCATTGAGAACAACAAAAGTGCCTTATTGTTACGCTTTTCAGCCAATACACTTTGCAAACATAAGTGATTTTATATCAACAGTTATTTGAAAATTGTTTTTGCTAAGTAAGCAGGCGACTACTCGGTCAGCCTCATTGTCATATGGGTGCATTGGTGCCACGGCCATGAAGTCACTCCATCCCTCCTTCCTTACAGTGCACATACTTTGTTACCATGCCAGCCTTTAATTAAAAACTAAATTTCAACAGATTACTTCCGAGGTTATACATTACTAGAGTACTACTCGAAGTTATACATTCTGGTTCAATTTTGGTCAAACGTATAATTACCACCCATCCTCCAGGAAAATAAACATATCACTCAAATCGTTACATGAGTTTTAGTTTAAATTTATGCATTGCGTAATTTAAAGTTATGTTATCGTACCTATTGGTGTGAGAATGATTTGGTGGAGAAGAAGAATAGCGAAGGAAGGCTTCGCATGAAATATAAGTTTTTAAGAGTGCAAAAGCGAATAATTACGTAAATATGAAGTGGTTCGCCCATAGAAGAATCAAGTGCAGAGTTGCATAAAACCTACCTGATGGTTGACTATTAATGGTAGCGGTAAAATGTTTACTCAAATAAAATTATATGACTTCATGCATATGCCTTTTACACTCATGAAAACACATGATGGATTTTTCTTTAAAGAGATTCCAGAAACTAAGTCATAAAGTTAACGTTTCGAAATATATACATTAACACGAAAATACTTTAGGAATTATCGATTTTGCCAGTGCTTACCGGCTTAAGTGTGACATTTATATTTTTAACTTAAGTTCATGAAAACAATTTTTTTAGCATGTGTTTTTTTTGGGTCAATAAATGCCAGGGTGTAGCAATATACGTATGCTTTTGAAAGTTCTCAACAAATAATGGTTCTAAAAATGAAGTCGTGGAGACCCCTTGTTGATGCTTCTTGTCTAATGAAACCTGTAACTTGTTATATGAGCAAGAAAACGAAGCCATTTCATCACAATACGCCTCAGTTTATCTTATTGTGACAATGACTGAGAGTTATACCCATGCTAGTTATCACGACGGTTAAAAAAATCAAAGATAAATCTTAAACACATTGAATTAAACGGAAAAGAAACTGTAGTTACATATTACCCGTAGAAAGTTCCCCGAAATTTACCCATGTTCCATGAAATTTACCCGAAAAATCATACTTGAGAACACTGTTTTACGTCTGTTCCTCAATTAAAGGCACCTTAGGCCAGGAAGACATATAGAAAGATGGGAAGTGGTAAGTGTGAAGGGCGGAGAGAAACATAACGCTGGAAAAGCCTGCTTTTCGCATAAGGACCCAAGGAGTCAATGGTTTTACGTCCCATCCGACGGACGGAGACTTTTCCACACGCACCCAAAATGCCGAGATACAAACCTAGGGGGCTCGATTAGGTATCCGTTTTCAAGAAAAATGTTATCTCTACCCAATTACCCGCCTACCCTCAATTACGCAAATGATCTTATCTGTTGGACACCTCTCCCGAATAATTACTACTACTTTTTCAACCCATCACCTGAGGTTGAGCAGCCACTAATATTACCACTAATTTGGCTGCAGCATAACTGTATATAGTCGCTGGCCTAAACTCTATGCAGAGAAAGATACTTTGTATAGGCTTATGGTGCATATATTCCTGCTCATCGTTTTGAGTGTCACGCAAGGTGGAATGTAACTCCGGTCATTAGCATGAAATTTACTCCAGGAAAATTAAGAGCTCATTGGCCGAAATAGCCAGGTTGGTGACGCGCTGGCATGATAAGTTAAAAGTAGCGACTTCGAATCTCGCTCACTGCATGGATATTGCATTTATCCTAGCCTTAAGATCCTATGTTTGACGGTGCAATATAACCATAGTCGTTATTTCAACTGTGGTCTCAGGGCTGCTCCACTCTTAAAGGTGCTACAGACCAGGAGTATGGGTACAAGGATAGAAATAGAAGGGTAGTGAGGAAAAGTGGAGAGAAACTCAGCATCGGCATTTTTCCGTTCTTAACGGAAGTGCAAAGGGGACGTAAAGGACAGACAGCCGGGCGCGCTAGGGGCCAGCCGGCTGGGTGTGACGCCGCGCTTCTTCACCTGGTTACTCAGATACTTTTTATTATGGTTATGTGTTAGTTTTATGTGATTCATTATACTTAATATTTATTTCTTGGTTGCATTAATTGGGAATGTTGTTAAGGTTGTTTAATTTTTGTTTGGAAAAAGTTTGATTGTTGGGATAAAGAAGGGGACTATAAAGTAGACTAAAGGGGATAAAGGAGAATACAGTTTTTTTTCTTTTTTATAATGAATAACTTCCAGAACGCAAACTCGCCAACCATTTCTTTTATAAAGAAGGAGACGCTGAAAGAATCCGAAATTGTGTTGCGAAGAATTTCTTCTCCTCCGACTGGGATGGTAAGAGATGTAAAGAAGATATAATTCAGGATGTATAACAAATAGCGATACCACGCAGCAAGGCGTTTTATGGGGCTCCAGAAGAAAATAAACAATGTCTCGTGGTACCGCAAGTATCTGCATATGAGTTTTGATAGCCTCATAAATAACGTCACAACTCACTAAATTACATTGTGAATACCTTTGCACCTAGCAGGTTTTCTTTAGGTAGCTCTAAAAGAATGAGCGTTTTTATTGAAAAGTTTACTATCCATTATAGTCATTGTATAGCACAAAATATATTTAACAATTCAGTGGGGTAACTTCAGGCAGATTCCAGCAACATTCAATATGATTTTACAATTAAAATATTTATTGATTAACGAGTAGTAATTCCGCCGAACGGGTTTGTCTAAACATTACGTCGCGACATTTCATTTGCCATTATATTCTATCCCCACATTACCTCTGTGATTATCTAGTTAATGAAAGATTCCTATTAAAAATTCTCATTAAAAAGTATTCTCTGAGCATTTATGTTTAAGTTAAGCCATTTCAAAAATTGTCAAAAAAAAGTTTTTAGGGTTTTTGGCCTGGTTCTCGCGATCCGGCTCACTGTGGAACGGGGCTTTACCGTAAAAGCACATAAAACCAAATGCTATGTTTTTTGTCTTAGGTTAACTTGGGTGTTACGGTACGATATAGTCTTAGCCGCTAGTGAACCTAAAAACTACGGTTAATGGTAGTTTTCTGGGGGGGTAGACCAGGTAGACTGTCATTAGCGAGGGTCTCTGCTCGCGATCGGCATAATCCGGACCCTCGCTCGGCTTCGACCATCATCAGCGACTCTCGCGGCAAGGGGCCGCGCGGACGAAACTGACCGCGTGCAATACAATGTTAAAAGTTATTAACTATTTAAATGATCAACAATTTATTACCGCCATTGTATCACACGTTCTAAGAGAATTACGGGCGTCTTTTGATCGACGTTCTACGATAAAAATTATCGTTTTTCATGCATCCTTCAGAAATATGCCGTTTACACTTGGCAACGTTGCATTTTATGGAGGTTACACACGGTGGTTTTAAACAGCTAAGAGCGTTGAAAAAGGGAAATCTTGATGGAATAATGTAATAATAACTGCCGAAACATAAGTTTTAACATGTTAAAGCAGTTTAATACATTTTAACTGTTGAGTGCTTGAAATACATTAAAGTCATTGCCTGGATGGTCGAAGCCGAGCGAGGGTCCGGATTATGCCGATCGCGAGCAGAGACCCTCGCTAATGACCGTCTACCTGCTCTGCCCCCCAGAAAACTACCATGAACCCAGGCGACAATTAGGTAAATAACGCAGGTGAAGGCCTCCGGGTGAGAACCTGAGGTCTTATAAGCCTCCGAGTATTCAGGACTTATTACCTAGGTTGTATGTACCCTCATGTATGGAAATATTACCGGCTAAGTAGTGCTGCATTTCATATTTGATATGGAAACTATAATTGGGTCGTATACCATATTTTTTACTGTCGAATTTGATATAGTTTGTAAAATAAAAGGAGCCGAATTTTTCCGTTCTTCCGTTCTTCGACTCTTTCTCGAGTTGTAACCACAGAAAACAGATGTATTTAACCCATTGGGAATAGTGAGCGTGAAAACGACTCGTACTCCATTCTGTTCGTTCAGTTGCAACTGAGACTGTTCCAAATTCGCTCCAATTTTACGCCCGCCCAACGGCTTTCCACGAATAAAAGATTTTTACGCAAGCTACAGCCACGCGCCACACCCCTTAACGCCTTAATATTCTAAATGCCTCCCTTCCCCCGCAGACTCTCGTCAGGGAAGGCGCGAGGGGGGCGTAAGGCAGTGAGGGGTGCAGGACTTAACAGCTGACCGTGAATGCGGCCCGCGAGCAACCGGATCGACGTTAAGGGGTGTGGCGAGCGGCTGTAGCTTGCGCAAAAATCTTTTGTTCGTGGAAAACCGTTACGTGGACGTAAAACTGGAGCGAATTCGATACTATAGTGCTGTAAAAAAGTTTCGATCCTAAAGTGCTGTTACCCCTAAAAATGACGTTATTTCCTTAAATCAGGAAAATTGAATGATATTGCATTTATGCCCTCTGAGCGATCTCTAAATGTTAAACAATCGGGCTGAAATTTTTAGCATATCCATTCCGCACCTCATAGCATATTTTAAGAGGTAGAAATCGAAAACCCGAGAAAAAAATAAAAAATAAACAGCACCCTAACACAGCTGGGACACAGCTGACTCTGCCAATGGAAGAGGTTTTTCGGATTCGTTCGAAATACTAAGTTGTGAATAAGCAAATAAACTTTAGCACACTTTTAATCACACCAAAATATATACGAAAATATTTTGTTGTTCAGTGGTGTTGAGTTATTTGCAGGTTGCGATAGGATCTCTTCAGGCTGACCTATCCTCCCCATCTCCACTTCTCCCGTTCATCCCCAAAACAGTCAAAGACGGAAAGTGGATGACGGAGATATTTTAAATACTATAGATACTAACAATCAAGTTGCATGAGACAATATAATTGCTTGTTTGCATGTTAGTAGTGCATGCTTGGTGATCTTCACCCCCTGCCACACACCCTCGCGGTAGCTTGCAGGGTATCTTGTAGATGTAGATGTAGATGATATCGTTCACGCAGCTCGTTCGGTGAGCGTTATCTCTTGCTTATTTTCATTTTTGATTTATGAGCGGATGGCTCTGGTAGGAAGATAAATTTTTCGCTATAATTTATTTTTGTTTCCATATAAGCAAATTTGTTTACAAAAGAGCGCTTTTGGTTCCGAGTAAACTCTCACATTATCCTAACAATAAATATTCTCCTATGGAACTTGTCCTACGCTCGAGTGGCTTAGTAATAATCCTACAATGTGCTGACTCAGCGTATATGATGCTCCTATTCTTCCTGATTTAGAAATGGTCCGAAGGGGTTATGTTCATGTTATGGGTTATGTTATGATCCGAAGTACATTGGTAGATTTTCTCTCTAGTGTAATATTCAAATCCAGAATGGATAAGAATCTCATCCAGCCCACATCTGATCTGAATCCATGAGTGATCTGGCTTGGATCTGATCCAGATCCGATCCGGATCTGATACCGGTCTGAGTCGTATATGTATAACAGCCGGATATATATACAATATTTGCATTGTTAGATATTGATTATAGCCTTTCATTTGCCATATTGGTTGTTACTGTTTTCCTGTTATTGAAAATGGTGTGCGTAGGAACGGGTTAGCGTAGTAGCTACGTAGTACTGGCCTCACATCCCGAGGGCCTCCCATACCACCTTTACTTAACCACGAAATTATCCCGAAAGAGTAGGGATTAATATAATAAGTATTCCTAATTCAGAATTCCATAGATTCCGGTATTTTTCCAGCCTAGGCCCAATGATTGAGAACATTTTATTTAGTTTCTTTATATTTGAATGGAAATATAACGTGACACCTCGTCCGCTCCACCCACCGCAGTTGCCTGGCAGACGGAGTAAACGGCGTCCCCACCAGCGCCCATTCTTCGGCTAGGAGACCGCCTTATCTCGCGCACAAAACAATTTTACTCTCCTAAATTCTCACTTCTGTCTCTCATAACCACCGGAGAAGTCAGTTTATTCGAAGAAGTCATTTTCAGAAGTTCCATTTTTTTGAAAGAAAAAGTTTTTCTCCAAGAAATTGATATAAAATTTTAATTTTATCCAATGATTTTGACAAGAGACGACTTAATGCGTCAAAAACTCCTCGTTTCATCACACCAACAGAAAAATAATGCCAAATTGACAATAAGTAGAATTTTTCAAACATATTTCTTGTATTTCTGAGGCCTAACGGAAATGTGATAAATTTCTATGCAAATATTCGAACAAAAAAACTGGATTGGCGTAAATGGATCCGAAGGGGTTATGTTCATGTTATGGGTTATGTTATGATCCGAAGTACACTGGTAGATTTTTCTTTTCGTACGACGTTTCAGATAGTGTAAGATTATTGCAGTAAGTCTGAAATATATGAAATTTTTCATGCTGATTTTCGTAAATCTACGAATAGGAGAGTCGCATTATATTGTGTGAAGAAATAATCTAGCGATTATAAATCATTTTTCCTGGAACGGCAGGCATGAAATGTTCTATGTGACACCAATGCATTAAAACGAATGCCTCAGTTCGAAAGTGATTTTCGTAAGAGACGTGATTTTTATAGTTTCGAATTTATTATCAAAGTTACAATTCAATTTTATTCATGAAAAAATAAGGAAAATCGGTTATTCATGGAAAAATACGCGTCTACGAAGTTTCAAGAAATTCCATCTACTTGAAGTGAAGAAAATGTTGTTAACGATTACGATGCCTCGTTCGAAACTAAAGATCTGAATAAGTGCATTAGATCAGTTCATACTCATTTCTAGGTTTTCAGCTTTAACATATAATTTACTTTTCCGTATTAACTTATGAAATTATCTTGAAATATCGGTAAACCTTGGCAAAATACGCATGTTACGTCCATCCATTAGAAGTGAAGATTAAAAAGGTTTTTCAAACCTCGCCCAAATTTATGCCCGCAGATTTGATTAAATTTAGACTTAAACAAGTCCAGATCAGACCAGAACTGGCCAAATCGAATCATTAACAATCAAACGCGCAATGAGTCTTCACCAATATGAGCAGTAGAAGTCATAATAGAGAAATGCAGATTCTTACTCGGAATTTACTGGAGCGGCGTGCCTAACACCATCGGAAAGATGAGGAAAGCGACGCAAATGAGGCTGAAATATTCATTGTGCTTTCTTTTTCATTCATTAAATTTTGAATTTTCCGCCTTACCTTCGCTCAAAAGATTGTTAAAATCATTCACAATATAGTTTTTAATTGCTAACGACAGCAACTTTCTGTGCCCTCTCACAGGTCAATGTTTCGTGGCAAGTTGAATAATTAGAGATCACCCGTCTGACACGGTAAGGCTACGTGGTTACCCAAAAGCTACGCGTGACCCACACATGATGTCCCTCAGTCCTTGTCCGTTTGCGTCAGCCTCCGACCTTCCCTGGCCCCTCCCTTTGAATATTCAAAAGACAATACCAGCCGGATCGAAGGTTTTTCCAATGAACTAGCTGTAAAAAATCTTCCCGGGTTTTCTACTTAATACCAGCCGTATGGTTGGGCCTCCGGAAGTCAGTGTGCTCACCAATTCCATTAAATGATCCATTTCATCGGTGTTATGGTATCTTAGAAGTCACCAAGGCAATGTGGCATATTTATTTCCTGTTTCAGTGGAAATTAAAGGAGCTCTTAGAAAAAAGCAGAATAATATTGTGAATGTCTTTCGTTTGAAAATGTACACGCTGAATCTAGCTGATCATATATTTTCAAATTTCCCCGTGATGATATAATCTTTATTATGATAACAATAGGATATATAAAGTTACCCCAGTTTGACTGTGAGTTGTCAACAAATTTATAAATGGCATAGTAGTAGAAACTACAATTGACAATATGCATCATGGCATAGATAGTAAAGTAAACGTTCGAAGTTGGTAAGACTATGTGGAATCAATCTATGATATCTACACGATACCCTGCAAGCCACCGCGAGGGTGTGTGATATACTTGATTCACCTCCACATTATTTAATATATGAGGAAAAATTGTATTATAATGGTATACACAGGCAAAACATACGAAATAAGATGTATATAGAATGTGCTCAGGCCGACTTTGCGTGCATTAATGATTTATAAAAGGTTTTTGACAGAGTGCAGTGGGAAAAGTCAATTTACACATGGTGGTTTATTGGGTAGAGAAGAGAGACTATGAAATTGAGTTACCCATTGTAGCAACTGCGGTAATTTGTTTTTTTTTTGGGACTCTATGGTTTACGAGTTTAAATTCTGCCCAGGGAATAGATAGAGGGGCATAATAATCCAGGGGGTTAAAGGTGAGTGTAGGATTTAGAATCCGTGTTGTAATAGGGCGGCGCGCCGCTGTGTAAATGACAGAGTGCTGTTAAAATTAGAATTTACTGCAATGAATACTTCGCCTCCAATCCGGTTAAGCCTCTTGTGACTGTATAGTTCATGTGCTGGTGGAAACACTGCTTTCTTTGATCTCCTCAGTTTGCCATATTTCGATCCCAAGACTACACCGGCATTCTGAAACGTGCTTAATACAGCTTCGTTTGTTGTTTATGCTCCGGAAGTTGTTAGGGGCGCTTAAGTAGTATTCTATGCTACGTAAGCGCTAGATTTTAGCTCACTGTAAAATAAGTTAAAGACGGCGAGAATGAGAGCTGGTCATTTAAATTGTACGTGTATTTATGAATTTTTTAATGGCACAGCACATGTGGAATGCAATTGATATTTCTAGCAGAGGTTCTTTCAATCATTGTTTTCGTAATAAATGCCTTGCATAAGAGGAGCTCCCGCTCCTTTGTCCTTTATTATTCCCTCTAATTCTCATGAAATGAGTACTCGGGAATTGTGTCGAGAGCGAGAAAGTGGCGTTAGTTATCATTAATCAGGCCCCACCTTGAATGTGCTCTCATAACCCGGCTATCAGCAAAAGGAGCCAAAGGCTCAACGGCTTTCTATCACATCCAGCGGACGATGCACTGCATTCGAAGTGCTCACCATGCAAAACTTATATGCAGAGAGGAAGGAATTCGATGACAAATCCGCTGCCATCCTTGAACTCGAATTCCGGCATTCCTCGAACCCAGGGGCGGCCGTGGTTGATAGGTTTTTAACGCGCTGGCCTGAAAGGTAAGTGGCGAGTTCGAATCCCACCAAGGGCGTGGATGTTACTTTCGTCCTAGAACTAAAATCACTTATTGCAGTTTGGCATAAAACCTTAACTGTAAGACAAAATTAAAGCAGAAAATATCAGGCATTATTTTTGTAACGTAGTGTAATGTAAGCATATCTATTATTTTCATTCATTTTACCATACATTGCTAGAAAAACAAGAGTTAGGTTAAGTACAAGTTTGCATTCAAGAGTACTCACGAACCCGGGTCCTCACGTTTGAAAACAAGCCCACCAAATTTATCCTCTAAAAGCCTCCCGTATGTCTCCGGAGTCTTTTGCCTTAAAATTCTTCATTATAAAATCGTCAACATTATATAAATTGTTTAAATATCATTTCTCTCGATGGCTTTACTTTTCCGCATCCTTTACAAATAAATACTCTAAACCACGAGATTACAAACATGAAAGTTATATAAATAAATATTTATGGTCATTTTGGATTGATAATGATTAAAGTTTAAATATTGACCGCTGGAAAACCTAAAAGGGACTACGAACTCAGTTAACCTTAAAACGTGGCTTAGGTTATGGCGGCTTTGGGCAACTGAAGCGGCCGTATATAAATAATTTAATGCTACAACGAAGAAGCGTTCGAGCAATGCCATATGGACTGGGAGGAAGCCTTCATTTTCGTTGGGAGAAAGAAACGAAACGTTGGGGGTTAGAAAGGTGTGTGGCCGGGGTGAAGATCACCAAATATGCACCTTATTTTCATATGCAATTATGAGCTACCAAGACCTAAGTGCATGCAACTGCCATGCTGCCATGATACCAAGCCTGCAAATAAGAGATCATTATAAATAGTGTACTAGAGAGAATTAAATATCATCAATCCATATGAATAAAAAATAATGATAGATCAATTACAAGTTATGCAAAATAGGAGATGCTATATGCATATCTGAGGCATTATTTTAATCTGAATGAGAAGAAACTTTATAGCCACCTAATGAAATACAAGGATTTATCGTTCAGAAGCCCCTAATGACCAAAACACAGCTATGAAATATTCCACTATCTATTTTCATAATGTTAATTTTATTTCAATTGTTTTTGAGTACATCCTAAAACTTGAACTCTAAGATGCAGGATTCTCGTATATATTTCGTAGATTGCTTCAGACGTTACGTAACTTCCGCCAATTCACCAAACGAGTCTAAAACAATGGCGTGTGGACTCAGCAGTTGTTAGGAAAACACTGATAAGAAGCGCTGAGGATAAACCCTTGTTTAATGGCTACCGGAGCCCCAACGCTGCTTCTAAGAAAAAGCTTAGCAATATTCAGTGCTTGAGAAACCAAGGATTGAGACCGCATATTGGTGGGGAGGAGAAGTGACGTCAATCACGTGATCACGGGAATGCAGGGGAAGTACGCCATCTAGCCATAACTTGTCAGAGGGGTTCCGAGCGGTTAAGCGATACGCCTCGTGTGCTCTGCTTGTGGGTGAGAGGGAAGGTTAAGAGTGATTAACCGTGATCATAGTGTTCTTACTGAAAGACAGGCGGGGATTTAACTTCATTCCAGCAAAGTGAGTGGCGAGTCGAGGATTGCGTTAACAAATAACGGCCAAAATGAAGATTTCAGCCTTAATTTTTACCACGCTTATAACTTTTTCGATTGCATCGACGAAGCGACCGGATTTGTTTTCAAGGATAAAATGGAATGTTTTTAACAGTTTGCTCCCCATCACGAAGAATATGGACAACACCACAATTTCGGGTACTGCAGGGGAGATCGAAACACTGATGACGACGCTGGGCACCAACGCTGGAAATGATTCAAAGGAATTCAGCGACGAGCATGCAGTGATGAAAATAGCAGCAAAATCATCGAAAAATGTGAATCGGAATGAAACCGAAAGTTTTCCAGAAAAGAATGACGGGGGAGAGACAGCCACCATCGCCAATGACACAGGCATCCAGATTCCAGGTGCGTCCAATACCTTTCACGGCCTGGACGGAAAAATTGATATTGATGGACCGGATCAGAAGTTTGCTCCGGAAGTACATAAAAATGGCACGAAACCTGGAGAGAAACTGTCGGGGCATCATACCGACAAGCTGCCAAGTGCTTCAGGTGAGGACGGCAAATTCGCCCGCGGAAACCACACCCATAACACCACTGCCAATCCGGACTCCGTCGTGAGCAGCACCAAGGGAGAAGTTACCACGGGCCCAGCAACAGAGGACCAACTTGGGGAAGTTTCGACACCACAACCCAAACAAGGAGAGGACAAAAATATGGTATGTTGGATCCTTATAATATATCATGTTTTTATGCTTGAATGGTTATTAGGGCGGATCGTAAAAATCGATTTTTCAGGGAGAAACTTGGCCCTCTGGAAAAAGTTGTCAAAGTGACTCAAAATGAGGCCAGAACAATTTGGGGCCTCTAGGTCAACCCTAGACTCTCGCGCCGTGGCCATTTATGGGGAGGGGGGCTGAAAATGGCAAAAGTTATGTTTTTATAGCGGTTTCCCCTGAATTTTGCCGAGTTGCGGCCCTTTAGGGCAAAAATTTCGTCCATTTGTGCATATCTGCAGCCATTAAGCCACAAATTGTCTATTTTGAGTGCGCCGCCGCAAGAAATTATGCACCGCCCACGCAGCGTCGCGGCGCTACGCCCCGAAGGCCGCTAGCGCGTCTCCTGCCGGCTCGCGCCTCCTGCCCGATCGCCACGAACGCTGCGAACCTCATCACGGATGCGTCTTCCGTCGTTGGTCTCATTAATATTAGATAATTAAACTATATTCAGGGAATAACAATTACGGAAGAACTGTATGAAAGTAATATAACACACCGTCATCATTAAGGGAGTAAAGAAACACTCCCCGATTTTTAGCCTACTTTTACTATTATTTTTCAGTATGGAGGAAGAATGCAAAAATAATGAAAGTAGTTACCAGAGCTCACCACGTTGAGGTACCTGCACTATGAACTCCCCCGCCCACACACCCACTCTTAGAATAGAGGAACGCATTTTCTTTATCAGATTATATGCAATCGACAAAATAAGAAAGTGGTCATTTTGTAGTACCAATCGTTTTATATGTGTGCAAGTATTCGTCTTTAAAGTTTATTTTCATTGAACACTAAAGGCCATTATCGATTTTTTATTTTTTAAGTCAAGCAGATAAATGTAAAACTTAATCTATCACAGCATGAACTGAGACTAGGTTTTGAAGGTTGGCATTTTGGTTCTGCTTTCTAGTATTTTCGGCGTTTCTTATCGTCTCTCGTCGTTGCGGTGTCAATGAAGCTCTTTTACAAATATTTCAAAAGCTTGCGTGTGACAAGGACAACTGCGTTCCACAGTTGTGCATTACTCAAGTAATTCTCGAATTTCTTCAGTCGTGAGATGCGATAGAGCACGAGTCGATGTTCTCGTCCCATATTAATAGAAGCTTGTGGTCTTCTACATCAAATTTAATATCTGTCAACTCAAAAGTTCTTGGATTTTTGTCGCCTGCGTATTTCTTCATGCCTTCATGTAGCGGGAAAAAATTCTTGATGCTCACTTTTTACCTCTTCAAGAATGAAAGATTTTGAGTTGACGCTCTCCGACGATCCTCTTCTGAGGATTTTCTTTAATTGTCGAGTTTCTAAGGCATCCAATCCACCGGATACCATGTTTCGTTTTTTTCTTTTGATCCCTCAAAAATGCCGCTTCATTTGGGAAAACTTTATCCTCTTTCTAAATTTACACTCGTTAATTCTTTAGTACTGACACGCAAAAATATCACAGTTTCTGGGATTCATTTAATAATATATTTATTTTTTTGTCGATTTGGCACCTTTCGTAGGCTTGCTTGCATTTTTTCTTAAATCTTAGTAAGTCCTATGGTACCGTATAATCATTTTAATCAGACCACGTTCCGGAATGATTGGAATAGAGGTGCGTCTCCAAAGTTCGGACACTTTTTTCGCTACCAGACTATTTGATAAACCGTAGGCACCCTTCCTGCGCTTCAGTATCTCAATACGTCGTGAGCATAAAAAAATATTTTTTCACTTCTTTTAAACTCACGTAAATTCGTTTATGTCAACGAGACAGGAAAAAAGGTTATAGTGTGTACGGTTATGTTAATTTCAAATAATCCTTCCGTGATTGTTATTCCCTGAAAATAGTTTAATTATCTAATATTAATGAGACCAACGACGGAAGATCCGTTATGAGTTTCGCTGCGTTCGCGGCGACCGGGCAGGAGGCACGAACCGGCAGGAGACGCGCTAGCGGCCTTCGGGGCGTAGCGCCGCGACGCTGCGTGGGCGGTGCATAATTTCTTGCGGCGGCGCACTCAAAATAGACAATTTGTGGCTTAATGGCTGCAGATATGCACAAATGGACGAAATTTTTGCCCTAAAGGGCCGCAACTCGGCAAAATCCAGGGGAAACCGCTATAAAAACATAACTTTTGCCATTTTCAGCCCCCCTCCCCATAAATGGCCACGGCGCGAGGGTCTAGGGTTGACCTAGAGGCCCCAAATTTTTCTGGCCTCATTTTGAGTCACTTTGACAACTTTTTCCAGAGGGCCAAGTTTCTCCGCGAAAAATCGATTTTTCCGATCCGCCTTATGGCTATGCCTACAAGCCTTACATATGTTGTTCTTTACTTGCTACCATTCATTAGTGATTAGGTTAGCTTGTCCTGTTAGTGTGAGGAACTTTTATTGATGAAATGATGTTTATAGTTTAATCCTATGAAATAATTGAATACATCCTTTTGAATTAAGAAGAGTAAATTCCCTCACAGTATTTTGAATGTTTTAACGCTTTAGTGCAATGCATCACTTCCAATCATGCAACTAGTCTTTACTCCAAAAAAGAGATATCCCACACTCTTTGAATTAAAGGTAAGGTTTTATCTTTTTTAATAATTCCTTCCTCCGCCATTCCATTGTTATTATTCCGTACACATACGCAGTATATAATATAGTAAAGTGAATGCATGTGCATAACGTGTATAATAAATTTGTTCCACACCTCATAAGAAATCCTCATTGTTAATTGATAAATCATCCAATTCTGCCACTGCCAGGATCCAACTACCACTACAGACTACGTTACGAGTACCGTTCACGGAAATTCCACCAGGGGCCGAGAACCTGGGGGTCCACCTGACGTAATCCGGACACTACAGCCAGACCAGCAAGACCATGATAATAAGAAGGTATGTTGATCCCCCGATGTTAAGCGCTAAAACATGTGATCTATCATATGTTAAACCTTTTAGTGCAATGCATCACTTCCAATCATGCAACTAGTCTTTAATCCAAAAAAGAGACATCGCGCACTCTTTGAATTGAAGGTAAGGTTTTATCTTTTTTAATAATTCCTTCCTCCGCCATTCCATTATTATTATTCCATTTTGCTTATTTTTCTCTCCCCCTTATCTCATACCCCCCTTCTCAGCTTCCGATGTCATTTCTGCTTTGTCACTATTTTCTCGCTACCCTCCACTTGCGGTCTCAACGTTTTTCAGTTCATCACTTCTCTTTCCCTTGTCTGACTTCGCTGTTTTTCACTCCCCTTATCTTTTATCTGTCATTTTTCTAATCCCCTCCCGTCTTCTAAATTCCTATTACTAACTCTTCTCGCCCTACTTCTGCTAAACTGCCTTTTTACTCCCATTACGTCAATTCTCTCTAACTTTTCTGCACACGCCTAATTTTTCAATCTTCATTCTTAATATCTTATGCCTTTTCTCCATTTGTAACAAATCCGGCTTCAATCAATTCTCTTTTTTCTCACCTTTCTTCTTTCTCTTGCCTACTGCCCTCTTCCTCCTTCTCCTTCTCTCCCTTCCTGCCTTTCAACTCCCTTTTTCTCACTTATCTGTATATACACTCATCCTGCTTCCTTCTCTTCTCCCCATATCTCACGTACCCCTCCCATCTCTCCTTTCCGTGCCTAATTGTTTTTCACACTTCACCTCTCTCTTTACTCCTTTCCTTCCTCCCATATCCTTCTTTATCTCCGATTCCTCACATACCCTTCCTTTTCTTCCTCTCACCGCTTTTTTAATTCCAAATCATCTGTATCATTTCCTTCTGTCAATATGCCGACTTTTTTAATGTTAACTTAATAATTTGCCTTTTTCCCCCCTCGTTGCGTTTCTTGACTCATATCTTTTCTCATAGTCTTGTATCTCCTTCTTGCCTATTGTACTCATAGTTCCTCGCTTTTGCACCCTTTAGCTTTCCATTGGTATCCTTTTGCTCTCCTGTTACCTTCATATTACTCCGTTCCACTTCCTCGACTCCCGTTACTTTTCTCCCACCCTCTATCCTTCCTCTCTCTATTTTCGTTATTGAGTCCTCTAACGTTACTCCTTCCTCTCCACCAACCTTATCTTATGATCCAATTTATCTACATCTGCATTTTACCCTGAAAACCGCCGCAATGGTGTGCGGCAGAGAATGCCATGTTACATGCCGTGAACTTGAGTTCAGCTGAAATAAACGTTTATAAATAATATTTATTAAATTGTAGCCTAGTACATAATGCGCTTGAAAGAATTATATATTCTTTGTGTTTTTATTCTGTATTGAGCCAGAAAAAATGAATTGTTGTATCGACTGTGGATTTCTTTTACTTCATTACTGTTTTCAATATCTGATTTTTGTTGCTTCTCTCCTTCCACTTAATCTTGTACTACCCCTTCCTCACTTATTTTTTATCATCACTTCAACATTAGCTCTTCCCTGTCTACTTTTCTTATTTTTCCGCCATCTACTTTGTTCCTTCTCTTACCTCAAATCTCTCTATTTTCTCTTTCTGCCCCCTTTCTACTCCACTTCCCTCACTGATTTCTCTAATCTTACCGATGACTGCATTTTTCTCTTCCAATACCTGAACTCTTTCTGCCATTCCTTTCTTGCCTTTCATTGGTACTCCCATTGTTCAAGAAAGATCCAATAAAAGATGAAGACATTTTATTCCCATTTTGTGTCTCAATTTGATGCGATTTCGTCATAAATCCTATGCATAGTATGCAATGTACGTAAGGTGTATAATAAATTATTTCCACACCTCAGAAAAAACATTCCTCTTTGAAAATTGATAACTCGTCCAATTCTGCCACTGCCAGGATCCAACTACCACTCTAGAGTTCGTCCCGAGTAGCCTTCAGGGAAATGCCACCACGGGCCAAACACCAGAGGGTCCACCAGACGGTAAAGGGAAACTACAGCCCGACCAGGAAGACCATGACATTAAGAAGGTATGTTGACTGATCTATATTTCTGTCATATGTAAAAATCTATAGTGCAATGCATCCCTTCCAATCATGCAACCAGTCTTTACTGAAAAAAAGAGATATCACCAACTCTTTGAATTACAGGTAAGGTTTTATGGTTTTTCTTGTTCATTTGAGTGATATACTAAGTTAATATCAACCTACGAACGGCCCTCCCCCTAGGACATTGATCTCGTTTCCCTGTTATCTATCTGCCAATACTTCTGTTATTGCCAACTTTTCTCTTCCCACAGCTGTTTAATTTCTCCGTAATGTTATTGGCTCCTCTCGTTACAGTTCCTCTTTACTGCCTCCCCGCTCTCCTCACCTCTTTCTCTTCTCTCAACTCCATTGCACTCTCTAACATCTATTCGCCTGTAACTCCTGTCAGTCCGATATTTTGATACACCACAAATCGCACTTTCCCTACATTCTTTTCTTTATTTTCCTTTTCTGCTCATCTCACCACGGATATCTCTTTCCGCTTATTGCCTTCTCTACTCTCGTAACTTTCCTCTTCCTAATTTTCTCCCACTTTCTCTCCCCACAGCCTTTGCTACACCAAAATCACATTCTTTGCTCTTTAATCTTTACGCTGTTTTCACAATTCCCTTCTTTTCTTTTCCCTCGAATTATCTTTTTTCGTTTTCCTTTGCAGTCCCCTAACTCTCTTCAATCCCGTCTTCACTTTTTTTTACGTTTCGTGTCTCATTCCGCCTCATTCCCGTTTCATTTTCTACTCCCATTGCCTGAATTTTTCCTCTCTTTCTTCCATTACCTATACTACTTTACTTATCTCACTCCAATCTCCATTATCTTCTGGACCTTTCTCTTCCACTAGCGTGGGTCATATCTCTACCTTCTTTCCTTAAGATACTTTTTCTTCAATACACTTAGCTTCTCTCTCGTCTGTCCTCCCTCTGCACTTTTATTCTTATTATATAACTTCTCTATCCCTTTTCTACTTTTCTGCCTTATTTACTTCACACTTCGCTCTCTTTTCTGATAACGTTGTCTTTTCTAATCCTTGTCTTTCCATTCTTCCTCCCTAAACTCCTATTTGCCATTTCATTTTTCACTGATCTCTACGTTCCGTTCTTGCTGCTGGTTTTGCTCCATATTTCACTTCTCTCATTATCCTCGTCTATCTCTTACCTTATCTACTCGCCTTACCACTCACTATTCTGTTTTTTCATCTTTCATTACCTTTATCCCCCTAATCGTGTTCCTCTTCTCCACCTGCTTCCCTATCTCTTCCTTTATCCAACTTTGGTTTCCCTCTCTTCTGCGTCTGTTTTTCTTATCAATTCCTTATTTCTCTTTCCATCAGTCTTATCGTTGGCTTCCATTCTATAATTACTGTACTCTTCTCTCTCTTCTACCACTGCCTATTTCCCAAATTGTACCTCACTTCTCTCTTCCCTCTTTCTCTCTTCCCTCTTTCTTTCTTCTCCCCTGTCTCATTTATTTACCTCATTCCCCTATTCTTTCTTTCCTTTACTTTTCCTCTCTTCTCCCCATTCTTTACTTTTCTCAATTTATTCTCAATCTCTTGCTTTCTTCCATTCGACTTTAAAATCAATCTCTTTTCTCCGGAAATACCTCCTCTCCTCGCCAAAACAATTTTCCTTCCACACTCATAATAGGTCGAGTTCCTATCCTTTCTAACTTTCTATCTTGGAACTCGAAATACCAACTCTTTTTTCAATCTTACCTTACCATCTTCTCTCATTCCACTTCCTATTCATGTTCGCTACACACTTGCCTCTTCCTTCCTACTTCAGCCCCAGTTTTTCACTCTTTACCCTCTTCCCTTCGGCTGGCATTTACTTTTTCTACCCCTGCTTTAATCAATCCACATACCCTTTTCAGCAACGTCTTTCTCTCCTTTCCTTTTGGTGACTCTCTTCCCCTGAACACGCCTTCATCTATAGAAATGTTTTCACATACCCTCGTCCATTTACTATCATACCTTCCTCCTCGTAATCATGTGAGATGGTAAGGGTGTCTCAATACCCTTATTATTTATAAATTCCTATCACACGAATTTAACCCAAGAAGCTACTTGCCTTTCCTTCCCTCTTTCTCAGTTTCCATTTAGTCCATAATTGGCTCTACCCGTATTGTTGCATCAAATCTGTTTTGCGTTTTACATCATCCTCTCGAATGCTTCCCTTATATCTACTAGAGAAGTAACCGCTCCTTATCTTATAAACCTTCCTAACTCTATTTAATATTATCTTCGTCATACCTACTTTTTCCTGTAATGCTTAATCTATTTCTTGTTGCAGAAAGGGCATTACATGCTGAGCTCCCATTTAACCTGATATTTTATACGCGAAACATTCAAGTGGACTCTATTTTGTATTTTCATGACTTTCCAGGTGCTATACTTTATGGTTCATGATTACATAAATTATTCATAATATTAGCTGGAGCATCATTAATTTACCTAATTTCTTTGATTTTTTGTTAAGGTGTAGGCAAATTACCCTTTTTAAGTGCTTCATTTCCTTATATATTCAAACAGTTGCATGCATATTTCCTTGATTCAGAATTTTTTTGGCAATTTTCCTTCTGTCAGGAGCTATTTTTGCCACCTCTTTTAGAACACTTTTATTATTTTACCTATTTATTCCTTATTTTTCCTTTTTGACCCTGTCCATGTTCGAATTCGCCCAAAAATGGTTTTCCATTACCCATGGTAAGACCAAGATATTTTAAGTTTCACATAATGCCTCAATTTGCCGCGATTTCTTCGTAATTTTTATGTATGGTATATAATGTGCGCAAGGTGTATGATAAATATGTCACAAACCTCATAAAAAACATTCCTTCTTGATAATTGATAACTCGTCCAATTCTGCCACTGCCAGGATCCAACTACCACTCCAGACTCCGTCACGAGTAGCGTTCAGGGAAATGCCACCATGGGCCGCCAAGCACCAGTGGGTACACCTGACGGGAAAGGGACAGTACAGCCTGACCAGAAACCCCATGACAATAATAAGGTATGTTGACCCCTTTATCTATGCATCTATCATATATAAAACGCTATTGTGCAATGCATCCGTTCGAATCAATCAACAAGTCTTTACTGCAAAAACGAGATATAGCCAACACTTTTAATTACAGCTAAGGTTTTTTTATAAGTTCATTTGAGTGCTACACTAAGTTACCATAGAGGTACGAACATAAAAATCCTCCTCAATTATTCCTTCCATTCCTCTCTTCGCTTCAATTGGTGCTACCATTATTCAATAAAGATCCAATGAAATACCAAGGCATTTAAAATCCCATGTTATGCCTCAATTTGATGCGATTTCTTCATAAATTCTATGCAAGGTATGTAATTTGCGCAAGGTGCACAATAAATATATCCCAAACCTCATAAAAAACATTCCTTCTTGATAATTGATAACTCGTCCAATTCTGCCACTGCCAGGATCCAACTACCACTCCAGACTCCGTCACGAGTAGCGTTCAGGGAAATGCCACCATGGGCCGCCAAGCACCAGTGGGTACACCTGACGGGAAAGGGACAGTACAGCCTGACCAGAAACCCCATGACAATAATAAGGTATGTTGACCCCTTTATCTATGCATCTATCATATATAAAACGCTATTGTGCAATGCATCCGTTCGAATCAATCAACAAGTCTTTACTGCAAAAACGAGATATAGCCAACACTTTTAATTACAGCTAAGGTTTTTTTATAAGTTCATTTGAGTGCTACACTAAGTTACCATAGAGGTACGAACATAAAAATCCTCCTCAATTATTCCTTCCATTCCTCTCTTCGCTTCAATTGGTGCTACCATTATTCAATAAAGATCCAATGAAATACCAAGGCATTTAAAATCCCATGTTATGCCTCAATTTGATGCGATTTCTTCATAAATTCTATGCAAGGTATGTAATTTGCGCAAGGTGCACAATAAATATATCCCAAACCTCATAAAAACATTCCTTCTTGATAATTGATAACTCGTCCAATTCTGCCACTGCCAGGATCCAACTACCACTCCAGACTCCGTCACGAGTAGCGTTCAGGGAAATGCCACCATGGGCCGCCAAGCACCAGTGGGTACACCTGACGGGAAAGGGACAGTACAGCCTGACCAGAAACCCCATGACAATAATAAGGTATGTTGACCCCTTTATCTATGCATCTATCATATATAAAACGCTATTGTGCAATGCATCCGTTCGAATCAATCAACAAGTCTTTACTGCAAAAACGAGATATAGCCAACACCTTTAAGTACAGTTAAGGTTTTTTTATAAGTTCATTTGAGTGCTACACTAAGTTACCATAGAGGTACGAACATAAAAATCCTCCTCAATTATTCCTTCCATTCCTCTCTTCGCTTCAATTGGTGCTACCATTATTCAATAAAGATCCAATGAAATACCAAGGCATTTAAAATCCCATGTTATCCCTCAATTTGATGCGATTTCTTCATAAATTCTATGCAAGGTATGTAATTTGCGCAAGGTGCACAATAAATATATCCCAAACCTCATAAAAACATTCCTTCTTGATAATTGATAACTCGTCCAATTCTGCCACTGCCAGGATCCAACTACCACTCCAGACTCCGTCACGAGTAGCGTTCAGGGAAATGCCACCATGGGCCGCCAAGCACCAGTGGGTACACCTGACGGGAAAGGGACAGTACAGCCTGACCAGAAACCCCATGACAATAATAAGGTATGTTGACCCCTTTATCTATGCATCTATCATATATAAAACGCTATTGTGCAATGCATCCGTTTGAATCAATCAACAAGTCTTTACTGCAAAAACGAGATATAGCCAACACTTTTAATTACAGCTAAGGTTTTTTTATAAGTTCATTTGAGTGCTACACTAAGTTACCATAGAGGTACGAACATAAAAATCCTCCTCAATTATTCTTTCCATTCCTCTCATCGCTTCAATTGGTGCTACCATTATTCAATAAAGATCCAATGAAATACCAAGGCATTTAAAATCCCATTTTATGCCTCAATTTGATGCGATTTCTTCATAAATTCTATGCAAGGTATGTAATTTGCGCAAGGTGCACAATAAATATATCCCACACCTCATAAAAAACATTCCTTCTTGATAATTGATAACTCGTCCAATTCTGCCACTGCCAGGATCCAACTACCACTCCAGACTCCGTCACGAGTAGCGTTCAGGGAAATACCACCACGGGCCAAACACCAGGGGGTCCACCAGACGGAAAAGGGACAGTACAGCCTGGCCAGGAAAACCATGACAACAAGAAGGTATGCTGACCCACTGATCTATATTTCTATCATACGTAAAAATCTATGGTGGAATAAATAACTTCCAATTATGCAACCAGTACTAACTGCATAAAAGAGAGATCGCCAAATCTTTGAATTACAGGTAAGGTTTTATACTTGGTCATTTGAGTGCTATACTAAGTTAAAACCAAGTTACGAACCTAATGGCCCTCCCCTAGGATATTGACCTCGTTTCTTTTTTCTCTCCTTCATATGACAAAACTCCTGTTATGGCCGTATTGCCAACTTTTCTCCTCCCACAGCTGTTTTATCTCTGCCGTAATTTAATTGGCTCCTCTCTTTACTGCCTCCCCGCTCTCCTCGCCCCTTTCTCTTCTCTCAACTCCATTGTACTCTCTAACATCTATTAGCCTGTAACTCCTGTCATTCCGATGCTTTTCAAACACCACAAGTCGCACTTTCCCTATATTTTTTCCTTTCATTTCCTTTTCTGCTCATCTTATATCACTCTTTTATCTCACCGCATCTTTCGCTGCAATTTTTACTGCCAATGCTTCACCAATTTTTTTCATCTCTCCTATACCTTATCCTTGTGCTCTACACATGTAATTTATTCCTGCCTTCTCTCCGTAAGCTTTCTTATGTACTACATTTTCCCCATTTTTCCATTCTCTGCAGTTTTACTGCTCTTGTTTCTCATCTCCTGCTTCCTCTTATGCCGCCCATATCTTTTATCTCCTTCAGTACCAGTCATTTGCTTTTTCATCATCTCATTCCTAACTCTCTTCACACGGAATTTTTCACTCCCTATTCCACACTTTTCCCTCTTTTCTGTAAACGGTTGACTTTTTTACCTACAATTTCTAGCCTTTTTCTAGCGTCTCCCACTCCACTGATATTCCAGCACTTATTGTTTATTTAGGTCATGCTTTTAGTTTCCTATTTTCTTCTTTCTTTATCTGTTTCCTCCGTATTGAAATGAATATTTTCCTATCTACAATGCAATATTTATATTTACAATTATATCGTTGCTTGTTCGTTTCACTCCCCTATATTTATCACCCATTCTCAGCAAAAACATTTTGTACTCTCTGTTAACTTATCTTTTTTTCCATCGGGACATACTATTACTTGTGCCTGTTGTGACTTAGTATTTAAATTTTATTACATGCTCAACCAATAAGATACAATCAGCTATCAACTGATTGTATCTTAATGGGAGCGTATATATGGCAGTATTTTTGTGTTTTCGTGTGTATTTTGGGTCCTAGATTTTATTACGCTTTATTAAATTGGAACAATAGATTTAGATCTCGTTTTTATTCTTCCCTAACAATGCTGCATCGTCCGAGTAGAATATAATTCTGCTTTTATATTCACTCGTTTTGTATTCATCCATCTGTTTTCATGTTTCCATCGTCCTATTCATTTTTAAAGTAAACAACGCTTGATGTAGGGACTCTCTCGGCATTATATATTTCTTTATTCTTATTTCTTCTGATGACCTTTCTTAATTTTTGGATTTTTTTCTCACTTAAGCGTAGGATATTGGCTCAATTAATTTCTGAAATATTTCTTTCAGTCGTGCGTTTCCAAATTTTTATTCTGTATCCACAAAATACAAGCATGCGGGAATATTGAATTTTTAGCGATTTTTCGATGATTTGTCTAAATATAAGAATAGATTAATTGCATTATTGCACGTCATATACAATGTTCGTAATTCCATTTCTTTGTTCTTTGATAATTTTGTGACTATTTTGGCCTATACTTTTAGTATTTACGAAGTTGTTCCTTCGATATAATTCATTGTTTTTCCTTTCGTCTTTTTCGAAGGATCGGGTAAGATCAAATGTTTTTCATTCTTGTGATAACTCCTGATAAGCATTTATTTTGCTCATCTGTTGTAGGTTTCCCAATATAAGTGGGTACCACCATATTTCATTAGTTCGTTTTAAAATCCATCACGTTTAATCGACTTCTACATCATATGTATCTACCGGTTCATGGCAGTTTTCTGGGTGGCAACTCAGGTAGACGGTCATTAGCAAGGGTCACTGCTCGCAATCCGGCCTAATCCGGACTCTCGCACGACTTCGAACCTCATAAGCGATCGGACCCTCCCGGCAAGGGGACACGAGGACGAAACTGACCGCGTGCAATACGATGTTAAAAGTTAATATCTATCAAAATGGGCAACAATTTACTATCACCATTTTATCATATATCCGACGAGAAATACTAGCGTCTTTTGATCGACGTTTTAATATGTACACTAACGTTATCCATGGATCCTATAGAAATATGCCGGTTACACTTTCAACGTTGCATTTCCAGGAGGCTGATACCCAGTGTTTTAAGCAGCGGAGAGCCTTGAAAGAGGGAAATCATGATGGAATAGCTCTGAAAATTACAATCGCTGAAATTGACGTTGAAATATAAGTTTTAACATGTGAAAGCAGTTTAACACATTTTTACTGTTTAGTGATTAAATTGTATTCAGATTATTGACAGGATGATTCCCTATTTTTATGTTTGTTATGTCATTAATAGATACATTCATCCATTCTACCAACTTTATCTGTGAATCAAATTATTATAAATAATATGATAATTTTTAGAACTTTTTAAAGTTTCTAACGTCATTATCAAATCCAAGGATTGAATAGTAACAATTGCAAATCTTCGTGAAATCTTGGTCACGTAAATGTTGATGTTTTTGAGCCCTCGATAGTATTTTTGTCATTGAATGTGCTAGAGTTTACTGTAGCATATTTTTAGGGAACAAAAAATCAGGGGAAATCAGATCCGAGACTTCAAAATATAAATTTGTGCATGCATGGAAATATTGTTTCCACGGTGATCTTCCATTCCCTACCATTAACTCGCGCGTTACTTGGCTGATTGTAATGAGCATGCTAGACTATAGGGTCACATGCAGCAAGATGGTTAGTATCATATAATAATACTCATACTCATACAATAATATGCATAGTAATAAAGGGATGATTGGTTATAATATCATTAATCTAAATATTTTTATTTGTATTTACGTGCCATGCATGGGTTCGAAATGTCAATACATGCATCATTCACTGCAGACTAATCTAGCAATATCTCATCTACTTATCCCTTTGCAATGCTGCTTATTGTCTTCTCTTATAGTAGGGGGATAAATGATATTTGAATCTATCGGTACGACAATTAGTCTCTCTGATTTTATCTGGTTTATTCTAGCATAATATTCAGGGGCTTTCGTTGCATGTCGAACATATTCTGTAAAACTATCCGTTTGTAATTCATACAGGAGATTCAATCTATACTTTAACCTTCGATCTGATAATGATTCCCAACCTTATACTTTTGTTAATTCTAATATGCTGCAAAACCTATCGTAACCCCTTTTCACAAACCTAGCTGCTGTTAGAAGCACACAGTCTCGCTCCCTGATCAAACCTAATTCATTCGGATCCCACACAGTGGCTGTTACAAAAATTACATCGTTATTTTGTCTACTTGACACCTTTCTCAATTACTCTTTTGATAAATCCTAGCATTTTCCAGGCAAGGCAACATAGTTCCCGGATGGATCTTCCCCGCGATAAATCTTTATTGATTGGTACACTTGAGTAACTTATGGTTTATACGCCTTCAATTGTCGTGTACTAATGCTATAGGCTTGCTTTATCGAGTTATTCCTCTTCCAAAAATTAATAACAAAAAACTTTTTGAGGATAAGTTCTAATTATAATTCGTCACACCACTCTTGAATTACATCAAAATGCTTACTAAGTGATTCCCTATCTTCTTTTAATATACCCCTGCACACCACCACGTCGTCTGAAAAAAGTCTAATCCAACTATTAGCTACGCTAACTAAAACGTTAATCTTTAAAAAGAATTGAAGCGGGCTTATTACGCTACCCTGGGAAACTCCGGATATGACTTTGATTGTGTCCGACATGGCACCATCTGTAACAACCCTCTGCTCTCACCCACTTAACAATTCTTTTATCCAACATATAAACGTCTTTTGCTACAACAAAACTCTCGAACTTCAAGTTTTATTTGCTCTTTATTGTTTGTTTTATTTTATCCAATGCATTTTTAAATCCTAAGAGCATCGCATCAACTTCAGATCTGCGTGCGCCGTAAACTTAAGAATCGTGTATGAATATAGCTAATTGTCTTTTGCAATATCTACCTTTCCGGAACCCATGTTAGCTGTTTGTGACAAATTACTGGCTATCCTGATTCCCCATAATCGAACTGACTACTCTATATGCTCAAATACCTTACAAGAGATAGATGTGAGTGAAATGGATATAAAGTTACTAGGTTCTTCCCTATCACCAATTTTAAAAATAGGTGTGATGCTTGCTCTTTTCCAATCCTCGGGTAGCATGTGATTCATTTGTGTTTTATTGAATATTATTTCTAGATTCTGGGCTATTGCATAAGCTAATGTTTTTTTACTCTGGAAGGCATTTGATCGGGACTCGTTGATTTGTTTGTACTGACGATCTTTAACTGGTGCTCTATTCCACGATAGGAAATTTTATTTTGGGTGTTTTTCACTGAACGTGTTCGGTGGCGGATCGAGTGTGTTGTATGAAAATGAGTTGAATACGCTTTTGAAGAGGGTGTTTAGAGACTTGATTTTTCTAAACTTCTGGAGACTAATTCCTTTATCGCTTTTAAGTGTGTGTACTGAGGGACTATTTCTCTGAAGCACTCTCACATAGAGGCAAAAATGGCCTGTATGTGAGATGGCTTCATATATGAGGTCTATTTATGAGGGATTTGGCCTATAAGACCAAAACACTTTAGGATTACTTTCTAAATATTCTCCTAACATTTTGCTCTTGAAATACGATGACGCTTTCCGACATGATTTACTTGATATTTCTCTCGATTTTTTATATTTTTGAACTAACTTATTTCTTTCCTTTACCGATAGGCCCTGTCCTGAATTCTTTATCCTCCCTTCGTCACTTTAATGATTTCATATCCTCCGCGTTATACCACCTTGACTCTGTATACTTCTCAATTTATATGGTATGTATTCATTAACTACTTTACGGGTAACCTCAGGACATGCTCTCCATAAATCTTCTGTAGCTAATTCTTTACTTTGTCGCTAAATACATTAAATGATTCACTTAATTCATCTTCCGTCGTAGTTTCAGTAATTTCTGGCTATGCAGTAGATACTACATAACATCCTGTGAGCCACAATGAGTGTGTTGTAGGGATGTAAAAGGTGTGTGAAGGGTGTGAATTCACCCTCTACCACACACATACCTTTATGGTGGCTTGCAGGGTATTATGTAGATGTGTATGCGTACTACATGGCCACATGTTTGATATAACAGTCACGTGTAACTAGATGGTTAGTACCTATATAATATACGAAGTACACGAAGTCCTTGCGCAATGAAAATATGTCCCACATGGTTATGCAGAAGGAGTTAATAATAAAATTTGGTGGGATTACCGAAAACTCAATAAGCCCGTTGAGTTCCTGCGTAGCTGCCAACAGCGTGTGCAAAAAATTGAATTACGAAATAGCTCAAGTGGCGATTAAGATCTGCCATGTAATTATGTACCCACTGTACTAACGGTGACGGTGATAGGCTATTCGTCTTCACCCCTCATAATACGCGTGCTCCTTGTGAAATGAGAGCAAGTGCAGAGTGTAGTAAAAGGTATTACTGCTTTGGTATTTGCACGTCTTTAGGTGGATATTTTCAACGACATCTTTTATGAAATTAAAGGGCAGACGAGTTTACCTGAACACTGAGTTATTAATAGGTAAGTTAATATAATTTATATATATATAAAATCCAATAATATCCTGTGGAAAAATTGCATTGAAAATATCCAACAAAAGACGCGCAAGGTTCATCAAGTATAAGCAAGCAGTAAGTATAAGTGTTCTGGGAAGGCACTGGAAAGTTCAAATTCTAACATGCTGTATGGGGTAAAATATTGCGTTTGCTGAAACCTGGGAGTCTTTGAAGACCCTACGATATTCAGTGGAAAATTGAAAAATTGATCATACTATTTAGCATGTTTTTTCATGCCTGCATATAACGCAATGCAAAACACATTTCAGCTTTCTGCATGGATGTCAAGAAATGGCTTAATATTTGTGTATTCGCAATGTCCTTCCATGAGGATGACAGCTTTTAATTAGTAGTAGTATGAATGTCGAAATCCTTCAATTCTCTGCGTAATGTCGTATATTATAAAAATAAGCTTTAAAAATGGAATCCCACATGACCTTGCCAAAAACCTGAATCATTTTCATTTAAAAAAACAAATGTAATCAGGAGTGGCAGAAGTTAAGATTAGGGGAAGAGAAATCTAACTCAAAAAAGGGTTAAATCAAAAAGGTTGCTGAAAATAAGATGAGAGCCAAGACTATAGCAAAACCCACCCCAAATAACAGAATACTGACTAATAACTTACCGTGAGTGGTCTCAATTTTTTATAATAATAACATGATAATGATGTACAGCATCGAAACTGGTCGGATTCATTATCGCAAACTGCAAAGGCGTTATTGTATCGTTCGTTTGGCACAAACCTCTGACCATTTTATTGGATATGATACATTTGGAATGGAGGACTTGCGGAGAGATTCACGAATATTGCCAATTTGTCTAATACTTAGAAGAGTCTGCATTAATAGCTGCCGTCAAAGAATGTTCTTTACACAAAGCTCAAATACAATAGCCTACTTTTAGGAGCAAGAAACGTGATACTAACATTTCTTTAATTGACAGTAAACAGCAGAAAATGAAATTATAGTACCTAATAGCCTCTCTCCGGAGTGAATGTATACTTTGTAATTGGGAAAGGAGCCATTCAAAAACTGAAAATTTGGATTCTCACTGACAAAATTAATAAGGCTTAAAATGCCTTCACCAACGATGCATCAGCTTAGTTAATTATATTTCTCATATAAATATCTATATCCATGCGGGAATTCCACTTGATTCTCCAAATATTTTCTTCCATCCTATGTCATATTTTACAATTTATTTGTTATCCATTCACTCACTCACGGAGTAACGATATGAGGCATCAAATATTACACGACAAATATCGCAATTAGTAGCTAAATTACAACACTTTGTGATCATGAAAATGGCAGTGTTCTATAAAAACAATTTCAAAACAAAGAACATTAGAAAGGCATATTCAATTCACGAATGAGGACAATCATATCGTAGAAATCAAAGAAAAATGAGTTCAGAAATGCCAACTAGCATTTTGAGTAGAAGAGCACCTCATTATGGGAAGAAATGGATGGGAAGAAATTTCATTTTATGGCTGGTGCGGAGAATTATTCAAATTGCAGCGGAATTTTTAGCACCTCTCAGCGTTTTATTTTCGCCTGCCAAAAATTCATCGCAGGAAATTTTCCGATCTACATGATATCAGTCAATACCAAATTATAACGATTCCGTTTTTGAAATAATCTAGTTTATCCTTCTTTATAAATTGCAACTTATGAATTGGAATAAAACCTTATTTGCAGAGACATTTTCAGCAATTTGGCTAACTCATGTTTTATTTTTCATTGCAGCTTGGGCACCATGATGACAGTGAAAGCACTGTCACAGCGGTCGTCCTCGGACTTTTTGCGCTGGCTGTAGTATTAATGTGTATGGTATATCGAAAGTGTATAATAGCAGTCTTGTGCTGCCGTGCACCAAGCACAAGTGAACCAAACCCGGATATTAATAGAAGAGACAGAGAATTATTTTCTGTTCTTCCTTATCCCGCTTATGAATCAGGGTACATGGTGACCCCGTTTTGAACCGATAACCGCTTATGGATATTTATTCCGGTCATCGGTAAAGCTCTTCTCGAATTCCATTTTAAACTTAAATTACTTTGTAACTTCAGTACCTTATCGGTGTATCAATGCAATTAAATGCACAATGTTTCAATCATTAAAATAAATCTCAGCATCAATAGCGGAGTTATTTTATTTCTTCCTTTCATTCCTTGAATCCTGTCAGTTATTCATGAGAATACTTTTTGTGAGGAATATTTGATTTATTGCCACGAAGTTTGGAGGAGGATATGTTTTACTTACACGGACCAGATTTATGTATGGGAAAACTAAATAATATTTATGTAACAGTACGTAAATTATGGGTACCATTATTGTAAATGCCTAATGAGATGCTAGTGTAACTAGCTTCGCTTCATCCCTAAATATTATTAAATATATGCAGTATACTGTGTGAATGATATCGAGAAATAGTAAACATTGTACCATCCTTACTGATTAGTCATGGACCTAACGGTAAACTCTTCTCAAAATCGATTTTAAATTTACATTAATTTTTAACTTCCTCAATTATAATAACTTTCAGCTCCTTAACTGGTTAAGAAATTAAATACTCCTTAAGAGATTAAAAATAATTCTCAGCATCAGGAGAAAATTTACCTGCTATTTCTTCCGTTTATTCCTTGAAATCTGTTGATATTCCATAAGGATACTTTTTGTGAGGAAGAAGAGTGAATATTTTCAGGGAACGGAGGAAGTGTTCAGCGCAAAAAAACTCGTGCTAAGGAGTGAAATCGGCTCCCTTCCTAATTCTTCTAAAACCTCTGGGGCTAATGCTTCTTTTTCAGTTTAAAAATTCAGGAAGGAATACGCATGGCTGCTGATTTAGCGGTATCCTCAACATAGAGGCAACAAGTACACAGCCATGTATCACCTCACCATCTCGAACCCTCTTCCCTGTATTTCTTTTTGATGGCCTAATTTATGGGGAGAACCTACAACTGAGGTTGTCTACTCCATTGCGGAATTGTGGCTTTCGGGAAGAAGAAGGAATATTTTCAAAGAACGCAGGAAGGGCTGGGTACACCCAGCCATCACCGCCTAAGCACTCTCAGCATCATAAGAGAAGTTTCCTGCTATTTCTTCCATTTATTCCTTGAAACCCGTCACCGCCAGCAACTTGTACTTCACGAATGGCACAAAGGCGTCCTCCGCATAAAGTCCCATTTCAAGAACGGGATACCGTACAACTAATGCTCCCAAACAGAAAGTAAGTAGTGGGGGTAAACAACGATAACTATGTCATTACTATGATTCGTGTCCACTCACTTGCTACGAATGGCATAAAAGGATAAAAATGCTATTAGTGTGAAAAAACCCCTTTACGTGATGGGAAGAGAATCTCTCTCTACCACTGCAACTCGGTCTCATCTTGCACGTCTCAAAGTATCTAGTCTGTCATCTGTACTTTTTAATATAAAATTCTCCTTCTGCTTGCGGAAATTTAGCGAGGTGCATCTAATATTCATTTCTCCTAATTCGCCGTTCACATTCATATGAAAGATACAAATGTGTTTCATTGTTCTTTACGAAATAATCTTTACCATTTGAAATCCTTGATTTATTATTTAAATCAGCTTTTCAATTACAGCAGTGGTTGTTGCTATTTTTGAGTGAGAAAATATAGGTGGGAGTTGGTATTTTGTGAATAAGCGATTAGTGTTCAGGATCTTTTTCTAAATAAATTGGCATTTAAGTGTTTCGTGGTATTTACACGAAGAATAAAAGGACGTTTTCACTGGCGCATTGATAACTCTTCAATTTCACGTAATTTTCTCCTAAGTAATCATTGTATTGAACCTTTACACTCAAAATATAGGATTCGTAACTACGTAAATGTTGCCATTTGATTTAAATTTAACTCTTCCTAACAGGAAAGGTCTCTTTTATCAAAGAAGATACGATAATTTGGTAGCAAGAAAATCTAGGTAATTTCTGGATTTTGCGGCCAATTCTCCAAACAACTAGGTTACCATTAAATGAACACGGTCACCCATGGACTTATAACTTAATTGTAACCATGGTCTTTTGGCTTTAAACGGGGAAAAACAACCAAAGGTTTGACGAATGACGGATGGCTTTTAAAATATGTTTCCTCCTCTCATCTGTACAAGTATTGCCAATAGCAAACTCGTATGTCCGTGATTCCCAAGACGGCCGCTGGCTTCTGTAATCAGCTGCGTTGCCTCCTACAGTATATATTGCATAACCTCTTTAAGGCCATATGTAATGAGAAACAAATTTGCATTCTTTTCTCATCTAAAGAGTGATAATTTATACTAGTATCAAGAGAGTAATTACTTAATAATCCTCGCATCAGCGAGATAATAGTGAAGAGTTACGACATATGACATTATTTTAGAAAGGTAATACGAGCATGGAATAATATTAAAAGATAACCGAATGAAAAAGGTATGACGAGAAGAAAGTGAAAATATATGTAGCATGATAAAAGTAATACAAATAACAAATGAACTCTTGGAAAAGATATAACGCACAAATACCCCTGGGTCCAAATAACTATTTTTGGCGTTCAAGGAAAATTCAAAAATAATTAGTGCATGGAAATTTTAGGAAGGTGTCATATTTTGTACCTGAACGGCTATTAAAATAAAGGATGTCACGAGAGAAAAGTCTGCTCTCTTGAAAAATACGATCAAAAAATAAATCTAAAAATCTCGTTTGAGTCATCCTGCATTTACTCCGTAGAGAAACACGATATCATGGCTGAGATGATATTCCTAACGCATGTCACTGATCTCTCTACCTGTTTAATATAAATTTCATTTGTGATACATATTCTTCAACTGGAACGAATTAATTAGAGGTGGGGTTTTTCCCCGCCGTAGTAGTAATAGCTCTGGGGAGGCGACTGATAACAAAGGACATACAATTGCTGGGTAATTGGGAAGAGTTGAGAATTATCGATCGGGGAACGGAGGAAGTAGAGAGAGAAACCCTACGTCGGCATTAGCCTTCTCTTTACGTAAGGCGTCATGGAGTCTAAGGTGTAACGATCCACCAGACCGAATAATAACTAAACTAAATGTTCTCTCCGCAAAGCATTCCGGTATGGGCCGGCTTACCAAAAAAAATCTCTGCCATAGACAGGAAAATAGACTTGCTCTTGGGATAGACGTTACTTTAGCTAATAAAACTACGCTATCTCCCAAAACTTGATAATCCAAAAGTGTTGATGAATCCGGAGGTCTCGGTGATGTTCCAGTCCGTTACGGTTGAAATATCATCAAAATCCCAGTACTTACACCAGTACATATACCATCCATAGTTATGCATGCTCCACATAATATATGTTAAAATAAGGATACATTGCGCTTCATAAAATATGAGTCGTGGACATCGGTCACTGAGAACTGTCGGGTATCACGTCGTATATATTGTAACGATTCAATAAAAACGCTCTCGAAGGAGGAAATTACAAAGTTAACTTTTTTAATACCGGTGGTTGCTGTTCACCTTTTATTCATCAAGGAATCAAATACTAAATGGATAGTCCTCCCCTCATAGAGAACCAATATGTTTTCAGATTTTGAGTAAAAAATGTGGATCGAACGAATGCTTTCTCGGAAGGTTTGTATGTATATATTTTCTAACAACAATTACATTGCAGCTTGAAGTAAAAGATACACTCTGCTTTACCAGAGAATCCGGCTAGTTAATTATGGACTAAGTGAGTGCAAATAAAACATTAGTGGCCAATATGGATATTATTTTGATTGATTTAAAAGGGCTTAGCATTTCTATGAATTCAGTTTTAAAATATATCTGGAGGCAGTGCAGCTAACGTAAGTTATTACAGTGATAAATTTTATACGGATTCTTTACTGACTAGAATATATAGACCACTCAAAACAATCCGGTGGCTATGTAGCAATTATTTAACTCTTTTTGAACGGGCACGGGATGACGGATGTTTTGAATTACTTTGTGAGACAGCCTCTCAAAATATTTTTCATGCATATATCATTTACGATTATTAATGCAGTATCTATCGAGAATATCCTAAAAGTCTTCGGCAGAGTGATCGGTTTCAAATTTGATTAGAGGATCAGTCTTTTTTAGCTACGTTATCACAGCAATTCTCACCCCAGGTCTTCTGGCAATTATTATCACCCAAATACATACATACATACATACGAAAGCCTATATTTATAAAGTATTTTCCTCATTTATTAAAAAATGAAAAAAAAAGCATCGGCGTGAAAACGCGACGCCAAAATATCGCATGCCGGTAAATTATAGATGTGAAATTAAAGGTGGCGCTGCGGGAATTTTTCCATTAGGACAGCTATCAGCAAAGGCAATAGAAACACGAAATAGTGATACTAGAAAATTTCGTGGGCATTCCAATAGAAAACTTTCCAGTTTGGCAACGAACGAGGACTTATTTAAAAGACTTCTTATGTTAATTCCTCTAGCATAACACTATGCGTTTGGAAAAATTTGTTATGCACTTTTAATCGTTCCCAAACAAATATAGTATCGTATTTATGATATGTAGCAGAGTAATAAAAATTCCGTTGGTAATGATCTGGGTGGGATGAAAAATAGCTTTAGACAATGAAATTAGCAATTTCTTTCGAGATGTTACACTGAATGAATTCGTGTCAATTTTAATTGTTAATATTCCCATATTAATCTATAATACGTATTTCAAAGTTTCTCTTCGTCTCTTAAATGCGCAATGCCTATCCTTGGAAGGAAATATGAAACGTTTTATTCACAGCTAGCCTCCCCATTACTCAGCTATCAAATTCTGAATAATCCTCAGTTGTCTAGATGGTATGCTTGATCTCGTATGATGTCTAGTCCCACCCCCCCTTGAATGCCATTTCCTGATTTCGAGACATCACGTCATCCCCAGCCAAGTAGTTCATTTATAATTTTCTAAATGGCTTCGATATTTAGCTAAGGACGTCTACCTCTTTGTTTATACAAACTTTTCTTTACAAAAAGCAGAATTTTTCTCCTTAAGTACCTACAAAAATACCCTTTTTCTTTCAAAATATAAGCCGATAAATTTAAATGGTTCCCCGCTCTAAATTATCCTCATCTGACCTAATAATTCGCTTTTACTCTATGCAAAACCTTATTAATTGCAGTTAACATTATAAATTTACATTAAACGTCATTGGCTCTTCAAACTGTGAAGTAGATATTAAGTTCTTTGTACATTACGTTAAGTAAATCTTAATCATTATGAAATATAGCTCAGACTAATGGCTACCCAGTTACTTTCCTTCTTTATTTCATCCGTGTTCATAGCAACCGGACGAATTCCTGAAATAACAAATAGATCATTTTTAGTAGTGAGGGATTGCCCAGAATGACGCTCCCCTGCCAATTTCTGCCCATTCCAATTTCCCAAAATGACATTTCAATCCTAAGAAGATTAATAATAAATCACCAATCCCTTTGCAATGTTAATTTCTGCTATCATAATTTTATCCTTGTCCAATATTCAACAGCCTTCCAACAATGGACAAGTAATTAAAGATACATTCTGAACTAAAACACTTTCGACATTTTCACTATCCTTTTTATCTTGTGTTTGCTTCCTTTACTGAACTCTGACAAATGTGCGCCTGGGAAGTATGCCACCCTCTCACCATCTCTCTTCTAAAATCTTTCTCAGCAATTTTCTCCACGTGCAACTCAAAATTCAGCTGTTTCAGCACCAGATTCTTATCTCCCATCTCCAGGATAAGAGTTAAAACTGACTTAAGAAGTTTACCACTCATAATTCAACCATGCTCTTATCAAGGCTGTTTAGAAATGCCCATAAAATATTTCGTATTACCGCCGTCATATTTTCTCTTCAGACAGGGTTGTGATTCCTTTTTTCGTAGTCCTCACCAGTTTTCATTGCCAATTTATCTTGGCATAATAATAATTTGTGCATTAAATACTTCAGCTAGATAGAAATGAAATATTACGGAAAAATTCTGCATTAAAAGACGTAAGAGCGATAATTCATATTCTTTGCCAAATTTGATTCTGTATCTTGGAATGCTTTCAAATTTAATTGCTAAAAAATTGCATTAAAAATTATTTGACGCTCCTCACCAATGAAATGGGTGAATCAGTATACTCTAGTTAATCCCAAAATCCGTACTTCATTCAATGGCTGGAGATAATATTTGCATTGGCAATTTTATTAGGTTATACACCAGCGTAGCGTGACGAATGAAATATTTAAATGGAATCATCTCCTCGCGGAGACCAGTCTATTTTCTGTTTCATTCTGTTCTCTCACTGGTGAACTGTTTAGGGAGTGGGTGTCATGTGGGAATTCGTGATCGGAAATCATTCTCACCTCTCACAGCGCGTGCATAAAAGTTAAACTGTACAAACCTCAGAAGTGGAACTGACTCTCAGTAGGCATGAAACACATAAGTAAAACGAGAATATTGGAGAAATAAGGAGAAGGCCTTCATATTTGCGATGCATGCAGAATTTTTTTGCCCAAGTATCTGGACAATTGGGAACAAAGCTCGCGTGTGGAAAAAATTACAGGAAAAAGTTCAAAAACTGGTTATGGCTGGAGTTTTAACTTACTTCATATGCATGCCTTCCCAGTACGCACGGTGAGTATCCATTTTTACAATTACGATTAATTGATAAGACGTCCATATTTTATTGGTCAGCACATTGCTAGCTGAGTTAGCCCTAACTGCTTCAATTAACTATCGCAGCAAAGGCCTCGAAACGGCTGCAAAACGAATCAAGAAACAGTTCGGAATGTCCAACTCTACGCACGATATTACATGCCATCTACTGTGCATAAGATACTGTTCCACTTAGCAGCCATTTCCAAGCAATCATTTATTCCAATTGAACACTCTTCAAAAGAAGTCATAAAGGCAAATAATAAAGATATAATATGATACCGGTATTATCACACGGGGAAATTCCCTAGGTTGGCAACAAATGAACATTTATTGCAGACATCATTGTTAGCCTCAGATCGATTAATTTCAGTATCAGGCGTGTTGAAGAAAACTGAGGTAATCTTAGCAACAGAAGTTAAAAATCTCCTTGCCCTGGCTGATACGCACATCGACAATGAGTCGGATATAGCGATGTAGGAATGAGACTTTTATTAGATAAAAATGATTAGGTATGTCAAAGTAAAAATGCCTATATGAAAGCATCAAGTTTATCTTTTTTCCTATTTTTCCAGGAGTTATATGAAACTTAAATCATATTATTTAACCTAAATTAGAGTATTCAATTATTTTAAATGGGGAGCTAAAGCGCAAGCCGGGAGCTGAAGGTCGTGGGTTCCAATCCCGTGAACGACAGGATTGAAGAATTACATGGATCTCGAAGTACATACTATGTATTTATTAATTACGTAAATATTTTGGAGAGATATGTTCTAAATAGTTGTGGGTCCAGTGTACCCAGATAATTAATTACGAAGAATATTTGGAAACCATTTAAATACATATGTCTCATTAAAATGTTAACGTTTAGAGATACATAAAAAATAACTTCAAAATCGGATTCAGTAGGTCAATAAACTTGGGATTCAACTATTTTACTTTGTAAGTACGTTGATATAACGACGGTATTAATTTTGGCCAATTTTTTCCCATTTTGGACCAATGTGCGCCGTATGTAAATGACATCAGAGGGTCTCCGCACTCGGAGAACTTCGCCTTGTCCAACCGCTAAATGTTCACTTTCATGTCCCAAAGCTATTTAGCAAAGGATACGTCAAAGATGACCCCTTATGTCCAGTGGAGACGGCAATGCCACGCTGAGTTTTGCAGGCGTCGAGTCTGACTTTCTGCGGCCACGAGTCGAGTTGGCTTTCTCGGGCCATCACCAATCAGCCCTTTCCCTCCCCCTGCATACCAGACTCACTGGTACCCCGCCACTCCGCTTATCTCTCCGGAGACACCAGTCCTCTTTGTTTATGCCTTCGCCGCCCTCTGCCAAGGAAAGCTCAGCAATTCGCGCTATTATTGCGGTTCACTTCAAGGAATTGTTGCGATGAGTCAGATGCTTACCCCTTCACGCAATACAAAACAGCATTGTCAGGAAGAATGTATCCTGTTGGGGAGGAATGCAATCCGAATAACTAAAGATTAGATATGAGTTAAATAGGAATTGAGTTTTGAATACATATTTTAATGTATACTCTAGAACATTGATTGTACTATGAATGATTACGCATTAATAGTATTATTAATGCGTAATCATTAATTAATTAATCAGCAATTAATATTGTGTATTTTTTAAATTGAATGGCCATTGACCTATTCTCTTTTTCATGGTCAGTTTAAATTGCATGGCTTTATCTTGGATTCCAATGACTACCCCAAAACGGGTATAACACTATTATGAAGGACTTAGTAATGCTTTGTAATATCAATATTTCTTTGTTTCCAATGCTTATATAAACAAATAAAATATTATAATTACCAAACGAGAGTCACGGTTATGAATGAAGCCTGGAAAATGAGTATTTCATGCGAGGTTTTTTCCATTATTGCACTTGGCGTAAGTAAGTAAAAAAATATTCAGTCGCTTTCAATTTTAACTCAAGAGAAAGATAAGTTTGTCTTTCACCGATTTAATATTCATGTGAAAGTTACGTACTTAAAGAATTGACCGGATAAAATCTCACTTTGGTTTATAAACTTTGTTTCCATTAGAATGAAAACATAAAATTTTATTGGAAAATATTGCGTGGATGCTGATTATATCTGGAGCGTGTGTCACATTTTTGAAGCATAGCTTTAAGAAAATTGACTCTCTGCAGGTCATTGTAGTGAAAAAAAATATTATTCTGGATGATGGATTATATTCATTATAACATGAGTTTTGGAACGTGGTACAAAATTTTCGTACAGAAATGGAATTGTTTTCTTAAACAAAATATCCTCGAAAATGGCTACTCTCTTATTTTTCAGACGCAGAGAGTGAAGAATCATAGTAATTACGAATAGATTTTCCCTGCGAAACATACAGACAGAATGACATTAAAATACAACTAAGGTCGAGTACAGATTTCAACAAGTGAATGGGTTTCGGGGTTAAATCGCATATGATTATAAATGATAAAGATTTGCATAGGTTTAACTTTTATAAACTTCATAAAATATTTTCCTGCAACATTCTTCTTCAATTCCACATACTATTCACCTCTCAATGCACTCGCACTTTCAGGTTTTTCTTTCTCTCAAGGCCGTTTTGTATCAAGAAACAAATAACGCTTTTACATAGAGCGAGAAATAGACGAATTATGACTGATGCAGGCATAGAACATGAAAATTTTTCACTCTGTCATCCAAATAATTAGTAAGTTATCCATATGATTCTTCATTTTACACGATGCAGTTCTCACTCACACCTCTCCATGAAAGATGCTGCAAAATTACGAGTCCCTTATGTTTACTTAGGCTCTGTAAGAAGAAATTTAGTTGGAAACATCACTGTTTAGAGGAAACCACAGAATTGGCAATATTTATTTTGCCCTTATATTAAAACATAAATTTGGGTGTGCTACGCTCAGAAAAGGCGAAACAGTAAAATTATTTTGAAAAACAGCGGTGAACACCTGATATTGTGCAGAAAATTCGGTGAAATACGCCAAGAACAGGCGAATGAGTCAAATTTATTTGTAAAAAGTCGGGTTAAATAAATTTTGTTTGAAGGATGAAGGTTAAGACGAACGCCAGGGAATGTGAACGTTTTGTTTTACACTGATATTGTGCAGAAAATTCGTTGAACAACGCTGAGAAGCGGCGAAAGAATCAATTTAATTTGAAAAACAACTATATGAAAAAATGTAAGTTGATGACCAGTGTTTAGAAAAACATTTCAGAATTGGCATTTTTTCATTTTGCGCTGATATTTAGCGTACATTCCGGGTAATTGAGCTCAAAGAGACAACAAAGTCAATTTTATTTTAAAAATAGCGGTAAGAATAAATTATGTTGGAAGTATCACTGTTTAGAGAAACACCTCAGAATCGATTATTTTATTTTACCCTTATATTTTGAATAAATTTCGGGGAACTACAGTGAGAAGAGGCAAAGGAATCAAATTTATTTTTTTAAACATCGGTAAAAAAATTATTGGATAGATACCGGTTTAGAGAAACACCACAGAATCGAAATTTTTTATTCTACCTTGATATTTTCAGACATTTTGCTGAACTACGCTTAGAAGTGTCGAAAGAGTCAATTTTATTTGAAAAACTTCGGTAAAAATTAATCTTTTTAGAAGGATCACGGTATAAGGGAACAATACACAATCGGCATTTTTTATTTTGCACGGATATTTTGCAGAACCGAACTTCGCAGAGAAGAGGCGAAACAGCCAAGTTTATTTGAAAACTGCTGTAAGAAAAAATTTTGTTGGAAGCATCACTGTTCAGAGGAACACCTCAGAATCGATATTTTTTATTTTGCCCTTCTATTTTGAATAAATATCGGTGAATTACGCTGAGAGGAGGCGAAAGAGTCAAATTTATTGAAAATCATTGGTAAAAATAAATTTTGTTAGAAGTATCACGTTTTTGAAGGAAACTACAGAATCGGCTTCTTTTATTTGGCTCTGATAATTTGCAGAAAAGTCGGTGAACTAACCTGAGAAGAGGCGAAAGAATCAATTTTATTTGAAAAATAGCGGTAAGAATAAATTAAGCTGGATGCATAACTGTTTATAGGAACACCATTAGATTCCGCATTTTATATTTTTCCCCGTTATTTAGCATTAATTTCGGTGAATTACGCTCACAGAGGCGAAACAATCAATTTTATTTAAAAAACAGGGGTAAGAATACATTTAGCTTCAAGCATAAGTGTTTAAAGGAAGAATTTTAGATTCGGCATTTTTTAATTTCCCCTGATATTTAGCATTAATTTTGAGGAACTGCGCTCAGAAGAGAAGTTACAATCAATGTTATTTTAAAAACAGCAAAAACAATTAACTAAGTTTGAAGCATCACTGATAACAAGAACACCTCAGAATCGGCATTTTATTTTGCCCTGATATTTAGCATAAATTTCGGTGAACTAAGCTGAAAAGAATTGAAAGGGTGAATTTTAATTTAAAAACAGCGAAAAAAAATATACTCGGAATCATCACTGATTAAAGGAACAACACATAATCAGCTTTTTTTTATTTTTGCACTCATATTTTGTAGAAAATTCGGAGAACTACGATGAGAAGAGGCGAAAAAGTCAAATTTATATGTAAATCATAAAAAAATTTTTTTGGACGGATACCGGTTTAGAAACACACCTCAGAATCGTCATTTTTATATTTTCCCTGATATTTCGTAGAAAATTTGGTGAACCACGCTCAGAAGAGTCGAAACAGTCAAATTTATTTGAAAAACAACGGTAAAAATAAATTTAGTTTAAATCAACACTGTTTAGAGGAACAGCTTAGATTCGGCACTTTCTATTATGATGTGATATTTTAGAATTTTGTAGAATTTCACTCAGAAGATGCGAAAGAGTCTTACTTATTACTTGAATTCTTATAACTTCTAATTACTTGAAAAACAACGGTAAAAATAAATTTAAGTCGTTGGATCACTGTTAAGAGAGAACAACTTAAAATTGGTATTATTCATTTTGCCCTGATATTAAGAATAAAATACGGTGACCTACATCGAGAAGGACGAAAGAGTTAGAAAAACAGCGGAAATAAGAAATATACTTGAAAGATTCACTGTTTAGAGGAAAACCACAGAATGGGATTTTTTGTTAGGCCCTGATATTGTACAGAAAATTCGGTGAACTACGCCGAGAAGAGGCGAAAGATTCAAGTTTATTGGAAAAATAGCTGTATTATGAAATTTAGTGGAAGATCAATGTTTAGAGGAACATCACATAATCGGCATTTTTTATTTTGCCCTGGTATATTGCAGAACATTCGACGATTTCGAAGAGAAGACGCGAAAACAGTCAAATGTATATGAAAACTGTTGCAGGAAAAATTTTAATTGGAAGCACCACTGTTTAGAGGAACACCAAAGAATATGCATTTTTTATTATTCCCTGATATTTGCCAGAAAATTGATGATCTACGCTGAGAAGAGGCGAAAGTGTAATTTTATTTTTTTAAACTGTTGTAACAATATATTTCGTTGGAAGCATCACTGTTCAGAGGAACACCCCAGAATCAATATCTTTTATTTTGCCCTTATATTTTGAATAAATTTCGGTGAATTACGCTGAAAAGAGGCGAAAGTTTCAAATTTATTAAAAAACTTTGGTAAGGTTAAATTTGGTTAGAAGAATCACGGCAAAGAGGAACACCTCAGAATCGGCATTTTATTTTTGCCCTGATATTTCGTAGAACATTTGGTGAACCACGCTCAGAAGAGTCGAAACGTTCAAATTTATTTGAAAACCTTTGGTAAAGCTAAATTTGTTTAGAAGAATTACAGTATAGAGGAATATCACAGTATCGGCATTTTATATTATTGTATTTATATTTTAAATTACATTTTGAATAAATTTCGATGAATTACGCTGAGAAAAGGCGAAAGTTTCAAATTTATTAAAAAACTTTGGTAAAAAAAATTTTGTTAGAAGTATCACTTTTTTGAAGGAAACCACAGAATCGGCTTCTTTTATTTGGCTCTGATAATTTGAAATCTGAATTAAAGAAAAGTCGGTGAACTAAGCCGAGAAGAGGCGAAAGAATCAATTTTATTTGAAAAACAGCGGTAAGAATACATTAAGCTGGATGCATAACTGTTTAGAAGAACACCTTAAGATTCCGCATTTTATATTTTTCCCCGTTATTTAGCATTAATTTCGGTGAATTACGCTCACAAGTGGCGAAACAGTCTATTTTATTTGAAAAACAGCGGTAAGAAAACATTTAGCTTCAAGCATAAGTGTTTAAAGGAACAACTTTGAATTCGGCATTTTTTATTTTGCCCTGATATTTAGTATTATTTTGATGAACTCCGCTCAGAAGAGGTGTAACAATCAATTACAATGAACAACAAAAATAAATTAAGTTTGAAGCATCACCGTTTACAAGAACACTTAATATTCCGCATTTTATTTTTGCCCAGATATGTAGCATAAATTTCGGTGAACTACGTTCAGAAAAGGCGAGAGAGTCTATCTTATTTCAAAAACAGCGGTAAGTATAAATTTAGTTGGAAGCATCACTATTTAGAGGAACACCTGTGAATCGGCATTAGTTATTTTGCTCTGATATTAAGCATAAATTTAGGTGTGCTATGCTCAGAAGAGGCGAAAGAGTCAATTTAATTTGAAAAACAGCTGTAAGAATAAATTTAGTTGGAAGCAACAGTGTTTAGAGGAACACTTTCGAATCGAAATTATTTATTTTTCCCTGATATTTTGCAGTAAGTTCGGTGAAATGCTCTCAGAAGAGGCGCAAAAATAAATTTTATTTGACAAACAGCGGTAAGAATAAATTAAGTTCCAAGCATCACTGTTTACAAGAACACCCCAGAATCGGCATATTTTATTTTGCCATTATATTTTGCATAAATATCGGCGCACAACGCTGTGAATAGGCGAAAGAGTCAAATTTAGTTTTAAAACATCGGTAAAAATAAATTTTTTTAGAAGGATAACGGTTTAAAGGAACACTAAAGAATCTACATATTTTATTTTGCCCTAATATTTTGCAGAAAGGTCGGTGAACTAACTCAGAAGTGGCGAGAAAGTCAATATTATTTGAAAAACTGCTGTAAGAATAAATTTAGTTGGAAGCATCACTGTTTAGAGGAACACCTCAGAATTAGTATTATTTACTTTGTTCTGATATTTAGAGTAATATTGGTGAACTACGCTCAGAAGAAGCTAAACAGTCCAATTTATTCAAAAAACTGCTGTAAGAATAAATTTGGTGGAAGCATCACTGTTTAGAGGAAAACTTCTGAATCGGCATTATTTATTTTGCCCTGATATTAAGCATGAATTCCGGTGTACTACGCACAGAAGAGGCGAAAGAGTCAATTTTATTTGAAAAACAGCGGTAGGAATAAATTAGGTTTGAAGCATCACTGTATACAAAAACACCTCAGAATCGGCGTATTTTTTTTCGTTATATTTTGTATAAATGTCGGTGCATTACGCTTAGAATTGGAGAAACAGTCAAATTTATATTAAAAACAGCGGTAGGCAAAAATTTAATAAAAAGGATCGCTGTTAAGTACACATCAAAATCAGCATTTATTTATTTTTCCCTGTTATCTAGCATAAATTTTGGTGAACTACACTCAGAAAAAGAAAAACTGAATATTTTATTTAAAAAAAAGGAAAGAATAATTTTAGATATAAGCATCACTGTTTAGAGGTTTACCCAATAATTGGTATTATTTATGTTGTCCTGATATTTAGCATAAATTTCGGTGAACTACGCTCAGAAAAAGCGAATCCGTCAATTTTATTCGAATGACTGCTGTAAGAGTAAATTTAGTTGGAAGCATCACTGTTTAGAAAAACTCCTCTGAATCGACATTATTTATTTTGCCCTGATATTAAGCATAACATTCGGTAAACTACGCTCAGAAGAGACGAATCACCTAATTTTATTTGAAAAACAGCGGAATTTTATTTGAAAGGAAAAAGTTAGTGTGATGTTTCACTGTTAAGAGAAACGACACAGAATTGGCATTATTTATTTTGCCCTGACATCAACCATGTCCACCCTGTCCACCACTCGCTTCTGTAAATAGGATAAGGCCTTCCACAGAGCAATATAAGTTTCAAAATACCCTTGCTGTTCCCTCGCTGCCCGAAAGAGATATTTGACTGAAAAGGGCAGCTTTCGGTTGCACTTTTATTGCCTTCAAACAAAAAAAACCTAGCCGCGTGCTCTTCATTGAGCATGGGACAGATTGCACTCAGGCCACCAAAGCAGAACTTTATCTGCACGTGCGTTAAGATTTTTTGGAATACTACAGAACGAGGATAACGGTCACCACCTACGAGCTCTGCCGTAAGCACTGACACTTCGAAAACGTCCCAGGACTCATTTGTACTCAGTGTAGAAGCGTAAAGTGCATAAAGGCGTGTTCTTATTTGCTACGCGCTGATGAAGGCTTGTCCTGCTCAGAGGAAAGAAACACCTCTCCTGCCTGACACCTAACCATCAATATACGCCTCAAAAGAATAGATAAGTTTATTCTCATTCCTTGTTCCAATTTTAATTCATCAGTCTTAGTTTTGCACTTTTTATTGATTTTATTTTATTGATTGATCTCTTTTGTGGTTTGCATAGCATTTTCTTATATTTTATTCAACGTTCTCGTTTCAGCCCTAAAAGATTATGTATTAAGAGTTGTAATGGATGTCATAGGGATAACGAACCTAGAGTTGAACGAGAAATATATGAAGCGAAATTGACATTCTTTAGCTTTAAAGATACAATACGTTATGGAACACTTGATTGCTGAATTGAATATAAACAGAGATGTTGCTGCCCAAGATATTCTGATGCGCTGCATGCAGAATTTTTTTACCCAAGTATCTGGACAATTGGGAACAAAGCTCGCGTGCGGATAAAATTTTCAATAAAAGTTCAAAAACTGGTTATGGCTGGAGTTTAAACTTACTTCATGTCCATGTCTCCCCGGTACGCACGGTGGGTACCCATTTTTACAATTACGATTAATTGATAAGACGTCCATATTTTATTGGTCAGCACGTTGCTAGCTGAGTTAGCCCTAACTGCTTCAATTAACTATCGCAGCAAAGGCCTCGAAACGGCTGCAAAACGAATCAAGAAACAGTTCGGAATGTCCAACTCTACGCACGATATTACATGCCATCTACTGTGCATAAGATGCTGTTCCACTCAGCAGCCATTTCCAAGCAATCATTTATTCCAACTGAACACTCTTCAAAAGATGTCATAAAGGCAAATAATAAGGATATAATTTGATACCGGGTTTATCACACGGGGAAATTCTCTAGGTTGGCAACAAATGAACATTTATTCCAGACATCATTGTTAGTTTCAGATCGATTAATTACAGTATCAGGCGTGTTGAAGAAAACTGAGGTAATCTTAGCAACTGAAGTTAAAAAATCTTCTTGCCCTGGCTGATACGCACAGCGACAATGATTCCGATACAGTGATGTAGGAATAAGACTTTGATTAGATAAAAATGATTAGGTATGTCAAAGTAAAAATGCCTATATGAAAGCATCAAGTTTATCTTTTTTCCTATTTTTCCAGGAGTTATATGAAACTTAAATCATATTATTTAACCTAAATTAGAGTATTCAATTATTTTAAATGGGTAGCTAACGCGTAAGCCGGGAGCTGAAGGTCGTGGGTTCGAATCCCGTGAACGACAGGATTGAAGCATTACATGGATCCCGAAGCACATACTATGCATTTATTAATTACGTAAATATTTTGGAGAGATATGATCTAAATAGATGTGGATCCTTTGTACCCCGATAATTACTTACGTAGAATATTTGGAAATCGTTTAAATAAATATGTGTCATTAAAATGTTAACGTTTAGAGATACATAAAAATAACTTCAAAATCGGATTCAGCAGGTCAATAACCTTGGGATTCAACTATTTTATTTTGTAAGTACGTTGATAGAACGACGGTATTAATTTTGGCCAATTTTTTCCCATTTTGGACCAATGTGCTCCGTATGTAAATGACATCAGAGCGCCTCCACACGCGGAGCACTTCACCTCGTCCAACCGCTGAATATTCATCTTCATGCCCCAAAGGTATTTAGCAAAGAATACGTCAAAGGTGACCTCTTATGTCCAGTGGAGACGGCTTTGCCACGCTAAATTTTGCAGGCGTCGAGACTCTCTTTCTTCGGCCACGAGTCGAGTTGGCTTTGTCGGGCCACCGCTCCGACCACGGTGCATGAGGTCCATCACCAATCAGCCTTTTCCCTCCCCCTGCATACCAGACTCGCTGGTACCCCGCCCCTCCGCTTATCTCTCCGGAGACACCAGTCCTCTTTGTTTATGCCTTCGCCGCCCTCTGCCAAGGAAAGCTCAGCAATTCGCGCTATTATTGCGGTTCACTTCAAGGAACTGTTGCGATGTGTCAGATTCTTACCCCTTCACGCAGTACAAAACAGCATTGTCAAGAAAAATGTATTCTGTTGGGGATGAATGCAATCCGAATAACCGTATATTAGATATGAGTTAAATAGGAATTGAGGTTTGAATATATATTTTAATTTATACTCTGGAACTTTGATTGTACTATGCATGATTACGCATTAATAGTATTATTAATGCGTATTATTGTGTATTTGTTCTAATGAAAGGCCATTGATCTAATTTTATATCGAGATTATTTTTCCTAAATGACATTGCCTCTTTTTCATGTTCAGTTTATGACTTTATTCCATTCCATTCCATGGCCTTAACTTGGATTCTGATGGTTACCCCAAAACAGATATAACACTAATATGATGGACTACCTAATGCTATGTAATATCTATATTTCTTTGTTGTTAATGCTTATAGAAACAAATAAAATATTATAATTACTAAACGAGAGTCGTGGTTATGAATCAAGCCTGGAAAATGAGTATTTCTCATGGGAGGCGTAGGGAGGGTAAACTGAGGGATGTGGCGTAAGTAAGTAAAAAAATATTCAGTCGCTTTCAATTTGAAGATAAGGTTGTCTTTCATCGATTTTATATCCATGTGAAAGGCACGTGCCTAAGGAAGTGACCGGATAATATCTCACTTTGGTTTACAAACTTTGTTTCCAATAAAATAAAAACTTAATATTTTATAGGAAACTATTGCGTAAATTCTGATTATATCTGGAGTGTGTGACACATTTTTGAAGCATAGCCTTAAGAAAATTGACTCTCTGCAGGTCATTGTAGTGAAAAAAAAATTATTCTGGATGATGTATATATTCATTATAACATGAGTTTTGGAACGTGGTGCGAAATTTTCGTACAGAACTGGAATTGTTGTCTTAAACAAAATATCCTCGAAAATGGCTACCCTTTTTTTTCAGACACAGAGAGTGTAGAATCATAGGAATTACGAATAGAGTTTCCCTGCGAAACATACAGACAGAATGACATTAAAATACAACTAAGGTCGAGTACAGATTTCAACAAGTGAATGGGTTTAGGGGTTAAATCGCATATAATAGATAAATATTTGCTTTGGTTTAACTGGTGTAAACTTCATAAAATATTTTTCTTCAACATTCGTCATCAATTCCACGTACTATTCACCTCTCAATGCACTCGCACTTTCAGGTCCTCCTTTCTCCCAAGGCCGTTTGGTATCAAGAAACAAATGACGCTTTTACATAAAGCGAGAAATTGAGGAATTATGACTGATGTAGGCATAGAACAGGAATATTTCTCTGTCATCCAAATAATTAGTAAGTTTTCCATTTGATTCTTCATTTTACACGATGCAGTTCTCAAGAACACCTCTCCATGAAAGATGCTGCAAAATTACGAGCCCCTTTCGTTTACATAAGCTCTGTAAGAATAAATTTAGTTGGAAGCATCTCTGTTTAGAAGAAACCACATTATTGGAATTATTTATTTTGCCCTTATATTAAACATAAATTTCGGTGTGCTACGCTCAGAAAAGGCGAAAGAGTCAAATTATTTTGAAAAACAGCGGTGAAAACCTGATATTGTGCAGAAAATTCGGTGAAATACGCTGATAATAGGCGAAAGAGTCAAATTTATTTGTAAAAAGTCGGGTTAAATAAATTTTTTTTGAAGGATAATGGTTAAGACGAACACCAGGGAATGTGCATTTTCATTTTACACTGATATTGTGCAGAAAATTCGTTGAACAACGCTGAGAGGAGGCGAAAGATTCGATTTTATTTTAAAACAGCTATATGAAAAAATGTAGTTGGATGATCAGTGTTTAGAGAAATATTTCAGAAATGGCATTTTTTATTTTGCGCTGATATTTAGCGTACATTTCAGGGAACTGAGCTCAAAGAGACCAAACAGTCAATTTTATTTAAAAAAACAGCGGTAAGAATAAATTAAGTTGGAAGTTCACTGTTTAGAGAAACACCTCAGAATCGATATTTTTTATTTTGCCCTTATATTTTGAATAAATTTCGGTGAATTATGCTGAGAAGAGGCGAAAGAGTCAAATTTATTGAAAATCATTGGTAAAAATAAATTTTGTTAGAAGTATCACGTTGTTGAAGGAAACTACAGAATCGGCTTCTTTTATTGGGCTCTGATAATTTGCAGAAAAGTCGGTGAACTAAGCTGAGAAGAGGCGAAAGAATCAATTTTATTTGAAAAACAGCGGTAAGCAAAAATTAAGATGGATGCATAACTGTTTAGAAGAACACATTTATATTCCGCATTTTATATTTTTCCCCGTTATTTAGCATTAATTTCGGTGAATTACCCTCATAAGTGGCGAAACAGTCTATTTTATTTGAAAAACAGCGGTAAGAATACATTTAGCTTCAAGCATAAGTGTTTAAAGGAACAACTTTATATTCGGCATTTTTTATTTTGCCCTGATATTTAGCAAAAATTTTGAAGAACTGTGCCAAGAAGAGGTGTAACAATCAATTTTATTTGAAAAACATCAAAAAAATAAATTAAGTTTGAAGCATCACCGTTTACAAGAACACCTAAGAATCGGCATTTTATTTTTCACTGATAATTAGGATTAATTTCTGTGAACTAAGCTGAAAAGAAGCGAAAAGGTCAATTTTATTTTAAAAACAGCGTAAAAAATAAATATACTATAACCATCACAGTTTAGAGGACCAACACAGAATCACCTTTTTTTATTTTTCTCTGATATTTTGCAGAAAATTCGGTGAACTACAATGAGAAGAGGCGAAATAGTCAAATTTATATGTAAAACATGGGTAATAAAATTTTTGAACGGATATCGGTTTAGAAAAACACCTCAGAATCGGCATTTTTAATTTGCCCTGATATTTCGTAGAAAATTTGGTGAACCACGCTCAGAAGAGTGGTAACAGTCAAATTTGTTTAAAAAACACGGTAAAAATATATTTAGTTTAATTCAACACTGTTTAGAGGAACAGCTTAGATTCGGCATTTTCTATTATGATGTGATATTTTAGAATTTTGTAGAATTTCACTCAGAAGATGCAAAAGAGTCTTACTTATTACTTTAATTCTTATTACTTCTAATTACTTGAAAAACAACGGTAAAAATAAAATTAATTCGTTGGATCACTGTTAAGAGAGACCAACTCAAAATTGGTATTATTCATTTTGCCCTGATATTAAGAATAAAATTCGGTGACCTACGCCGAGAATAGGCTAAAGAGTTAATTTTATTAGAAAAACAGCGGAAATAAGAAATATAATTGAAAGAATCACTGTTTAGAGGAACATTACAGAATGGGATTTTTTGTTAGGCCCTGATATGTGTACAGAAAATTCGGTGAACTACGCGGAGAAGAGGCGAAAGATTCAATTTTATTTGAAAAATAGCTGTATTAAGAAATTTAGATGGAAGATCGATGTGTAGAGGAACATAATATAATCGGCATTTTTTATTTTGCCCTGATATTTTGCTGAACCTTCGACGATTTCGAAGAGAAGAGGCGACCAGACTCGCTGGTACCCCGCCCCTCCGCCTATCTCTCCGGAAACACCAGTCCTCTTTGTTTATGCCTTCGCCGCCCTCTGCCAACGAAAGCTCAGCAATTCGCGCTATTATTGCGATTCACTTCAAGGAACTGTTGCGATGAGTCAGATGCTTACCCCTTCACGCCATACAGAACAGAATAGCCAAGAAGAATGTATCCTGGCTTGGGATGAATGCAATCCGAATAACTATAGATTAGATATGAGTTAAATAGGAATTGAGTTTTGAATATATATTTTAATGTATACTCTGGAACTTTGATTGTACTATGAATGATTACTCATTAATAGCATTATTAATGCGTTATATTGTGTATTTGTTCAGTTGAAAGGCCATTGACCTATTCTCTTTTTCATGGTCAGTTTAAATTGCATTAACTATTCATCTTGGATTCTGATGGTTACCCCAAAACGGATATAACGCTATTATGAAGGACTTCGTAATGCTTTGTAATATCAATATTTCTTTGTTTCCAATGCTTATAGAAACAAATAAAATATTATAATTACTAAACGAGAGTCGTGGTTATGAATCAAGCCTGGAAAATGAGTATTTTTCATGGGAGGTTTTTGCTATTTTTGCACCTGGCGTAAGTAAGTAAAAAAATATTCAGCCGCTTTCAATTTTAACTCAAGAGAAAGATATGGTTGTCTTTCACCGATTTTATATCCATGTGAAAAGCACGTGCTTAAGGAAGGGACCGGATAATATCTCACTTTGGTTTATAAACTTTGTTTCCAATAAAATAAAAACTTTACATTTTATTGGAAACTATTGCGTAGATGGTGATTATATCTGGAGCCTGTGTCACATTTTTGAGGCATAGCCTTAAGAAAATTGACTCTGTGCAGGTCATTGTAGTGAAAACAAAATTATTCTTGATGATGGATTATATTCATTATAACATGAGTTTTGGAACGTGGTGCGAAATTTTCGTACAGAACTGGAATTGTTGTCTTAAACAAAATATCCTCGAAAATGGCTACCCTTTTTTTTCAGACACAGAGAGGTTAGAATCATAGGAATTACGAATTGAGTTTCCCTGCGAAACATACAGACAGAATGACATTAAAATACAACTAAGGTCGAGTACAGATTTCAACAAGTGAATGGGTTTCGGGGTTAAATCGCATATAATAGATAAATATTTGCTTTGGTTAACTGGTATAAACTTCATAAAATATTTTCCTGCAACATTCGTCATCAATTCCACGCACTATTCACCTCTCTATGCACTCGCACTTTCAGGTCTTTCTTTCTCCCAAGGCCGTTTGGTATCAAGAAACAAATGACGCTTTTACATAAAGCGAGAAATTGAGGAATTATGACTGATGCAGGCATAGCACAGGAATATTTTTCACACTTTCATCCAAATAATTAGTAAGTTTTCCATGTGATTCTTCATTTTACACGATGCAGTTCTCACTGACACGTCTCTATGAAAGATGTTGCAAAATTACGAGTCCCTTATGTTTACTTAGGATCTGTAAGAAGAAATTTAGTTGGAAGCATCACTGTTTAGAAGAAACCACATTATTGGCATTTTTTATTTTGCCCTTATATTAAAACATAAATTTCGGTGCGCTACGCTCAGAAAAGGCGAAACAGTCACATTATTTAGAAAAACAGCGGTGAAAACCTGATATTGTGCAGAAAATTCTGTGAAATACGCTGAGAATAGGAGAAAGAGGATCACGATATAAGGGAACAATAGAGAATCGGCCTTTTTTAATTTGCCCGGATATTTTGCAGAACCTTCGCTCAACTTCGCAGAGAAGAGGCGAAACAGCCAATTATATTTGATAACTGCTATAAGACTGAATTTAGTTGGAAGCATCACTGTTTAGAGGAAACCTTAGAATTGGCATTATTTATTTTTCCCTTATATAAAAAATAAATTTGGGTGAAGTACGCTCAGAAAAGGCGAAACAGTGAAATTTTTTTGAAAAAAAGCGGTAAGAAAAATTTAGTTGGAAGCATCACTGTTCAGAGAAACAACTCAGAACCGATATTTTTTATTTTGCCTTTATATTATGAATAAATTTCGGTGAAATACGCTGAGAAAAGGCGAAAGAGTCAAATTTGTTGAAAATCATTGGTAAAAAAAAATTTGTTAGAAGTATCACGTTTTTGAAGGAAACCACAGAATCGGCTTCTTTTATTTGGCTCTGATAATTTGCAGAAAAGTCGGTGAACTAAGCTGAGAAGAGGCGAAAGAATCAATTTTATTTGAAAAACAGCGGTAAGCAAAAATTAAGATGGATGCATAACTGTTTAGAAGAGCACCTTTATATTCCGCATTTTATATTTTTCCCCGTTATTTAGCATTAATTTCGGTGAATTACCCTCATAAGTGGTGAAACAGTCTATTTTATTTAAAAAACAGCGGTAAGAATACATTTAGCTTCAACTATAAGTGTTTAAAGGAAGAACTTTATATTCGGCATTTTTTATTTTGCCCTGATATTTAGCAAAAATTTTGAAGAACTGTGCCAAGAAGAGGTGTAACAATCAATTTTATTTGAAAAAACAGCAAAAAATATTAATTAAGTTTGAAGCATCACTGTTTACAAAAACACCTCAGAATCGGCATTTTATTTTTGCCCTGATATTTAGCATAAATTTCGGTGAACTAAGCTGAAAAGAATTGAAAGTTTCAATTTTATTTTTAAAACAGCGGAAAAAAGAAATATACTCGGAACCAGCACTGTTTAGAGGAACAACACAGAATCGGCTTTTTTTATTTTGCTTTGATATTTTGCAGAAAATTCGGTAAACTACGATGAGAAAAAAATTATTCAACTGCTGTAAGAATAAATTTGGTCGGAAGCATCACAGTATAGGTATTATTTATTTTGTCCTGATATTAAGCATAAATTAGGGTGACCTACGCTGAGATAAGGCGAAGGAGTCAAATTTATTTTTAAAACATCGGTAAAAATAAATTTTGATAGAAGGATAACGGTTTAGAGAAACACTTGTGAATCTGCATATTTTATTTTGCCCTGATAATTTGCAGAAAATTTGGTGAACTACACTGAGAAGAAGCGAAACAGTCAATTTTTTTTAAATAGCGGTAAGAATAAATTTAGTTGGAAGCACCCTTTTTTAGAGGAACACATCAGAATCGGCATTAGTTCTTTTGTCCTGATATTACGCATAAAAGGCGAAAATGTGAAATTGTTTTTTAAATCATTGGTAAAAAAAATGTTGTAAGAAGGATTACGAAGAGGAACACTTAACAACCTGCATATTTTATTTTGCCCTGATATTTTGCAAAATGCTCGGTGAACTACGCTCAGAAGTGAAGAAATGGATAATTTTATTTGAAAAACTGTGGTAAAAATAAATTTAGTTTAAAGCAACACTGTTTGGAGGGACAATTTTAGATTTGGAATTTTTAATTTTGCTATGATAGCTTCCATAAATTTCGTTGAACTGCGTTCAGAAGAGGCGCTGCAATCAATTTTATTTGACAATCAGCTGTAAGAAGAAATTTAGTTTTAAGCATCATTGTTTACTAGAACACCCGAGAATCGGCAATATTTATTTTGACCTGATATTAATCATAAATATTGGTGAACTACACTGAGAAAAGGAAAAACTGAATATTTTATTTGTAAATAAAAGGGTAAGAATAATTTTAGCGATAAGCATTACTGTTTAGAGGTTTACCACATAATCGGTATTATTTATTTTGTCCTGATATTTATCATTAATATTGGTGAACTACGCTCAGAGGAAGCTAAATAGTCAAATTTGAATAAACTGCTGTAAGAGTAAATTCAGTCGGAATCGTCACTATTTAGAAGAACTCTTCTGAATGGACATTATTTATTTTGCCCTGATATTAAGCATAAAATCCGATAAACTACGCTCAGAAGATGCGAATCAGTCAATATTATTTGAAAAAAAGTGGAGAGGAAAAATTTAGTTCGAGATATCACTGTTATGAGAAACGTATCAGAATTGGGATTATTTAGTTTGCCCTGATATGAAGCATAAATTACGGTGACCTACGCTGAGATAAGGCGAAGGAGTCAAATTCATTTTTAAAACATCGGTAAAAATAAATTTTGAATGAAGAATAACGGTTTAGAGGAACACTAAAGAATCTGCATATTTTATTTTGCCCTAGTATTTTGCAGAAAGTTCGCTGAACTAACTCAGAAGTGGCGAATCAGTCGATATTATTAGAAAAACAGCTGTATTAAAAAATGTAGTTGGAAGATCACTGCTTAGAGGAACACCCCAGAATTGGCATTTTTTATTTTTCCCTGATATTAAGCATAAATTACGGTGACCTAGACTGAGATAGGGCCTGGGAGTCAAATTTATTTTTAAAACATCGGTAAAAATAAATTTTGATAGAAGGATAACGGTTTAGAGAAACACTTGTGAATCTGCATATTTTATTTTGCCCTGATAATTTGCAGAAAATTTGGTGAACTACACTGAGAAGAAGCGAAACAGTCAATTTTTTTTAAATAGCGGTAAGAATAAATTTAGTTGGAAGCACCCTTTTTTAGAGGAACACATCAGAATCGGCATTAATTATTTTCTCCTGATATTATGCATAAAAGGTGAAAAAGTGAAATTTATTTTTAAATGATTGGTAAAAATAAATTCCGATAGAATTTTTATGGTTTAGAGGAACACATAAGAATCTGTATATTTTATTTTGCCCTGATATTTTGCAGAATGTTCGGTGAACTGCGCTCAGAAATGGCGAAACAGACATTTTTTTCGAAATACTGCTGTAAGAATACATTTTTTTTGGAAGCATCACTGTTTAGAGGAACACTTCAGAATTGGCAATGTTATTTTTGCCCCAGATATTAAGCTTAAATTTCGGTGAACTACGCTCAGAAGAGGCGAAACAGTCAATTTTATTTGAAAAACAGCGGTAAAAATTAATTTAGTTTAAAGCATCACTGTTTGGAGGAACAACTTTAGATTCGGCATTTTTTATTTTACTATGATATTTTGCATAAATTTTGGTGAACTGCGTTCAGAAGAGGCGCAACAATCAATTTTATTTGACAATCAGCGGTAAGAAGAAATTAAGTTTGAAGCATCACTGTTTACCAGTACACCCCAGAATTGGTATATTTAATTTTACCCTGATATTAAGCATATATTTCGATGTACCAGATTCAGAAGAGGCGAAAAATTCAATTTTATATGAAAAACTGCTGTAAGAATAAATTTAGTTGGAAGCAACACTGTTTAGAGGAACACTTTGGAATCGACAATATTTATTTTTCCCTGATATTTTGCAGTAAGTTCCTTGAACTGAGTTCAGAAGAGGCTGATACCTGAATTCATCCTCTTATCCTATTATTATTCCACTACACACCCTCATCGTAAAAACATTTGTCCCATTCTATGTATCAAAAGCCATAAATGCAGCCTGAAGCACATATAGAATTGTAGTTCCGTCGGACTGATAAAAGTGTTATTTTCTTCTTATTGCAGTTTATTCCTCCTGAATTTTAAAATTTGTTTATTCACCTTTCTGCCTACCAGTGAGCAACTGTATGGCTTAGTTTTCCTAGCTAGTTCTTTCATTATGTCATTTATTGCTGTTAATACTTTTTATTCTTATTCATTCCTATTTATTGTCCAATGCACTTTATTGTTTTTACTGTGTATTCATTGTTTTATTCTTTAAATCCTTCATCGGTAGTAGTTGGCTGTAATAATTGTCCTTTTATTTCACATTCATAACCATTGGCAAATATTAACAAACAGTAATCATTTCATTTCTCATGAGACTGGAGGGTAGCACACATGGGAGAAAAATATTTAAAGAAGTGGATGACAATTCAGTCTGGGAAGCAGAATTACCATTGATAGGGGAAGATATCGATCGGAAGGCTATGCCCAGGCTGTGAGGAGGGCATTTTATTCTATTATAATCTTATTTTAATGCAATATATATTCCCTTGTGTGAGAGTTGTCCAGTTCAAAGGCTGTTTGTGTGTTTATTTTATGGCCCTGTCTCCCCCAGTTTTGCCAGACCAATTCAGTGACTACGAATTTATTGTCTATGTCATAAGGGAACACTAGCCAGAAGATGGGTAAATGTTTAATCAAATCATATATGTAGAGTATGCTACTTATGCGATTGATGCATGGACAATCATGGTCACTGAAAGGGAAAGATTGGGAGCATTTGGAATGCGGTGAGGCTTGATGAGGGAATATAGGCTGTGATGTGAAATTGCTTATGAAATTGTAATTTGTGAAATGTTATTCAAAACTAGTACTAGTCAAAAAGCAAAACAAAAAATTTATAATGCGAACTGCTTACTATACAGGTGACACGTATTACACATATAAACACCTATTATGGCAGGTGACAAATAATAAATTGTCCCTTACCCATCATTCTTCCTGCTGTCAAAGGCAAGTTGGGGGGACTACTGCTACCTCGTGGTCTGATTCTTGATTCAACAAAATTTTGAATGAGAAGATAGCTTTTATTTGAATTCAAATAACCATGAGCAATTGTCTGTTCTGATTGATAAAAAGGACATACATATGTGTAACATTGTATCTAACAAAAAAACCTAGTAGTGTGAATCTCGTGTTATTCACACTACTAGTAGGAATGGCTATCTGTCAGTCTATTTTGGTAAGCAAACAAAGCCGTCATTTAGATGGAAATAACAACAAACATTCTATTCACTGCTTTGTAAAAAAATGTAACCTGTGGTCCGTACTAGTACAGACATATGGGTGATCAATGTGCGGAATACTGACATCACTTTAATTAATTTTCAATAACCGCAAGGGTAAACCATATACCGGGACCAACCTCAACGTTAGACGAAGAGAATTTTGGTCGGAAAATACATAACACATGCGTGGAATAGATTAATTAATTGATCGCGGAAGTAGGTAACAACTATATTTAGTAGCGCAGGGTGAAGTACGCGACATAACCTGAATAAAGACATAACTGACGATTAAATCACACCAAGTTAAGCAACATATCGGTAGCCGGTTCTTGCGATTGATATGCAAAATAACAGGGGTACTTTAAAAAACATCATCAAATAAGCAAACAATGACGAAAACAGAATATCTTATGACGATAACAATATAAATATCACTAGTGTTTGTCTGCATTAATTTGGCTATACCCATCAACAGTTTTCCAACATGCTAGCAAAATTAAAGTTGTGGCAATGTATGTAATAATAATAAAGTGTTGACGTTTCAAGCAAGTATCAACAAGCACGACTCTCTCAGGAAAATTATGGTTGTTTCTACATAAACCCAAGTTGCACTAGAAGTGAAATATCGTCCATATTTTATTTGAATCAAAGGTCCACCAACTCCAAAAATAAACGCCAAAAGTATGAAATACAATATATCTTAGTGCTTCACCTCAATTCATCGACAGCATTGACGGTATGCAGCATGGCATTAAAAAGAGTATGCATCACGAACATCACCACGATATTTACATCCGTAACTAGAACTATTTGCGTTACCTGCACATTATAAATAAAAAATTGTCGCAATCCAAAACCGATATTTCACTAAACCTTTTTCAACCATCGAATAAGCCAGAATAGCCCCTTGCACTTAAATGACATTTATCGGACAGGCTACAGTATTATGCCATGATCAAAATTAATCTAATTTCATTGGAAAGAAGGTAATAGACATTAAATTCTACAAAATTCAATCCACCATAACAACCTTCAACACTCACCCTTCATTCGCAGCAACAACTGCGCCAGTCCGCCTGCATCACAGCAGACGGACCCAGAAGGAGAAATTTTTTTCGGAGAAATGAACCACTCCCGTCGCCGTGAGCCGGTACGCGCGCGCCCCAAGGGGGCACCTATGGAACTACCCAATTATGACGATTCATACCCATATAAGTCGAAAGCCATGACGCCGTGTCCCGTGAATGGGGAAATTCGGAGATAGCGAATAAACCCCCTGATATACTTCCTTCCAGTTCGAGCAAGAAATGTGTCGGTAACATTATTAGAAATAGCTTTGGTTTCATCTTTTACGTCTGTAGATCCTTCTTCAAATATTTCCATGCACAGTTTTTCGGTGACAAACAACAAGTACATATTCGTGTCTTAGTACTTTTATTTTCTATTTACTTCTCTTCTAGATTAGATCGCTCACTTAAATTTTCTGTTTGCAACTGATAAACGATACTTCACTGTACGCTCGCTTGATAACCCTTTAGAAATAGAAGAACTGCATTCTAATTTACTTGCTAAAATTACCAATTTCAAGAAAAACCAAGTTTCAGGAATATCAGGAATGGATCTGGATTCTGATCCATTACTGATATTCTGTACAGGAATCCCGATTTCTGTAGAGTACTGTGAGTTTATTAAATCGAAATCCAGGTAAAGAGAAGGATATTGTTCGCTTTTCATGTGTTCAGCTTTACGGAACAAAAGAGAAAATATTTTGTCGATGAAATAATTGATAAGCCCAGTTAAGAAAATAATCCAGGGTTAAGCAGTCGATCACAATTAAAATTATTTGAGAATGTTTTTGACATAAAAACTATTTTTTCTTGGCTTATGAATATTCGCTTCCGTTAAAATGACTAAATGAAGCCTATATGTAATGAAACGAAGGACATGTAGTGACTATATGGAGGTTTTCCCAGATTTTACGCAACTTGCTCCATACAAAAAGGAAGTCTCCCCTAATAGCTTGGTGATACCACAGCTGTTATGAGTACCATGAAGCAAACAGTAAAAGGTAATTTCAAATTTATGGCTTCTAAACGCCCATTGTTGACGCCAAAAAAGGAAGAGAGCAGTACTCATTGTTCAAGAAAGTGTGGAAAGGGGCAAAGCACGGTATGAAGGTGTCAAAGACTGACGTCAATATAAGAGCACGGAAGGAAGATCACGTGAGCTAGGGTCGTAACTTTTGAGAGATTGAGCTAACAGGTTTCTCGGTTTGCTCAGTCTGCAGCGGAAATACTTAAGGTCGGTTCATGAAAGACACAGAGCTACTTTCGAAGACAAATTGGCATAAAATCACTAATACGAAAGTAGGGCAAGTGAAGAGGCGTATAACCGAGGGAAATATGGCCCCAAAGAAGATTTTGGCCCTAATTTACATCGCTCTTATAATTTTTCCTGATAGAAGAGTCAAGTCATTGAAGGTGACTTCGAGCAAGCATCCGCATTACCCTGAAATCACATCCACCGTGTACTTGCGTGGTGAGGATGATGGTGCCAACAGAACCCTTCTTAACGCGAAAGAGGAGAATGACACGGGGTTGGCAATGACGGAGGAGAATTGCGAGAATGGAGGATCAACTGCTTCAATGGAGGATGACAAGTTCGCCCCTGGAGACCCAATGAAAAACACTGCATCCACTCTAGACTACGACGTGAGTAGCGTCGAGGGAAATATTACCTCGGACCAAACAACACAAGGACCAGTCGGAGAAGAATCACCACTACAACCCAATCAAGAAGGAAAGGCCATAGAGAAGGTAGGTTGGCTTGGCAGCCATGACTAAATCTCCATTACGCGCGACTTCATGTCACGCAAGAATTCCATTCTACTCATCTTATTACCATTTTTTTGTAGAAGAAGTAGATTTGGTTCTATGATACCCAATCCGCTTAAGAAAAATTCAAATGCCTATTCTAACGCAAAGATTATATGCGTAATCTAGGAAATAATAGAAAAAGATACCCAGGTTATAAGTTGCAGGTATTTATCTTTCACAGAAGAAAGATTTTTTCAATGTTGTAAAGTTGCACTTCCAAACTAGGGCGTAGTAGAATTTCGTTCTAGGTAGCCTTATAGTCCATATGTTCTGACCGGTTCCAATTTATAATTATCCAAACTTGGAATAAACGTGTTTAATTTTTATCGACCAGTATCGAGACGACCAATCAAGACGAATGGTATCCGCTGGAAGCAGTATGACGAATGCTGACCACGTAGGTAGTTTGGTGTAGTGTTAATATGAGCCAGGTGTATATGATATTTTTCGCCATAAACTTTCTTTTGCTAGTTGTTCCTACTCCAGGAAATATTTTTGAGTGAGGTCCTTAGTTTAATTTGGACTTTCGACCTCGTAGTAGGTGTCACAATGCGCATAAATACGGCTCTTTTCCGACAAATGTACGGCAGCACATCATTTTATCCAGCTTTTTAAATCCATATAAACCCACTGGGTTAATAGACCTTGCTGGCTTAACTGGCGAATGGACTTGATCAGAAAACGAGAGATCCAAAATCAGTAATTAACCAGCTGTTTATTTTCAAGAGTAAACGTTTTTTAGGTACACATGTTTGGCATGTATCATATGCAAAAGTAGTTAACCCTTTAAATGAATATTAAACTGTTAAACGGTAACTACTGCAAAACTCCGATGGATGTTTTGCACGATTTTAACCAATGCGTGAAAAAATATAGACTGCGGATGCTGGGTGCTTTTAATCAACAAGCATGGAAAATTCTTCTGTACCAAGTTCAATAAAAGAATTCGTCGAATAAGACGCAGTATATTGTCAGATGTTTTGTATCTGAAGAGTTCTATTTGGATTGACTTATGCCAATTGCAGTATGCATTATGATAATGGGCAAGTGAAATTAGATAGCTAGGATACCAGGTAGTTCTTGTCTAAGATGGCTAATGAACAGGAAATATGTCTTACAGTAAATTATGGCAAGTTAAGTCAGAATACTCTAAAATAGAGAAACCTATGGTCGCCTTGTCCATTTAAAAATTAGGGTCACCTGCAGTTGACATGACAGAGAGGCTGAAACCTCAATTACTAGAGTACTGTGAGTTTATAAATGAAATCAAAGTAAAGAGAAGGATATTGTTCACTTTTTATATGCTCAGCTTTTCGGAACAAAAGAGAAAATATTTTGTCGGTGAAGTAATTGATAAGCCTAGTTAAGAAATTAATCCAGAGTTAAGCAGCCGATCACAGTTAAAATTATTTGCAGAATTTTTTTGACATAAAAACTATTTTTTCTTGGCTTATGACTATTCGCTTTCGTTTAAATGACTAAATGAAGCATATATGTCATGAATTGAAAGACATGCAGCGACTATATGGAGGTTTCCCCAGATTTTACGCAACTTGCTCCAAAACAAAATGGAAGTCTCCCATAATAACTTAGTGACACCACAGTTGTTATGAGTACCATAAAGCAAACGGTAAAAGGTAATTTCAAATTTATGGTTTCTAAACGCCCAATGTTGACGCCAAAAAAGGATGAGAGCTGTTCTCATGTTCGAGAAAGTGTGGAAAGGGGAAAAGCACGGTATGAAGGTGTCAAAGACTGACGTCAACACAAGAGCACGGAAGGATGATCACGTGAGCTAGGGTCGTAACTTTTGAGAGATTTAGCCACCAGGTTGTTCGTTTTTCACAGACTGTGGCAGGAAGAAATTTTGCCCAGGAAGGTAAATTCGCTGCAGGAGACTCCATCCGAAATACTTCCACCACTCAAGACTCCATTTTGATTAGCGTTGAGGGAATTCCTAACACAAACTAAACAATGCAAAACACACTTGGCGTAGAGTCGACTCTACAACCCGAACCGGAAGCCAAGTAAAACGATTAGGTATTTCATCACTGGCAAATTAATCTCATTAATTATATTTGAATGGTTGTACTTTATAATGTCTACTATTCTTTATAATTATATGCAATTTTTGTAGTAACAATTACTGGTGTTTATGTTTTATATCTTTTAGTGCAAGGAGAGTATAGTTTAAATTTTTTTAGTTTTACTAAAAGGGATCATATGATATATTTATTTGAATTATGAAACATTAATTTCCTCATAATCATTTTGAATACCAACGAAAGTTAAGTCTGTATTAATAGTTTTCGTCCTTGAAAACTTATAAATTTCCTCTACTACAACCAGATGAGTCCCCTTAAAATGTAATAGTACTTACGTGATGAAATTGAACCTCTAGCCCAGATGCAGGTCACCAATTTTACAAAATAGTGCATAGGATCTTATTTGTCGATCACCTTCCCCAATTGACCAGTTACCACGGGATCCAGTTAATGAGCTCCAATTTTACTGGCTAATGTATTCTTCAAGAGATGATTATACCATGGGCCACATATAATGTTATCGAGGAAACACATTATATCGTCCCTCCTAAAAGTAATTTTGGCACAGAGTATTTATTTCAAACGTAAACAGAATACATTAGCTTAAACTACCCATTTAAGTCACAGAGAAAATTAGATGTGAAAAAAATATATTTATTCTGCACAGGTGGGGAGAGATGACCATGCGAAGGGATCAATGCCCTTGTCACCCACCGTTGAGGTACCAAATGCTTCAGACGACGGCCAGGAAATCGCTACTGGAGACACCATTTTAAATACCACTACCACTCCAGGCTCCATCGTGAGCAGCGTCAAGGGAAATATTACTACGACACAAACAGCAAAGGGCCCACTTGGAAAAGAATTGACCCTACAGCCGGAACAGAAAGGAAACGGCAAAAGAAAGGTATGTTAGCAGCCGTGAATATGTCTTCATTATATGCGACTTTATATCATGCAAGAGTTAAACATAATGGTAATATTTTTCGTACGACCCGGGTTTCGATGATTTATAAGATATTAGAGTGAAATTCAGAAACTTTCTTCGATTACACACATTCTTGTCCAGAGGGGCCAGTGTGAGTGCAAAAATAAGTATCACTACTGGAATTATCTGTGTTTATCCCTATCGTTGGTAAATTTCAAAAAGTGCCTAAGAGCTAGTTTAATACCCTATGTCTCTGCACTTAAACACCCAATGGACATTTTCTCCACTTACAGTGAAGCATGAACATGTTAATATGTTACCTATAACGATATCTTTATAATAAATCCAGTATATGCCGAGTTTCTGTATCCCTCACAAAACCCACATATCGAAAACCTGTCAGGCCAATAGTATTATCCAAAAACTCACTCCTTTCAACGTATCTCAGTTCTATTCCTCCTATATCCCTACGTCTAAGCCTTTCTACATCAAATATTAATACCATTTTCTTAAATTTCTTAATCACAATCAATTATTCACTGCCTAAAACGAAAAAATTGCTACTTATGACATTGTATCCTTTATCACACTCCAATTACAGTAAAATGATCCAGTTTTAGCCTCCACATATATTACATATCATAGGAACATTACCTTTCCTCGAATACCTCAATTCGATTCCATTTCCCGATGTCATAGACATCATTATGGCTATCGCTGAACCCTCTATACACACCACACCATCATAAAAACTAGTGCCCGACAATAATTCGGGGTACATATCTGTCAAAGGACAATAAAAGAATATTTGTCCACTGTTTCATTTTGTATAAGGAACAGAACGCGTTTCGGCACTCGTGTACTATACACTTAAAATGGCATTCAACCTTCCAAACCCCGCCTAAAATACGTTTTATCTATTCAAAGACTGCGAAATGGTCGCGAAACCTTCACGATTTAACTTAATTGATGTGCATAACAGCTAACTTTCCGCCGAGTAATCATGATCTACTTAGACGGAATACTAATTTTGGTGAACGGTATAATGTTTCTCTGTCGAAATAACGCTCACGGTTTTCTATCTTTTGAACCTACATTACTTTACTTTCAAAAATGCCCCGAAATCACTCTGGCATTCTTATTGCCATAAAAATGCAACTCTTTCTCTACTCCACCAACCGTACGAGGTGAACACAATCCCAATCTTAACATTTCTACTCTATCGGAAAAATTCCTCTCCTCCTTTCTCCTTGTCCATCATTCTCCTATAGCCTCAATAATTTTGTTTCCGTATTACTTTCCCTCCTCGTTCCTGCGTTTTAATTCGCACCTCATTGCACCTCCCTTTGTTATCCGCATAATTGGCAACCACTCCTTCTGTAAAGAGTCATCCTCTCAATTATCTTCTTCCCCGCTCCCATAAATCTTATTCCCGTTAAGATTCTTTGATATTGATTGAAGAGATAACAGTTGTTGCGAGGTTTCCATTAATGCATCCCTTCTGATTTCACCCTCCACTCTTCAGCAAGAAACTCTATAGCAAGCTATCCTTATTTGGAATTTCCAAGCCTGTAACTCACTTGGCCCGGGCAGTGGTGATATTAGTATTACCCTCCCTTCCCATATACCCACCTCACTGCTTAACCCTCTTCCCAGTTACCTATAGCCTATTCTCAAGAAAGAAACTCATTAGCACATTTCATTAAGTTTTTTTGTAAAATTATACATTGCACCAGCGTTCGTGATAGTTCAACTTCCCATGTGTAAACCACTTATTTTCCCACATTTAACCCACTGTATCCGTATCCGCGTTCTATCATAAATTGTTCTCCAGGCTTGCTTCCTCTTTTTAGCTTTAAACATAAACTTCCCTTGATATATACGCTACCACCATTGTCTTATATATATTTGACGTATATATTTTTTTATAATCTTCTCTAATATTTTTATTGTCAATGAATTAATTGACGTAAATAATATATGGGCATATGCAAGAAAACGTTGAAGTAGTGTTCGGTGGATGTAAGCTGATATTTTACGCGAGAAGGTGTAAAATGTAAACATATTTAATGATATAGAAAAGATGCTTAATGACAAGCTAATTCTGACACAAAAATAATTAAACAAGATGGCAATTTTTCCACAAGATATAATGAAGGTACGATGTGTTTTAACCGTTAGGCCATCATCAGGTACATGATATAAATATGAATGCTTTCCACTACATCTCGCCTGCCTCAGTCACTTTTATTCCGAAATAAAATGTATCCACTCAGAACACTACAACTTGCCGTAAGTAGTATGAAATATTATGAATGGCCTACTTCGTAGACATGTGCACAAAAATATTTTAACCTATGATTTCTCTCTTTTTTCAGCCAGACCACAGGCACCACTACAGAGTCTCTGATATCGTGTCCTTCGTTGCCCACTGTTTATGTGGTACACTATTCGCATTGATGGGCTTGTGGATGCTAGCTTTCGGCAAACGGCATGCGTGCTGCAAAAAGTTTCCGACCCGTGGTATTACTTCCGGTGCTCGCACGGAAGTTTGATATTCACCGATCCAAGATATTACTTCTGATATTCCTATGGGAAATGCAAAATGATCGGCCCAAGGTATCAAATCTGATGTTCCCATAGACATTTCAAAATGATTGTTTTTCCTAAATCTTATACTCCTTAAAGATGATTTCATACCGACTGTTAGGTACTTGGCTTTTTTGAGGCTAGAGAATTTATTTTTGGAAAACCATTATATTTGTAACAGCTATAAGTTATCCCAATTTTAATGACAGTTTGTAATGTAGTATTTCTTATAGAAATAAAAAAAATTCCATGGCAATATAAAGTGGAGTCTACCATATTTTTTTTTCATATTTATAATAGGAGGAAAATTGACGATAGTCTACTTGGAATGCACTTCAAGTTCAATACTGCGTCCGTCGCATGGGACGTTGCACCCTTGGCGCTTTTCGTTAAGGGCAGGCTATTTTGCACCTCAGGTTCTGTCCACCATTCCACATATCCCCAAAACATTACTACACTAAGTAATTAACCACTAATCCGAAATTGGTAGCTAGCGATAAGCAGCGTGAATTCATTTAAATAGTCTAAACGAATAGGAAATCCTAGTGAAAGAAGAATCTAATTACAGCTGGAAATACAAGCGTGAAGATAAAGTGAACAATTTATCGGAACATAAACCATGAGAGCGCTTCTTTATGACAGTGAGGTTTGGACGATAACAACAACAGAAAATTCATAACTGAAATCAATCAAAATTTGTTGCAATCAGCACAACGATGGCGTAAATAAAATGGATTAGCAGGGTGAAATATGAAGAAGTCATAAGGATAGAAAACAGATATCTGCTGAAAACTTCGAATTTTGAGACGTGATGTCCTGGCAATGACAATAGTTGAGGAAAGAGTGAATGCGAAAAATGTCATAGTCGTCAAATGAAGTGTATAGCGCAAGCTGTAAATGATAATAACGACAAGAATCATACAAACATGAATAGCATAACCGATAAGAAAATGGGGTGCAGAGTTGTGAGGATTTAATTTATTAACCTAAAGGACAGGATAGCCGCACACCACCACCCCTATTTCCAATATTTTTCTTGACATATCTGGCCTTCGAAGAAGTTTCCTACTCAATCACCTCACAAAAATGAATTTTAGAACAAAAGTAAGAGTTGAAAACATCTTCATAGGGAGTTGGTTCATCAAAACACGAACGAAACAGCACTTCCAATGGATTTCTGATAATTTATTTACACACACCTGTTGTATGTATAAAAAGCGTAAATATGCCTTTTTGAGTTGCAAACAAAGCAAGGAGAAAAAGGCTTCCTGGACTGGGAATCGAACAACGGTCCTTTGGATCGAAGGGTCACAGTGCTGGCCACAACGCTGGACGAAACCGTCAATCAGCTCGATATAGAAAGGAAGTTAGATGAGAAATGGACCGACACCCCTCGTATCCTGATACATGAAAATAAGGCTGTAGCCTTGAGATAAGATAGGAATCGGAAGCCTGCCTCCTTCGAAACCGGGGACATAGTTGCATATAAATTATATTGAATGAATTCAGCTATCTCCAGCTTTTCTGATTAATTGATCAACCTCCCAATTGGTTAGTTTATTGTTAGATTTACCCGGTGACCGTCGAATCGGAGGCCATAGAAAAATTAGATTACGGTTCGGAAGCCCATGTTATGTCAATGTCATAATCCGGTTGATTACATGAAGCAATGGCATTTTTTTTGTTCACCCTTGGTATGTATTTCCTATTTACTTGATTAAATTAAATTTGCATTCCTACATTTTTATTAATAATATTACCAGTGCGTGAGGTGTTGGTGTAATAAACCATGAGTCCTTTCATTAGTGACTTGTCTTTTTAGCCACAGTTACCAAAGTGAAGGTTGATGTGAATTTAACTTGCAGCTCTCTAATACGTCATATTCAGTGTAAGACCATCCATCAGTATCACCATTAAGTACTCAAGTATGGAAGTTAAATTTGAGGAGATTCGTTCAAAATTTTGTAAGACAAGGGTTATTAGTGTCCTTGTTTCAATGCAATGAATTTATTTCGGTGTCAGTGACGCCTTATGTAATACAAATCATGGAGTCAGGAGAATCCCTCATGTGATCTTTGTTTTCAAGCCTGTACTGCATAGAGGTGCTTTAGTCCGGAAGGAACCCGTCGTCAGCGTTAGCCCGCTGTTAACGAAAGGCACCAACGGGACCACGGATTAACGTTCCGTCCGACGCAACGGACGGAGTTCTGCACTCGAACGCTCTCCACAAAACACTCAAGTAGGTACCGGATTACCGATAGAAATATCCCCCACTGCCGGGATTCAAACCCTGGCCCTCCCGGTGAGGGACCAGTACTCTATTCAACACACCAACACGACACCTGTGAACCTCGTCATAATCTTTACCTTCCCTTTTTCCATCCCCTTTTTGGCGTCACCGGTTCGTGGCTTTCCTCACCGTAGAGAAAAATAAAGAGCAAAACGTCCCTGGTCGTCTTGTCGTCTCCACGCGTTACGTGGGTAACGCATACCTGCTCCTTGCTCTGAAAGGTTATCCCGCCTCGTGCTCCAGCTAAGGTTCCCAACGGAGGATTATGATGGAATAGGGGTTAGAGTGTTGTTCTAGCACCTAGAGGGTTGATATCATCACAGGAAGATACAGATAATTTTTTCGAGGTGGTAACACCCATCGGTTGGTTAGTTTTCATGATGAATGACTTCGAAATTTTAACTTCATGACTGTCTACCTAGTACCTATCTATTAAAATACGCCTAATATTTACCTTTTTGCTCATTTACTATCACAAATTATGCGTTATAATTAAATACTGTTTAATACACATTATTTGCATATAGCTCTGTATGAAAATAAAGTTTTTTCGGAGCTAATACTAATTTTTAACCATATTATTTTCATTCTGAACGTTTAACTTTGAAAGTATATTAGGTACAAGGCGTCTTGCGAATCCAGAATTTCAATAGATATTTGAAAAAACGGCATTTGCTATTTAAAACTCTTGTTTCTTTTACGTACTCCCCAGTGGGGAGTGAGTAAAAGTAGCCACCTCTAAAAGCACCTCTATGCAGTACAGACTTGAAAACAAACATCACATGAGGGATTCTCCTGACACCATGATTTGCATTACGTAAGACGTGGGGTGGTCGTATTAGTGTTGTGTAAAGAGTATTTGCCTATCACGTGGAGGGCCAGAGTTCGAATGTCAGCAGTTTAAGATAGTTTTCAGGGGTAGTTACGCCCCTAATTGAGTGCATTATGTAGGGCATTTGAGTTCAGTACTCCGTCCGTCGGATGGGACACCTTGACGCTTTTTCTTAAAAGCTGTCTCATGCTCACAACAAGTCTCTCCACCCTTCCTCCTTACCCTTCCATTTCCATCCTTGTAAATTTTTTCTCCCAGCCTGAAGCAACCATTAGTGCGTCTATAGACTTAAATACGCATATGAGTGTTCCTATTGACGCTTCTCTTCCATGATACGGTCTTGAGACTGATAAAGAAGAAAACACAATTTTGGACAAGTCAACCTTTATTGCCAGCAAAAGTCAATTACTCAGCTGAGAGACACTTCATGACTCGAGAATAGAATTGAGAGAAGGGCGTTGATTACTGACCATGTTACTGCGCAAGAGGTGGCCGGGGAGAAGTGTACGAATGGAGTCAACGGTGACAGATAGCGCATCTTTTCCACTCGCAAGCAATATCACGCACCATTGGGCTTAAAAGAAACCACTTTCCGTGGGGATAGATCCTACAAGCTATCACAAAGGGCGATAAAAAGGCACTGAAAAATTATTCACTGCCAGTACGTATGTTGAAAATAGGTAGGAGAAAAGGGTTTTCTACGACTGGGAATCAAACCAAGGACCGTTGACTTAAGTCCGGCAAGCTATTTTCGGAGAAAATCTCTTTCCTCAAGCATTTTTCAATATATTTTCTGTCCGTCCATAACGGCAAAGTAGAATCTCATCTTGCCTTTTTAGGCTACTCAAAACTTTTGAGATATCAAATGTGAGGGAGGAGAAAACTCATGGCCAGCAATAGAGTTTATGGGCTGCATCATTTGTAAGAAATCCGATTTGCGGCCTAGTGCTAAAGAACTAATTCCAACATTGCATTTTCTTGGTGGTATTATAATTTGATGACCATGAGCTCATGAATAATTGAGCTATTTGATCGGCAACGTGCAGACAGTACGTTTTCAAAATGAACAAAGCACGAATACCATTATGCGGTTTTCCGAGAATTATCGGCACGTCTCCGACACAAGAAATAACTCTGAAAATAACAATGCCAGTCACCTAGCGGATAGCGTAGCTATCCGGAGTATGGAAAGAATTTGCGTATACACTGGCTTCCTTATGAGTGAAGGTTAAACCAGGAGAGAATTCCAGCATTAGTCAGTTGTTCTGAAAGCAAGGAATGGGGCCTTGGTTTACTGTGCGTGGTTGACAATGGCGTCAACATGCTTGAACGAGAGAGAGAGATCACGTCAGAGGGTCACGTGATGGTATTAAGGGACTTTTCGTCACTATTCACTAGTGGAATGGTGTGAACTTACCCCCTTTTCTCGTGTTCTCTGTCTGTGAGAGGACGAGGTAGGAGCTGTGGTGAGAGACACGAGAGCTGGACGGGAATTGGAAAGTTATTTTTAAGCGAAGAGCAGGATTACAGTGACGAACAGTTTTAGAAAAAAATATCGCCAAAATGAGGATTTCAGCCTCCATTATTATCATCTTCCTTATTCCTACAATTTTACTAGCGAAACCACTAAATTTGGTTTCGAGGAAGAAATCGCATATCCCTGGAATGATCAACATCGCGTACTTCCGTGAGGAGGATAAAGGTGCCAATAGAATTCTTCCGGACAAAAGAGGAGAGAAAGTAACGACTTTGGCAATGGTGGAGGACGACGATATTGTGGGTGAGGGTGGAGACGTATCCAAAGATAAGGATGAAGTGGTGACCGCTGCGATGAATTCGGCAAGTGTGAACATGGATATGAAAAATACATCGTACGAGGGCGGCGAATTCGATCTCGGTGAGCGTACGGGAAATGGAACCACTACTGACTCCGTCCAATCCAGCGCGGAGGGAGAAGTTGTTGGGGTCCAAATAACTGAGGGTCCACTTCGAGTTGGAGAAACATTCCAACCTGAAAAGGAACGCATGCAGAAGGTATGTTGACTCTATAATTTCAATTTATGCATCTCGTGCAATCTATTTCAAATACTATTTGTGTATTCCAAATGAGCGGAGCGTAGATGATGAATCAATTAATTCCCGTCCTTCCCAAATGATATCTCACTTCCTCCCCCGTCAAATACTCCTCTACAAATCATTTAACAGCCGGAGTTGCTTCACAATTCCTCTTGTGGTGGACCCACCATTAACCTTCTATTTCCGTTCTCAATTCATGCTTCTTTCCGCAATGCAGAATTAAAGAGTTGTTATCCAGTTAAACCTCAGTTTTTCAAATCTTTAGCTTACGAGGTTAAGATAGAGCAAATTTTGGTAACCCTCTGTGTCTTCTCCTTCCCCAACCGCGTATAACCGTTTACCACTATCTATCTCATCAATTTATCACTTATCATAAAAAGATTCTCATGCTAACACTTTTTGTTTCCCGTACTTTTTATTTATTTACTGAACTCCTCGCTCCAGCCAATGCGATAATTTATCTACTCGTCTCAAAAGATAATTTTCTGACCACATTTATATGGCATCATCACCAATTGCTATCGTTCCTCAGACTGGTTCGACACAGCCCTTCGTCTAATTTTTCTGTGGCTTTCGGTCTTCATAAATTGGTGATTTGACATCTATTTTCTCCTAAATTTGAAAAGGTACTTCTTTTCACTACTTCCGTCCCTTTAATGCTCATTACTCGTCTGTAACACCGTATTTTGAATTTTTCATTCTTGAATATTCCCCTACTGTTATTAATCCCGCCACACTACCACAAAGAAAAATGATACATGTATAGGTTTTAATGAGTATTCCCATGCTTATAAAATTTTAATTTCGTTTAAAATCACATTTTTCTTTTAGTAGGTACACATTATTTTATTCTGGACTGTTTACCTAACTAATTTAATTTTTCTATTCATTGCAGATTATCATTTTTCAAACAGCAAACCTCCTTGGCTTTTAGACTTCATATATAAAGTATTCTTCTGTATAACAATGCTACTTTTTTTAACTTTACGTAATATCAGGCAAATACCCTACCTATGTTAACGGTTGTATTTCCATCAACCACCTTCATGATTTTGACTTTAAGAACTATGTGTGATTGCAAGTGCATTGTGTCGTAGTTCTAATTTTTTAATTCTTTCCACTTCACCTCCAGAACCAATCAGGGTCATCAGTTTTGATTAAGATAATGGTAAAATAGTATGACGCTTAAATTTCCTTTAAATGCGAATAACTGGATTGTAGTCAACATTTGCTTATGAGTAAATGTTATGAAATTCCACAATGTCTTCAGGCTTCGGCTGTATACTTCTCCCCATATGCCTGCATTCTTTATTTTGGGCAATGTGCTCATGCTATTCTTTTCGGAGGCTCCTGTAGAGGGAACGTTATATAGAGATTTGCGAATTTATGATAGTTCAAACAAATTCGTACTTGGGGTAGTGAAAGGAATACATGAAGAACAAAATATTACTCGCACTCTTCCACAAAATTATTATGTGACTGCGCGTTTCAACCTACCGAGTCATATTCAGGTACAAGACATATTTTAAACAGGATTACAATACATTTTTATGATATGCGGCTTTCCTCTTATTTAATAAATATATTTTCTTTGGTGTAATATTCCTTGTACCTGAAAATGGAATGGCTAGTTGAAATTTATATTAGCATGTCGAAATTCGCAAGTGTTTTTGTTCCATCTATAATGCTAATGCCTTCTCTTCTGCACTATTGACTAGCTCAGCAGATACGTAACCGATTCCAGGAGCCTTATCAATCCTCACGTACCATCGTCAGGTGCGTAGCTTTGAAATGTTAAGATAAGCATGCTGCATTAATGAAAAATTGTCCAAATGGAAAAGTTTTTACGAATATTGGGGAGGTATTTTCAGTCAAAAGTATAATACATATTAACCAACCCTTCTGATGTTGTTGAGAAGGCTTTATACCTAAGTACCTAGGTGTAAAAACCTTACACCAGAAGAATTTTACCGAGGACACAGGGTACTGAAGGGCACGTTACGTGAAGAAAAACCTATCAACAGGGAAGTCAATTTAATCTCATTTCTTCTAAAAGAAACTGTTTCCGGGGTAACTTGGTGGAATTTTTCCATAATGGAGAAGAGAAAAACTAACGATGCAATTCCACAAAACTTTTTTATTTTTTATTTTGACACGACCATGGTTTCGCTGCGGCGCAGAATCATCAGGTGGGTATACAAAACACTGCATCAGCCTTATGTATGGTGAAATTCGGGGGTGGGGGGAGGAACGGGGACGTACGGCGGGGGGAGGAACGGGGACGGAGGGCGGGGGGAGGAACGGGGACGGAGGGCGGGGGGAGAGAGGAAGTGACCACAGATTGGCCGGTCGGGTGAGCGTGGTGATGCATTAGGGTGTTTTCAGGGGTGGCGAAGGTCAGGTCTGGTGGAAGTCGGGGTGGGGGAGGAATGGAGTCGCAGAGAGGGTGGGAAAGGGAAAGTGACCGAGGATTGACAGGTCTGGTGAGGGTGGTGATATAAGTTAGTGTGTTTGCTCCGGGGGTGGTTAGGGTTCCGTCTGGAGAGTGACCGAGGCGGAACCGTTGGAGCTCAGGGGGTAGGGGAGGTTTAAGAGAGGGGGCGGGATAGATATAATAATTCATTCAAAACCTCGCAAGATTTGGAATTTACACAGATTGAAATTTCTATTTCTTCGAGACCATCCAACTTCAGACCCTTGTTTCCAACGTGTTGACGTACGCTGTACCCGAAATAAAATGATGCTGTTAATGCACATCATACGCGTTTTGTGTTTGTGAAAGAGACTAAAAAGCTTACTCCATTGAGTATAAACACAAAAATAATGAATACTCTTCGTCAATATTAAATATTTCCATGCATATTTATATGATACTTATTTTCTAAACTATACTACAGCATTAATAAGTGCATGTACAGCCCTTGTAGAACTATGCTGACCTTTTTTTAATCTTGTCTAAAATATAATTTAAAAAAAGTAAAAATAATTCATTGCCTCTCTGTTGCGAAGTCCTCATCGTGGTCAACACCGGTTTAAGACGTAAAATAAGTATTACGTGCTAAACATAAGGTAGTTTTTTCGTGTGCCATTTTTGGCACATCGGGCGTTAGGGTGGGTAGCCAAATTCCGGGTGCTCGAATTGTTCTGACGTTTAGACGAAAAAATGATTGGTCACTGTACCGCGCACTCAATTTCCATTCGAATATGTGAACTAGCCCCTACTTCACTTCGTAAAATAAGTCAATTATGAGAAATCCAGCAATGCATGCGTTTTTAGGTATATCACTTCTCTCTACATTTTGGGCACAAGAATAATGGAGTTCTTTTAGGAGTATGACGGTATCGCTCCCGTTGAGCAATACGGGAAATAGTTCTTCTACATTGACTTTCATTTAGACTTTTCCTAATGAAAACATTATTCTTTCTATTCATTAGGCTATTTTTTTACGCCACCGAAGAAGTGACATTGACAAACATGGCTTGGAAATGGCCGAAGGAGAGCATTTGAATGGTGCTAAGACCGACTGGAAAAACTTTGGGCTTCCCACCACCGTAGAACCTGGTGCAAAAAACAAAGACGACAAATTCTATCTTGGAGTACACAACGGAAATACTGCAGTTTCTACCTTAAGCGGCGTTAAGGGAGAAGCTTCCGACGGCCAAAGAACAGGGGTCGCATTTGGAGAGAGAACTACACTGCAATCTGATCTGGCCGAAAAAGACAAGGAAAAGGTACATTATTACCCGGATCTAACTATTCTTCTGTAACCCTTTTGAAATAGAAGAACTGCATTCTAATTTATTCCGCTAAAATTGTCAATTTCAATAAATGCCAAGTTTCAGGAATATCAGGAAAGGATCTGGATCAGGAATGGAACAGAATCGGGAATATCAGGAACATGTTCAGGAATATCACTGAACTCTATGTTTTAGGCGTAAAGTTAATGGCGTACATTTTGAGTAAATGGTGTTGTATTAGGAGTTTAAAGCCATCGCAATGGTTGATTACACGTCAGAAAAATATCTTAACAGTTAACTTAATGTCTTTATTCTTTTTCAGTTATAATTTGCCTATTTGCAAAATCTTCGACTTTGGAAGTTTAATTTATCCTCATATCCATTATTGCTCTCTTTAAATGAAATTGATAAATTCTGAGTATATTCAGTTTCAATATCATTCCATTCAATTTCTTTTTAATTGTTAATCAACATTCACAAAGATTACACCCACTGTACGTTTGCTTCAAATATTCCTCTAACCTTCTCCTTATTTATTTATGCTTTATTAAAAGCACCCTATCCTTGCCCATTTTGTCACAGCGTTTGCAACCACTTTCTCTCAAGCGCGTATTCATTGAAATATTGCCAATTTCATTCTTTTCATTCCCCAGGTTGTTTCGTTACCTCTGAGAAGAGGTGATATTAACGAATACGACATGGTAACGAACAAAGAAGAGAATTCAAGCGTTACAGAAACTAATGGCAAAAACTTTGGGCGTCCCACCGCTGTAGTACCTAATACACAATACAAGGAAGACAATACACGTCTCGGCGGTCCCATCAAAACTTCTACCACTTCAACCTCTACCTTCAGCAGTGTAGAAGGAGTAGCTACCAAGCGTCAGACAACTATACTGGGGGAGAGATCTACACTTCAACCTGAAATGGATGAAAAAGAGAAGGAAAAGGTAAATAATCAGCCGGTTGTAATCCAAGTTTGAGTGGCAGCAACATAAAGGTATTGTTCGTTAGTGTGGATATATGACGTGCCAGTGGAAAGGAATGATGTAGCCGTGAATACATTATCAGGGTCATCTACTGAACTGTATAATAGAATAATTACTATAGAGCGAAAAGTGAACCCCACGCTTCCTGGCCAGGTACTCTGCCAATTGAGCTTTCAAGGTTTCCTTCTCCCCTGTGGATTTCTTGATACATGAGGATTTTGGCATGCCTCTGACATTATTTTCACGGTAGGCCGGAACATATTGCCCTTTAAGGCCTATAGAAATCCACAGAGGAGAAGGAAACCAGGAAGCTCAATTGGCAGAAAACCTGACCGTAGATCAGAGGGTTCCAGGTTCTTGTCGCGGTCTAAGTGGATTAATTCTCTCTGAAAATTATGTGGAAAGAAATGACTTTCATCCTAATCAAGTGACCACACTGCCTGGTAAAAGTATCAAAATTAAGGTTTATGCTTCCTCAAAATCTTAATTTAATCTTAACTTAATCTTGATTTAATCACCTTTGGTTAACAAAATGATATGCCTATTATTATTACACAGGAACCGTGACTGAAGCATAATTCTATTGGGTGAATATAGCATTGAATGTCAGGTTCATTTCATTATTCCTATATTCTGGTTTCCCATGACTCTAACCCTAATTTCCAATAAAATCTCCCTTAAAATAACAGCAACAGAGAAAAAGTTACCTGTGACGACATATCCCTTCTTACCACTCCCTTTCCCTAACCCCGCATAACTACACCCTTCAAAAAAACCACAAATCAAATAACCCTTGTCTACCAATTTTCTAATCCTACCACAGCATTATCATTACGCGTAAATTATTACCATGTCATTACATGGAAAGCACGTCCACTTTTGATCAACTTTCCTTTAGCCTCCGGGAATCTCGTTACTTCCTTTATCATAAATGCCTTTCCTTCTCGAATGATTAACTTCAACCCCACCTTCCAGTGGTACAGATATTATTATTGGGTATTTTGATGTTACCTCCCTCTACACCTCTATTCCTCACTGGCATAGTTTTTGTTCCTCATCCCCTTCCGAAAAAAACAACCTACTACATACACTTCAAGTGCATGGAATAGGTAGTCAATAGTATGTAAAAGCAACATTCAAGTATAATTTTGTTCCAATTTTCCGAAGAGATGATAAATATTTATTTTTTTTAGTTCAAGACCAATTCCTTAAAATGACTTTGTATTTACTTTAAATTATGCTAGGGAAGTTGAAACAATTCGCCAATGAGCCTGCACACGAAACCAAAGAGTAGAAAAAGACCCGTGAAATATAATAACAGCAAGAATGTTTATGTATAGGAATGTTTATTTCTTATATAACCTTCTAGTCATGCAGTTATTACTTGGTATTTCAATGTGACACTTTATTTTTATCATAATTTTGCAACACACTATACTCTCCCAACTCTGGTAACGCGGCACTGTCCGGTACAGTTTACATGAAATGCCGAGTGTACCCTGACAGGCTGTGAATTATTTGACGGAGGTTGAGTGGAGCATGCATGAAGCCCGATGGCTTTGAAAAGGTTCATGGAGCAAAAAATAGGTCCCGTAGTGGGAATGAGAAGGGAGCGCGACTAGTGAGGTGGACACTGAGTATTTGTTATGGACCTCACGGCGAGGGGCTGGGGGAGGCAAGATGAGAGCAATGGAAAAAAGCGTGTACCGAAGAGGATCGCGCGTTCCGTTGTATTATACGGGATTCTGACCATGAAATCCAGGCAGGCTTCCTTAATCACTATAAAAGATGCCTCATTCCAGATGTTACTCTAAGTATATGCATCTCACCACCAACGCTCAGTATTCTACACCAAGGTATGCAGTCAATACGGTACAGCCTGTTTGAGGTAGGAACCCACATCGCTGATACCCTCACGTAGACAATAACTAACAATATCTAATGCTTCCAGTTCATTTGACCAAGTGGACCACTTTTAACGAAAGCGTTAGAAAAGGAGAGTTGAGATTGCTCATTATAATAGGTTATTGATAAAAGAAGAAAAACCTCTGAGCAGATAAGCCCTTCCCAGGATTCTAACGTTTTTAAATCCCTCAATATTTTGTATAAAATATCTTTTAATATGATATATAATTACCAGTTTATCAGTAATTTTTAAGCCCCCTTGGAGAAGTCATTTTATTTGGGAATAAAGTGTAGACGATAAGGTTCACTATTAACTACAGAATTATACTAATGGAGCGTGGAAGTAGCAATGATCCACGTTTCCCTTTAAAATACAAAAATTAAAGGACACTATATTTCATATACATGGGCAGTAGCCATGTGAGAAATGGAGAAAAGGAAATAGCACGGAATTACAAGCGTAGAAATTTTGCTATTTATGCATCGAGTTTAAAAAAAGACGTCATAAACTCGAGGAAAGGGATCACTGCATGACAACGAGCGATTAATGAGACAAAATATAAGAATGGTATTTAGAATGGAAGTATAAGATCCCCTCCAGGTATCATTTCACCAGCCATAAATAAATTGCACCTATATCAGAATAATTTTCTACACAATTTTTACTAAGGCATGCGAATAAATAACGCAATAGTTTATAAAATATGATAGTTTTTACACATTGATTAAGGCTAGAAAATTATGATATTATAATGCCCTTCTTTGAGGAATATGTTTGACAAATACGTTAACCCTATTTTTGCTTCTCTTTGCAGAAGGTGGAGGTCGACAAATATAGAGTCACTTTCACCGTGATCTTATGCAACATTCTTACCTATGCGGCAGTATTCTTCTTTTTGGGGATAGTGAAGAAAAGAAACCTGTTCAAGTGCTGCCGAAGAACACGTTCTTTTGAAATAAATTGCAGTATTCCTTTGGAAAACAGAGAGGTTTTTCCTGTGTATCGTTACACCGACGAACCTTACTGAGTTTAAAACTTCACTTAATATTTTATGTGATATTTTGGGGGAATGATTATGATGTTCAATGGCAAAAACTTAAATGAAACTTGATTTTACACTAAACTGATAATTTAAGCCCTAATTGGCCAAAATGCTAAGCAATTATGTATCGAATTGTTTCCTGTTTTAGATAAATAAACTATCATATAGCATCTAAAGCTGAAACTATGTTATATCTTTTCATCATACCTTGAAAAAGTATGTACCTACTTCATGAATATACATTTTGAGGCCACATTTTATCACCGGCGACACAAGTAGTGGGAACAATATTTCTTATTTTTTTAATACGGTGAACGGCTAAATGTATCGAAAACTTGATTAAACATTAAAGTGAGAATTTAAATCTTTATTAGTCAAAATACTGAGTGTTTAGTCAATCATTTGTATTCTTTTCTAACTTCATGAACCATTTCCAACACCATTTGTTTTATCGTGTAACGACATTTAAATTAGTGGCATCATCATAAAAATTGGGAGGCAATCGAGACTTTCAATGCTTCTTTATAAAAAGTTATATCCGAAAAGCTCGCGGTGACTCGTTCAAGAGTTAGTTGTCCTTTCATTCTTCGGTATCGTTTTCCTCAACCCTCTCCCGCATGTTGCAGTCTGTTGTTGGGGCCCGTTCAGACCTACTCGCACCAATCGTCCCAGCCGAAGGGAGGACAACATTGCTTCAATATGGTAAGGCGTCATAGATACTACATCGGCCTACAGTTAGTGGAATCTTTCCAAAAGGGGATCGGGTTGGTGTGGTGGCTAGAGTGCTGGCCTCCTATCCCGAGGGCCAGGGTTCGATTCCCGGCAGTGGCGGATTTTTCAGTGGAAAACCGGTCCCCACTTGAGTGCCTAGTGGAGGGCATTTCAAGTACAGTACTCCGTCCGTCGGATGGGACGTTAAGCCGTGGTCCCCTTGGCGCCTTTCGTTAAGAGTAGGCTAATGCCGACACCGGGTTTCTCTCCACCCTTCCTCCGTTCCCTAAAAACTCCTACCATTACCCAATTACCCACCTATCCTATATGGCGCAAATGACCTCAGCTGTCGGTCGCCTCCCCTACATAACCAACCAATCAATCTTTCCAAAATTGAATATAATATCTAAACTTTGTAATGTTCCACAAAATGTTTAATATCTCGAAACCAGTTTCAACATAAGCGTATTATTCTCAACGGCTGTAAAGAGAGAGTATAGTGGATAGCCACTAACTTTTCTATCGTAAAAGTAATGTTTTCATGAAGAGAGTTTAAAATGGATAAAAATTGGACCAGTTGCCTTAATAAGCCAGTCCATAAGCACATTTCTTGCGTACCTAATTATTTGCAAAAGCCAAATTCTTCACTTAACCTCTTGTATAGATCCCCTACTCTATGATGTTCCTTATTTACCACCATGTTCCACTCCCCTCTGAATTTTAATGACTCTTTAAATTATTCCGGCCCACATCTTTTATACATAGGCTTTGCCTAAAATTTCTTTCGCTTACCAAACCACATAAATCCCCCCACTTCTGCGCATTCATTCAAAACAATCCATTTCCTTTCCACTTTATTGCAACTCTTGGAAGACTGCTACTCTCCCACACTTCGACTCTTGAGCAATGGAACTTCTCCATACTGAGTCATCCGCACTTGTTTCGTCCTTTGATGTATAAAATAATGTATGCCACGTGAAACTAAAGTCCCTTTTGTGTAAAGATTACCGTAATCAATATTATTAAGATTTTCATGATGGATTAAATTATAACGAAACTCACAATAAAGAATGCCGTAAGACATGTTGCTAGAAGTAATTTTTTCCTTTTTTATAAATTGTGAAGTGTAGACTAGAATACAATTTCTAGTTGCCTCTTTCGGGAACCACCGCGTTTGGAGCTTATTTGTCCGAGCTTTCTCGTCTATTGCAGGCCGCATCATCAGGATGGTATTTCACACTGATGATACGGCGTGCAATAGACGTGAAATCTCGGACGACAAAGCTGCAAACGTGGCGGCTCCCGTAAGAGACAACTGGAAATTCTCCACGCTGCGAAAAACTACACTCAACTGCAATATAATTACTTATCATTTTTATGCATTACATGTAGGTAATGTATGCTTGGTGAGAATTTACCTCCTGCCACACACTTTCATGGTGGCTTATAGAGTATGATGTAGATGTAGACCAAGAAGGCAAGTCATTTTTGATATTAACAATAGATATGATGTGCTCTGAAAACTCCTTACCAACCGGAGGTACACTAGAATAACTAACCACAGATCTCCTTATGCGTCGCATTCATTCAACACATGCTCCCACGTCACTAGAACTGAGAACGTGGATGTCATCACCTCTGGCACAGAAAATGAGATTGAGATCGCTTTGTCATGGTGGGTGCAGCAATGGTTTCCCACACCGAAGTCTAGGGTTTAAATCCTAGTCGAGACGGAGCATCATATTATGACTCTTCCTTTAGTATTACATGGTTAGCAGTTCAAGTAATATACTCTCCCATGTACGTAGGACCAGCCAGTTACCAGCAACTGACAACATTTCTGATAATGTTTATTCGACTGTTGAGCAGAAAATTGGCTACGCCGCACTGGTTTCTCTCCACACCTGCACTTTTCAAATAATCCCTTCGGTGCTTGTTTACTTTTATACTAAATAAAGTACCATGTGCTGAAGGATAAAGCACAAAGCATCCGAGGAATTTATTGGAACTTTAATTTTCCAAAAGATTTGCGAGACAAGAATAACAATTTCCTGAATATTTCACCTATTTCTGCACAGAGAATTACTTTTTGAGTACCATGGTCCATACTGAAAATTTTTAACTACCACAGGTCTCAATAGAAACATAACACTTACTTAAAGGGTTCCTTAATTCTTTACTTCCCAGCCTAACGTACAGAGATTTAGGACTTAACGTTATTTTTTTACTTTGTTGCACTTCTGGGAAGAATATTGGTCACCCAAACTTCCGAAATGCATAAACGATGGATAATGTTTTCCCATTCATTGAGCCATTCACATATACTTTTTCTATGGACAGTAAGAAAAAATCTCCCCAAGTAGCAGGAATGAAAAGTTTCAGCTTTTACTACGAAGGCAATGACTTACGTCAAAATTTCCTTCTTGATCCATCGTACTCACTATTCGTGGGATGCTACTTTCCATGCTACTATTCCAAGAGTGGTAGCTATTCAGGAGCAACTATTTCATGAATTATAGCAGCAATAAGCAGAAAATAAATACATTTGTATTTATTTTCATCTTATGGAAAAAATGATAAATCGATCTAGGTTGAAATTTTTTAAATAAATATGTCATTTTTCTAACAGGTGTAGTATCAATCTTTATAATAAGTAATAATCTTTCTAACAGGTGTAGTATCAATCTTTATAATAAAATGCTTAAATGGAGTATACATTTAATTTATAAAAAAGAGTAACGGACATAATTCAATAGAGGCTTTCTGGAAAGGAAAGTAGAGACGGAAAGGTATTGGGCACAACTGGAATATGGACGCTCAGTCACATGAATTTCGGTTATAGGGAAATGGATGAACGTATCTTAAAGACCGGGTGTAAGCAAAGACGTTAGAAAATACATAATTTACAGTATATGGTCTACGTAATCCTTACCTATCGAAGTTACATTAGGCAATTGAAGGCTTTCCTCTAACGTCCGAATTTTTCAACCTTTTTTCCCTAACGTAATGGAATTGGAAATGACTGCATACCGACGCTTGTAATGAAAATGAAATAAGGAATGTGCTGGAGTGATGGCGTTGGACATTGTTTCCCTCTGCGAACGCCCAGATCCTATTCCCATTAGTCAGAGTGTATGCAATCTCGCCCAAAGATTGAGCATTATTGCGTATGATCTTCAATTTCAGTACCCTGTCCATCGGATGAGACGCAAATCAGTCATACGCACCCTAAAAATTAAAACATATACTCACCCATTCTTCTGTCCCTGGTGGCACCAAACGCCCTTATATAACTTTCATTTCATTATTCGTACTTTTTCACATTGTCTTACCTTCCCCAACAGCATTTTCAATGTGAAACGAACAAAAAAACATCAAGCTATAGAGCATCACAGGAATACCTAATATTCGCCCTACTTATGACGATGAGTGTTGACAATTTTCCTTAAATTTAACATTAGGTGACTCGTAGATTCCATCTCTTTACCCAAACGACTGGAGGTCGTTCTTAATACCCAATATCTCAGAGCCAATTGCATATCCTATCTTCGCTTCCTGTTTCCTCCGCCTGCAAATAGCTAGAGTACCTTCCAACAAATCGTTTTTCGAAAAAAATACGGTCCTAACTTATTATTACTTATGTAGTATTACTAGTTGTTTAGAGGAAATGTTAAGGTCCAAATGCTGAGGTCAATTGTGCCATGCAGGACAGATGGTTATTTCGGTTGAGGAGGAGTTTTCAGGGAACGATGGAAGGGTGGAGTGAAACCCTGCATCGGCATACGCCTATTCTTAACGAAAGACGCCAGGAGGTCCGCGTTTAAGCGCCCTATCCGACGGACGGTGTAATGCACTCCAAGTGCCGTCTACACGCCACTCAAGCAGGAACCAGTGTACCAATGAGTCTCTGCCACCTAGGATATTCAAACCCAGGCCCACGGAATGGGAGGCCAGTACTGCAAATCCCACACCAACCCGATTTCCTTAATATGAACTAAATCTTATTTTAGACTGAAAAATGTACACAAGTTCTTTCTTAACCACTTTTGTGTTTTTTTCAGCATCAACAGTTAATGTTACATACATGCTGCAATGCTTCGTAAACGGTATCTATTTTTAAATTTTTTAAAGCTTCGCTGCAATCTTAAGTAGATATCTTAACGTCATTCTTCACCCGCACGAAGTACACTGATCCAAACAAAACTATTCATTTTAAATGACACAGTAATAGGTGTAACTTCATGGAATTCCTTCATGGTAGCATTTTAGGAAGAAGATAAAGCGCTGCGATTTCACCAAAGGGATATTTATGAATCACAAACATGCATTGTTGCAGTTTAATGTCATTAAGTTCCCTGAAACAGCACAATGTCTTCTTGAAGATGTTGCTTTGCTATGAAATCTGGTGGTAATCAATACAAACTTCTTGTGGAATCTTTGGTTAAATTTTCGCGTCAGTTTTTAATTTTAGACGTACCCTCACTCAAATGCGAATATAATAAAAACAGATCCTAATGCCACAGTCAATCAAAATCCCTTCCACATCCTTGTTATGATGTTATTGAAACTATTATAATTCCAAGGATATATGAATATTTAAATAAAACGACTTAATACAGAAAGTACGTTTTCAAGTGAAAGACCTCTGTGATATCACCGAGAATTTTTCTTACTTCATGAGAAACATTTTCCACGAAAAATAAAATATCTGTATAAATAGCTCAATGACTTTGAATCTGTTCCCAGAACTGTAAAATTGGAGTGATGCAAGTGGAAGCCCAAGAGTGCCACAATGAGACTGGAGTCAGCAGCCTTCCTCGGTTGACAAAGCAAGGAAGAGGCCGAGGGGGACAGGAGGGGTGGGAGGTCGTCGTCACCTTATTGCCCGTTAAAGAAAATCACGTGATCGAGAGAGAGAGAGCGTTAGTGACGTAAGTTCTTAAGAGAAGTATTGTGCTCGTAGAAAAGTTGCCTCGAGTGCTCTGCCCGTGGGAAACCGAGGAGAGGTACTTTGGTGACCAATATATAGCTGTTTTTTAAGAACAGCGGAGCTTTAAAAAATATTTTATTGAAGATATAGTGGTTAAAGTGAGGAGTAATAGAGTGGAAAATGAAGAAAATGAAGATTTTAGCCTTCGTTTCTAGTGCCTTACTGATTCCTCCTTTTGTATTTGCAAACGAATCGAAGAAGATGACGAGGATAAGTCCGATTTTCTATGAAAAGCTCTACTTTGTGGAGAAACTGAGCAACTTGAGTACTACAATTCCGGGCAGAGCAGGAGAGAAAGAAAGGTGCTGGTGATGATGAAGGACTACGCTGACGTAAGCAAGGGTGGAGGGACTTCAAACGGCACGGTAGGAGCGGAAATTGTGGGGACCACTTCAAAATTCGTGAATGTACCTGTACCCAAGGGTGCCTAGGATAGTGAGGGAGTGGGAGTGATAACCATCGCAAAAAAAGGTCTCCAGAATGTAGATAATTCCTATACCATAAATAGTCTCAATGGAAACATTGATATTGATGGATCGGCCCAGGAAGTAGCCAAAGGAGGACATCTATATCTATCTACAACTAAATAATACCCTGAAAGCCACCATAAAGGTGTGTGGCAGGGGGTGAATTCTCACCAAACATACACTACACATCATGCATAAAAAAGAATTAGTATTTATATACTGTTCTAAGCTTCACTAAAAATATAAAAATAGCAAAGCAAACATGCAAAAACATCCTGTTAGTTGGGTTAGCTTCAAGTCCGTATAGGAACATGCATGTACCAATGCTATTCATTGCTACACTCGTATTGGATATATTTACCGTTATTCATATCCCTAATAGTACGAGGAAAAAAGGACCTTTTGAATCTGTCAGTTCGGCAATCGATTTCTCTAATTTTGTGATTATGGTCCAGTCTACCATAGTAAGTTGGGGTTCGCAAAATATTTTTAGCATCATCACTTAAAATATGGTCTTGGAATTTTTTTAAGAGATAAAGTCTAAATTTCAACCTGCGATCTGACAATGATTCCCAATTTAATTCCTTTAATAGAGTGGTTACACTAATAAGGTTATCCTATCGTCCCTTAACAAATCGTGCCGATCTTCGCTTCACACGTTCAAGTTCATTATTTAGACCGATTTTGTAGACCGATGCCATACACTGGCAGCATATTCCAAATGAGATCTAACAAGGGAAAAGTAGCAGATTTCTTGAACATGATCGTCACATTTACCCAGTACTCTTTTGATGAATCCCAGTTTACGATTCGCTTGACCCATTATTTCACGTATGTGTTTACCCCAGGAAAGATCATGTGTCAGTCTTATTCCAAGATATTTAATGGATTCCACGTTTGTTAATTCATAATTATTTATTTTGTAAGTGCTAGGAAGTGAGCTATTCTTTTTCCAAAAATTCACGGCTAGATTTTTAAAAAATTTAATTCTAACTGCCATGTATCACACATATTTTCAATTGCTTGTAGGTCATTATTTAAATATTCTTTATCGTTTGGGCATAGAATTTCCCTGTACACTACTGCGTGATCGGCAAATAGAAAAAGATTACTTTTTACCAACTTGTTGATATATTTTATGTACAGAAGGAACAGGAGTGCCTATCACACTTCCTTGTGCAACACCCGAAGTGACTTTAATTGCCGGTGAGGTAACACCGTCCAAAACAACCCTTTGCACCCGATCATGCAGAATCATTTATCCATGATATAATGTTACTGACTAACCCATAAGATTTTAATTTCAAGATTAGTTTTCTATGAGACACCTTGTCTAAAGCTTTTTTGAAATCGAGAAATATAGCATCCACTGGAATATTATTTTCGCCAGAAACTAAAAAATCGTGGGAAAAGAGAGTAAGTTGAGTTTCACACGATCTGCTCTTTTGGAAGCCATGCTGAACATTGGACAATAAATTCTGGCTATCTAGGTGTCCCATGACTGAACTGACATTTATATGTTCTAGGACCTTGCATGAAATGGATGTGAGGGATATAGGTCTGTAATTAAATGGCTGCTCCCTATCATCACTTTTAAAAATGGGTGTTACATCGGCTGCTTTCCAGTCGATTGGTACGACGTCATCGGTCAGGGGTTTATTAAATACTCTTTCAAGGTAGGGGGGAATTTCGTAGGCTAACTCTCAATATACGCCGGAGAGAATTTGATCAGGGCCAGGAGATTGGTTGGGCTTATATCTTTAAGTAACTTTTCAATGTCATTACAGGAAACATCAATTGGGTGATATCAGCCACTGAAAGAGGTCATGTAAGACGAAAGTTGAATCGCCGGAAGGTGGGTTAAAAACGGTTTGGAAGAAGGAATTTAGCAAGTTAACTTTGTCAAGAGTGTTTGTGGCCATTTCACCCCTATCATTTTTAAGTGAATGGACGGCAGACTTATGGATTTGAACTCCCCTTACGTACGACCAGAAGACTTTTGGATTTTCTTTCAATTGTTCCCGAAGTGTTTTTATTTTGAATACTGCAAATGCATTACTAAGGGCTGTCTTTGCAGTGGATTTTGAAATTTTATAATTTTCAATTATTACGTTACGCTCATCAGTGGGCATATATTTAGTATTTCTTTTCATTTTAGCATGAAATATTCGTTGCCGTCTCGGGGATTTTCTCATTTTAGCATTGTACCACCTAGGTTCAGCGCTTTCTTTTTTAAATTTACTAGGGATATATCTATTGATCCCAGAGCGCTTGATATTAATGAAAGACTTCCATTAATCATTCATACATTCGTTTATGGAAGTCTTTTTGAAATCCAATTGGGAATCTCTTAAATAAATTTTCAAGTTAGCAAAGTCTGCTCTTTTAAAAATATAAATCTTTCTTTTCTGTTTAAATATTTATCTAAAGATAGTAATAATTTTGCAGTTATCAGTTATCAACTCAGTGGTCACTGATTCCATCAACCGTGTCAATCATTGTCACATGTGAGATGTTAGTTGCCAGTAAATCAAGAATGTTATTAGGTGCTGTAGCATTTGTTGTAGGGAGTTATTGGAGATCACGTCTAATAGAGTATCACAGTTGTCCTTGTCCCTTCCTCCATCTTTGAAGCAGTATGTTCATACATACATACATACATGACATAATAACAGTGTAGCCACTGCTTCATACGAGGAGGGCAAATTCGATCCCCGAGACGTGGCCGAAAATGCTACCACTCCATACTCCTACCAGAGCAGCGCTGAGGGAGACACTGACGCTGGGGATATAACTGAGAGTCCATTTGCGAAAGGATAAAAAGTCCAAACTGAGAAAAAAGGAGAAGACAAAAAGAAGGTAAGTTCGCTCCCGGATATAAACCTATATTGTGTACGATCAGCCGAATCCCAAGATTCCCAATATTGTGAACGCACAATAATTTCTGAATTAAAATTAAATTTTATGGTGCTTCAACAGCTTTTGTCGCATTTGATAAAATTTTAACGCAGAGAAGAACTTAACGTCCAATGCCTACACAAGTTAAATACTCTGCTTATAATCTGTTTACCTGCATATTTGTCTTATTTCTGTTGACCTTTACTTGATATCAATTAGTGTCCTTCTAAAATTGATGGTTTCCGGCGTAACTTTGTGGAATTTACTAGACATATTGAAAAAATTACTAAAACTTTGTATTTCCACAGAATATTTTATTCGAACACGACCATGGTTTCGACGGTTAACGTCATCTTCTGGTGGCCAGAAGACCAGAAGATGACGTTAACCGTCGAAACCATGGTCGTGTTCGAATAAAATATTCTGTGGAAATACAAAGTTTTAGTAATTTTTTCAATATAGTGTCCTTCTTTTTAAAACTGTTGTCATCATTAAGTATCATAGTTTCTTACATGACTTATCTATTATCGGCAAAGTGAAGGCTGCTGATTTCCCTCCCTTTAATTTTCATTCTATACGCTTTGTGAATGAATAACATAATATCACATGGGATTGAGTTTGATGAAAGATAAAAATTATGGGAAAGAGTGAATCATCATTTTCTACTCCACATATATGCTAGCTACATTAATTTTAAGTAAAATAACAGCTGAGGATTTTTATTTACGTAATTAAAAATTGACCCACCGGTATCTCTTATGATCTGTGTATGAAGTAGCGGATTTAGTTATTCAGGGGAGTCGTGAACAGCTAAGGTGGTTGCCATTTAGAATGGTTGGGAAAATGGATGTGCGTACGACTTTTTATGAGGATCGCAGGAATATAAGGGTATATTCCATTTTCGGAATTAGCCTACTTTTAACGAAAGACGCTAAGTTTTGCATACTTTTATATCCCAGGCGCTGCTGAGGATTAAGTCTGCAGTTGTAGCATTTTCCGTTGTTTCTCCGATATCCAATTTTCCGTCATCGTATGAAGCTGTGGTTACATCTTTCACCTTATATGTTTTCATCTGGACACAGTATCGTAATTGAACGTTCCTCCAGCCATTTTCTGATACGATTTGTCAGATTCACCTTTTCCGTGATGTAGATTAACAACCTTACCAATGAAAAGGGCAAAATGGGTAACGGGTTAGCGGTATATCATTTTAATGCATGTGGTGCATGGAAAAAGGTAATAAGAAGAAACGTTCAATAGATCATGGATATATACTAGTGAAGCGATGCGAGGTTGATTTGAAGTAATCATGAAATGGAAATAATCTCCATGCGAATGAACTGGAAGATTATGGAGGATTCACTCAACCCTCCATAATCTCCATTTCCCCGCCGTATAACTGAAGTTGTTATAAGTTAAGCTCGATTTCCATGTGTAAAGTAGGCGCATGGACTCATGGCGTGCTCACATATTTTGTCATCAGAGTTAGCGTCGGTAAATTTAAAATTGTTTCGGTGACGTACGAATTCATTCTCGGCATGCGGACAGGCAATTCTCTGATATTAAAATGCAGTTCGTGCAACCAAGGTACTAAGATAGTGACAAGTCATTGTGCAGCCCATTATAAGTGAAAAAGCATACTCAATGGAGTCTTCTGTGAGATACGTACAGTTGGAAAAACATCTACCGTGTCAATGAAATCCACATTGTAGTTATGATGTAAATGGTTTAGTGATTTTTTGGAAGTGATGCTTACAATCTTCGAGATAAAATATAGTCAAGTTCATAACAATCCAATGAAAAATTTTGTTTATACTCCCGGAAACGTCCGTCGACCGTTCACCACAGTGTTCAAGAGAAACGAAGAAGAGAAAAAACGGAGTGTTTTGTGCCGAGGAGGTGGAAACAAAACCTTCCCAACCATCCCCATTCTGCCTTCATTTTCATCCGTAAATATGTTTCCCTCATCCCGGGGAGTTGTGTTTTTGAAACCATCGACAATATCTCGAAAACGTAACCTGGGAGTCACGTGGTATAAACACGAATGGATAGCAAATTTGGTGTGTTATAATTGCTGATTACAACCTCATTCATTGTTCATTCTTGGGTTTCATCTCATCTTTGGGCTCTATAGTAGGGACAGATGAGGAACGCTCGAGTGAAAGAAATTAATGATATTTTAACGAGCGAATCAGACACACACTGAAATTGCAAGTCATTCGTGTTCATGTCTTTCCTTGGTTACCTATTCGAGATAATCCAGATGGCTTCATACACACCAAACCCCGGGATCTTCTAACCTAAATGGTTTCGTTACTTCCCATTTTACTGCCATTAGTTAAATGTGTTTACATTGGCATACATTAGATGTAGATTCCTACTAGAATTGGCAAAGATAGCTGCTGTGAACAACATAGGCATCATTCCTTCATGGAAAATTAAAAATACTAAATGCCTTATTAATGATAATTTTTCTCCCTCCTGTAGAATTTCCACAGCACCATCAGGGAGTCTAATAATAATCTAGTAAAAAACATTCAGCATGCAAGTTATTTAATCAAGAATGGGCCAAGGTGAGTTGATGATTAGATCGATGCAGCTCTACGAAAAGAAAGAGACATATTTCTGTCTGAAGAGACATTATGACGGCGAAAACACGAAAGATTTTATGGTTATCTTTTAAAAAAAACTCTTGATGAGAGTTTGGATGGACAATGAGTCGTAAACTTTGATAAACTCCCTCGAACTGACGAAAACGGACTTTATTAGTTCCTTATACTGAAATGGGAAAAAAATAGATTCTTCCTCAGATAGTTCTAAAGGAAAAGGATTTTGATTTTGCACATAACAAAAAATTGGTCAGAAACATTATATACAAAAATTTGATGAGGATGTTAAACGTCACCAATAACTATTATTTTGGCTCCTGCAAAGAGAGCGAACAAAATTATATAGAATAGTGGGAACGAAAGCAAATGTTTAGTTCAGATCATATATTCACTTGTTTCTTTGCACTGTAAAAGTTTATCTGATTTTGAGTGTGAACTGAACTTAAACTTTGCACTGCTGATTTTACGGTAAAGGTCTAAATTTAAGACTCAACATGCGTGAAAATTAGATTCACCTCCGCCTTATTTTAAGAACTTAACTACTCCATATTGAAAATAAGATGGTTGTGATCTGAAATTAAGATAACCCGGGCGGAAAAAAGCAAGCCTTGGTTGGCTCCGCAATTGGAGCTAACCTGTCAACAGCAGAGAGTGATGGGCCTTGGACCATCAACCAGGGAGATGAATTCAACAAGTTGGAAGTTTCGTGCGATGAATTAATGGTGTGAAAATGAGGCGTTGATACTTAATTTGTTCGCAGAATGGAGCCAGGTGTATCTGAGGAACGTATCCTGAGACTAAACTTCCTTATTTTGTCTACGTGGAAGGGTTGTGAGTATTAAAAGATAGTCACCCTCGTCTAGTGACAGTTTCTGCCATGGTTTGTAGATACAATTGGCATTGTAGATACATATCTGTGGTATCGAATACTTTGTATGGATTACTTGCTTCTAATAAAAGTACAATTTTTCATGTTATCTATGATAACATTGTTAATGTGTTCCCATTTCAGTCCTGAAACCTTTTGCAATGGAAATTCTATGACTTACGTTTGCTCTATTGATGATTAATTTAATCAGTAAAGCAGTTTCATAGGATAAAATATGAAAATCTACGGTTTTGGTTCATATTCGAGTGAAGTGTTTCAATATTCTTAAAAATGTTACATCAGAAATTCAGATCCCTTTTGTACCTTAAAGTCGGATAAACTTTTTACAGTGTGATTGCTAGAAGGATTTTGAAAGTTTGTACTCAGCAAGAATAAAAATATAACATCAGGGATTGAGAGTAAACAGGAAGGATGGGTGATGTATCATTAAATACTCTGGATTAAAATGGGTAGGTAGAATAGGTAGGTATACGTACGAATTTTAAATTTCAGGAATCTTGCCCGCAATTGCTAACTATATAACCCTTACACTTGCACACACACAAGCGCCCTTTCAAATCTAATGGACGATACCCTACAAGAGGAACACTTTTTCAGATACACATACACGCTACGGACAAGAACTAGTTACGCAACACTGCAAACAGGGATTCAACCACCTCAATAATCAACACCAAAACACATACTACTTGCACCATCACTTCAAATATTTAAACAAATAGTAAAACACCATAGATAAATGATTCTCATCGAATAATTTCACTGCAAAACTTCCTCAAGCACAGACAAAGGAAACTTTTTCGTAATCCCTTCTCAGCGGTCCAAACAGCAGTTCCGCCTTCGCACGAATGAAACAAGAGACTGTAATGAAATGCCTACGCATCGAAACACGCCATTGCAGTCCTTTCATTCATGACGGTGGAGTCAAACGGGGAAGAGTTCTCAAAATCGACCAAGGTATTCAATTCCAAACGGTAAAGACTACTGGATACGACCTATTTCGTAAATACATTCCTACATCATGAAATTTTCGTTCGAGATTTTTTAAATGCTACTTTTTGTCAATTATTCTGTAAAAATTGTAACTTGAGAATAAACAGTCTTCTGTCGCTTTGGAGTAACTCAAGAACCGCATAGAAGTCAAGCGTTAACTACAATTTAAACTGACTATAACTCTGATATCTTCTCCCATACTTCCAGAATTTCTCCGGCCAAAAAAGAAATCCATCATATTGCGAAATTTTTAGTCATGAGAATAAAGTAATATAGAATAAAATCAATGTTAAATGTACGTTTTAAATTACGTGTTACCTATAAAATAATTTTTACACCCCCTGCCATACATTCCGTCAGTGGCTCATTTGGAATTATGTAGATGTAGATATTATTGCAGAAGGAACCACTGAACAGGTGGATGTAATGCAGGACCTCTGAGGTTTGTTCGAAAAGAAGCTCTTCATACCGATTTCATCTACGACTTCCAGTGTATTAACGATATTGGGAATGTAAATTCATATTCAAAGAATGAGTGAGCATAGGGTTTCTCTGCAGCTTCTAAACCTTTACTGCACATGTCAGGTGCCTTCAATATTATATGGTTTGTCTAATTTTGAAACTATTAGCTAATGAAGGATTTGGTGGCGTTTGGTTCTCTGACACACGCATAAGATTATATTACATAGATTCTGTTCCTGCCTATTACTTCTGATATAACCAAAAGAATTATACCCCAACTGCTACGGTTATGTCGTAACATATGGCATAATCTTAATCCTGAGGACAAACACAAGACAAAGGATAACTTCTATTCTTTGCGTTTCTTTTATTTGACATTTTGTGAAATATTGCATTGTTATTCTGCGGAACGTTGCTTTTCAGAATCGTAGATGAAATCTAAACTAGAAAGACAAAAAACTAAAAGCATTAAATAAATACATAAGTGAACTGCATGCATCAGGAAACACCTAAATTCACTCTTGCTCAAAGAGTTGGATGTACTTTCCCATACGTATTTGTTATAAAGATGGCAGAAGTACCATTTATCTTATGAAGCCAATTTCACTTATTCACCGGATACCTCGCTTCTATATTGTCAGACAGAGTTAATGAACTTACAGCTGTTACTGCTTCATACTGCAACTTAGTCTCCAATTTTTACTTTTTAAGGCAAAGGGATGACTGTGGCTAATGTGGAAATTCTAGTAGACGTCAAAATCTGACAGCAACTTGATGACTTTGCACGGAGTCATTTCATTGGAAACACTTACACCCTGTCGTTCGCATGTTTTCCATTCCATGAACGGTTACAGCATTGATTTTTTTCTCATTGAGAGTCATACATACGAGTGCATGTTTTTCAGATTAGCCTCCTCGATTTTCCGGAAGCCTGTCCAGAAACACAACTCCTCCGTACAGATTCTTGTAGAAAACTTTCCTTTCTAGCAAGGAGAATATAGAAACGAATGATTAAAAATTTTCTGAGGAGGTTACTTTCTGGATACTTATCTAATTACAAATAATCATGAACACGAAAAAAATATTTAATGTACCAATTGTTAACCAAAATATTATATACACTAGAGTTTGAATGAACTTTATGAAGCAAAAAAATAACTACTGAAAATAGATCAAGTCAAAATTTTGTTTCCATTAATTCCACCTCTTTTTAATGCATTTTTATATTCTGTATAAAATATTGTTCTGTGTAATTTTATTATTTTAAATATATTGTGGAAAGGTTTTTACTCATCCAATATGTCTCACTTTCACTACGTGATGCCTGATACTGTGAACTTTTTTATTTAACTCTTTCTCAGCTGCCTCATTTTTAAATCTCGAGCTGTGATAAGACTAGTCCGTCAACACCTAAGCCTTGGGCAATGACAATCTCATTGGGGTCGTAGAGGGCATTCCGAAACGCTGTTTGCTGTCCTCTGAGATTTGGTCGTCTTTTTTGGATATCGTCAATCTTATGGCACATTGGATGCAATATCTCTCAACAAGATATTCCATCTTCTTTGCAACAAATGGGTAGTTTCCTATTATTTATGTTATGCCCTTGAACGAGATTTTAACATCTCAGGAGTATATATCATAAACCCTTAAAGATTTTAAAAAGGCATTCGATAAAGTTCCTTATGATAAATTAATCTTGAAGTTAGAGAGTTTTTGTATAAATAAGGACGTTGTGTGTTGAGTAAGAGAATTCTTAAGTGAACGAGAGCAGAGGATTGTCATAGATGGTATCATGTCGGACACAATCAAAGTCACATCGGGAGTTCCCCAGGGTACCGTAGTAGGTCCGCTCCTATTTCTTCTATACATTAACGATTTTGGTACCGTAGTTAGTAGTAAGCTTAGACTTTTTGCAGACGTTGCGGTAGTTATAGGGGTATATCAAAAGAAGAAGACGGGAAATCGCTTAGCAAAGATTTAGATGCAATTCAAGAGTGGTGCGACAAATGGCAGTTAGAACTCAACCTTAAAAAGTGTGTAGCTATCAATTTTTGGAGGAGGAATAATTCGATAGAGCGATCCTATAGAATTAATAATACGAAGATCGAAAACGTTGAAACCATAAGATATTTAGGTGTAACAATCACTAAAGATTTATCGTGGGGTAGACACATCCGGGAAATATGCGGCCGAGCGAAGAGAAACCTAGGATTTATAAAAAGAGTACTTGGGAAATGTGATGAGAAGGCAAAAGAGCGATGCTACTTTTCACTAGTTAGGCCCCACCTTGAGTATGCAGCCAGTGTATGGGATCCGAATGAATTAGGTATCATCGGAGAACTAGGCAGTGTGCAGCGTAGAGCAGCTAGGTTCGTCAAAAGGTGTTACGATAGGTTGAGTAGTGTATCAGAATTAATACAAGAATTAGGGTGGGAATTATTATCACAGCGTAGGTTAAAGTACAGATTAAATCTATTAGAGAAATTTCATTCGGATAGCTTTACTGAAGATGTTAGGCACATATTAAAAACACCAGCGTATTATGCTAGATTCGACCAGATAAATAACATAAGAGAGATATAGATGGTCGTACTGATAGATTCAAAATGGCCTTTTCCTCCGTACTATAAGAGAACAGAATAGGCAACATACAAAGGGATAGGTTAGGGAAATATTTTAGAGTAGTCTGAAGTGAAGTGCATGATGCATGTATTAATATCTTAAATACTATAGATATTAACAATCTAGTTGCATGAGTCCCTATAGTTGCTTGTTTGCATGACGGTAGTACATGTTTGGTGATCTTCGCCCCCTGACACACACCCTCGCGGTGGCTTGCAGAGTATCGTGTAGATGTAGATGTATTTCAAGCCGTTCGATTTTAATTTGACGTTAAGTATTTTTCTTCTTCAATGAAAAAGTGGAAAAATTCAACGGCGCGAAAACGGGACGGCAAAATATTGCATGCCGGTATATCGTATGTGTATCGTGACCCCCTCTACCTGCCACCAGGTGGTGCTGCGGAGCTTTCAAGCAGATCGCGCAACTGTTAAAGCTTATTAACAAGTTATAATGAGGTTTATTTATCCAGTTAATTTTCTTATAATTTAGTTTCATTTTTCTACTCATTTAGTTGAATTGATTATAAGCAGTTGTTTTTCGTTTTACCAAGCATAGCGTGAAGTTGGCCAATAGTTACGCGAACTTCACGCCATGCTGAATAGCTGTAAATATATCCAATTATATACATAAGAGCATATCAATGGTTATCATGTTGGTATAAGTACTTTAAGCTAACTCAACTAAGAGCTACCTGCTCAACCATTACTATCTGCTACCAATATCTCAACTAACTAACCAACTATTTGTATCTTTTTTAAATAATTAAGTTTTTTACTATAGTATTATTACTAATCATTTTTTATGCATAATGTGCATTGCATGTGTGGTGTGAATTAACCCCCAGCCACACGCCTTTATGGTGACTTGCAGGGTATTTATTATTCATCTGTAGATGCGTTGAAGGCAATCCAAATCTCCCGCGTCTCTCCAGCAGCCAACCTTCATGCCCTCCGACAGCACCCTTCCGTTATTGCGTGCGGAAGGAATGCAATGGCCATAGCACGGTCATTTACACGGGGATGGACTGTCTGGCCGTTTAGTATAGGGGTAAGCCGAGCGGTTTGTTAGGCCGGAGATCGCGAGTAGGCCGTCGTGGCTCATGGAATTGTAGTTTTAGCAAACGGAAAATAAACATGGGCTCCAATACTACTTCTAATGTCTCCAAGGACGAGAGTAATGACTCTTTCAGGATTTTTAGTATTTCAAGGGAAATAAAACGTATGCAGGAGATGGGCGAAAGTCAAATAGTTTTCGTAGTAACTGCTTTTTATGTGAACAGCTGTAAATATCAAAAAAGTGTGTGCAACTGAAATCCGGCTGCGTAAGTGGGCGCTGTCTAAGGTGGGCAACGGAAGGTTGCGTAACCTATTCGCAAAGCTGATTCTTATTTTTGAAATTTGGCGTGTTGGATATGAACCTAGCAACTTAATTTCATACTTCTGTTATAACCTACAAGGACACCTCTTCCAATTAGTCCCCCCTACAAATTTCAAAATTTATATTTAATTTTTACCAAGTGTCTTAATTTCGAAATTTGCTGTGCCTTGGATTTAAACGTCAGTTCCAAATCTCAGGAAACGGTTGCACTAAAAGGTATTTTGAAAATATTTCTCTTCCCTCGGACACAAATAAGCATTTCTTGAAGCAATTACATTGGGTCCACATGAGTGAATTCTCTTGATACATTTTCCAGAATAAAAAAAATATCATAGCAATCAGGGATAATTAGTTACTTTTAAAGTCACGCCCAAATCCCCACACTCTGCGAGCCACCGCGAGGCTGTCTTGCAGGATTCGAAGAAAAGCATACATTAACTAGTTTGGCATATGAGACACGTGCAACTAGATGGTTTGTGTCTACACAGTATCATAAGTAAGCATATATCTCATCGCTTTCGTTTTTCTAAAATCGAACTCCGCTTACGGGAATGAGCATCTCCTCCACCTCAGTGCCATGCGAATCAGGGATGTGTCGGGTCCATCCATCCTCAGCGTCATAGAGCCAAGGCGGTCCACACCACCAGAGCGAAGAGCGGATGAGGTCCTCAGCGCTGATTCCACGTGAGGCGGCGTTTGCTGGATTGACCTTGGAGTTGACGTAGTTCGACTCGGCGTTCGGGAGTGATGTCTGGATATCAGCGATGCGATGTGCTATGAATGGTTTCCATTTCACGGTGTGGCCTCTGATTCAGGACAGAGACACTGCCGAGTGTATCCAAGCAAACACTGGGATAGGTTTGACGAGGAGCCCATTCACAATTTTCAGTAATAGGTGGACTAAAAGCACAGCTGCACACAACTCAAGTCTAGAGATAGAAATCGGTTTAAGAGGAGCTACCTCAGTTTTCGTCGCACTGAAGCTAATAATAGTTCCTCAACTCTAATTGGAAACACGTAAATACACTACCGCGGCAAATGCGCGCTCGGAAGCATCACAGAACCCGTGGAGGGAAAATTGAGAGTGATTGTAATTAGAGGTACCAATCCATCTGGGTATGCTCACTTCCTCTAATTTAGCAAGAGAAAAGCGGAACCTTTGCCAGCATTTAGCCAAATCAGGAGGCAATACTTGGTCCCACTCTAGCTTTAAAAACCATAAGTCTTGCATCATAATTTTAGCTGATATTAGCACAGGCGCCATCCAACCTAATGGGTCGAATAGACGAGCAATATCCAATAGAACTCTTCTTTTAGTGATGATTGTATCTTGGCAGCTGACACTAGCGACCCTGACACTGAAAGTCTTTTACAGGAGACCAATGTACACCAAGAGTATCAACTGTGTCCGAGTTAGAGAAAACTTTCGATGAATTCACTCCTTCAGAACACAGCCTAGCATCGCTACATGCCCATTTACTTAATGGAAATCCCTCTTTAGCCAAAATGCCCGTCAATTGTTTCTTAACATTAAGTGCTACATGTAAATCATCACTACCAGAAAGGATATCATCCACATAGGAATGTTGCTCAATGGCTCAGACACCTAAAGGAAATTGAGCACTTTCATCAAGGGCTAACTAACGGAGAACACGAATCGCTAAAAACGGAGCAGTGGCTGTTCCGTAAGTAACAGTAGTGAGTTTATAATCGGTAACAGTTTCTGAAGGACCCAGTCGCGATTGAATTCGCTGAAAGTCTGCATCGTCTTGATGCATGCGTATTTGGCGAAACATTTTCACAATGTCTGCAGTAAATGCCACACGGAAAAATTTCCAGCGTGTTAGAATCACCCAGAGATCAGATTGAATAGGTGGTCCACTCAACAACATATCATTTTACGAAAACCCAGAAGCAGTCTTATGAGATGCGTTGAAAACAGCCCTAATTTTTCCTTTTGGATCCATCTCCTTCACCACGACATGATGCGGCAAATAGAACGATTTGCCACTGGGAGACGTAGCAATCATGTGACCGCAGGACAAGTATCCTGACATGAAGTCATTATACTTTCTCTTCAAATCAGGCTATTTTATCATACGGTTTTCATTGTTAAGGAATAAGTTCATTGCTAAACTGCGAGATAGAGACTATGTCGACGAGACATTTTGTTTAAACGGTAGACGCACTACATATCGTCCATCAGAGTCTCCCCTGTAAGCTGCTTTTTTTAAAAGTAATTTTCGCAATAAGCATCATCATCAGAAGGCAACCTTTTCGCTGAAAGTTCCTCGACGGACCAAAACTTATGAAGCTCATCCATCAGTCTATCATAAGCTTTCGTGTGCATGACTGTAGCAAAATCGCACTGAGATCGCGATTCAAAGGCGCGCGAGACAGGTCCCATGAGCACCCATCCGAATGGAGTTAACCTTGTGATAGGTGATCCCGCAGGCCCCTGTCGCACGTCCCTCAAGAGTATTTTTCCACACACATCAGCACCCAGAATGAGATCGACTGAGGCCGGGGTAGCGTATTTCCGGTCAGCAAACGTCACTTCCTCTAGATGTGGCCAACGCCTCATTTCCGCATAATGCGAAGGAGTAAGTGCCGTTAATTTTCTAAGCGCTAAAGCTTGGAGACTCATCTGAAAGCATCTATCGTATGACGACTTAATTTTTAAGTTCACTAGACTTAATGCAGTGCCAACTTCTTGCCCCTGAATTCCAGCAATGGGAACTTAACCTTAGATCCCTTTAACCTCAAAGATTGTGCCAGCCATTCCGTCACAAAAAACGTATCAGATCTAGTTTCAATAAGTACCCTCACAGTAATAATTTCTCCAGCAGGAGAGACAACCTCCGCTTCAAAGGTTGCTAATAGAATTACTCGATTGGCATTTGCATGACAAGAAACTGCGCTCGGAAGAGCCGAGGCCCTATACGGCACGAAACTCTGAGTCGAGGTCGGGTTTGGGATGGAAGGTAAGACTTTCGAGAATGACCGATCTTCGTTGGATGACCTTATAAAAGACTCGTGCAATAACGTATGATGTTTGCTACCGCAAGCCAGACAACGACCCGACGATCGACACCGGCTTATCTCGTGACTGCGAAAGAGGCAATTCAAGCAGAGGGAGTGTTTGGTTACCTCTTCTCTTCGTTCCTCCGGCTTTACAGCTTTAAAACTCGTACAGTAACTCACGAAATGATACTTCGAACAGATCGGACACGCAGAGTTATTTCGCTTCGGAAGTTTAGTTGAGACTGCGTTCAACATCTTATGCGGCTGATTAGTCGTTTTCGGCAGATACGCTGGAGCCCTTTTCGACTCGCGATTGGAAGACGAGCTCGGCGATCCGATTTCCCTAGAAGCGTCCAAAGTATGAATTCTATTTTGAGGAAATCAGATAACGCGTTAAACGAAGGGATCGCGTGCATATCCGATTGCGATAATTCCCATTGAAAGCGCGTAGATGGATCTACTTTGCTCACTAAAAGGGAGACAAACCATTCATTCAATGCATTTGCATTTACAAGCAAAAATCCGAGGGTTTTTGTCACAATTACTTCCCTTGCTGCCTAAAGGTGGTTAGTGTTATAGAATTAGAATTTTTCAATTTCCGTGTGTGACGCAGAAGCATGGGTTTGAGACAAGCTCTGATATTTTGTCATTATCTTCAGACAAACGCCTCGAAAATGACAAATAATATGGAATAAATGTTTACAATATTGATTTAATGTGGAATAATTGATAGGAAGTGGATTTGTTGGGATTTAGCTTGAAGAACTGCATAGTGATTTCGGACACGTACGAATTCATGCTCGGCATGCCGACAGGTCATATCTCTGATATTAATGCACAGCTTATACAGCCAAAGTTACAAAGATAGTGTGATAAGTCATTGTGCACTGCATTATGAGTGGAAAAGGATAAACCCTTGTTCATAAAAATAAATTGGGCGAAAATGGACGCCCCTTACCCGGTGGACAACCCGAGAAAACTTCTTGAAGCAGATACGCCGGGAAAACACCAATTCCTACATACAAATGAATATTTATTGCCAATTAAAACGGCGATTATGATTATTATTGAAAGTGCTCTTGATAATATGATCCACGGCACAATTTACAGATTATTTACTGCTGGAAATAATTTCAAGTCCAAACTAACACCATAAAGGAATCAACATTTTAGATTCTTGGTAGAATTAATTCTATGTGTGTCAATATCCCTAGGATATCACCCACATGTTATTTGCAAATGCAGTATACTAAATAGCTAAGCAATTATGCGGTTTGTTTTAAGAGACAAACGTTCACTAATCAACCATGACAACGGATTTCTCTTCCATATCAGCTATTTCTTTGGCACCCTTTTGCATCAGTTGCTTCGGAGTTAGAAGAGAAACCCCTAGTTGGTCATACCTAGTGAAAGACTGTGCCTTCTGACGTAACCAAAGTTTGGCAATCTGAGGAAAAACTACCTCAGATTATAACTGTTACCCTAAAAATATTTCTGAGGGCAATGAAAACCAGCGAATATCCTTTTCATGTCACCCGTAAGGAAATTGAAAAGTCGTCCTATAAGGAGCATCACACAGTCTCTCTTAATGGACACCTCCAAATAGCGGACGCCTCCTGAAAAGAGACATTTTTCAACCCTCGGCAACAGAACATGTGGGCTCATGGAACTAACACCTACAAATAGCGGACAATAGAGAGAAACATTTTTACTTCAATGACCTCCGTTAATGGGCAAACGCTAGGTTCCATCCCGTAAGAATTTCATTTTTCAAAGGTTTAAAAAATAAATCATTGATGAAAGGTATTTAATGGCGTTATTTTTTAATTATTCACTGTTACTGCATAGAAAAACCTGTTCTTATTCAAGCCCCCTCTAAATAGCAGACACCTCTCAATAGCCGACAATTTTTCCGGTCCAAAACATGCTCACTACTGGGATATTTGACTGTACTTCTCTTTTAAATTGAGCCATAAAAATTCTCATAAAATATCTGTAAACAGTAATGAACTAGGGTGGTGTACAATGTGGAAACTTGTGAATGTATAATCAGAATATGGTTAACGTTCATTTCCTAAAACATCGTCAAACAGCAACCATAATATTTTCTAGTTGTTTTTTACTATAGTAATATAGAATCGAAATATTCCCTGATATACTAATGATTTCCATCCTCTGTTGCTACACATGGTAATACCAGTATTAGAATTGGGTAGTTTCCTTTATCTGGATCCGCATCACCTTCCTCAGTCACGGCTTCTGATTGCTCACGTACGGAATCACATATCGACTCCCATCCCTTCCTGCTCAGCCTTCTCCTCTTCTAATGCAAGCAATGCCTGACGATCTTCATGACACCTGATGTAGAATCGTGACGAAGAAGACATCCAAGCAGATGCTGGAGAAGTGTGTAGGATATCATGTTGTCTCAAGCTAAAAAGATCAGCAACTGCCTTATCCTCTCTTTTTCTACAGATTTTGATGTAGGTAGCATTCGGGTCGCAAACTGCTAATTCTAAGAAATACTAGTTCCTGCTCCAACTAGGGATTTGGAGGACAATCTCCTCCTTGGAAAATCCCAGGACTCTAGTTATAAATTCCTGCGTGGCCTACGAGGCATCGGGCCCTCTGAGACATATTCAGGTCCCTAAAAGGCTGCCATCCAAAGTTGTTCACAAGCACCCCTTCGCAGTTTCCAATACAAAAAAATCCAATTAATGACGATTGTCAAAGTATAAGGCATAATAAAGGATTCCAAAAACCAAGACGGAATCATAAATACTGCTAATTTAAACTGCACGAGAAGTTTTTCTATATGCATTGCGGATCTAAATTTCTAAATGGATGATTAAACAAGACAGTGGAGAGTTCAAAAAAATCTTTGACGGTACCACATATCACAAAATGATTAAAAAATTATTAACATATTTTTAATAACTAAATACTTCAATAATACTATATCAAATACATTTGCGCAATATTTTATTTCGCAATTTCATACAATATTTTCGCAATATCTCAAAAATTACCATTCACTACACAATGGGGTCCAGCGGACCGAAGACCAATTTCAATATTTTTTCTGAGACAGCAAGGACGTTTTTAATCTCGCTACAAGCCAGAATTTTTTCCTTTGGTGTAAATGGAATTTATATTAAAATAAGCTTCTTTTATTTCAGGTTTTGTGAAAGTTACTGCTGAGAAAAAATGTCCGAGGTTTACTGTAACCAGTAAGCACTTCTCGGATTAATCGATATTTATGGGCATAACAGCTATAACTCAATTATCATCTATATTTTCCCTATCTACTATACATGTGACCATTCTGTCCTCATTTTTTGGGGACTAATGTTTAGATTTTCGGGGAGTCCAGTGTATTGAATAGGTCTATGGCAACTCCAAGAACAAAGAAAAAGGGTGCAAAAAACCCAGTGAACAGAAAACGCATAACATATCATCCAAAAAAAATTTGAAAAATTGCCGGGTGACACTCACGGCAGTCAAAGAGAGAAAATAAAAACATCGATTTCAAATTGACCATTTTCATTTGGCAGAATCTTCAACGACTGGGTATCGTAAACTTCATAACTGCTCCTGTAATACTTATTTGTGATAGATAAGTTCCCATAGATTGTAGAAGTTATTGGTTCGGTAAAGGAACCGAATTAAATACCACACGGCTGAAGTGGATAGGCCTGTCCTGCAAGACACATGCTGGAGAATCTTATGGAGGATTTGGATCAGCTGAGAATAGTTACAGATTGGGAAGCATTAGAGGTGAACCTAAAAGATGAAAAATTCATATTTTTGCCATGAGACGGTTCTAATCTCATCCCCAATAAGGAGTGTCAGTAAATCCCCAATGGTAGCCAATTTTGTTTGGATACTTAAGACTTAATTTAGAATATACATTTTATAGACAACCAGCAGATGACTGTTACAGCAGATTGCTTTAGTCGGCAGCAACAGGGGACGTATCCTGAAGTATAAGCAACCCAACACATTAATATGCGTTGGTGGCTGCCCCTGCCACAGGAAAGTAGGATATTGATATACCTAATTATTATAATGATTCCGTCATTACTATCGCAGGTTTTTCATGCTTATTACCACATTCAACAATTCACATGCCTTCAACATAAAATGTTTATTTTTAAATTATGATTAAATTTTAAGGCATTGACAATGCATACGACTTAACAGCCAAGTTTGGATTTAATCACAAATGTATGAAATGGAAACTGTTTAATAGGTTAATTATAAGTAGTCAGTAATACAAGCAAACCTTATTAATACCAGAACCGCTGATTTTTCCACATTCCTAATACCATTGAGGGGACAAAAATGTCCCATCGGCAATCTTAGGTGTCTCGTGACTTTTCAATTCAGGAATCAGTTTGTTTGAATAGGAAGAGACTAGATTTTTAAAGAGCACGATTCATTTTAACTACAATATTTTGTTGTCTAAATGCTACAATTTATGGACTATCAAATTACAAACAAAAAAATCAATATTTTTTCTATTTTACACATAATATCTATTACCCTAATAGTTGGTGCATAATTTCGTTGATATTTTCAGAACGGAAACATTTTTATGACTTCTTGCAAGTGTAAAAACTTTTATTGCAAATTAAAATAAACTACAATGAAGCATATAAAATATAAAAATAATGATGCAAACAAATGTCCTTATTGATTACCAATATAACGACATATCTTATCTTTGGCACCATTTTTACGTATAGTTTGCTATAACATTCTGAGCAGGTCACTAAATTACTTTCTGGTATCAATATGTGTTCTTTGTCTCTAGACTGTGTTATACAGAAATAAAAAACGTAAGAAACAGTAGCGATACATTTCTTGGACACTAGCTAATAACATGATGCAAAATCATAAGAATTTTTTCCTTCTCTACAAGATTTTCGCACCTGACAGTGTCGATGGGGCCGCAAAGTTTCGATGGATCCATGCGATGTTTGAGAGCCACAGTATTATAAAGTTGCTCTTGAGCATTCTTCATGCAATCCGGTACATTCTCTTTAGCTTTGTTCATTGTGTATAACAAGCTTATTCGTTTGCTTTCAATTACTTGATAGTGAAAGCGAAGTAAAAAATTTATCACAGGTAATGTTTTGCTTAGGAATGGGCCGGCGAGTATCTTGACTTCAAATTCTCTAAGACGTTTACCAATAGGACAAATTTTGTCTTTCCTATGATAAGGGATGGCATTCAACTCGAATCCTTATCTACGGTCATATAATACTTCTGCCTATATTTGTCAGATTTGGAAGCCATGAATTGTGTCGATCGATACTTGCACTTTGAGGGCAAAAGCTTCTTAACTACAGAAATATATGGACCGTGAATGCACATGCTTTGATGGTTTGCTATAAATCTGTTCCAAACCTCTGATATCAGAGCAAACTTGTCTTCTTTCAAACGCTCTGAGCGTGTTGACCCGCTATCAAACCTTAGGAATCTCTCAGAAGCGATCACATGGCATCACAGATTTTCAAAATGGTATCCCCCATTTTTCTGACAAAGTAAATCTACGTCAATTTCTTTGGATTCAGTAGCACCCATCACATATAAAATGAGTAAGAATGCATCAAGAATGGCAAAACCAATAATCCTCTCCCAACATTCTACATGCTCTGTTTCAGTGCATTTATGAATGTGCTTCAGAATAAATTCATCAAGGAACAAACTCCAGGCACTTGAGAAAAGTACAGTGATGACATGCCTCTTTGCGCAGGGAGAAAGGCCCAGATTTTCCAGTACAATACTTTGTTTTCTGCGCCTACCAGTGGTAGGCGGATGGTAAATTAGTAGAGAATACCACCCACATTGCCCCGACGGGAGCATCAACCGCTGTGCGAACAGTCAATTTTGCTGAGATGTCCTCTTTTACTTAATTTAGGCCTTCTTGTTTTCGTTGGGCGACTAGTCTCTGAGACAAATGCAATCTAAGCGTTGCATTAAATATAATCGGCGTCGACTTCGTCTTTGTTCTGGTCAGCATCGACGACTTGCAGAAGGGCGATGGTGCCGGAACCACAATATCTCTTAGAAGAATCATCTCCAGTGCCCTCACAGGCGCGTCCACGACGCAATGTACACCGAAAGGCTTGAAAGCGCCCCTCAGGGAGAGTAGAAGGGATTCACCATCACCACTGCTACAGCCGCAAACAGAAGCTTTATGACCTTAGAAAACAAAAAGAAGTTTGTAGTGAAACATATCTTTTTTAGCGAATAAGAACAGCAAAAACTTAAACAAAAACGTAAAAAGAGTAAACACGTCTGGTCTAGAACTGTTTCATCACTGCTAACCTTTATCCTCGTCGTCACTCTTCTCCAAATAATCTGAAGACCTTACTGCGCTTTCTCTTGGTCCAATGTCAGAATCTCTCCAACATATGTCGTCTTCACCTTCCGATTGACGTTTTGGAAGATCATTGAGCAATGCCACGATCCGCTTTTCCTTTCATTCTTCAAACCTCAAGAACTCCCCAAGTAAATTTTACAACTTGGACAGTGTTACAAGTTTATAAGTGATTAAAATAATAAAAAGGTTTATTTGGATATTATGTGGCATGCATTCAAAACAAAACAAAAGTATTAGCAAAATTGGTTTAACTACCGATATCTAATACGCTGGAATACGGCATGGGACATAAATGTCCCGTTCGCGGATTTAGGTATTTCTAATAATTATTCAAAATACATATGCATAAACGTCACGATTATTTTTCAGAATGGACCACTTACATAAATATTAAAAGTCAAAAAGTACCACCATTCCATGTAAATAAATAAACGAATAAAAATTAATAAAACACCACTAGTTAAACTAACAGAACATAATATTGACGCCAGATGAAGTAAATTCCATAAACTGATCCGAGCGAGTATAAGAATAACGAAATCAGGGAAGGTTGGGTGACATTCCCTCCTGATTCAAAACAGTCTTTTGATAAAGATTAGAGCAGGCTGCTTATGATTTGGTAAGGGAAAAAGTGCGGACAGAGGTAATCAATTAAAAACAGGCAAGAGAGCACGCATTATTAGTTATTCCAACTTCTACTAACGATAATATTATTAGTGGCAGTAGCACGCAACGGATATATATGAACGATTTTGGGCGCCATTCTCGCGTAAAGAGACTGGCTGGCAGGTGGAGAGTAAAAACACACATGATGGAAGTGAACTTGGTTTTATTACGGAAAATCAGGACACAGCGCTGCTCTGAGTAGAGCAGGCGTGAGCGGTGTGCGCGTGCCTCGTACGGGAGGCGACGGCTCACAGTGGTCCAGAATGGGAAATGTTGGCCAGAAAAAGAAATAATAGTCAAATTTTGATGTAGCTAGGTATTTAGGTGTTTTTTGGGGCTCTTACTTTAAATCTGAAGTCAAATATTCAATATTAGTGAAAAAACGGTGGACACTAAGTAGAATATCTTGAAAGTTTTTAAAAACGAAATTAATATTTCTTCCACGTAAGTAGTAGTTTCTTCGTTGAGTCTGGACCTAGTGTAGTGATGTAACATTACTCTCCCCGTACTTGCTTTTAACTAGGCAGAAAATCCGAAAAGTGAAGAAATTATGAAGCTGTAAGTGCGAACAACGGGTATTACAGTGAGTTAGAAATGGGTTATGTGACAGACCATTTGTAATATTTTTCATTCAGTTTTGTATAATTTATATGCTTTCAGAGAAAAAGAAAATGATAAAACATAAAATACCATCGTTATCACACGAATGCGTAAAAATTACAGATTGACTTTAACAATTACACAGTCTCAAATTATCGTGCAAAAGCGATTGAAATGGAATTTTTTATATCCCTTTGCACTTTTTATTTTTATTTCTCCAATATCAAATTCAATAATCCAATTCATGCACATCAACCTTCTACTCTAACAATCCCTTTATTTTATACTAAATCATTATGACATCCATCTAAAATATTGAAAATATGCTAACGAACAGACAATAAAAAATTAAATTAAATTCGTAGATTGACAAATGAATAAATAAAAATACATCAAAGAGATTGTTGGTTATTACTGAGTTATCCAGTCATTGACATGCGTCAAGTTGAAATGTTCACAATTTAAAATTAACTGGTTAATGCTGAGAATCAATCGTTAGCGGGAGGATTACTTGGGTACAGAAATAAATTGTAAGAAGGGTATAGGTCATATTCGAGCTTCATTGAATCTTTTAGAAAAGAGAAGTATTGTATTTTCGGCAAGTTGCTGTAAATAAAAAAGAACAAAGCTTCTTCAGCTGTATATTGCCTCGGATGACTTGTTTTAGCTCTTCTCACGGGATATTATTTCACTTGCACAACCTGGTGAAGCTTTCGTTACTCCTGTTAATAGCTTTGCTGCTGCTTCATTGCCGCATGACCTCAAATTCATAGTAGTGACTAAAGTAAGTTCATTCTCTTCAAAAGAAATTCTAATTTTTTCACTCTTCCCCGTGTAGAACGGTGACTACTTTCTGCAAATCATTTTCTTGGCCATCCATGCGTAAGGTCTGGGTCTAATAGCGACGTGAAAAGGAGAATGTAAAAGTAAAAAGTAGTAAAGAAATTCACCTCCATATTCGTAATAAACTTAAATAAGTGCTCTTACGTTGACCCGGAGGATCACATTTTTCTCTTTCGTGTCTCAATTTTTACTATCACACAAATACGATCTCCTCACGTCTAACATGTTTCTCTTCAGATAATTTCAAATAGTTGTTTCACTGTGACCCTTATGAAACAATGACTTAGAAGAGGCCTTAGCAGCAACACCTGGTAGTAGGAAGGATGTGATGTATTCCAAAAATATTCTCATGTCTTAAAAACACTTCTTTTCAATGGAACTCTTCCCATTTCCTCCTCATGTGGCCACAATGACAGCGTACGGATGCAATGATGATTACCTTTATGGCAAGGTTTTCCTTCTTGGGTAAATTTAATGTATGTTCAACAAATGAGCATACTAGCCGAAATCTGACGGATCCATTAATCTTTGGGTTCAACATGGACAGTTAAAAAAGTTCTAAACGCTTAATGGTAAACATCTTTGCACTCTGGGAATAGACTCGACAGCACAAGATTTCAAGATTACACCCAACTCTGCCACACAAATGCTGAGAAGTAACTGATTGTGAGGCAGCAGAGAAGCAAAGAAATCATAAAATTAGATTTTGTAAAAATTTCCCAGTAACACTGACCAGACGCGCTGAGATAATGAAAATCTTCTTGAGGTCATAACTCAAACGAGCGATGATCCGGCACGGCGGCGGCCGTGCGCGCCAAGGGCCAGCCGGCTGGGACTCTTCGGAAGAAAATACGCAATAACTGGTGGGTCCGCAAGTATCCGCAGATGAATTTTGGTGTCCTCATAAACAACATCAGAAATCACTAAATTAAGTTGATAATATCTCTGCTTCTAGCAGGTTTTTTATAGCTCTAAAAGAATGACCGTCTTCATTGAAAACTGTACTCTCCATAATAATCGTTGCTTATTTCTGATTTGATCAATATTTCTGTGCGGTAACTTCATGCAGAGTTCCTGCAATATTCATAGATATTATTACAATTAAAATAGTTTCTTGATTATCGTGTAATTATTCCGCCATACGTGTCTGTCTAAAGGTTACGTTCTGACAATCAATTCGCCATTGTATTCTATCCCCGTATTTTGGGTGTAATTATCGAATAAATTAAAGATTCGCATGAAAAATTCTCGGTAAAAAGTATGCTCTGCATATTTATTTTCAATTTTAGCCATTTCAAACTATTGTTAGAAGAAAAAAGTGTTTACGGTTTTTGGCGAGTTTCTCGCGATCCCTGTGCGGCGTACTCTGGCGTGTCCCTGCCCTACGCGCTCCTAGCGAAAGTGGGCGCGGGGAGGGAAGGGACGCTCCAGATGTCTGGTCCTCGTCTTGGGTCGGACACGAAAAAGGTGGGCCCGGTAATGGGTCCGTGGTCACCGGTGGGGTGCCTCGGTGTCCAAGGCGTCGATGGACGAGGCGCCACACATCATTAGCGCCATTTAGGATAGGAAGGTATTGGTTGGAAAAATACAATTAAGAGGGAACGGTAGAATGAAAGCCGCCGTCGGCATAAGCCTTCATTTAACGAATGGCGTTAGAGGATGTAGGTGATTAAACCAGTAATCGATAAACGCTCTTCCTCCAATGACGATGCGGTCCTACTCCAACTGACCTATCCCGAGAGCAACTTAATATAATTGAGGTTAACACTAGTACAGCAGATGCTGACGGTACTGCTAAACCTCACTGACCGTCGTCCTAAAACCACCAAAAACGAAATATCCACCTTTATGATACTTGAGGTGTTTATTCCTGGCCTGAATAAGAGAAAGATTGAAAAAGAGGCTTACAAGTGGATTACCACAAAAGCATCATATTGTAGACACATTGTGTTACATATGTTTTCTGCTTAAACTTATCCGTTTCCCTAGTAGCAACGCAAAATCAGTTTTAATAAGCATGGATTCTTAATTCTTTCAACGGTTAAAAATTTATTTCCAATTACAGCTTAAGAAAAAAACAGTTATGCCTCCAAGGCACACGTAAAGTCTGGGACACAACGGACGTTTAACTCGTACGTGAAAACCAAAATAAAAACCAAACAGTGGTCACGGGAGCGAAAATGACTCCAATGAACATCTCTTTGGATTACTGTAAAAAAATTAGTAGGTACCACGCGAACTAATATCTATATTTTTTCCTATTATTCTACCAACAACGTTTGCTGGGATAAAGCAAAATATAGCCTACCCTCGTACTATTTTGTTTGCCGTCGAGGTGTATCTCTTACGTCCCACCCAGTTTCAAGATGCAAACTCGGTAATGAACATGTTTGGGACAGAGAATGGCCTTCTAGATGGCGACGAGGGAACTGGCTACCAATCTCATTTCTGAAATGTTGGGAAAGGTACAAACAACGACGACGTAGATAACGCTGAAAATACACACATTTGCAGCAACCTGACCACACTGCAGGCTCTTGGGATGAATAACAGAATGGACGGCCGAACTGTAAACCACCATCGATTGCGATTCAGCACTGAATGGTATGAAGTGAAAGCATATGACTAGAAATAGAAAACAATCCTCTCATTTTCCAGAGTATAATATTAAAAACTGCGTCTTACGTTTGCATGAAGAGTGTCACATAAAATAATTAACCCTCCAAATGAGACCACAGAAAACTCCGGCAGGCCTTCAGAATAATTGGTGTTGATGCTTTCTTCCACTCACCATAAAAATTTATAAATCGATATAAGCCTAAATGTTTAACTCCCCCTTTTCTAGACATTGATTATTTCTTACCAACGTTCTTCATTTCAGAAGAGACGCAAAACATTGATTTTTCCGCTGAACAGAGTTCAATCAACCAGTAAATTTATAAACACAGATTCCACCAGAGTACAACCTTCTTCTTCCTATAAATATTTAACTCCCTTTATTAGAGACCGAATCGAAGCATTCAGCAATCTATTTCTTTCAACAATCTCGGAGGCCTCCGGTAGCTCTTTACGACCTAACTCTCCTCCCAAAGCAATGAGAAAATTCAGTGACACCATACAGTGCTTAGTATGATTAGTAGTTAGTAGTATCGTTCCGGGAGATAAATATTGTTCTATTGATATTAACAACTTTGAGGTAGCTCAATAACTTAGAAAATCACGTTCCGAATGACCTATGGTTCAGACGGTATGGTGTCGGACTGAAAACGCCATTCTCGTATCTTCAAGGTGATTGAGGATGGGAATTTAGGGGAAGACGGCGTGTTCTTTGTAGAACCGAGACGACAATTTTGTGGACTGTGAAGCAATAAGTGACGTCCTTCGGCAATGAATCACGGCAATGCAAACAGGGAGCCCCACCGAAGATCGGAATCATCACTCACTTCATCTGCCCCTAGCACCGTGAGGTCGTCGGTCCCTCCATGGATGCTCCCATGGTCGCCCCAAGGCAAATTCTCTCAGCTTTCCATACAATCACAACACACAAAAAGCCAAGCGCAAAAACTAGTGCGCAACCAAAACAGACGCACACACTTAACCACGAAATCGGTGAGCGATGATTTCCTCCCGGGGAGCTCCACTGCTACCGCGCGCAAACCAAAGATATGGCGCGAACAACCCGCCCACCATGGAACATTATTACAAACTAATAACTAATTAAAACTCGCTAGAAACTAAACCATATAATAAAAATCATGACCTATGATCGACCCGGCTTTACTAACGTAACGTTACAATAATTTACTATCTCTATCGACCTAAATTAAACTAAGGGCCCTATCTGGTTTGCACCTTTCCTCAATTAATGAATACAACTACGAGTGTAGGAAATGTAACCAGAAATGGAAATGGGAAATGAAATCTTCACTCCCAGGGGCTTTTGGGGAGGCTTCACAAAAGGGTAGGAAGCCCACGGTAAGGAGAACAAAACAAATACCTAGCCTAAACTGTAAGGTGCACACAACTCTTCTAACTCTCGCCTACTCCTCTAGTGGTAACGGGCAAAGGTTTCTCAGGCCTCTCGTAATTACCCCTTGCACTGTTTTTACTCCCACAAATGTTATGATTCCATCCTTTCCAGGATGCGCCTTGGTTACGCGGCCGAGCCTCCAACGCAATGGCGGTATATTTTCATCTTTCATAAGAACCGATCTACCTTCCATGAGGTTCGGTGGCGTTTGGAACCATTTCGTCCTTTGTTGTAGGGTTCCAATGTATTCCCTTTGCCATCTTTTCCTGAACGACATAATAATTTGCTGTCACAGCTTCCATCGGGTCACATTATTTACCGGTTTCGACAATGAATCCATATCGGTTATCAAGTCCTGCTGCCCTTGCAACAGAAAATTCCCAGAAGTTAACGCCTCAATCTCCTCAGGGTTCGAATTGGCGTTAGGGGCCGAGAATTAATGCTAGCTTCTATCTGAGTAAGAGAAGAGTATCCGTGCAGAATTATTCATACGTCAACAACTGTGCGCCTATGACTGCCATAAGCAGTCTTTTTACACTTTTAATTCCCTCTTCCTAATTTCTCCAAAATTCGGCGTGGCGGGGGGAATTAAAGTCCACTAATACCCTTTTCATTTAAACAGCCCGCAATTTTGTTATGACACCCTGGAGTATTGATGAATTGTTGTTCCTCCACTAACGTGCGTTTTGCCCCGACAAAATTCGTACCACAGTCGCTAAAGATTTCATTTACTTATCCTCTACGAGCAATCAAATGGCGAAACGCGGCGAGAAAAGCTTCCGTTGTGAGCTCGGAAACCAAGATGGATAGCTTTGGTAGACAGGCAAACAAATAAACAAATATGAGCTTTGTACTTGCGAGTGTTACGGAGTTGTCCCAGAGCGATATCGTAAGGTCCCCCGTAGTCCAACCCACAAGCATTAAATGGCTTAATCTCTAAAAACTTTACTGATGGCAAATTTCCCATTTTTGGTTGAATGATTGTGGGATGTGCGCGGAAACATCTCACACACCGTCTTACCCTTTGCCGAATCAGGCTTCTGGCAGATAAAATCCAGAACTCTCGTTGTAAAATGGCGTACAGATTCAACGACCCGGGATGAAGGTAAACCTCGTGAAAATAGTCCACCAGTAACCTTGTGAACTCACCCGGCAACAAGATAGGATGATTTTGCCCGTACGCCAACGATGATTGTTCTAGCCTTCGGTCCACCCTCAAAATACCATTCGAATCTATAAACGGACTTAACTTCCTTAAACGGGAGGTTGACGCACCTCCTTTTCGTAGCGCCTTCAGCTCCTGAGGAAATCCTGGTTCTTGACCCGTTTAATCCAAATCACCATAGCGTTCTGTAGTTCCTTTGTGGAGATAACACCACTAAGCCGACTTTTAGGATTACGACAATTAAATATGAACCTTAAGCACAAGGCTGTTATTCTCTTTAGCTTCGAAAATGACGAAAATTTATTTAGTATTACGTCATAGTGATCCTCAACCAGCTGCGAATTGCATACAATTACTTCTTCTTCTAACTCTAAATATTGACATAAGGGATCGATAACACCACCCTTTGATGGCCAGTTGTATTCGGGACCCGACAACCCGTGGGGACCTTTCAGCCAAAGGTTGCAGCCCAGCAGTTCAGGAGGCAACAAACCCCTCGAAGCACAGTCTGCGGGGTTTGACTCTGAAGGCACGTACCTGACATTTACCGGAGTAATCAAATCCTGAATTTCACTAACCCTATTGGTGACATATGTTTGCAATTTATGCGGTGACGACCTTATCCAATTAATCACCACCATAGAATCACTCGATTAAGTCGTACATTCCATCAAGCAAGTCAATCCAAACGCTTTGGTGACATGTTCTAATAATCTCGCCGCCAATAAGGCATCACACAGTTCCAGGCGTGGCAATGTCACCCTCTTTAGTGGGGCCACCATTGACTTCGCCATCAGTAAATTAATTACCACCTCCCCGTGTTTCAATGTCACCCTGGTGTACACAACAGCATAACCCCTCTCGAAACTGTCAGAGAAGCCATGAATATGAATATTCCATGCTGAATCAAAAGTCAAGCATATTGGAAGGGTAAACCAGGTTATCATAGGCATGACTTGACGAAACACGTCCCATGTTTTTGCTACAGCACCCGGTGGGATCACATCCCATCCTACTCCTAAGTGCCACAAATATTGAACTATGCATTTCCCAACAAACACCACTGACGCAATCAATCCCAGCGGATCATACAATCTTGAAATCTCTGACAAAATCGTTATTTTTTATGGGCCCAGGGTCGTACTGGACATCGAACGAGAAGGCATCTGACGACGTCCGCCAAATCAGCCGTAATATCTTCCCTGCATATCCCTCAGAGTTTTCTTCAAACAAAAAGGAATCTAATTTCTGGTCCCGATGCTCCACAGGAATCTCTTCCAACACTTCCAAACAGTAGTTTTTCCATTTGCGTTATGAAAATCCTCCCAGAGACAACATCGATATCAATTCGTCCCTAAGCTTCACTGCCTTCTCCTTTGACTCCACCGATACTACCACGTCATCCATAAAAGTGGACCGCAGAAGAGCAGACGATGCCGCCGGGTAAGCAGTCCCTTCATCCTCCACTAATTTTCCTAAAGTTCGGATTGCCAGGTCACGAGGATGCCACACCTTAAGTTATGGTCGTGAGATTAAATTCTCTTAGGGAAACGTCAGTGCTTGGCCGCCAGAACACTCTCTGGAATTCATAATGCCTTTTGCTGATACCGATATTCCGGTACATTTGTCAAATGTCCGCAACAAAGACCACATCGTGCATTCTAAACAACAACAAAATATCCACAATAGATAATCGTAACTTTGGTCCGATGTGCGATATCTGATTCTAAGATGGACACTTTTCAGTTGTCATGGAAGCATCGAAGACAACCCGAAATTTTGCGAGTGTGTCCATCCCACGATGAATACAATGATGTGGTATGAAATAGGGTACGGGAATTGTAGGTGGCTCTACGGCTCGCATCATATAACCTTGTACTTCATAATCCTCCATAAACGCATTATAGCCTTAGCTTCCCCTGCTTATCAATACGCCGTTCAAGTTGGAGAGACCGACGCAATTCAACATTGCGACTACTACCCAAGGGCGGTGCATCACTTCGAAAGGGGAGCTCAACCTCATAGCGACCAGATGCCATCCTACTTACAGTCAAGGAGGTTAGAAGGATATGGAGGCAACAAGGGTGCCCCAATCACACAGAGAAACTAATGGCAGAAACAGGGGTTGATGGGAAGGAATGACCACGCCCACTACGCTCAAAACATTGTGCTGGTGAGCGGTGGTAAAGTGCGAAACGCGGGAAATGTGACGAGAAGACAAAAGAGCTATGTTACTTTTCATTAGTTAGGCCCCACCTTCAGTATTTAGCTTCGGTTAGTGCAGCCAAAAGCTGAACACGTAACCATTACGATGGTTTTTGATATTAAATAACGGTAGATGTGAGCTTAAGGGTATTGAACTTCAAAAAGTTATCCTGCAAAAACGTTGTTCATTAGCGCTTTCATTATAACTGTGTTACATAGAGGAAGAATGTAGATTTATTATGATATGACTTACATTGCTCCAATGCCATTATTTCATGAGATATAACAGTCCGAAAATCACCATTTTTCACCTGAAATCTTTTCAACGCCATCTTGGGTTGTTCCCGAGACCACCTTGACATTTCACCTCTTCCCTATGTCCTACGCAGAAGGCTTTTGAGTGTCGTCGGCCACCTGCGTTTTCGCGCGATATTGAAATGAGTGATTTCTTGCTCTGATTTTTCGTGCCTTAACTTGCTTGTTATCTCACAAATGCCTCACTTCTCGTTCTGACTTCAGACCATACGGACGCCCGCAGTTTCATCGCTTGTAAGGTGTCTTAAAACCCCCATCCCGTTCATTTTTTGTGTAGTTTCAACCGTTGGGAGGTGTCTCAAAACCCCCATCCCAAGCATGTTTTTGTGAAATTTCATCGTTTGCGAGGTGTGTCAAAACCCCCAACCCAAACATGTTTTTGTACAGTTTCATAGGTTGTGAGGGGTCTCAAAACCCCCATCCCCTTCATGTTTTTGCGCATTTTCAACGATTGTGAGGAGTCTCGAAACACACTTTCCGCTGTTCCCCGCCTTTTCAAGCTTATCATTATACTGCAAATAATACACTCAACAATTCCGTGACACCTGGTGCCGAAGCCGGGAAACACCAATATGGCGGCGCTGCAAACACTCAACTCATGGGTTTGAAATGCTCCAAAATCGTGAGTTTTTAACTTATTCAAATTTTTTTTCGTGAGAGAAAATTGTCCTATCAGCAGGTTGTGTTCCGAAAATTTCATCGAAAAATGACGATTTTTAGGGGTGAAAAAAATTTTGAAGTTCGATACCTTATGCTCACATTAACCGAAGAAACAAGTGAGGTTCTTCTACCTCCCAAAATTTTCTAACAAGGGCATCCAATTTAGGTTCCATAGACAAACAAAATAAATCTAGTCGATCGGTCCTTTTCTGGATCTTCCCCACTAAACAATATCCTCACAGAGTCTCTATTGCACTCGGAGTACCTTTTGGACCAGTCACTGTATTTCCAATCATTACCGTGCCCAACCATTCAGTACCCAACATGAAGCGATGAATCTCAGAACATACGCGAACGATCGAACTAATTTAATGCAAGACGAGAATCTATTCATCCAGGTCAGAAAATTCTCCTGCCTGACAAGACTCACTATAGAATTGATTGTTTCAATTTTGGTAATGAAGATAATTTTAGGTCTAAGCCACTTTCTACAGGCCATTTATCTTCCGACCACTGTAGAAAAGAGGGCACTTCCCAGAATAATGTGGAGTCTTGGAATTGGCGAGGTGAAATACCCCGCGAAGCACAATCTGCTGGATTTTGTGCGGAGTTGATATGATGCCACATAGAGCATGGAAAATAATCATTGATAATTGAAACTCTGTTGGCAACAAAAATTTTTAACTTATATAAAGGTGTCTTCATCCAAGCTAATACAATGCTGGAATCTGTCCAGGCAACAGTGCGCGAAATGTGAATTCGATCTTTTAGAGTATTGAGGATACGATTAAGTAATTTAGCGAGTAACAGCGCAGCTAAAAGCTCTAACTTTGGGATGGTGATTGGTTTAATAGGAGTCACTCTTTTCTTAGCTGCTACTGACTGAAACTGACTTTTAGTTCACCACTAGTAGTTAAGACGCGTATATACACTACCGCAGCATAACCCTTTTCGGACGCATCGCAAAAACCAACGAGCTGATTTTCCTGCGCGATCGAGGAAAATGCATACCTAGGAATGCGGATTTTGGTAAGCAATGGCATCTGAGACACGAATTCTGTCCATCTCAGTCTAGCGGATTCAGGAAGTGGATCATCCCAACCAATTTTCAAAGTCCAAATAGACTGCAAAAAGCAGTCTATTTGGACTTTGTCTAGCAGGAGCAGCACCACCAATTGGGTCGAATATTCTCGCAATACTTGACAATATTTAGTATTAGCAGAAGGATTAAACTCAACATGATAAGAAAATAAATCATATTTAGGGGCCCAATACATTCAGTGATGCAAATTCTGGTGCTTCAAATTGTATTGTGGCTTCACACTCCTCTTTCGGAAAATTAATTAATAATTAATCAGAGTTGCTTGCCCATTTGCCCAATGGGAATCCTCCTAAAGAAAGTAATTCGATGAGCTGTTGCTGCAAGACCAAAGCATCCGAAATGGAATTGGCTCCCGTAACAATATCGTCAACATACATGTCCCGAAGAAGAGATTGAGCGGCCAAAGGAAATTTTTCTCTTTCGTCACTCGCTAATTGATGAAGAGTGCGGATGGCAAGATAGGGAGCCGAGACAACTCCATACGTCATGGTATTTAATTCAAACTCCTGAAGGGCTTGAGAGGAATCTTCTTGACACAAAATGTGCTGAAAGCCACGGTGTTCAGGAGATATTAATATTTGGCGATACATTTTGGAAATGTCCGTAATGAACGCAATTGAGTGAGTTCGAAATCCCACTAACAAATCAAAAATATCATTTTGGAGCTTGGGACCGGTGAGCAATGCATCATTAAGTGAACTGCCATTCGAAGAGTGAGAGAAAGAATCAAAAACAACCCTCAATTTCTGACCTTGAGAGGTGGATTTATGAACTCCATGATGAGGAAGATAATAAAACCCTGCTGATGAAGCAATTGACATGTGGCCAAGACTCGCACACTCTTTCAAAAATTTACAATAACTAGCCTTTAACCTTGGTCGCTGTGACAATTTACGTTCCATGCCCATACACCTCTTTGCAGCCTGGAAATAAGATTCTCCCAGAGACGGTGGCTCGCTTTTGAATGGCAAGGAAACGATATATCTTCCCGAGGCATTCCTTCGATGAGTTTTCGTAAACAGCTCCTCACATCCAACCTCATCAGGATTTTGAGCGACTTGAACCGTGGATTCCTCTAATTCCCAAAACCCTTTTAGTTGATTAACCAGAGGAATATCCTCTAAAACACATAAAGAGGTTTCACAAGAAGGAGCCTTTTGAGAACTATTCAAAATATTTCCCATCAAGATCCATCCAAAAATGGAATCGATTAGAATTAATTCACAATATTCTAAAGTTTTCCGCTCCCCAAGGAAAACCTTAGGGAATAAATCCATTCCCAAAATAAAATCTACTACATTCGGTTTGTCAAATTCCGAATCCGCTAAATGAAGATGAGAAATGCTGCTTCGAATAAAGGGCGGAAGTGGAATTTGTGGAAGCTCCGACGTTAGCTGGGATTGGATGACAGCCTTGGTATTCAATACCGGCAAACAAGTTTGAGTCAGCGAAAGCGATAAAGCAGTGCAACCTTGCGGCCGCCTCAGAGGGGGTTGAGACAACTCAAAGGCCTCTATTAGCCGAGGCAACCTGGACACTCCACCGGACGTTCCAACGGTGGAATGTCTGGTTGCTCGGGTTTACTCCGCCCAGGTCACCGGTGGCGCCACCAGTATCGGTTCAAAAATTACCCAGCACACAGTAGTGGTTAAAATAGTGTTGTGTTGTGAGGACGTACTATTGCTAGCTCTTCTCATAAAGAAGAGAAGGCGAAGGGTGAGAAGGTTTCGGAAGCATCCTATGTTGATGTCTAGACTTACCAAAGGGCTTTATTACACACTATTGTACTTTATTACACTTGGACAAGCGACACCTTCACCTTCTTGCAAATTGCGATCACCATCTTCATTCACCACCGCCCCCGGCGAAAACATATTAACACACAGAAATTCAATTCACAAGAGCGAACATCTCACCACTAGTTTGGACTGTGAACTGAGATTGTGTGTCTGCCTGGAGCGTCTTGGTCAGGGCAGTATGATGCGCGCGCATGCAATATTCAGTCACCGGTGGCGCGTCTGGTCGCCTCGGCTAGTAGGCTACATATACTCCAATGCCCCGGAACGTTGCTGAGCAACCCTAAGTGGAAGGCGCGGTTGCGTGGCTCAGTCGACTGGTTTCGGTGGAAAGTCTGGTGGCGCGTCTGGTTGCCACGGCTAATAGGACTCATTTGATTCTATGCCCCACGACTGACAAGTTCCACTGGTGGAAGACTCGGTGGCGCGTCTGGTTGCCACGGCTAATAGAGGCCAAAAAGAGATCCATGATAAGGCAACACGGGTAGACTCAACCGCCTAACCGCTGCCGAGGAAATAGCAAACACTTGACTCCCAGGGTCAACCATCATTAGAAGAGGAACGGTTAGCCCGTGATTATTACGGACGTGAACAACTGCCGTTCTGAGAACGGTCAAGTGCGTCGGTTGGCAGCTAACACAAGACGCGAGAGCAGAAGAGGAGATGTGTGTCTGTGAAGGCGGGAGAGACTTGACCGTTTGACTCGGCGAGGATGACGACGGAATGGAAGGGCGATTAATTTGCTCCGAATTTTGTTCCGAGTGCAGCGTTGTATTGTGATATCTGTTGCAAACAGTACAGCACATATCCCTCTGTTGACACCTCGGAGCCCAATGACCTGGCTTTAAACATTAAGACAAAGTTTTCTCGATCGTACAAAAGCCGCACGATTAGCGATGGTCATCTCGAGACATTTAGGGCATCTAACTCGTTGCCCTTTCTCCTTCACGGAGTGCATATCGCCAACAGAGGTTGGCATTAGAACTCTTGCCGTTGGCGGAAACATGCGCGAAACGGAGGCTTTCGGATTAGGGCCGTACGACGTTTGTAAAACCTTGATCCTTTTCTTGACGAAACTCAAAAGTTGAGTAACAGAGGGAAAAGGCTCAATGTCTCTTCAAAGAGTGCAAGAGTTTCTGCGTCAACCACACGAGAAGCTAATCTAAATAATATAAATTTCCCTAAATCAGGAATATTTAAATTTTTAGAGCAGCATGAATTTCAGAAAAAGTATTAACAAATTGTTGTATTACTGACAATGACCCCGAAGAAGAAACGGGAAATTCTAGAACTTTGTCTAGATAATCGAATCCCAGAATTCGAGGATTGTCCTAATGCTCGCATAACTCCTTCCATGCTGAACTATAAAGGGCTTCGCCAAATGGGACTGAAGTGATAAGCGCCGAGGCCTTTCCTTGAAGCTGCCTTCAAATAGGAGAATTTCTCCACCGAAGCAATGTCGGTTCTATCGTGCACCACAGACTTGAATAAATCACGGAATCCAACCCAATCCGAGAAAGCCCCTGAAAATCGAGGCAATTCGATAGTGGGAAGACGCGACTTTTTATTTTGCGTGGATGCATTATCCGCAGGTGTACGCTCATTTGTGGCGGAAGGATTCACTGCTCGACGGGAAATGGAAAGACTAAAATAAAAATTTTCTTCCACCTCTTCGCCCACATGCATATCCTCCACACAGACATTGCCTTGATTACAGTTATGGCAATATTCAAATATCTTATCCTGAGCCTCGAGGAATCCTGAATAAACGGTTTCCAATTGGGAGCAGCGAATTAGAAAGAGTCTCTCAAGACGGACTTCACCTATCTCAAAGAGGAGTGCAATGTCTGCTAGGTAATGTTGTGAGCTTCTGCCATATGGTTAGACTAAGTAGTTTTACGACACCTCCCATGACTGACCATCCTGATCCTTCTCATTTTCTTTCTGCAGTCCCTGAAGTTTCCATTACGCCCTACCCTTCGCTTCCCTCCATTCCTCAAAACCATACCCTATTTCCTACCAACCAAGTCCAACATTCCTACCGTGATGCCCTCCTCACCAAACGCATCCAAATTCCTGTTCCTGCCCCTAATCCCCCTCCTAACCCTGAGAAGTCCACTAGAACCAGGGATGGGCATGATTCGTCTTCATGAATCACGAATCATGATTCGCGAATCACAAACTGTGATTTGTGATTCGTGCTTCGGATCATTTTTTTTAATGATTGGTGATCTGTGAGTCGACTCTTTTTTTTTAGTTGAGGTGATTCGTGAGCCGAACTTTTGTGATGCAGCTCACGACTCACTGAAGAATCATGAATTAATATCACTGATTTCACTGCTAGAAACGTACATCAGTCTTTCATCGACAGTTACTGTGTAAGCATACGTCAGAAGTGGAACAATATGGTTAATGCAAACTTCAATAATATATTTTACACTATATTACAGATTTGTTCAAATGTGACTTTAAATTGTTTTGAAAAAATAGCAATGAAATGTCCTACATTTAAATGATGACCACGAATATTACATTTATTACATGTAGACTCCTTGATGATGACCTACAAATAATTGAAAAATGGTGTGATACATGGCAGTTAGAATTACATCTAAAAAAAGTGCGTGGTAATGAAGTTTTGGAAAAAGAATTGTTCTCCTTCTAGCATTTCAAATTAAGTAATAATGAATTAGCAAACGTGGAATCCATTAGATATCTTGGAATAAGACTGTCACACGATCTTTCCTGGGGTAAACACATATGTGAAATAATGGGTCAAGCTAATCATAAACAGGGATTCATCAAAAGAGTACTGGATAAATGTGACGATCATGTACGAGAAATCAGCTACTTTTCCCTTGTTAGACCTGATTTGGAATATGCTGCCAGTGTATGGGATCCCTACGAAATCGGGCTCGCGGCTGAGTTTAAAGCCACCGAGTGCATTCACCGGGTTGCGGATGGTGGGTCGACATCTAGATATAGAGGTTAGCTGCAAGATAAGTGAGTTTACTCGTCGAATAAGCAGTGGTGGACAAAAAGCTACGGCATTCCGAGGGGGTATTGGTCTATCCCTGGTAAGGTAGGTCTCTAAATAATACCGAACCTGTGAAGATTCCATGACTTGGCGACGAGAAGCCGCTAATAATTACGCTTCTCATCACCCAGAGAAGAGGGCAGCAGCTCTTCTTCACATGAGTGAAGGAGGAATGAGGGTGAAGGGCTTCCTGCAGTACAAAGAAAGATAATAATGGTGAAGATCGAAACCAAACCTGTAGATACCGGAGTGGTGCAGGTTTACATGCATACGACGGACTATGAAGATGAAGAAGTGGAAGACGTCTACGAAGATATCACGGAAGTTATAAAACAGGTAAGAGGAGAAGAAAACCTAATTATTTTAGGAGACTGGAACGCTATCGTCGACGAAGGTCAAGATGGAAGAATAACTGGAAAATACGGATTGGGAATCCGAAACGAAAGAGGAGAAAGACTGATGGAGTTCTGCACACACCATAAGTTAGTGGTAGCCAACACATTGTTTAAAAATCACAACCGAAGAATATACACATGGAAAATGCCAAGAGACAGAAGAATATGTCAAATAGATTACATTTTAGTGAAGCAGAGATTTAGAAACCACGTGAAGGACTGCAAAAGCTAGGGTAAAAAGTAAGGGTACAAGGGAAGCAATATTGGCCCTTAGACTACTCATAGAGAAGAGAATGGAGAAGAACAAGCCGACGTTCATTGCATTTGATTGCAATGAACGTCGGCTTTAGATTTAGATATTTAGAGAAGGCTTTTGACAACGTGGATTGGGATTTAATGCTTGGAAATCTGAAGGGAAATGGAGTGTCCTACAATGACCGAAGAAATATCCATAGTCTGTATAAAAACCAAGTGCCTGTGATTAAATCGGGACCCAGCTGTGCAGAGGCAAGAATAAGGAAAGGAGTGAGATAAGGATATGCACTGTCTCCCGTCATTTTTAATGTTTACATCGAGAGAGCCATCAATGAAATCAAAGAGAAGTCTTCTGGAGTGACTATCCATGGAGAAAAAATAATCATGCTGCGATTCGCTGATGACATAGCACTAATAGCAGAGACAGAGAGGGATCTGAACAAGATTATAGTAACCATGGAAAGGACAATGGCCAGATATTAGCTGAAGATAAATAAGAAGAAGACTGAGATATTGTCGTGCAGCAAGAAAGAAGAGGCGAAAACCAATGTCAAACTAGGAAAACAAAAACTTGAAGAGGTGAAAGAGTTCTGTTACCTAGGGATCCGAGTAACCTACGATGGACGAAGCAAGAAAGAAATAGTTAGTAGAATAGCCCAGGCAAAGAGGGCATTCGATCAAAAGAAGAATCTCCTTACAGCTGGAAATACAAGCGTAGAAGTAAGGAAACAGTTCATCAGAACATACATCTGGAGCATGTTTCTTTACGACAGTGAGGCATGGACGATGAGAGCAGCGGAGAAGAAAAGGGTGGATGCATTCGAAATGTGGTGCTACAGAACAATGCTGAAGATTAAATGGATTGACCGAGTAAGTAACGAGGAAGTCCTAACAAGAGTAGGAGAAAAGAGAGGTCTGCTGAAAACTCAAAAAAGAAGAAGGGACAACTTAATCGGCCATATCGTGAGACTTGATGGCCTGATGAAGACTATCGTCAAGGGAAAAGTGAACGAGAAGATTGTAAAAGGCAAGCCTTGTATGAGATACATGGAACAGGTTGTGAAGGATGTAAAAGAGAATAATTGCGTCACAATGAAAAGGTTGGCCGATAGAAGAATTGAGTGGAAAGCTGCTTCAAACCAATCCTAGGATTGTTGAACAATGATGATGATGATGATGACGAAATCGGTCTAAAAAATGAACTTGAACGTGTGCAGCGAACATCAGCAAGATTTGTAAAGGGACGGTACGATAACTATTGTAGCGTAACCAGTCTATTAAATGAATTAAAGTGGGAATCATTGTCTGATCGCAGGTTGAAATGTAGAGTTCTTCCCCTAAATAAATTCCAAGATAATATTTTCAGTGATGATGTTAAAAATATTTTGCGAACCCCAACTTACTATGGTAGACTGGACCATAATCACAAAGTTAGAGAAATTGATTGCCGAAATGACAGATTCTAAATGTCCTTTTTTCCTCGTACAATTAGGGATATGAATAGCGGTAAATATGTCCAATACGAGTGAATCAATGTATATCATAGGTAGCTGCATGTTGGTATAAGGACTTGAAGGTAACCCAGCTAACAGCATGTTTTTGCATGCTTACTTTACTATATTTATTTTTTTAATAGTGAGGTTTAGACTAGTATACTATTACTACTTTTTCATGTGCATTGTGCATGTTTGGTGAGAATTCACCCCCTTCCACACACCTTTATGGTGGCTTGAAGGCTTGTACACAGAACTGGTAATTTATGATATTCAGTTAATCCACAATGTATCTACACAAGTGTTAATTAACCGGCGAAAAGATTGGTATAGGTTCCCAATTATGGGAGCAATATTCAGAATGTGACCATTACTTAGTGGTATTGTCATTCTGCAATAATTCTATGATTCGTGAACCGCACGAATCATATTTAAAGGAAAAATCACATGTTTCATGATTCGAGATTTGAATCAAATTTACAGCAGTGAATCGTGATTCGTGCTTCGAATCTAATTTCCTTCGATATTCATGATTCGTGACTCGAATCAATACTAGGTGATTCGTGCCCAACCCTGACTAAAACCTACCCTTCTCTTCCCTCTACTCCTCAAAACCATACCCTATTTCCTACCAACCATGTCCGAAATTCCTGTCGTAATACTCTCATCACCAAACGCATCCAAAATCCTGTACCTTCCCATAATCCCCCTCCTAACCCTGAGAAGTCCACTAGACCTTACCCTTCTCTTCCCTCTACTCCTCAAAACCATACCCTATTTCCATAGCGGGGCAAAGTTAATCCAAAAATTAACTTCGTTAATGTTTTAAAAGCTACTCAAAAAGTTAACTTCGTTAGTCGTTAAATCGTTATCTTGATGAAAATTTAACGCGAGTTAAAGTTATCCGTTAAAGTTAAAAATCTATATTAAATTGTTGGCAATTTTGAATTGCATGTCACTTAACATTTAGGTATTTTTAATGTCAATGAACGTAATAAGAATTTCATTGTCAAAAATACTTAAGGGTGTTCAACGCATTTTGAATAGTCCGATTTAACGGCTTCTCTTCTCAGCATGATCTCGCGGCTCTAGTAGTTCTTGTGAGTTGCCATCAGCGTCGCCACCGTGGAAAGTGGAATGGGGAGTTGAGGGGAGGGACCTGATATGTCGCAGCTGGGATTTTTCGGGGGCGGCGACAGGAGGGCTTGCGAAATCCGCAAGGCGATCACATTTCTCAGAACACAGATAAGGTCGAGAGCTCTCTTTTCGGAGCCGAGTGTGAATTGTTTTCCTCGCCTACGTTGTGGTCGAGAGTAAGAAAGGTCAGCAATTACCTAAAATTGAAAACACCTAAAGGGTTCTGGGATTGTCGGCGTTGCCTTGGATTTGTAGTGCAGTTTTTAGTGGTTGTCAAATGTTATGGACTGAAGTTATTAAATTAATCATCCATGATTTATTTTAGCGGGATGCACGTTGCCCTCGTAAAGTAATTGTTAGCATTTTTAATGAGGTTAATTAAAATATCGTCTTTCCCCCTAACATATGCGACTAACTCCGACTCTTGTCTTTCATTAATGTGAAAGTTCAATGTTATTTCTCTACAGTTTCCTGCTATTTACAGGGCCAAAGCGCTCATATATTTTCCTCTAACTGTTACCAGAGTACTTTTACTTGAATATCAATGGCGGAGGCAACAAAAAATTTCGTTTATGAACGTTGTGCATTTACGTTTTTCGGTTATCATTATGATTTTACGGTTAAATTGAATACGCTTTTATACACACCAGAAACGAAACGGACTAAACGGTATTAATGGTCAATGCTCCACATTTATTAACACGCCGTTTTAAATTGAGATTATTAGTGAAAAAACTTTTTTCTTCGCAGGTAATTCACCATATTTACAATAATTCCCTCAATTAAACACAATGACTGGTTTGACAGGGTTGAGTTCCGCCGTACTAAGGTGGAAGGTGAGTGAAATTCACACATTCAGGGTAAAGAGGCCAGTTTTCCGACTTACACAACTCTGATACTGAAATTCAAACCGCGATATCATGCCAAAGTGCTTCGTCCGGAATTGAATCTGTTACTGAACGCTCTACCCACTGGGCTACTATGCACTCACTAGTTACAATTAGTAATTATAATGAGCAAGTTAAGTATGATCACCCTGAAAATTAACTTAACCATTCGTAAATAAGGTATATCTTCCCCTCTGTGCATTGTTACACAAAATTGCCCCCCTGCCCCTCACTTCCGACGCCGCTGAACTAGTTCACGTTCAAGCGACGTCAGAGCGAATTTCTTTGTGCATAAGCGGTGAGCTCAACTGTCAAATGCTGTACAAATGATCCTCCGAGTAACTAGCCTGCGGTTAATGGCGTTGTACATGTCATAAATGCCGAAGGGCCCATGGAATAGAGTGAATTAATAGCATTCCAAATCATGAATGACCGAGTTTTATCATTTTAAGTCATCGTCAGGTATAAGTACGTTATCGTTAAAAGAGTCTCAGTTGCTACACCATCAATATGTAGTAAGGTCGGTGGCTCTGTTCTGCCAGAGCAAAAGTTACCCTAATTACGAGCAGTCACTAGTCTAAGATGCGGTTGCTGCCTTGTGGAAACAAATTATGATTCCTCGTGGGAAAATCTACCTTCCGTCTCATACTGTTCAATTCGTGCCAAATCCTGCACGCTACTTGATTTTTCCCCCTAACGATTTGAAGTGTAGCCCCCTAATCATACTAACCATGTTATTATTGAAATGCAATGCAGGCGATAGTGTGAGTAAATTTCGTAATGCTTTTTTATGTCGACATTGATAAGGGCAGCGCCTTACAGCGGGATATGTTGTTCAATAAGTGTGGATATGGTACGGTAAAGGTTCAAATCCTCATATAATGTCGTACAAGTTGATTGTGACTCATGTAATAATATTTAATTTAGTCAACTAAGTAAATGCTATTATGAAAAAATTTAATTTAACGTGTAATTGTAAATAATGACTACTTATGGGTCTGAATCTCATTTGGACTCAGTTCGCATTGTAACCCATGCTAAGTGACCCATGACCAAATGTTCATGAGATCTTATAAGACATATATTAAGATAAAAACGAAGAAAAGTGTGTCAGTTCCTCATTGGGTTACAGGTACACAAAAATATGCTTCACCAAAGTGCTACGTGGCTATTTCTCAAGAAGTGCTAAAAATACTCACGAAAGTGTGACACCTCTTGACATTTTCTCTTAATTTTTGATCGTGACGAAGGCTATATTTTCATTTTCAGTGAAAATATACTCGCGATAAAAAAAGAATCACAGTCACCAAATAATCCACGATAATCTCGGAAAGGTTTTTGGCAAATATATATTTTTTACGGGGTGCCATTCTCAACCATAAACAAAATGTATTGGAGCTAATATCATGACAAAGATTAAAAAATCATTTGAGAAAGCATGCCAAGGTTCAAGAAACAAATATTATATTTCAGTATCTCTGACCATCAATCGCACGTTAAGTGAGAGAAAGATAGGAACTTGCTATTGCCAAAATGACGAAAATAATTAAATCCTCATAGTGCATTGGTAAGATAATTTAGTGTTCGCCGTTGTAACATATGTGGGCCCCTTATCTCCTCTTCCCAAGGCAAAAATCTAAGGCAATATCACGAAAAACATTGAGCATATGCACTAACCAAATAGCATATCATTATATAACAGGGGTGTATAATGTGGGTGGGGTGGATGTCCATGAAAACGGAGTTGGCAACTACGAAATAAAAGCCAGGAGGGAAGGATGTTCGTGGCTACTTTTTAACAGTGCGCTTGATAAGTGCGTAGTCAACAATTGGAAATTGCACAGGATCGTAAATTATAGTAACATTACATTACTAAATTTTCAATCATGCATGACGTTAGGTCTACTGCGAGCGGAGGACATCACGGTTGGATGCGATAGCAAAGGAACAAGAATCACGAAATAGGGCCGCACACAGGAAAGGGAGTCTATCAGATTCCATGAGGCAGGATATTGCTTCTCATACTATTGTAGCAGGTGACGGTAGAAAATGGTATAACAAATCTACATCTATGTGATTCCCTGCAAGCCACCGCGAGGGTGTGCGGCAGGGGGTGGAGATCACCAAACATGCACAAGACTACTGCATGGAACTATTGACATGCAAAAGGCTACTACATGGAAACATGCTACATAGAGTTTGACTGTTATTAACTACTTAGTAATAAAGGGATTGGTTGTTAATACATGCATTATGCACTCCAGACAACTCTACAATATTTCACCTTACTATCCCTTTGCAATGATGCGTATTGTGTTCTCTTATAGTACGGGGAAAAATTACATTTTGAATCTATCAGTACGACAATCTCTCTCTTTCTAATCTTATTAATCCGGTTGAATCTAAACCAATACGCTTGTTTTTAATAGGTATGTGCCTAACATATCTTCAGTAAAGCAATCCGTTTTAAATTTCTATAATAGATTTAAAATGTGGCTCACAAGAGATATTTATGTGCAAGAAGTACAATCTCGCCTTGCATTATCGTTATTTCTTGGCTTTAATTTGTGAACGCGTGAGTAAAGTCCACAAATTTTCCTGCAAAAATGTAGGATTGTTTTTAAGTTATTAATGTTAATGAGACTAACATTTAATTTAAATTTTTTGAATGAACTTCAAACTATAAAGTCATTGTTATTTGGCAGTTGAAAACTAAATAAAAATCGTTCGAAGCATTGTAATGGTCTCATTTTAATTATCCAATTTCAATTAATTATCAGTTTCAATTATCGCCCAACAATACGAAAACTCAATATTTTGCAATTGTTCTAAATAGCAATGTCAAAATATGAAACTAACGACACGATATTTCGTATTAAAAAAACAAATTGGTGTGAATAAATAGCATAAAAATTAGTTTGTGGAGGTTTTGAAATAAATAGGTTGATCCTTTTCTCGACGCCCAGACACACAGTGGAATATCTCGCCAAGATCGCTCAGACCCTCTGTCAACCTTCCACACTGCTCTTCGAGCGAGGATGAAACTTGATCGCTTAGAGATAAGGAAGCCCTCCCCCCTCCGCCTCTCCCTCTCGGAGCGTCTCGGAGGCGAGATGAAGCTGTGGAATGGGGAGAGGAGGGGAAGATTGGGCGGGAAAAATATGAGGGGAACGCCTCAGCTTGCGTTTAGTTCGGTGAACGCGATGCATCGTCTCGCAATTTTAGATGCTGCAGGAATGGGTCGTAAGACGAGCACATGGCATTAGTCTCTTCTTTAATATGTAGAATTATAGATTGGCTGTGTCGAAGGAATTTTCCATTTACGTTCATACACCGCTGCGATAGACGTTCAAAAACGCATAAAAACAGTAAAGTTTAACATGCGATTTCTTGATTTGCAAGGCTTAGAGAAGATATTTCCTGGATAGGACCAAATACTCAACCTTTGCGCATAATATAATGAAAACAAAATGGACGTATCTATCATAATACGACCATGGCATTTAAAATAAAAATAGTCTGCAGCGGCATTATTTGGCGAGGTGTTGAACACCCTTAATAAACAGTATAGCTTAGGTAATGTAGACTTATACACATGGGGTATGGAATTTAATAGTAATTAACCGTTTCCGTCAGTAAAGTGGGACCTGACGCTGTTTGTATTTGATTGTGGAAATAGAAACCTTGGGATACGCCGCTACTGGTAGCTGCGATACCAAAAGATTCACTAACATTTTGCTGGCGTAGTTTTTTTTCCATTAGATGGTGAAAAAAACTATTGACATATGAAGAATCCACAGCTCTTGAAGAAGCCTTAGACTTGGTTTTCGTTTTCCCGCGAGTTGATCCTGCTTTACTTTTTTTTCAAATTGAACGTATTTAGATAGATGCGTTCTCCTCATTCCTTGTTTAATATTATTTAGGGTGGTAACGTGAGCCTTGACTGTGTAAATGTTTTCTGTAAAAGTTACGTAAAAGTCTGATTGCAGTACAAACGCCGAGTTCTCTGAATTGCATTCTCAACACAACTCCTTCACGAAGTTATTAAATGGCAATCCAGGTGGCTCTAAACAAAAGTAACGCACTTAAATTAACGGAATTAAAAGTTAACGGAAGTTAATTAGACCGTTAATAGTTTTTGGATTTAACTTAAAAGTTAAAACGTTAAGCAATATGTTAACTTCGTTAATTAACGATTAACGGATTAACGCTTTTCTGCCCAGCTATGCCTATTTCCTACCAACCATGTCCACAATTCCTGTCGTAATACTCTCCTAACCAAACGCATCCAAAATCCTGTACCTTCCCATAATCCCCCTCCTAACCCTGAGAAGTCCACTAGAACCTACCCTTCTCTTCCCTCTACTCCTCAAAACCATACCCCATCCCCTATCAACCTCCTCCAACATTTCTATTGTAATACCCACCTCACCAAACGCATGCAAATTCCTGTACCTTCCCATAATCCCCCTCCTAACCCTGAGAAGTCTACTAGAACCTACCCTCTTCCCTCCACTTCCCAAAACCATACCCTATGCCCTACCAACAGAGTCCAACATTCCTGTTGTAATACCCACCTCACCAAACGCATGCAAATTCCTGTTCCTGCCCCTAATCCCCCTCCTAACCATGAAAAGTCCACTAGAACCTACCCTTCTCTTCCCTCTACTCCTCAAAACCATACCCCATCCCCTATCAACCTCCTCAAAAATTCCTGCCGTAATACCCTCATCACCAAATGCATCCAAAATCCTGTACCTTCCTGTATTCCCTCTCCTAACCATGAAAAGTCCACTATGACCTACCCTTCTCTTCCCTGCCCAGTTTATAGTAATGCTGTCAATTTGAGAGAGCCAAGTTTTGGCATCATGCCTAATGTCACTTCTAAGACACACAAGGAAGGCAACAGATTATGCAGTGCATTAGTTGAAGTTATTCCTACATGTAATATCACCACAAAACCTCTGCTAACCTCCAAATGTGACCACATATCCAAATCATTTACTCAGTCTTCCTCTATTCTTCTGTCAAATCGTTTTGCAAATTTAGAATCCCTTACGGATACAGTGAAATCAGTCAGCAAGTCATTTTATCCTGTTGCAGAACCTAAAAGGAAAAGGGTTGTTACCTCTTCATGTAAAGGAAAATCCTCTTTCAAGTCATCATCATCTTCGACCCATAATATCCAGGAGCGTTGTCATACACAAGCCCCTTATTCTGACACCAGAAATTCATTGAACTATTCCAGTACATCAACACTTGCATATGATTCTGGTGTTACCTTGAAGTTCCCACAGTCTTCATGTGTAGGTGATGAAATATTCGGCCTGCATAAACACTCTCAAGGGATTAAGTCAAATATTATCTCCTCAAAAAATCCTCTGAACATAATCCCAGACATTGTTAATGGCAAGTGTCAAGGGTATCCTCGAAATGTGAATGGTGGCTCAACTGTTGAAAGGGTGACTCCAAGTTCCATATACCCCCGTAAATGTGAAGTTTGTTGTAAAGTGTACTCTTCGAAATCAACTTTTTTTAAGCATAAAAAATCTTGTGGAAAGGAAAGTGAATCGCTTTTGTACCCTAGGGTGTGCTCAATATGTCATGTTTCATACTCAAACAGGGCGAATTTCAGTAGGCATAAGAAAAATTGCAGTTCCTTGAACTCCAGGTATATACCCTGTCCATTTTCTGAGTGCACTGCCAACTTTCAAAGCCATTCTGTCTTGGTGTCACATTTGAAAAACGTTCACAATGAGGATATTTCTGCTGAAAATTTTGTTGTCAAGGACATGACAGAATTTGATGCGTGGAAAAGAAATCAATGTGAGAAACATCATATTTCTATGGTGAAACATTCTGGAGATTCAGTGAAAGGCAACAATAAGTGCTTGTATTTCATTTGCAAATTTGATAACCACCATAAAAATGATGTTCTTGCTAATGGAAGCAGTAGGAAAAGAAAGTTTGGTCGCATGCCTAACAGTCATTGCTCTTCCAGAATGGTTGTGAAAGAAACGGACTCTGGAATTCATGTGAAGTACATCACTTCTCACAATCATGATTTGAAGTTAAAAAATGTTCAGTTTTATCGTTGGGAAAAAGATACTAAAGTTCAAATAAACTCTCTTTTAGAGCAAGGTGTCCCAGCCCATTCCATTCAGGAGGCTTTCCAGCCTGAAGATACAGACTTCAAAAACATTTCTCCAGTGAAAGAACATTTCATATCCACAAAGCAAATTAACAATATGAAATATGAGTTAAATTTGAAGAAGCATCTCAGTAAAGATGATGCGATAGCTGTTCATTTACTTGTACACACAATGGCAGAGGAAATGAAAGATTCCATATTGATTTATAAACCATTGGGTAAACCAGTTGAGATTGGAGACCACAATATGTTAACCAATGGCCATAATTCTGAACTATTTATTCTGGGCATTCAAAATAAACAACAGCATAAAGAAATGATTTCTGGTTGTTCTAGAATTTTGTGCATAGATTCAACCCATGATACTAATCAATATAAGTTTCATTTGCTGAATCTGATTGTTCCTGATGAGTATGGGGTGGGATATCCTGTTGCTCATTTTATTACTAACCATTTGGATGAGCAAACTTTGGTCAGCATTTTGCAAAGCATTGTAGGTAAATTTCCTTCTCTTGTTGTGAATGCTATCATGACAGATGGTGATGAAGCCCTTGGTAATGCCATAAGAACAGTTTTTGGGGAAAATGTTAGGCATTTACTTTGCTCTTGGCACATCAAATGAAATTGGCAAAAGAATCTCAGGAATAAAATCAAAGATAATGAGAATCTCATAACAGAAATGTACGAATCATTAGATACATTGATTGAAGAAAAGAATGAAAAATAATTTAATGTTATGTTATCAACATTTTTAAGCAAATATAGTTCTAAAGCTACCACTTTCATCAAATATTTCAAAGAGAATTACTGTAACAAAGTTGAGAAGAGAATGTGTCACAGAAATTTCCCCCATGCCTCCACTGAAACAAATATGTTTGTAGAGACTTTTCATAACAGGTTAAAAACTCAATACCTCAATCGTAAAGTTAATCACCGATTGGATGACCTCATTCAGGTTCTATTTGGAATTCAAAAAACTTTGCATTTGAGTTTGACGTACAAGAGAATGACTGAAGAGCCCCCTCTAGGATTTAAAGCACACTCTCAAAGGCGACACTCGAAAGGCCTTGCCATACTAGATGGGGATGTTGTACAAAGTGATGGTGGTAATGTGTGGAGAGTTAAGTCCCAATCTGATCCTTCTATATCATACACTGTTTCCTGTATTTCAACTGAATGTAACCTACCTCACATATGTTTCATAAAATACTGTGAATTTTCATGTGTAGATCTTTGTAGCCACATGTATACTTGTTCTTGTCATGATATCCATTCATTATGCAAACACATTCATAAAGTTCATTCCCTTGTTGTACAAAACCAGAAAAAACTCGTTGAAGTAAACAGGAACTCTACTTCAAATAGTCTCTACAGAAGTGTTCCATGTGTAGATTCTGATAAAGAGGAAAAAAACAGGGAACAAATGCTTCATTCATTTACTCGGCTTATTGATCAGCTCAGCACATTAGGTGCACAGGAAAAAACAACCATTTTACTCCCATATATATGCAATACCTTAAAACTGTTAGTTGAAAAATGTGAGGCTGTAATACTGAGTAGCAGTTGTGTACCTGAAAGTTTAGAGCACCCTGCTTTACCTCCCAATGCTAAGTTTCTACCTCAGTGTAAACTGTATCAAACTGTTAGGGACAGACGAGTAACCAAGAGCAATTTTAAGAAGCCAAGTACAGCAAGGAGAAATGTATAAAGAATGCTCTTCTAAGTAACAGCATGAGAGTCCCTTTCACAAAACCTATTGATAAAAATGATGATCTGAGAGCTACTTTACATAAAATTGCCGGGTATCACATTAATACAACTCATCTCAAGTCATTGGATTATCACATATCAGAATCTGATGTTCAAAAACTTAAGCTTGTTGCTAACGACTTTCAAAGGGGGTGGCTATATGATACAATAATTTCAGCATTTCTCTTCAAAATCTGCACTGTAGATCAAACTTCTGTCACTATTGACACTGCAGTCTCTCAGTTTATAATTGAAACTAGGTTTTTTGAAGCCTTAAGGGATTCCTTTGCTGAAGTAGATTTTAAAAGTTACAAGAGATATATCATCCCAATAAATGCACATGGAATGCATTGGACATTGCTGGTTGTGAACCCTGATGTGAGACTAATAGAATTTTATGATCCAATGTCATGTGAAATTAGGAGTTGCTATGAACGTGCAATTAATCGATGGATTGATTTTATAAAATTCAAGTTAGGAGATGAAATTGGAGAATGGGCTATCACATGCCCTGATCATTTTACTCAAGAGGATAGTCATAGTTGTGGAGTTTTTATATCGTGGTATGCTGAGAAGATATTGCTGGGGGACTCAGTAACAGAGCCATTTAATGCAATGAAATACAGGAAATATATGTATGATATTATTGTTGGGCATAGTTAAAATTTTCTTCTATTTTACAATTCTTTCCTTATTCTTTTACAATTTTCTTACTCTTCTGTATTGTATTTTATACTTGAGGAGGATGTTTCTATTTCCAGTGGGTGTTAAACAATTTTTATTTTTTATTGTTGTTTTATTGAAAAGTTTATTTTTCAGAGTTTATTATTTAAGGTAAATGAGGGAGTAATTGACCATGCACCAGTAGTTGACCATTTAGGATATAAACTGTCAAAATAAGCCTTACTCTGGTTCAAATATTGTAAAACTAGCGGGAAAGTACACTCCTGCCATTTGGCTGTAAAAAACCAAATCACGGTGCACATGGGTGGCATGTAGAATTAAGGTGGCTGACAATCAGTACTCATGTGCAGTGCTCTTGCCTCATTTTGAAGTTTTCTAACACTATTTGCTAAGGAGCCTTTGTGGATGAAGCTAATTTAAAGTGGTAAGTACCTTTATATTTCAATATAGTTATTTACCTTTGATATAGGGATGTTTGATATTAATAAAAAGTTGTTTATCATCTGTTAACTATTACCTGGAAGTCAGTTATGGGGGTGGTCAAATTCTGAATCAGAAATGTACCAATTTTCAGTAATTGACCGGGATGGTCAACTACTCACTGATTCCTTCCTCTCTTTAAACTCATCATAATTGACATATTTGTAATGTTTATAGCATACCAAAACGTTGTATATAATTATTTGTGTAACAGATTATGTTTTACTAATAGATGACCAGGGGTCAACTACTAGATTATTGGTGTGTCAACTTCTGAATCTATTTTATTTTAAATATTGCAGCTTAACTATGCCTGCTATTAAAGGCCAGTATCGCTGAACATGACGGATCTAGACCTGGCGGTCAAAAAACAGCTCCCATCACCACGGTGCGTCTCTGTGCTAAGGGTGACCGCATCTGCGGGGCGGAGGGTAAGAAGTCACTAACAGAAGGACTCCGAATCCTGGGCGACCTCCGGTTTTATTTAGCCTTATCCATGCATGCAAGGCTCTGCATGGGCGGACACCATATTCCCCTAGCTACTCGTGGGACCAAACTGGGACCCTCAAACAAAACTATGGAGAGCGCTGAGAGGCGCACTCTTCACATGGACTCTTGTAGTCTGTCTTCTTCCTTGGGGGATGCGAATCCGATGGGGATCCCAGTCGGGACGCACCCTCTACTACCTTGCCTGTGGGGATTCCTTCAGGGAAACCCACACATCCCAGTTGCCCCTCATACCCTTCCTGGGGAGAGGAGGACGACATTCTTTTCAACCTCTCTGGGCCCACCTTCATAGAGGCACCAAGCCTGGTCTCCCCCATGGGGGTAGAGTCTTACTCGGGAGCCCCTGTGGTTAGTGGTCTAAGGGAAGGCTCCATATCCTCTCGAAGAGAAGGAGACAAGGGAGGAAGAAGATGTGGGCGGGGCCGAACCATGGCTGGCATAGCCGTGCTTCAGGCCAACCTACAACACAGTAGGGCTGCCTCAGGGGTTCTGCAAAGGATACTCTCTGAAGGTATGGTCAAAATAGCTCTGATTCAGGAACCCTGGGCATACCAGGGAAGAGTCAGGGGCCTGAGCATGACAGGGGGATAATATAAATACTGTACCACTGTTGATAGGCCTAGATCTTGTATACATGTGAATGGGATAAGTGCTTTGCATCTATCGGAATTTACCACTATGGATCAGACAGTAGTTCTACCGACCCTGGGGCAAGATAAGAACAGGAAGAGGGTGGTCATCTGCTCCTCCTACCTGCCATACAATGCACCGGCTCCTCCACCATCAAATGAGATGGAGAGGCTGGTGGTCACTGTAAGACCAACAAGTGGGATCTTCTGATCGGTTGCGATGCTAACTCGCCCCACATTATGTGGGGGAGTGGAAGCACCAACGGAAGGGGAGAGCCACTGTTGGAGTATCTTATGTCTACGGAGTTACAAATACTCAATAAAAGATCACAACCTATCTTCGCAAACAGCATTAGGCAGGAGGTGGTAGATATTACACTGTGCACCAGTTCTCTGCTGCACAGAATTGATGGGTGGAGAGTGTCAGGGGAGATAACTTTGTCTGACCACAGACACATAATCTTCACTTTTTCAGAATCCAATCACAGAGAAATAACATATAGAAACCCCAGGACTACCAACTGGGGACTATATCGAGAAAGGCTGGGAGCTGCCCTAGAGGGGGCACCTCAGTGCAAGTTTAGAAATTGCAATGAGGTAGATGCTGCTGTTGATTATCTACAGAGAAGCATCATCACATCCTACGAAGACAGCTGCCCCCGAAGGACCAGGAAGGAAGGGTGTAAATTACCCTGTTGGGGAGCAGCATTAAACGGTCTCCTTAGAGAGACTAGGAAACTCTTTTATATAGCAAAGAGGACAAGAATGCCTCGGGATTGGGAAAATTTTAAGGTTGCCGAGCGGAGGTACAAAGCAGCAATCAAGCGCTGTAAAAGGGACTCATGGAGGAGCTTCTGTGAGGGCGTAGAGACTGTTCCACAGATGGCAAGACTTCATAAGATCCTATCGAAAGACTCGGAAGCGGGGGTGGGTTCTCTGCTGCTTCCCTCGGGAGACTTGACGTCTTACGACAAGGAAGCACTAAATTAATGCTGGAGACCCACTTTCCAGGCTCCAGGGAGTTGATGGGAGATGCATCATGGGAGGAATCCCATCCTTCCGGCTCGGACGGAATGGAGACTTTCCTCCAGCATCGTGACGTACATAGTTACAAAATGGACAATCATGAGTTTTAGCCCCTTTAAGGCTGCTGGGGAGGATGAGGTATTTCCTGCACTCCTTCAGGAAGGGTAGGATCTGCTCCTCCTTCCAATGGTAAGAATATTTCACTCCTGCCCGGATTATGGATATGTTCCAAAAGCCTGGAGGGTCACCAAAGTGGTTTTCATACCTAAACCAGGTAAGACTGACCACACAAGAGCAGACTCCTTTCGAGAATCAGTCTCATGTCTTTTCTACTGAAGACACTATAAAAGATAGTGAACAGGTTCATAAGGGATTGGAATCTATGATTCCGAAGTGTAGGCAGTTAAAGAGGACATTGGAAGAAGGCTGAAAGTAGAGGAAACTGGGTTATAGAGAAGATGCTGTGGCATGACACTTTTAAACAGGCTGAACTGAGGAAATGAATGGGATTGCAAAAGTCACCCCCTGCACCTGTATCAACATGCCTACCAGAAGAAAAAATCCATGGAGACAGCGCTCCACAATCTTGTGAGCAGGATTGAAGGAGTGCTGGAACACGGAATGTACGGACTGGGGGTATTTCTTGATGTCGAGGGAGCATTTAATAACACATCCTTCGATCAAATCTGCATTGCTGCACGAAGACATGGTATCCATGCTCACATTGTGAGCTGGATTAGATACATGTTGGAACAAAGAACTGTCAAAGTAGTCTTGAGAGACAGTTCAATGAAGGTAGCTGTGACTCGAGGCTGCCCTCAGGGAGGAGTGTTATCTCCACTCATCTGGAATATGGTAGTCGACAGTCTTATTTTAAAATTGAATAGGACTGGCGCATACACTCAAGGGTACGCAGATGATGTGGCTATACTCATCACCGGAAAGTACCATGATACTTTCTCTTGACTCATGCAGAAAGCCCTGGATAAGGCAATTGGTTGGTGTGCAGAAACAGGGATGACTGTAAATCTGGAGAAAACTAAGCTTGTATTGTTTACCAATAGAAGGAAAATGGAGGGCTTTAAACCTCCCTCTTTGCAGGGAAAGGTTTTATATCCCTCACCATCGGTCAAGTATCTTGGGGTTATTCTGGACTCCAAGCTTAACTGGGGAGAGCATTTGGAGACCAAGGCAAAGAAAGCTTGTGCCTCCTTATGGATGTGCAGGAGGACCCTTGGTAAAACATGGGGACATCAGCCAAAAGCCATTAGATGGATTTATACGGAAGTCATTAAACCTAGATTCTTGTACTGCTCTATACTTTGGTGGAAGAGAGTCCGGCTCAAAACTGCTGGAAACAAATTGAACCACCATCAGCAAATCGTCTGTATAGGCATTTCAGGGGCTATGAGAACCCCCACTCTGGTGCTGGAAACGCTGCTGAACCTCGGCCCTCTCCATGTGGAAGCTGAGGTGCAGGCAAGGACAGCGACTTATCGTCTCAAATGTATGGGACAGTGGTATAACAAAGGATGTTCCTATGGTCACAGACAAGTTTGGACAGAGCTCATGAAGTCGAGTCCCATCCTCGGGATGGTCAGTGGAGGAATGATAGCCAGGTTCAACCAAACACCCCCTACTTCAGAACCCACTTCCCGGATAGGGAACAGTGGGCTAGAGGAAAGGGGAAAGAACTTCATTCTGGGGCCGAGGTATGGTATACGGATGGCTCTAGGAAAGAAGGAAGAGTGGGATGTTTAACACTTTGGACCCTGGCCATTTAAGCATATGAACGTCCCCCAGGCCTGGCCATTTTCAACATATTTCACAATTTTTTTAAAATTAATATATCAATTCAAACCCCAAATTATTATACATGTTATTAAAGAAATATATTTATATTTTGATTATAATTAATAATACTTACGTTTCTTACATTGGATAAAATATACAGCCAAAGGAGTTAGATGATGTTTTGAGAGAAAAAAAATTTACACAAAATATGTTTTTGCAAATACAAGTTATTTATTTGTAATATTACAAAAATATTGTACATTCAGTTTCAGTTACATTGTAAAATGTATAATTAGCAAATAAGATCTATTTGCAGTAATCTCCTTTAGTATGGTATAAAATGAAACAATCAGGGTAACATAAACCGACATTGCAGGTTTCACAATAATCTCTAGCTTCTCTCCTCAACCTTTTCCCAGTGGTAGCCTTTCCCCTATCTGAGAAAACTTTGCACACTCTGCCCAGGTACTTTTTTCCGTCTGTTGGTGGTATGGGTTTAGAAAAGTGCTTTCCAATTAGCCTATTTATTTGTTCCTCAGGCTTTGTCCTGCGAGGTTCTCTTGTCCTGCTTTCTCCACTAGTTTACCAGCAACAGCCTCTATGAAATTAGCCATTGAAATGTTTTTCTGGATAGGCTTTAGATTTTTATAAATTATGAAGCTATTCACAACGCACAGCATAAATAGGTGAAAAAAGGTTTTTTCCACCACTTTACAGTTTTTCTACCAAATGCATAGTAGCTGATTAGCTGATCACTGTGATCAACTCCAGTTTTGTGTATGTTATAATCTAATACAAGATCAGGTTTTATCACCTCCGTTGTTCCTTCCCTACACCTTATGACCCTAGAAGAGCATGAAGCTTTATGTTTTGTGGACAATGCGAACACAACTCACTTGTCATGCCACTTTACTGCTAGCAAATGGCTTTTCCGACGGAAAATCATTTCTCCTTTTTTCAATTTTTTATGTTTGAGGTCATTGGGAAGACCTTTTCTGTTACTCATGACTATTCCTACAGCCAGAGTTTTTTTTTCCCAAAGATGATCGAGTATGGATGGGCTGGTGTAGTATCTATCTATATATATCACATACCCTTTATTGAAATAAGGCGAACAAAGCCTTTCAATAATACCTCGTACGCTATTGTCAGCGTTGGCCACAGATCCTGTGTAAAGTTGAATATTCAGTGTGTACCCTGTAGCAGCATCACATAAAGCATAAAATTTAAGACCATATGTGTTTGGTTTGTTCTTTATATAGACTCTAAATTGGACCCGTCCACGGAAAGGGCACATGCACTCATCAATTGTTAGGTTTTCCCCAGGATAGAAAGAATTCTGGCAGGTTCTAATAACATGGTCATAGAAGGGTCTCAATTTGAAAATTGGGTCATGAGCTGGTCATGAAAATCTGTCTCGTGACATGCCAATAAATGTAGCAAAACCCATATGATAGAAGGAGCTTGTACGCCAGTAGTCTCATATTTTGGGTAAGCTTACCACACACATACGCAAAATAATTGCAAAAAATGAATACATATCAGAATGGGTGACAGTTTTCCAATAATTCCACATAGAGGACTTTTTCAGCTCTCCCTTCCTTTTCAACTTAGAAATTTCCGACCTGGCATACCGATTAGTTTCCATCTTTATGTGTTTGACAATGTTTTCAGCCATAAAAATAGAAAAGCAGTGAAACTCATCGCTATCTGGAGTCAAAGCAGCAAGCACTCTACTGTCCTCTTCGAAAACTGGAAGTTGAGGTTGCCGGTCATCCTCAATCCATTCATTTGAATCTACAGTCGGCCTGCATCTAGCCCTTTGCCGAGGTCTGGTCGTATTTTGCTGGACTTCTGTAGAAGTTGGTTCTATTGTGATAGCACCTGGTCTCAAAGAAATAAAATCTCATCAAGCTTTACATGATTACAATGGAAAAGGGCACAGATAAAAGTAAATGGAGTATTCAATATATGCCAAAAACAGCATAATTCCATGAATGAATAATATATTTTCAACATGTACCTGATGACTCATCATCCCCTGAAGTCGTACTTGCATCATCAGCCAATTATTCAAGGTCTGATTCATTTTCATCTACGAGAAAAGACATAGGAATGCTACAATACTCAAAAAGCCCCCTATTTATCAGGAATACAATCCATTGAATGGCAAATATATGAAACAACGTATTTGTTTGCCCCAATCGAGATAAAATGAGAAAATATTTTGGAGAACAGCAAAATCTGGCACTGAAAATTGGTGCAAGTAAGCTAAACTAACCTTCTTCCGCAGGATTGAAGTCTGTATCATCATCAGAATTGTCATTTTCCGACCCGGAATCAGCCAGTAGTTCCTGAATATCTGATTCATTCAGTGGTTTAGTTGAAGCCATCGTAGAATATAAAACTCTCAGAAAAACTATCTATAGTCTGAATGTAGAGCCAAGAATATAATGAAAAGCAGCTATCCACACAATCCATGTGAAAAGGCATGGCGACACATTGGGGATGAGAAGCATTGGTTAGTGAGACGTGGCGAAAGAAGGAACTACGTAAATCGGGCACACTGTCATAGAACGGAATTTTATTCTCGGGAACATACATTGTGTTAATCCTTAATTTTTCTCATAGTCTACAAGCATTAAGGAATACATAGTAGCAACCGAAGCCCGTGAAATCTATGGAAAACTGCTACAATGTCGGTGTAAAGTTACCCACAGAGAATCTACGGGCGTCGGCGTAGGCTTGGAGTTCATGACGCCCGTAAATTCTCCGGGCACCGGGTCGAAAGTGTTAACAGACCAATAAACACATGCACGGATAGTCAGGCAGCTTTAAAGGCGCTGACATCACCATGGTGCAAATCACAGCTGCTGCAGGAGTGTCGTGAGGCACTCAATGATATAGGCAGATGCGGCAAGGTGGAACTTTTCTGGGTGCCTGGTCATGCAGCCATATCCGGAAATGAGATGGCTGATGAGCTGGCAAGGGCCAGTTCCAGCCAAAATCCGATTGGGCCAGGGCCAATCATACCTATTGCTACGTCAATAGGGATAGCAGAAATTAAAATGCGGGGCTTAGCCCGGCATTCTGTGATCTGGCGAACTACACAAAGTCTTAATCAGGCCAAACTACACATAGGAGAGAGGCACATAGGAGAGAGGCACATAGGAGCCCTGGGCCTGGGCTTGCCAAAAGACTCCTGTCACTGAACAGGGGTCAATTACGAATGGTAGTGGGACCCCTCACGGGGCATACCAGGTGATGAGACACCTGCAACTCCTGGGAAATGTAGATTCACCTAGATGCAGGTGGTGCGAAAAAGGGGATGAAACTGCGTCCCACATATTATGCGAGTGCCCTGCTGTGATGAGGACTCGAAATAGGTACCTGGGGTCTCCATTTTTGGAACTCAGGGAGGTAGGGGAAATCCCCATTGGGGACCTGTTGGCCTTTAGCAAGGTGATCGGCCTTTATGGGTGATTTCCTTAGAAGGGTGGTTGGCACAATGGGCCAATAGGTTTGAGTGCCTCAGGGCCTCCTTGGAGGAACTCCAACGAAAAATAATCTATTTATCTTCCCTTATTGCTCAATTCATCAGTTAAGAAGAACCCTACAGTACATATATTGTTAGTTTTACCACATGAAGTTGGCCTGTTTTCTCAGCATGATTGTTACATGGCATGTTTAAAGATAAACGTTAGTTACGTCTAGTAATAAAAGAAATTTTATCCATATTTCCAAATGAAAACCTCAAACTTTCACATAAATCCATGAAATTTCCTGATCCTAAATATTAGAAAAGTATTTCTGTAGTCAGCGAATGATTTTTTGTGATTATCCTGTAATTATGGTAGGCTCCAATAGTAAATGAAGCACAGCTCTTTGATTCAAATTGCTAATTTTTGGTAATATGAAAAATATACACCAGCAGCCTTACTTTTGTTTTTCAGTAATGCCTTGAACTCTTCCATCTATCAAGCCATACTCGCTGTAAAGATCCTCTTAAATTAAAATGATGTCCCAGGTTTTTAGCATTTGAAGGATTCATTAGATACTGATAATCAATTGTTGCTCTGAGCTGGTTTTTAATCCAGCCAGATGGTTTGGAACTGACTTCCGATTCAAAGAATTCTCTAGTACAACTTTATATGCATAACTCAAGGGAAACTGTTGAAATTCCTGAAGAATGCTCGAAGTTTAGGATTGACTAAAAAAATAATGATGAAATCCAAAGGTCATTTTGCCTTTAGGCTATACTATCTTTGATAAAGATAGATTTTTTAAAAGTTTTATTATAGATGCTTATGATAGTGATTGCCACTAACTTTTGATATCTGACAGTTTATTATAGGATACTTAAAAGAAAAGATGTATTCTTTCCACTGACAAAAAGAAAGTTACAGTAGCATATACTGAATGGAAATTTTATAATTAACTATTTGTTACAACAAATTTTTTATCAATTATCAATCTTGTAACAATTTCCCATGCCACTTTTACTTCATAAGGAGATTTCATACATGTCAGCAATTTGTAAAAAAAATATAGTATCATTATGTATTCCGTGTTATTAATTAAAAAATGAATTTTAGATTTTTTAGTTATTTATTATAAATATAATTTAATATATAAGAAAATCATTAAATCTGGATGGTCTCCTAGTACTCCGCTTTCTCCTCCTGGAATCATCACTTTCTTTAGAATCTGTTTGCAAAACGTCTTTCACACTTCCGTTGGTCATTACTGGAACACATGTGGAATTAGATTTTAATCTTTTAGCAGGGCACAATGGAGACAGTGGATTCTCAGAAACCACTTTCTTAGGCTCTACAGGAGAACTCTTATCATTTGATACTAAGAGAATCACTTACCATTGGTACCTCCCGTTCGTTCTTCGCTGGCCTCCTCCATGGCTGGAGCATATGAATTCACTCTCGCCCTTTTGCTCGGGCACTCAGGAGAATGAAGCTGACATGGAGGACTCTCGTCAAGCTTCATGGGAGATTTTTCATGTGACCTGAGTCGTGTTGTGTGGTCTGCAGAAGAGATCAAAATTTACTATCAGAAGGGTCCTTAATTGTAGTAGATCAGAGTAATGATTCTCATGATTACAGACTACACTTCAAGGCCCTTTAATGACAACAATAATCCCTGGTACTCCAGCTGTTTTACATCACCCATCATACTTGAAATACACTAAATTCCTAAACAAGAATTTTATGGGTCCGTATCCCCACTCCCTCATCAAATTCACCAGCAAGCATAAAACCATAAAGTAAAGTTCTTTCATCCATCCAGATTTAGCATGTGTAAACTCCAGTGATGGCAACAAGGGTAGTGCCACTGCATGTGATTTTCAAAATCAAAAGTTTATTTCATAGTTTAACAGCTCTCCGTGGGTGGAATCCAAAGATATATGTTTTGTTCTTCCCACTGTTCTCATATCTTCGCCATTGGAAGTGAGAAGGTATAGGGTAGTGACACAATGATTTGTGGCATGTTAATCAGTAATTATCTGAAGTGAGAAGGTTCAGGGTAGTGAAACAATGATTTAAGGCATGTTAATCAGCAATAACTCCTTTTCATCTGAACATATGCAATACAGACTAGAAAGTTACCTTATGACAGACAGAAAGTTAACTCATGAAATAAAAAAGAGCATATCATTATTCACCACTACCGCAAACATCATTACTAACAGTAAATCTACCATTTAAGTCAATATTCCAATATCATATGATCACCATATGATCCACTAATTTGATTGGTATTTTTACACATTAATCACTCAAAAGCAGGCACATTCTTCACCAAATAGCTTTCTCTTATTCTGTCATTAACTCATCATGACTTTTAGAATAAATTAATCGATCCAAAATACACCCACATAAGGATAATCACCTTACATATAAGTTCCACTACAAATATAAGATAAGTGAATATTCATAAAAATAAAATACATTTACTCTCATCTTTTCACATCACTTAAATAAATACCAGATTCAGTTCACAAAAACGTTCATATTTTAATCTTAAATTCACATCGAATCGAGGTACACAAGAATTTAACACTACCACTCACATCACTTCCAATTTTCCTGTATGCCAAACCATATTCAATGCAGCCAGTAGGAAACAAATAATATAGGTATAGAAAACTATAATGTCATTCATCAAATACTGCAAGCCTCATTACCAACAACCAATTCTATTCTTTACTTCAAAGACCTCATACATTCCAAATCAATTTCAGTACTCTCAACTGGGGCTACAACAGACCTAATCAGACTATTTTGGCCCACTGGAAAAATAGTGCAGACACTCCCCAACTTACAAATATTGGATTTACGACACACATCTTTTTGAACAAGTCATAGATACAAAATGTGAGATAACTAATAATATGTTTTCACACTTTCGTTGTGCATGATGCATTGGTGAACATAAAGTACTAAACATCACTGCAATTACAGGGTCATTCTGACCAAATTTCATTGAAAATTGTCATTTAAAACTACCATAAAAGCATATTAAAATTTCTCTTTGAGCTTCTTAAGTTTGAAAGCTCAACATTGCTTCAATAACTGCTGTGATATTATTCTTATGTTAATACCGAGATACCATTCTTAACTTTAATTTTCCCATTTAGAGAGTCAGAATATTTTAAACATATTAATTTCTAGAACTTTGTGTACACTGGAATTATTCTGGAACTTGAAGTAAACATATAAATTTGAAGACATCGCCAATACGGACTACCACTAATTTACAGATCGGCCACTTTCAATGGCGTGCGCATTTTTGATTGACCACTAGACGTAATTTGATAAAATTATTGGTTATATTCTTATGTTTCACCCAAAACATGTCTCATCCATACAGTTGTGGCAACAGCACAAAACATTAACCATCACAGAAAAAGTGCAGGTTGTGAAAAAGCTTGACGCCGTTGCATCAAGTAAAGCATTTGACTGAAACATACTACGTGGGATCTTCAACAATATAGCACATTAAGAAAGAGAAAAATCATTAAAATTTTACTGTTAAAGTGACACCAAGAAGTAGATAACAGGGAGAAAAACTATGAAAGAAGATTTAAGTGCTGATTTAGATAGCCTGGTTGGTTGGTTGGTTATTTAGGAGAGGCGACCGACAGCTGAGGTCATTTGCGCCATATAGGATAGGTGGGTAATTGGGTAATGGTAGGAGTTTTAGGGAACGGAGGAAGGGTGGAGAGAAACCCGGCGTCGGCATTAGCCTACTCTTAACGAAAGGCGCCAAGGGGACCACGGCTTAACGTCCCATCGACGGATGGAGTACTGTACTTGAAATGCCCTCCACTAGGCAATCAAGTGGGGACCGGTTTTCCACTGAAAAATCCGCCACTGCCAGGAATCGAACCCGGGCCCTCGGGTTGGGAGGCCAGTACTCTAGCCACCACACCAACCCGATCCCCAGATAGCCTGGTTTCGATTGCGTCGAAGTGAAGGGCTTAGTTAGTATTTCTGGCCAAATGCTAATGGAGCAGGATAAACTACTTCAGAAGTAGACGTGATCAATAGAAAGGACGTGATTCGGGAAATTTCACGTGCAGGCAAAAGCATTTCACCGTCCGTTCTAAAACACGCGTGTTTTAAATTGTGGCCTGATTTAAGGTTTGATATAGACGAAATAAGTGGGGATTCAACAAATTTCATGTTTCTTAGGGTAAAAATATGATGATAGAGTTTGCAAACATCATCCATAACCCTGAAGTAAAGGAAATGGAGTTGGTAAATTTAGACGAAAGGATAGTTAGCGGCCACGATGTTCTCATCAAACAACTTATCATAGATGATGAAATCATTGAAATGGTGATTAATAACAATAAATCCGAGTGGAGATGAAGATGATCAGCCTGAAATTGTTAAAGGAAGACTACTATTGATGACGGTCTTTAAAGAATAATCCAGACCGGTCGTAGTGATGGACGGCCGTACACACGACATCCACGCGTTGGCATCGTGCAGAATCAGCTGATAACAAATCGAGCGTGGTAGGAAATTATGTTACGCAAAGCACAGCATAAGAAATATCAAATATTATACCCTTTTCCAATAATAATATGAAACTTTTACATGTGCAGCAATATGCACAATGCTTAGATTCAGTTATTTTCACTCACTGCGCTACTTCGATAATTTTAAATAATAAATTTGTGTATTAAGGAACACTTTCTTCTGATTATTCTCAGTAACTCTTTTAAAAATAATGTTCAGTAAATGGCAAACAAATATATATTGTGATAAATAATTGACTCCTTTCAATGAAAACATCCCGGACGTCAGAAATAGACCAGTTACCATGCATGACTCATAGTCCAGCTAAATCCCTAATCCAGCAGCACTTCGGTCCCGACTGTGCCGGATTAAAGATGCTCAACTGTGTTAGGTGACATATTTAAATTCCTTAAGTGCACTTGTTATGGTTATGGTATAACCATGGTTATACTTTAACAATCATGCTTATTACAAAAAATTTTATGCTCACCTGCATTGTGAAGCTGAAGGTAGTTCATGCGTTACATCTACAGTGACGAAATGAAGTCTTATATCATATGAGCAAAAAGATTTGAAGAAAGTTAACAACATTAGTGGATCCTAAATGCTCCTTAATAATGCTTCTCAAGGTCTCACAATTATGATCATAGTTTACATGATGCTATATAACCATAGCCCGTGGATCACTTCAGTACCCCTAGACTGCACTGCTTGAGTCATCAGCGAAGTATTTGAGGTTCAAGACCATCCCCATTTTTTCAGCAAGACGCTTATTTAATTTAAAAATGTTAAATAAAAAATAAATAAAATTTAAATAAAAACAAAGGAATGACATAATAGTCTTTCGCGTGCAAACTTTTCTGACTTCGCACATCTCCTTTCGCTGCAGGTTAGTTAGTTAATTCAGGGGAGGCGGCCGACAGCTGAGGTCTTTTGCGACATTTTAGGATAGGTGGTTAACTGGGTAATGGTAAGAGTTTCAGGAAGAATGGAGAGAAACCCAGCATCGGTAGTAGCCTGCCGACACGACAGGCTAAAGCCGTGGTTTCCTTTGCGCTTGTCGTTAAGACAGGCGCCAAGGAAACCACGGCTTTACGTTCCATCCGACAATGGTTGTCTGCACCTGAAAAGCCCTTTACTAGGCACACAAGTAGGGACCGGTTTGCCATTGAAAAATTTTTCTGAATCAAACCCGGGCCCTCGGTATGGGAGGCCAGTACTCTAGCCAACACACCAACCAGATCCCCACTTTCCACCGCTTATAACACTTTTAACTATGGGACGTATAGAAGAGCCATTTTATTTTACGAACTCTATCCGAGTAATTTTTTCAGCAATAAAAAAAATATGGTAAACAACCGCATTTACGGTCAATGATAGTTTTCTCCCTCGATGTAGGCGAAGGCACGGGCAGAAGCTGATACGACGACGGTAGTGACGTTATCTATTTGAGGTGTCTCACTGGCATCCCTGAGATCTCTCGGTTGGAGGAGTTAGGAATAATAATCTGGCAACGTAAAGCTCAAGCCGTCATCTCGTAGGAAGTTCTTTGCCTTTCAGCATCGGAGAATTTCAATCTGTCCCCAGCTATCCCGAATAGTACAGGAAATTTTAGACCTGCATCTTAGCCCCCAGGATATTCTCAGCCCCCAAGATATTTGAAATTGAATATAGTAGGCTTCTTAATTAGTTATAAAACTAATACGCATATTTTACGTCTCTGTGATGCAGCTTCATGGTTATGATTTATAATTTGACCCAAACATTAAAAACACCAGCAGATTAATAGACCATCATTCTTTGCTTCGTCAAATATTGGAGTCCAATGACAGTAACGAGATAACTATAGAAAATCATTTAAAATGCCTGGGCAATTAAAATATCAATTGCCATTCTGACAGATAAAATAAAGATCTCTGTAAAACTAAGGGTTGGTGGTTAGAAAAATGAACCACTGGATGGAAAAAATACCTATTATTACTTGGAAACAGCATCGTTGTTGCTGAAAATCACTGGTCACCGGACACTTTATATAAGAAAAGAAAAGCTGCAGACAGAGACTAATTTTATCTGATTATTCTGTAAATATGGAAGGTTCCATAAGTTGATGAAGCACAGCTCCATGACTCAAATTGCTAATTTTTTGAAGTATGAAAAACAATCAACCGCAGCCTTTCATTATTTTCAGCAATGCCTTTACATCTCCCGTCAATCAAGACACACTCTCTGTAAAGATGATCTTAAATTAAAAGGATTTCCCAGGTTTTTAGCATTTGAAAGAATCGTTAGATATTGATAATCATCCTATTACTCTGAACTGGTTTGTTAAGCCAGTCAGATAGTTTTTAAATGACTTCCGATTCAAAGAATTCACTAGTACAGCTTTATATGTATAACTCAAGAGAAACTGTTAAAATTCCTGAAGTATACTGGAAGTTTATGATTGACTACAAAAATGATGAAGAACTCCAAAGTTCCTGTTGCCTTTAGGTTGTACTATCTGTGGCAAAGGTAGGAATTGTTGAAACGTTTTATTACAGATGCTTATGATAGTGATTGCCGCTAACTTTTGATATCTATCATTTTAATATAGGGTTCTTAAAAGAAAATATGTATCCTTTCCCCTGAAAAATTGAATATAACACTAACATGTACTGAATGGAAACATTTATAATTAAATATTTGTTACGACATATTTTTTATTTATTATCAATCTTGTAACAATTTCCCTTGCCTTTTTTATTCCATAAAAAGATTTCCTATGAATCAGCTATTTAAAAAAATAATAGTATCATTATGTATTCTGTGTTATTAATTCAAAAATGAATATTAGATTTGTCAGTGTTTTATTTGCAACTTAATCTAATAAATAAAAAGTCATTTAATCTTGGTGGTCTCGAACACCTCTGCATTCTCTGCCTGCAAGTAACTTTTTTTTGGCCTAAGATGACTTTAAATCAATTGAGGTTTTCAAATCTCCCTTGACTCTTCCTTTGGGAATTACTGGAACACATTTTGTACCAGATTTGAATCTTTTAGCTGGGCACACAAGTAGAGATGGGCACCTTGGTAAATTACCAACACTCCTGAAAATAACCGTAATAAACGGTAATTCTCAGAAAAGTTCTTTTTAAGAAAATTTCTTCCTCACGAAGAAACCATTGGAATGGGTGATATTATAAGTTAAGAAGCTAAAACGATTTTGTTTACATTGTGTCCTGATTAATTCCAATTAATTCAGAGTGAAATAACAAATGTACATTGCGCAGAGATATGTCTTTGGAACTAAAATTTCTCATAGTATGACAATAGAGAGGCAAATTGCGTGTTGCTGCCAACTTCGTTTTAATTTTTTTATTAAGTTATAATAGATAAACATCGTGCTATGTTTAATATAAAAATATCAGCATTTATATCTCTATACTATTTGATTTCGTTTTGAATCCTCTGATAGGGATTAGCAGCTTAAAACATAAATTACCGGAAAATTACGGTAATTTTCGATAAGTAACGTAATATACCACAGTAATTTACCTCAAATAAAATTATGGTAATTTACCCATCTTTACACACAAGAGACAGTGGATTCTCAGAAACCACTTTCTTAGGCTCTACAGGAGATCTCTTATCATTTGATACTAATAGAATCACTTACCATTGGTACCTCCCATTCCTTCTTCGCTGGTCTCCTCCATGGCTGGAGCATATGAGTATACACTCCCCAAATTGGTTGGCCACTCACCAAATTGGCGCTGACATGGAGGACTCATGTCAAGCATCCTGGGAGATTCTCCTTCTTGACAGATTACTGGTGTTTCGTCTGCAGAAGCAATCAAAATTTACTATCAGAAGGGTCCTTAATGGTATTAGATCAGAGTAATGATTCTCATGATTACGGACTACACTTCAAGGCACTTTGATGACAACAATAATCCCTGGCACTCCAGCTGTTTTACTTTGCCCATCATACTTGAAATACACTAAATTCCTAAATAAAAATTTTATGGGTCCGTATCCCCACTCCCTCATCAAATTCACCAGCAAGGTTCTTTCATCCATTCAGATTTAGCACGTGTAAACTCCAGTGAGGGCAACCAGGGTAGTGCCACTGCATGTGATTTTCAAAATCAAAAGTTAATTTAATAGTTTTACAGCTCCCCGTGGGTGGAATCCAAAGATATATGTTTTGTTCTTTCCACTGTTCTCATATCTTCGCCATTGGAAGTGAGATGGTATAGGGTGGTGACACAATGATTTAAGGCATGTTAATCAGCAATAACTCCTTTTCATCTGAACATATGCAATACAGAATAGAAAGTTACCTCATGACAGACAGAAAGTTAACTAATGAAATAAAAAAGAGCATATCATAATTCACCCCTACTGCAAACATCATTTATTAAAATTAAATCTACCATTTAAGTCAATATTCCAATATCATATGGTCACAATATGATCCACTAATTTGATTGGTATTTTTGCACATTAAGCACTCAAAAGCAGGCGCATCTCCACCAAATAGCTTTCTCTTCTTCTGTCATTAACTCATCATGACTTTAATTATAAATTAATCGATCGAAATTACACCCGCATAAGGATAATCACCTTACATATAAGTTCCACTGCAAATATAAGATATGCGAATATGCATAAAAAAATAAACCATTTACTCTCATCTGTTCACATCACTTAAATAAATACCAGATTCAGTTCACAAAAACGTTCATATTTTAATCCGTAATCCATATCCAATCGAGGTACTCATGAATTTAACACTACCATTCACATCACTTCCAATTTTCCAGTATGCCAAACCATACTCAATTCAGAAAGTAAGAAACAAATAATAGACAGGCTAAAGCTGGGGTTTCCTTTGCGCTTGTCATTAAGGCAGGCGCCAAGGAAACAACGGCTTAACGTTCCATCCGATGACGGTTGTCTGCACCTGAAAAACCCTTTACTACGCACACAAGTAGGGAGTGGTTTGCCAGTGAAAAATTTTTCTGAATCAAACCCGGGCCCTCAGTATGGGAGGCCAGTACTCTAGCCAACACACCAACCCGATCCCCACTTTCCGCCGCTTACAAAACTTTTAACTATGGGACGTATCGAAAAGCCATTTTATTTTACGAACTCTACCTGAGTAACTTTATCAGCAATAAAAAAAAATATGGTAAACAACCGCATTTACGGTCAATGATAGTTTTCTCCCTCGATGTAGGCGAAGGCACGGGCAGAAGCTGATGTGACGATGGTAGAGACGTTATCCATTTCAGGTGTCTCACTGGCGCCCCTGAGATCTCTCGGCTGGAGGAGTTAGGAATAGTAATCTGGCAACGCAAAGCTCAAGCTGTCATCTCGAGGGAAATCCTCGCCTTTCGGCATCGGAGAATTTCAATCTGTTCCCAGCTATCCCGAATAGTACAGGAAATTTTAGACCTGCATCTTAGCCCCCAGGATATTCTCAGCCCCCAAGATATTTGAAATTGAATATAGTAGGCTTCTTAATTAGTTATAAAACTAATACGCATATTTTACGTCTCTGTGATGCAGCTTCATGGTTATGATTTATAATTTGACCCAAACATTAAAAACACCAGCAGATTAATAGACCATCATTCTTTGCTTCGTCAAATATTGGAGTCAATGACAGTAACGAGATAACTACGGAAAATCATTTAAAATGCCTGGGCAATTAAAATATCAATTGCCATTCTGACAGATAAAATAAAGATCTCTGTAAAACTAAGGGTTGGTGGTTAGAAAAATGAACCACTGGACGGAAAAAATACCTGTTATTACTTGGAAACAGCTTTGTTGTTGCTGAAAATCAGTGGTCACCTGACCCTTATATAAGAAAAGAAAAGCTGCAGACAGCGACTAATTTTATGTGATCATTCTGTAAATATGGAAGGTTCCATAAGTTGATGAAGCACAGCTCCTTGACTCAAATTGCTAATTTTTTGAAGTATGAAAAACAATCAACCGCAGCCTTTCATTATTTTCAGCAATGCCTTTACATCTCCCGTCAATCAAGACACACTCTCTGTAAAGATGATCTTAAATTAAAAGGATTTCCCAGGTTTTTAGCATTTGAAAGAATCGTTAGATATTGATAAACATCCTATTACTCTGAACTGGTTTGTTAAGCAAGTCAGATAGATTTGAAATGACTTCCGATTCAAAGAATTCACTAGTACAGCTTTATATGTATAACTCAAGAGAAACTGTTAAAATTCCTGAAGTATACTGGAAGTTTATGATTGACTACAAAAATGATGAAGAACTCCTAAGTTCCTGTTGCCTTTCGGTTGTACTATCTGTGGCAAAGATAGAATTTTTTTAAAAGTTTTATTACAGATGCTTATGATAGTGATTGCCGCTAACGTTTGATATCTATCATTTTAATATAGGGTTCTTAAAAGAAAATATGTATCCTTTCCCCTGAAAAATTGAATATAACACTAACATGTTCTGAATGGAAACATTTATAATTAAATATTTGTTACGACATATTTTTTATTTATTATCAATATTGTAACAATTTCCCTTGCCTTTTTTATTCCATAAAAAGATTTCCTATGAATCAGATATTTAAAAAAACAATAGTATCATTATGTATTCTGTATTATTAATTCAAAAATGAATATTAGATTTGTCAGTGTTTTATTAGCAACTTAATCTACTAAATAAAAAGTCATTTAATCTTGGTGGTCTCGAACACCTCTGCATTCTCTGCCTGCAAGTAACTTTTTTTTGGCCTCAGATGACTTTAAATCAATTGAGGTTTTCAAAACTCCCTTGACTCTTCCTTGGGGAATTACTGGAACACACATCTTGTACCAGATTTCAATCTTTTAGCTGGGCACACAAGTAGAGATGGGCACCTTGGTAAATTACCAACACTCCTGAAAATAACCGTAATAAACGGTAATTCTCAGAAAAGTTCTTTTTAAGAAAATTTCTTCCTCACGAAGAAACCATTGGAATGGGTGATATTATAAGTTAAGAAGCTAAAACGATTTTGTTTACATTGTGTCCTGATTAATTCCAATTAATTCAGAGTGAAATAACAAATGTACATTGCGCAGAGATATGTCTTTGGAACTAAAATTTCTCATAGTATGACAATAGAGAGGCAAATTGCGTGTTGCTGCCAACTTCGTTTTAATTTTTTTATTAAGTTATAATAGATAAACATCGTGCTATGTTTAATATAAAAATATCAGCATTTATATCTCTATACTATTTGATTTCGTTTTGAATCCTCTGATAGGGATTAGCAGCTTAAAACTTAAAATTACCGGAAAATTACGGTAATTTTCGATAAGTAACGTAATATACCACAGTAATTTACCTCAAATAAAATTATGGTAATTTACCCAATCTTTACACACAAGAGACAGTGGATTCTCAGAAACCACTTTCTTAGGCTCTACAGGAGATCTCTTATCATTTGATACTAATAGAATCACTTACCATTGGTACCTCCCATTCCTTCTTCGCTGGTCTCCTCCATGGCTGGAGCATATGAGTATACACTCCCCAAATTGGTTGGCCACTCACCAAATTGGCGCTGACATGGAGGACTCATGTCAAGCATCCTGGGAGATTCTCCTTCTTGACAGATTACTGGTGTTTCGTCTGCAGAAGCAATCAAAATTTACTATCAGAAGGGTCCTTAATGGTATTAGATCAGAGTAATGATTCTCATGATTACGGACTACACTTCAAGGCACTTTGATGACAACAATAATCCCTGGCACTCCAGCTGTTTTACTTTGCCCATCATACTTGAAATACACTAAATTCCTAAATAAAAATTTTATGGGTCCGTATCCCCACTCCCTCATCAAATTCACCAGCAAGGTTCTTTCATCCATTCAGATTTAGCACGTGTAAACTCCAGTGAGGGCAACCAGGGTAGTGCCACTGCATGTGATTTTCAAAATCAAAAGTTAATTTAATAGTTTTACAGCTCCCCGTGGGTGGAATCCAAAGATATATGTTTTGTTCTTTCCACTGTTCTCATATCTTCGCCATTGGAAGTGAGATGGTATAGGGTGGTGACACAATGATTTAAGGCATGTTAATCAGCAATAACTCCTTTTCATCTGAACATATGCAATACAGAATAGAAAGTTACCTCATGACAGACAGAAAGTTAACTAATGAAATAAAAAAGAGCATATCATAATTCACCCCTACTGCAAACATCATTTATTAAAATTAAATCTACCATTTAAGTCAATATTCCAATATCATATGGTCACAATATGATCCACTAATTTGATTGGTATTTTTGCACATTAAGCACTCAAAAGCAGGCGCATCTCCACCAAATAGCTTTCTCTTCTTCTGTCATTAACTCATCATGACTTTAATTATAAATTAATCGATCGAAATTACACCCGCATAAGGATAATCACCTTACATATAAGTTCCACTGCAAATATAAGATATGCGAATATGCATAAAAAAATAAACCATTTACTCTCATCTGTTCACATCACTTAAATAAATACCAGATTCAGTTCACAAAAACGTTCATATTTTAATCCGTAATCCATATCCAATCGAGGTACTCATGAATTTAACACTACCATTCACATCACTTCCAATTTTCCAGTATGCCAAACCATACTCAATTCAGAAAGTAAGAAACAAATAATAGACAGGCTAAAGCTGGGGTTTCCTTTGCGCTTGTCATTAAGGCAGGCGCCAAGGAAACAACGGCTTAACGTTCCATCCGATGACGGTTGTCTGCACCTGAAAAGCCCTTTACTACGCACACAAGTAGGGAGTGGTTTGCCAGTGAAAAATTTTTCTGAATCAAACCCGGGCCCTCAGTATGGGAGGCCAGTACTCTAGCCAACACACCAACCCGATCCCCACTTTCCGCCGCTTACAAAACTTTTAACTATGGGACGTATCGAAAAGCCATTTTATTTTACGAACTCTATCTGAGTAACTTTATCAGCAATAAAAAAAAATATGGTAAACAACCGCATTTACGGTCAATGATAGTTTTCTCCCTCGATGTAGGCGAAGGCACGGGCAGAAGCTGATGTGACGATGGTAGAGACGTTATCCATTTCAGGTGTCTCACTGGCGCCCCTGAGATCTCTCGGCTGGAGGAGTTAGGAATAGTAATCTGGCAACGCAAAGCTCAAGCTGTCATCTCGAGGGAAATCCTCGCCTTTCGGCATCGGAGAATTTCAATCTGTTCCCAGCTATCCCGAATAGTACAGGAAATTTTAGACCTGCATCTTAGCCCCCAGGATATTCTCAGCCCCCAAGATATTTGAAATTGAATATAGTAGGCTTCTTAATTAGTTATAAAACTAATACGCATATTTTACGTCTCTGTGATGCAGCTTCATGGTTATGATTTATAATTTGACCCAAACATTAAAAACACCAGCAGATTAATAGACCATCATTCTTTGCTTCGTCAAATATTGGAGTCAATGACAGTAACGAGATAACTACGGAAAATCATTTAAAATGCCTGGGCAATTAAAATATCAATTGCCATTCTGACAGATAAAATAAAGATCTCTGTAAAACTAAGGGTTGGTGGTTAGAAAAATGAACCACTGGACGGAAAAAATACCTGTTATTACTTGGAAACAGCTTTGTTGTTGCTGAAAATCAGTGGTCACCTGACCCTTATATAAGAAAAGAAAAGCTGCAGACAGCGACTAATTTTATGTGATCATTCTGTAAATATGGAAGGTTCCATAAGTTGATGAAGCACAGCTCCTTGACTCAAATTGCTAATTTTTTGAAGTATGAAAAACAATCAACCGCAGCCTTTCATTATTTTCAGCAATGCCTTTACATCTCCCGTCAATCAAGACACACTCTCTGTAAAGATGATCTTAAATTAAAAGGATTTCCCAGGTTTTTAGCATTTGAAAGAATCGTTAGATATTGATAAACATCCTATTACTCTGAACTGGTTTGTTAAGCAAGTCAGATAGATTTGAAATGACTTCCGATTCAAAGAATTCACTAGTACAGCTTTATATGTATAACTCAAGAGAAACTGTTAAAATTCCTGAAGTATACTGGAAGTTTATGATTGACTACAAAAATGATGAAGAACTCCTAAGTTCCTGTTGCCTTTCGGTTGTACTATCTGTGGCAAAGGTAGGAATTTTTGAAAAGTTTTATTACAGATGCTTATGATAGTGATTGCCGCTAACTTTTGATATCTATCATTTTAATATAGGGTACTTAAAAGAAAATATGTATCCTTTCCCCTGAAAAATTGAAAATAACACCGACATGTTCTGAATGGAAACATTTATAATTAAATATTTGTTACGACATATTTTTTATTTATTATCAATCTTGTAACAATTTCCCTTGCCTTTTTTATTCCATAAAATATTTCCTATGAATCAGCAATTTAAAAAAATAATAGTATCATTATGTATTCTTTGTTATTTATTCAAAAATGAATATTAGATTTGTCAGTGTTTTATTTGCAACTTAATCTAATAAATGAAAAAGTCATTTAATCTTGGTATTCTCGAAGACCTCTGCATTCTCTGCCAGCAAGTATCTTTTTTTTTGGCATCAGATGACTTTAAATGAATTGAGGTTTTCAAATCTCCCTTGACTCTTCCTTTGGGAATTACTGGAACACATTTTGTACCAGATTTGAATCTTTTAGCTGGGCACACAAGTAGAGATGGGCACCTTGGTAAATTACCAACACTCCTGAAAATAACCGTAATAAACGGTAATTCTCAGAAAAGTTCTTTTTAAGAAAACTTCTTCCTCATGAAGAAACCATTGGAATGGGTGATATTATAAATTAAGAAGCTAAAACGATTTTCTTTACATTGTGTCTTGATTAATTCCAATTAATTCAGAGTGAAATAACAAATGCACATTTCGCAGAGATATGGAACTAAAATTTCTCATAGTATGACAAAATAGAGGCAAATTGCGTGTTGCTGCCAACTTCGTTTTAATTTTTTTAATGAGTTATAATAGATAAATATCATGATATGTTTAATATAAAAATATCAGCATTTATATCTCTATACTATTTGATTTTGTTTTGAATCCTCTGATAGGGATTAGCAGCTTAAAACTTAAAATTACCGGAAAATTACGGTAATTTTCAATAAGTAACGTAATATACCACAGTAATTTACCTCAAATAAAATTACGGTAATTTACCCATCTTTACACACAAGAGACAGTGGATTCTCAGAAACCACTTTCTTAGGCTCTACAGGAGATCTCTTATCATTTGATACTAATAGAAACACTTACCATTGGGACCTCCAGTCTCTTCATCGCTGCTCTCCTCCATGCCTGAAGGATATGAGTATACACTCACCAAATTGGTTGGCCACTCACCAAATTGGAGCTGACATGGGGGACTCAAGTCAAGCATCCTGGGAGATTCTCCTTCTTGACAGATTACTGGTGTTTCGTCTGCAGAAGCAATCAAAATTTACTATCAGAAGGGTCCTTAATGGTATTAGATCAGAGTAATGATTCTCATGATTACGGACTACACTTCAAGGCACTTTGATGACAACAATAATCCCTGGCACTCCAGCTGTTTTACTTTGCCCAGCATACTTGAAATACACTAAATTCCTAAATAAAAATTTTATGGGTCCGTATCCCCACTCCCTCATCAAATTCACCAGCAAGGTTCTTTCATCCATTCAGATTTAGCACGTGTAAACTCCAGTGAGGGCAACCAGGGTAGTGCCACTGCATGTGATTTTCAAAATCAAAAGTTAATTTAATAGTTTTACAGCTCCCCGTGGGTGGAATCCAAAGATATATGTTTTGTTTTTTCCACTGTTCTCATATTTTGCCATTGGAAGTGAGAATGTATAGGGTAGTGACACAATGATTTAAGGCATGTTGATCAGCAATAACTTCTTTTCATCTGAACATATGCAATACAGACTAGAAAGTTACCTTATGACAGACAGAAAGTTAACGCATGAAATAAAAAGAGTATATCATAATTCACCCCTACTGCAAACATCATTTATTAAAAGTAAATCTACCATTTAAGTCAATATTCCAAAATCATATGATCACAATATGATCCACTAATTTGATTGGTACTTTTACACATTAATCACTCAAAAGCAGGCGCATCTACACCAAATAGCCTTCTCTTCTTCTGCCATTAACTCATCATGACTTTTAGTATAAATTAATCAATCGAAATTACACCCGTTTAAGGATAATCACCTTACATATAAGTTCCACTGCAAATATAAGATATGCGAATATTCATGAAAATAAAATACATTTACTCTCATCTGTTCACATCACTTAAATAAATACCAGATTCAGTTCACAAAAACGTTCATATTTTAATCTGTAAATCACATCCAATCGAGGTACACATGAATTTAACACTATCATTCACATCACTTCTAATTTTCCAGTATGCCAAACCATATTCAATGCAGCCAGTAAGAAACAAATAATATAGGTACAGAAAACTATAATGTCACTCATCAAATACTGCAAACCTCATTAACAACAACCAATTCTATTCTTTTCTCCAAAGACCTCATACATTTCAAATCAATTTCAGTACTGTCAACTAGGGCTACAATGGATCTAATCTAACTATTTTGGTCCACTGGAAAAAAAGTACAGACACTCCCCAACTTACAAATATTGGACTTATGACACACTTCTTTTTGAACAAGTCATAGATATAAAATGTGAGATAACTAATACTATGTTTTCAAACTTTCGTTGTGAATGATGCATTGGTGAACATAAAGTACTGAACATCACTGCAATTACAGGTTCTATTCTGACTACATTTCATTGAAAATTGTCATTTAAAACTACTATAAAACATATTAAAATCTCTCTTTGAGCTTCTTACGTTTGAAAGTACAAAGTTTGGATTAGCAATGTAAAAAAAGCATTCAAAAATCTTGCCTTTTGTTCCATCCTTACCCTGAAGAGTCAAATTATTCTGTAGTATCCATTTGAAAGTCTATACATTCTGTGGTTCCTAGTCCTAGTCAGCATTGGCTGCTGTAGTGTGCTATTTACATTTTCAATGTCCTTTGTATTCTAATAAGACCAATCTATTTACAGTAAAATAGGTGGATCAAGAAAAACCATGGATTTAGCATCATGAAGTCATTAAGGAACAGCATACAGCTGGCAATAATGTTGCATTCTTTAGCATGGGAATATAACCTAGCAATGTCAATGGTACATGCCACAGTAAAATAAAGTCATTTGATAAATAATGCTGCTAAAGATAAGAGACTGTTAAATGCAAAGATGATTGCTTATTTGAGAAAAGGATCAATCTATGCAATTCAGAACTTGATTGTTATTTTTTCGAAGGATCACATTCAAAATGGATTCCTTTAAGACATATTCCTCTTTTAGAATTGAAATTAAAATGGTGTGGATAATGACCAAAACTTTAATGTTAGCCTTGGTTGGTTGAAAACATTTTTTTAAATGCACATGTTAGGTGTGAAAGTAAGTAAGGAGGCAGTCGGTACTGATGAGGAAACTATTCAGAAGTTTCTGATGAGGTTAGACAAGGGTGTAGAAAGTAAAGTTGTTTTGCCTGAGCAAATACTTTATAATGATGACACAGCCATTAGAAAAATACAGGATCATACCTCCATACATGGGTACGCTGAAAGTATGCGTGGCTTACTTTTAGCGTCCGCAAGCTTTCAAAGATAGACTAATGCTATTGTGAGGAGCAAATGCTTCATGACATCTATTGATCTTATCCATCTTAGTGACAAACCACAGACTTTATGGAATGTTAGTTAGGCAAATATGCTGGTGTATTTTCGGTCAAATTTCAGATCGCAGATGAACTTTGGCCTTTTACAAGACTGGTTAATGAACTGTTATTCCTCAAATAAAGACATACTGTGTAATGAAGGGTAGTCCTTAAAAAATGTTGCAGATTATAGGTAAAGTTCCCTGGTATCCCTTATATTATATTGGTCTTAATCAAAATTCAACTTTTGATTTGATACCTCCTTACACCACACACCTTTTTTCATCCAAATAAGAGGGTTATATTAAATATTAAACCACACTATCTTCGACACATCATCAGAATAGTTATTCACAATAGCGCACACAAAAATACTAACTAACATTATGATAATTTTACAACTGATATAAAATACTAGATACCATACATGCTGGATGAGTGTAAGTGGTTGAACTGTAGATGAATATGTACATATTTGGAAGAAAGTTACCATCAGATATATTTGCAAAGAACTTTATCAGTTATGATGGTGGAAAAATATTATCCGTAAACAATTTCTCTCCATCCTTCAGTACAGTAACTGCAGGCCTGTAGATGATTGAAAGTATGCATGGAAGTGAAGCATGATATAAGAAGATGAAGAGAGTGATTCATGGGACACTTGCATGTTATACAGAGGTTAGTGATGCAAGAATAAGTCACCAAACAATTTAGACCACCCATATTTTTAATAAAGAAAGATCAGCTTTGAAACACAACCCAGATCACATATACTCACCACAAAGTGTATCATTATATTCTATGTTCTGGCAAAAACATCATCATCGACTGATGTTGTTAGTTCATATCCAGAGTGGTTGAAATATATGAAAAAGACCAAATCATTTGTAAAACAGTGGATAGAGAAAAATATACAGTTTAATGTGTTTATAACGATCACACATATAACGAAATCCTGCCTATAATGGGGTGAGTTCATGGTGCCCTCGACTTTCCCATGGTCTTATACGCTTAATACCCTACTATTGCGAACTAGTCTTTGATCCCTTGGACAATTATTATCTTTTTTATAACAAATTTCTCACCATCTGGGTAACCTAACCACCCCGTCCTGCAATAAGTAAGTAAGTTGTTGACAGGCACATCCATCGCTTTAGCCTACCTCAGAGCGATTACATGTGGCAATGCAGCTGCTCAGTAAATCCTGCCCATCAGGTGTTCGAAGCAAAGAAAAACTCCATTGTGAACTCCGAAATGCTTGCTGAAATATTTTTAACAATTTGAAAACACACAAACTAGTCAATCTTATTATCTAAAAATATGAAAATAAATGCCACAACCCTGCAACAAATGAACTTAAAATGTAATCAACCCGCGTTACAAAATGAAACTGATTGTGTATCTAAGTCGTTGAGCATTTCCATGTAATTTCTAATTTCCCTGAAACATTAATAAAAAACGAGTTGAATGTTAATTGGCATTTCATAGTGTTTGAGGCTGCATATGCAGCATTTTCAAAAGAGTGAATCATCCTGAACACTTACTCACCCCTGTTCATCTGACACATGCATTGCTGAAACATTTACTGGGCTTCCATCACCTCCACTGGAGTCACTCATGGGCATTCCTCATTCTGGATATTTGATATTAGTCATATTAATGGATATTTGATCATTTGCTTTGGATTCATCACTTATTTGCCGGTTGCAAAATTGCTTTCCTCATCCTTAATCGATCCAGCCATCCATTGGTAGCTGCCTACCCTTGAAAATTCAAATGACAAGTTATTTTCTCCGCTTCTTCTTGAAGGTGCTGTGAGTGTTAGTGAGAATGTCGCTAGTACTACCTAAACAATTCCATTTCATAAGCATGCCCTCTAATTCCTCATTCTTCGCTGTTTGTGCCCTTTATACGTTAACCTTAACTAAAAAATTTTCTACGGCACCTCTTTGAGCTAAATCAGTAGAGAGCATAGAAGATAAGATGTCGCATTTCTTTGCTATTTCCTTTTATGATATTTTAAGATTAGTGTTCACTTCCTAACAAAAATTTTTTTCGCCACATTGATAGATAGAGATTTCTCTTTTATTTTTTTTTTTAACTTAAGTCATAGTTGAAGGAATTCTCGTGATCCATTCACAACAGTTGTAAATAATCACCACACCAAGGATCATCTTGGGATCCGAGTCTGAATGTTGTGCTATGTAAATTTATAGTGGAGGAAGATGTGTGAGTTCAGTGGAAATCTCACTCGCAACATATCAGTGTTTTTTACACAAACTAGTCAAAGAACAATGCATCACCATACACATTTCAGTAATACCCAACACTCCTTGTCTTAATAGACCGACTGACTCAGTAACGAGACAATATCAGGACATAAATCTCAGCGGTCAACACCTTGCAGAAGTTGAGAAAATAGCTAGTTGTTTGAATCTTCAAGGGTTTACAGCTACCAATGGATGGCTGGATCAGTGTACACCTCAACACCCGCAAGTCTTAGGTGTAGATTATTTCAATTCGGGTGTTATTTCATATCCCTTCTAGTGAACATGAAGCTATAATTGCACAATCATCGACAATATAGTGTATATCTTAGCATTAACGTGCTCTACCTTGATTACTTTCTGTGAAAGACCCTGATCATTTGGAGTCGTCTAGAGAGCATGCCCTCTCCCTTCCCTCTGCAACTGCTGGTGATATCGTGTTTGGCATTAAAGATATTGTGGACCTTGATTACATCTACATTATACCCTGCAAGCTATTACAAGGGTGTGTGGCAGAGGGTGGAGATTACCAAACATTCACTATTTACATGGATAGTGGATCAACTGGGATTTTTAATGTAGACATGCTGGATAATAGGTCACATGTAACTAGATGGTTAGTACCAACATAGTAATAAAAGGGTACGTTGTTAATACGTAGATCATCCACTTAAGACTACACAAACAATACTTCACCTATCTATCCCTATTTGCTATTCTGATTACCTACTTATAGCTGAATATGCCGATCGTTTGGAATCATGGAGAGAGCATGCTCTCTTCCTTGCCTCTTTGACTATTTCTCAATGCAGAGTGATGACTGACATATGGCGATGCAAAGGAGTAAAATGGCCTGACATCACGAGTTTCATAACGTGTTTTTTTATACACATTGAACTGAAAATATTAAACAGGAGAGGTAGCACATAATTCTTCACTTACTTTAGAAGCTGTATTTTTAATTTATATAAGCAGGTGAAACCTCAAAGACTCACATATGAGGTACCAATGCCATAGTTCATGTGCATGAATCGCTGAAGGCATTTCACTAAAGAGTTCGTGTGAATCAACAGGGTGTGTTTAAATATTCATTGCCGAATGGATCAGAGCAGAGCACTCTTTCACCAAAAGACGTCAATGATATTTAACTTTTTTAATCATTACAAACCATCACTTAGGAAAAGATAAGTGGGATATTTTGTGAATGATTAACTAGTATCGACAAAAATAATTACATACATGTAGCCATTAATAGGATAATTTAAAAAAGTTACACTGTGGGGTGTTAATCCATTTGCTATGGATTTGTTCCATTAATACAGGTGATTAACCACAAAAAGCATGCGATTCTACGTCGAGCACAGTGAAAACTGCTCTATTATGGATGCAACGAAATCCCATTTATAACGAAATGAAAATCAGTCCCTTAACTTTGTTTCAACGGAGGTATGCTGTATTTGCAGTATTTTGTTATTTTTTGGCCATTTTATCACCTTCAGACGATATAACACCCTAATCTATTTATGTATTTCAAGGGCAACATCCGAAATAACCCTAGACATGGGGTGCGTTATGCTACCCCTCATGTCCCCATTTCAACTTACGACCAATTCGACTTACGACTGGGTCCAATGAATGTCACCTGTTCGTAAGTCGTGGAGCAACTGTATTTGACATTCATTGCACACACATGCTTCATCCTTCACACTTTTAACTATCCTAAACCATATGGAAGAACTAGTAAGATATTATGGTATTTGAAATACTTCCACCATCATCCATCGGAGTGCACTCAGAAAGTTTGAACTTGGTTAGCACCTAATTTTATGCGAGTTTCATTCCTTATTTAACGGCAGATGTAAGAAATATTAGTCGTGTAAGTACATAAAAGGAAGATTAGGCCAATGAATTATATGGCAGAAGATTTTGAAAAGCGTTTAGAGTACATTAGGTCAAGCCAAAAGTAAAAGAGTTCCTCCTAATCCCTGCGGAATTCCTAGAAGCACCTTAAAGAAAAAACTGAAAGGGAAATATGTGACATAGCATGGTCGTCCAACAGTATTAAGTGCCAAGGAAAATAAAATATTTGTAAATTTCATCACTAAAATGGCTTTCTGGCATACTACTTGTTGAAACACACCTTAGATTTAGCATAAAGGCTATTTAGACAAGCAAGGTCTCGTCATCAAATGCTTCAAGAACAAAAAATCCTGGATATGAATTTATTAAGTCAATCCTAAGATGGCAAACAGAACTCAACACACGATATTACAGTAGTATTAAACTTGCGAGAGCAGGAGAAGATAACCATAAGTGATCTCAATATTAAGGAATATTGAGATAAGTGATCTCAATATTAAGGAATATTGAGATAAGTGATCTCAATATTAATGAATATTGAGATCACTTATGGTTTTCAGTGAAAGATATGCCCTAGAAAACACATTAAACAATGACAAGACCAACCTCAGTGACAAGCCAGGCAAAGTGAATGTTATTTTTAAGTAGGAAGTGAAATATACTGAGAAAATTATTAACAGCCTAAAAACATAAGCCTCTGTTATGCTTTGTGGCATTGATGCGAGGAATTCATATCACCATATGTCATTTTTGGAGCTCAACATTTGTGGACAAAATGGTCAAATGGTGGTCCAGTAGGATGACATTAGAACTGCTCATAGCATGGAGGGTTTGATGCCGCAACATCTGATGGCAGATTGAAGACACTTTTGTTACCACAAGTGAAAAAATAAGGAATGAAATTTGTGATTGGTGACAATTTGTCTCCAAACATTTATCCGCACATATGGGAACCGTGTGAAGAAAACTAGCATTAGATTCAATTCTGCCTCCAAGATCCACCAACTATAACAGCAGCTGGATATGCCGTACCTTACTCAAACAAAGAAAGGAATTGGAAAATATTTTAGGACACTGGAAGGATTCACCAAATGGAAATAAATATGGGGTGCTGCCCAAGATGTGTTCACACTACTTCTGCGGATGTTAACGTCAGAGGTGGAGTAGATCTATAAGGGAGAGAATTTGATTTCTGGATCCCATAATTGTGGAATACATCCCATTCTAACAAAAATAAAATCATCAATTCAATTAGTAGATGACATGTAATATTACCTCAGCAAAGAGAAAAACAGTGAAAAACTTCATGAGACTAGTGAATTGGAAAAATTCATTTCATCCAGTCTTTATTCCCGTTTAGCCTGCAATTTGTCCCTCTCAATACGGACTACCTTGGTAACATCAATTGGTATGTATTAGAATATAACCTTCTACTCAATGATACACCCTCTCAATTGCCTCATATCAAGTTGCAAAAAGATAATCAAACACTAAATAATATCAAACACATCATAGTAAATAACAGGTACTAGCCTCAGTTTCTCGACCTCTACCTGAGAAAACTGAGTAGGATAGGATTAAAATCCATTTTTGGCATTGCATTTGAAATAGAGACATCAAATTGGAAGAGAATTATCTACTTTGTATTATGTACTTTGGAAAGGCATCAATAAAAACTGCTCAAGCAATGCCCATGCAAAAAAATCAAACCACTATTATTTATCAAGGCTAACTTTAAGAGCATACCATTAACAGGATGCCAATCTTAGGAAAGAATAATTTCTATCAAATTCATTGTGAGTGCTCTGCACTATGTATTGGGTACACTGAGCACAGACTTCAAGAAAAATTACAAGAACATGTACCATGCTTAGAAAAGCTGAACACAAAGTCACAGTTTGTAAATCATTACATCCAAAGTGTACACTCTAATGCAGTGAACCCAAACTTATTAGGCTGGTGGCATCCTTCAGAATAGGGTTCAAAAACTTGAGGCTCCCTTCTTAGAAGTTATTATTTATCTGATTGGGCTTCCCTCTCCATTACCAAGTATAATCCATGCTGTAGAGTAATTAGTCCTTAGCCTGGCAGAAGTGCTTAAATTTCTTTCACCTTTCACCTCTTGGGCATGAAAGTAACCAATCCTGAAGTTGGCCCTGCTAAACATTTTATTTCCACAATCATCTCACACCCTTAGCTACTTTCCCCACAACCTGAAGTCCCACAGCACACCGGTAGGGAATCACAGCTCTTGTGACTTCATTCCAACCTCCTTCATGTGGATAGAAAAGGTAGCTGTCAACATACTCTTGAACAGCTCAGGGATTAATGCAGCATCAATTTAACAAGCAGCATTATAAACTACCATCTGTTTGTTTCTTTCATGTGTCTCTTTGGTCTTCCTCTATCCTTATCACCCCAATAATCCAGGCAGCCTCCTCCCTCCCTCATAAACCTACCCCTTATCCCCATAGTGGATGTACCACTGAATTTGTCCTCTCTACTTACACCTGAAGATGACCTAAGAGGTTGATACGTTTGGTTGAGAAAAATATTTTGTGTTGTGACGTGAAAAAACCGTGTTTGGTAATGTATCATTTATATGTAGGGTTGCTAATGCTACAACACTGCAAATAATTGATGATTCTCTCTTGAAAGATCTGATACTCCTACCTAAAAATCTTAAGATTTACACCAAGGTAACAGATGATAGAGAAAAAGCCAACTGAAATTGGATATATGCATTAAAGGCACATTAAGGGGGGTTCAGGATACCCACCATTATGTAAATCTTAAGGCTCACAAGAATTTCCATTGGATTTCCACCTCATGCACTATTTGCAGCATATTCTAAGTGAAGCCACATATCTGCCAATTGGAAAATTATCCCTTGGGTCACATAGCACTTTTCATTATAAGCAGACCTGGCTCATAGCTATTTCCTTACGATATTTACTCTTTGAAGGATTGATTGCATGGTGCAAAGGACTACTTTCCCTCAATCTCCCCCGGTAGAGACCTTTTTTCTAAATTAATTTTTATCATCTTCTACTTCCAAATTCACCTTTTAAACTTCTTGCATATATATATATATATATAATTCTCAGATGCACAATTTTTTAACATAAATTTACTCAGGTTCAGCATCGAACAGAATCCCAAGCACTTCATTAAGACCTACTATTGTGAGTGAATATCTACATGAACCGTACTAGTGAATCACTTGGAATATGTCAAATCAAGCTAAGGATTGTTGGCCGATGATGATGATTGGATGAAATGATTTCAAGAACTAAGGATTAAAAGACAATTTGAATTTGAAGTGGACGTTTTCTTGCAGAGAATGTATTATTTGAATTTTCAGAGGCAATAACATTATTATGAGAGAAGATACCTACTCCAGAGAGAATCGGGGGATATACTTAAAATAAAATGTGTCTTGCCATGTCACAGTAAGAAAATGTTCCCTAGCATATCACCATAAAATCAACAGAAAAAATATCAACTCAACTAAATGAAAAATATAATTTATTCTATACATGAATTACTACAAAAATGTATAGAAAGTTATGGTATTTCAGATAGTTACCCTGTCATGACCCTTAATTCTTCTATGGTAAACAGAAAAACCAAGATTCTCAAATGTGTTGCAATTATTCTTTCCAACTACAAGTATAAAACTGAGCTGAAATAAAAAAGTGTAATACTCAAATGCACAGTTAAATACTTCTAAGTATCAACTAATAAAATACTTGAGATAGAAAAGATGCTGAATGAATCATTTTGATATAGATGAGTTATTTAAATAACTCAACCATTACAAAATCGATATTTAAAACAAAAGTAACAATCTCCTTCCATATTAAAGGAAAGATAATGCAATTTTCCACTACTTGTGGAAAATTGCATTATCTTTCCTTTAATATGGAACGTTTCCACCACATCTCACCTGAATCGATATTGTTTAATCTCCTTCCACTTTAGGGAGACATGTTGGTAAGCACCAGAAGAGAAACTGCCAGATTTAAATACCATTTCCCCAATGAAATACACCAAAACTCTACATATGAAAAAGTAACTTGCCAGGTAATTTTTCAGTTATGACACATCCAATCTCATCAGCCAATAAACTGTGTGACCACTTTAAAATAAAAAAATCACCTTATTCCAAATACTGGCAAAATAATTGGTAAACCATGTTCCATGGTCATCAGCTTCAAGTAGACATTATGACAAATAGTTACCCACACCCACCAAATTTGGCAGGCTCTTACTAATTAAAATATTACCTCATCAAGAAAAGATAGGTTGCAGTGCGTAAATGGTATTGAGGTGACTGAGGGCACATATATCTTTATGTATCAATGAAAATTGATATAAATCCAAAAATATGATGCATGATTCAAAACACATAGCTTTCATAGCAATATGTGCAGTAGGAACACCATCATCGTCATCAGTCAACAATCCTAGGATTGGTTTGATGCAGCCCTCCACTAGATTCTTCTATCAGCCAACGTCTTCATATTGACGTAACTCCTCTCTTTTACATCCTTCACAACTTGCTCCATATATCTCATGCCAGGAAATAGGGATGATGATGTTCTTCGCAAAGTTTGTGGGTACCTCTCCTGCAGAGTACATGTCGAAGATGGTTTAGTACAGCTGATTAAAGCTGTGTAAGTATTCTCTCTGGCATTTTTCATTAGTTCGGCAAGAATATCATCTATTCCTGAAGCCCTATTTATCCTAAGGTTCCTTTCAGCTCCATCAAATTCTGACCAGGAGGATTCAGTAGGAACAGCACCTAAAATAAACACTAGTAGAAGGCCAAAAGGAGAATTTCACCCTGGACCACTGGAATTTCAATATAAAATAATAATAAAGAAAGATCTTGCATCCTGAGTCAGAAATATATACATTTGTAATTACTTATAAGACTTGCACGACTTATAAAGAATTATTTAATATTTCTATTTCTGAGGATATCCATCAAGTTTGAGGAGTTTCTGAGAACAGTTTCTGCCCTCATCCCAGAAAGACAGTTTTATAGGATAATTGGTGGCTATCTCAACTGCTCTGTTGGTAGGGTTGGGCACAAATCACCTAGTATTGATTCGAGTCGCGAATCATGAATATCAAAGGAAATTAGATTCAAAGCACAAATCACGATTCACTGCTGTAAATTTGATTCAAATCTCGAATCATGAAACATGTGATTTTTCCTTTAAATATGATTCGTGCGGTTCACGAATCATAGTATTATTGCAGAATGACAATACCACTAAGTAATGGTCACATTCTGAAAATTGCTCCCATAATTGGGAACCTATACCAATCTTTCCACCAGTTAATTAACACTTGTGTAGATACATTGTGGATTAACTGAATATCATAAATTACCAGTTCTGTGTACAAGCCTTCAAGCCACCATAAAGGTGTGTGGCAGGGGGTGAATTCTCACCAAACATGCACTATATATCATGCATGAAAAAGGAGTAGTAATAGTATACTAGCCTACACCTCACTATTAAAAAAAATAAATAGCGCAAAGTAAGCATGCAAAAATATGCTGTTAGTTGGGTTACCTTCAAGTCCTTATGCCAACATGCAGCTACCTATGATATACATTGATTCACTCATATTGGACATATTTACCCCTATTCATATCCCTAATTGTACGAGGAAAAAAGGACATTTAGAATCTGTCATTTCGGCAATCAATTTCTCTAACTTTGTGATTATGGTCCAGTCTACCATAGTAAGTTGGGGTTCGCAAAATATTTTTAGCATCATCACTGAAAATATTATCTTGGAATTTATTTAGGGGAAGAACTCTACAATTCAACCTGCAATCAGACAATGATTCCCACTTTAATTCATTTAATAGACTGGTTACGCTAAAATAGTTATCGTACCGTCCCTTTACAAATCTTGCTGATGTTCGCTGCACACGTTCAAGTACATTTTTTAGACCAATTTGTCATCATCATCATCATCATCATCATTGGTCAACAATCCTAGGATTGGTTTGAAGCTGCTTTCCACTCAATTCTTCTATCGGCCAACCTTTTCATTGTGATGTAATTCTTCTCTTTTACATCCTTCACAACCTGTTCCATGTATCTCATACAAGGCCTGCCTTTTACAATCTTCCCGTTCACTTTTCCCTTGACGATAGTCTTCATCAGGCCATCAAGTCTCATGATATGGCCGATTAAGTTGTCCCTTCTTCTTTATTGACTTTCAGCAGACCTCTCTTTTCTCCTACTCTTCTTAGGACTTCCTCGTTACTTACTCGGACGATCCATTTAATATTCAGCATTCTTCTGTAGCACCACATTTCGAATGCATCCACCCTTTTCTTCTCCGCTGCTCTCATCGTCCATGCCTCACTGCCGTAAAGAAACATGCTCTAGATGTATGTTCTGATGAACTGTTTCCTTACTTCTACGCTTGTATTTCCAGCTGTAAGGAGATTCTTCTTTTGATAGAATGCCCTCTTTGCCTGGGCTATTCTACTAACTATTTCTTTCTTGCTTCGTCCATCATTGGTTACTTGGCTTCCAAGGTAACTGAACTATTTCACCTCTTCAAGTTTTTGTTTTCCTAGTTTGACATTGGTTTTGGCCTCTCCTTTCTTGCTGCACGCCAATATCTCAGTCTTCTTCTTATTTATCTTCAGCTAATATCTGGCCATTGTCCTTTCCATGGTTACTAGAATCTTGTTCAGATCCTTCTCTGTCTCTGCTTTGAGTGCTATGTCATCAGGGAATCGTAGCATGATTATTTTTTATCCATGGATAGTCACTCCAGAAGACTTCTCTTTGATTTCACTGATGGCTCTCTTGATGTAAACATTAAAAATGACGGGAGACAGTGCATATCCTTGTCTCACTCCTTTCCTTATTCTTGCCTCTTCACAGCTAGGTCCCGATTTAATCACAGGCACTTGGTTTTTATACAGACTATGGATAATTCTTCAGTCATTGTAGGACACTCCAATTCCCTTCAGAACTCCAAGCATTAAATCCCAATCCACATTGTCAAAAGCCTTCTCTAAATATCTAAATCTAAAGCCGACGTTCATTGCAATCAAATGCAATGAACGTCGGCTTGTTCTTCTCCATTCTCTTCTCTATGAGTAGTCTAAGGGCCAATATTGCTTCCCTTGTACCCTTACTTTTTACCCTAGCTTTTGCAGTCCTTCACGTGGTTTCTAAATCTCTGCTTCACTAAAATGTAATCTATTTGACATCTTCTTCTGTCTCCTGGCATTTTCCATGTGCATCTTCTTGGGTTGTGATTTTTAAACAATGTGTTGGCTACCACTAACTTATGCTGTGTACAGAACTCCATCAGTCTTTCTACTCTTTCGTTTCGGATTCCAATCCCTATTTTCCAGTTATCCTTCCATCTTGACCTTCGCCGACGATAGCGTTCCAGTCCCCTAAAATAATTAGGTTTTCTTCTCCTCTTACCTGTTTTGTAACTTCCGTGATATCTGCGTAGACGTCTTCCACTTCTTCATCTTCATAGTCCGCCGTATGCTTGTAAACCTGCACCATTCCGGTATCTACAGGTTTGGTTTCGATCTTCACCATTATTATCTTTCTTTGTACTGCAGGAAGCCCTTCACACACATTCCACCTTCACTCATGTGAAGAAGAGCTGCTGCCCTCTTCTCTGGGTGATGAGAAGCGTAATTATTAGCAGCTTCTCGTCGCCAAGTCATGGCATCTTCACAGGTTCGGTATTATTTAGAGACCTACCTTACCAGGGATAGACCAATACCCCCTCGGAATGCCATAGCTTTTTGTCCACCACTGCTTATTCGACGAGTAAACTCACTTATCATGCAGCTAACCTCTATATGTAGAGGTCGAGCCACCATCCGCAACCCGGTGGATGCACTCGGTGGCTTTAAACTCAGCCGCGAAACCGATTTCGTAGGGATCCCATACACTGGCAGCATATTCCAAATCAGGTCTAACAAGGGAAAAGTAGCTGATTTCTCGTACCTGATCGTCGCATTTACCCAGTACTCTTTTGATGAATCCCAGTTTATGATTAGCTTGACCCATTATTTCACGTATGTGTTTACCCCAGGAAAGATCATGTGACAGTCTTATTCCAAAATATTTAATGGATTCCACATTTGCTAATTCATTATTACTTATTTTGAAGTGCTAGAAGGAGAACAATTCTTTTTCCAAAAATTCATTACCACGCACTTTTTTTAAATGTAATTCTAACTGCCATGTATCACACCATTTTTCAATATTTTGTAGGTCATCATCAAGGAGTCTACATGTAATAAATGTAATATTCGTGGTCATCATTTAAATGTAGGACATTTCATTGCTATTTTAAAAAAATAATTGAAAGTCACATTTGAACAAATCTGTAATATAGTGTAAAATATATTATTGAAGTTTGCATTAACCATATTGTTGCACTTCTGACTTATACTTACACGGTAACTGTCGGTGAAAGACTGATGTACGTTTCTAGCAGTGAAATCAGTGATATTAATTCGTGATTCGTCAGTGAATCGTGAGCTGCATCACAAAAGTTCGGCTCACCAATCACTTAAACTAAAAATAATGAGTCGACTCACGGATCACGAATCATTAAAAAAAAATGATCCGCAGCACCAATCACATATCACAGTTTGTGTTTCGCAAATCATGATTTGTGATTCATGAAGACGAATCATGCCCATCCCTGTCTGTTGGGCTTCTTGATGTCAATTCATAGTATACCACATTTGGCTACTCCTTCCTGTGGTATGAACACTGTCGAGGTAAAATCTCTATCTTCCCAGGCTGATCGGAGAGGCCATAGAACTAATGAAATATTTCTTAAACTTAAATTGGGGGGGACAGATACCCATTTGCCCTGATCTGGAATAGAGTGGTCGAACCACAATGTGGAGCAGCCCATCAGGATATTAAGTAAATCTTAAGTCCAGTAGCCTATCAGAATGGCCAAAATAGCAACAAAATATATTACACCCAGACAAATAGCAACAAAACAAGTAAATGTAACTATAACTTTCAGACCTGAAGATGCCCCCAGGATGAGGGGAGAAACTGTTGTCAGAAACACTAGAAACATGACAGAAATCCTTGGAAATAATATGAAAACATGTATACATTTGCATTGGGATAACCCTTTCCCAAGAATGCTTTCCCTGTTCTTTGCTTACTCACTCTCTCCTCCTACTACTACTTTTGGGAAGAGAGAAATTCATAGGTATATTTTTAGTGCAATAAATTGTCATGTCAAAAAAAGATGATTATACTTGTAATGGGAAAGATATTCAAATGTAATTTAGCCAGGCATAGTGAAGGCAAAGGCTTTACACAATTATGTGTCTTCGCATTTTCTGTCCTCAATGAATTATCTTGAGCCATACATTTGCCATAATTATGACAAAACGCTCACATTATGTGCACCAATCAAACATTAAGACATTTATCGTTCTTTCGCATAGTAAACAGTCTAACATTCGAACAAACAATCAAATGGAAAAACTAAATAAATAAATTAAATGCATGCATATATGTCAAATCTGCCACACCACACACTTGTGAGTCACAGAGAAAGTGATAATAGGATTCCCAGCATGACTTGAAATCACTATGGCAATTAATGGCTGCAGGTAATACATGGTCACACACAACACAACCTCATGCAATACTGAACACAAATTTGCTTTCAATAAAATTTGCTCATTGTTGTCAGTGATATATACTCTTTACTTAAATATGAAATACTTATCAAATATTGACAATTCCGTGATATATACACTATGACGATTACTTCGCCATAATTATTTAACATCTACCAAGCTAAAGCACATCCCACCAACGATACTCATACGAACAAACATCTATTGACCGTGTAACCAATAATTCCATTTTAACGGTATATAGGTTGTTTCATTCCGTGAACGCGATCCTTTGATGTTTGAAAAGTATTTAGCCTCATTACCGATGTGCTGCTACGCAATAAAATAGCGACGTATTTTCGTATCAAGACAGTAATCACCTAAGCTTATCTGAGTAGTGATTGCTTTCAGCTAAAAGAATCAATACACAACGGTAAAATTCAATCATAATATTTTCATCATATTTCTTAAGTTAGGTAATGAATGCCGATCGACTCACCAAAGATATACCCCACGAGGACTTTTTTCCTCGACTTCACACCCTGCTCACAATCAACAACATCCTCTTCGTTAATATAATGGAGTATATCAACTCCAGGGTACTTTGAATCGGGTAACGATTCCCAATCACTGCTTGAGTCATCAGCGGGATACTTTAAGTCCAGATCCATTTTCTCAGCGAGAGATGCGGTACCTAATTTAACGCTGCTTGGCTGTTACAAGTTCTTAATGCTCCCACCAGAGGCTACCACGGAGAGCGCCCTCGGATGACAGTTGAAGTGACTTTGATTAGTACACGCTATGGCGTCTTTGCGCCATACCTTTACACATTCTTGTGTGTTACCTTACGCCCTTAAGTTCTACCGAATCACACTAAGTAGCGCTGAGCATTACCAATCACAGTGCGTGCATCCAGGGGGAGTAGCGCTCAGGGAGCAGTTGAGTGATCTCCCCCTGGATGCGACCGCTACGTAGCCGCGGTCGCCATATTTGTGAGCGATGTTTTGGACCGCTCACTGCTCTCAGCCCTTGGGTAGCGGCGCGCAATCGAAAAGTTAGAAATAGCAAAGAACATCCGAGAAGGGTTATAAAGCGGTTTACATGGTTATGTGAGTTTTAAATTACTTAGATCAAAGAGAAATCAACAAGTAGCACAAAGTAGAAAATGAAATTATAAAAATAAATTCTAAAAACGTCGCTCGTTACCTATTTCCTCCATTCTATAAAGTCGCGGATAAGGGTAGAACTCTACAAATGTAATTAATACGTCCCTGGTGAAAATGGCCACAGATAGCCACAGGAAATTTATATGGCCGTTTGCGGCCATCTGTGGCCACTGTGTCTAGCCTGTAATCTCTGTGGTCATGGACATGAATAACCTGTGGCCATAGGAGGAACCTGTGGCCACAGCCGCAGAAATTTTTGCCACCAGAGATCATGGCTACTGACTCCTGACACACATTTCTTAAGGTATTACATACAATAGGTCTCTGGACACATATTCCAATAAAGGCATTTTCGTAGAGTTTAAACCAAAAAATTACTTGCTGCGAAAGCAGTTTTGACAGAAAGTATTTTATTTTTAAAATATAAGCATTTGAATCGCCACGAGCTGGTCCCTCGCAAAAACGTAATTCGCATCGCTGCCATCTTGAATGACGTCAGGTCCGCAACAGCGGTCGCGGTGCGTATATTTCTATGCGAAGTTTGAAGCGTTTAGGAGATCACTATTGAAATGTCTTTCATGAACGCACTTTATTTTAATATGCCAAAGCGTTGTTCTAAATGTTGTCTTGTGCCAAAATATAATGACACCAACGGAAATGCCTCCCAACAATTATTTTTTTAATTACCCGAAACAGGATAATATGGGTGAAGAAAGAAGTGCAAGCGAAATGAAACTTTGTCTATGCGATCAAACGTGTGCATTTTTGAACATTCACTCTGTCTATATTCATTTTACCAATTCTGGAAACTAAATTAAACTTAATTGTATCTTAATTGTGCAGAAACTAGGCCAAAAAAAGCGCCGCCAGTAGTAGTATTAATGCGATTGACATATGGGCTCAATATTATTCGGTAAAGTTTTTTCATTGATTGAAAAACTGCTAGGAAATTTAATTCATGCGCAAATCAGTAATCAGAGTACGAGGGAAATGTGCTGGACGTATGTCACGAAAAATCTTTTCCATATCAGGCAATATGCCATGTTTGAAAAAGTTCGCTAAGCAACTTTCAATTATGATTAAAAGACTGAACCCACTGAACCTATCGCTGCTTACTTTTCAAGATTAAATGTCCTAACTTTTATTAATCGCAAGCAGTAATTTTCACCGGTCAATTTCAATTTTCGAAGGTCAGCGTGAACGATGGATGCGTGAATGGCTACTTGTGCACATAAAAACAATTTATTAAACCAAAGTAGTTGTAGACGGGAATATTTATTTCTTTGCATTACCTTCACGATTTAACACATTAGATTCACGTTTCAACATACCGCGTCTGCGTCGAGATCAGCTAATATGCCAAATACACCAATATTACACCACACAACATTAGAATCTAGGATCACGATTGCACTTGCTTGCTGCGACACAGGTTGAATTTTGAAGTTCCTCGTTATATTCGGTAATCAAGTGTTTTTTAATCCCCCTTTGTCTCAATAGCCCAATATATATTTCCCCAAAAGGAAGTTCTTGGAAATCGTATCAAAACTCATAACTGCACCATAAGGTTATGCCACTACAAACAAAAGATTTTCACGTTCATCGTATTTTTATTTAGGCCTTTAAGGCCTGGTTACACGATACATTAACACGTACGGGTTAATGTACATTTGCGTGAATGGTTTCTGCTCAACTTGTTCGTTAGTGCATGAACCAAATAGAACAGGATCTATTTTCTGTTCACGCATTCATTCATTTGTACATTTTGGTGTGGTTACACGGGGAATTTTCGCGTTCATGCATATACACATTAACTCGTACGGGTTAATGTATCGTGTAACCAGGCCTTAATCCGAATCCTTGAAAACATCCCAAATGATACATTAATGATATAATGTGCCTGAAAATAGAGAGATGTCGACACATATTGGAGCAGTAATTCAAAGTAAACAAATGGATAAAGTAGATGCCCATAATACATCTTATTTTTGTGGTCCCGAACTTGACGTACGCAATCCCTGCACGAAATGCTCACTATAGTCTATAGCGAAGACAAGTAGGTATACCTACTTGTCTTCGCCATCCATCAAAATATGTGCTTCCACAACATATTAGTTTATGCTCGGGGCATACACGAGCACGAACAACATTTTATCGAGCTTAACCTGCACATAGCCGATGGCATCATCGTCGTGTTCCTCACGAACGACCCTAACACCAAAACATTCATCATCGCCATATTATGAATATTACAAAATTCAAATGAACATTCATTTTCAAACATTGACATGCTTTTACCTCGCCATCTTAACTCTTTGGATTTCCGTTTGAATCATGTTTTCTTCGAAGATTGAACGAAGTTACGTTTAATCACGGTGTTGATACGTATGAAAACATTGCTAATGTTGAGATTTTCGGAAGATTTCTTGCCTCAGCTTTGACAAACTCAGACTCCATACCTTCTAAAGAAATCATATATGTTCGCAGCCTTCCTTAACCACACCAAAGATATCTAAATCCGACAACAAATGTTGAAAACAACGTCCACAGGTACAGTACGTTCCGCCGTTTTCCTCTCCATTGCAGGAGCTGACGTCACTTTTAGCCGGCCAATCACAATACGTTTTAGAGTGGGCGTGTTTTCTGGGCATTTCTTTTGCTTATTTCTCGAAAAATACATTAAATAAATGCATAGTTTTCATCGCTAAGGTGTTTTAGTATAATTAACAATTTTTTAAGTAGCATTTCAAGGAGATTTAAAAAATTGTCCAGAGGTCTATTGGATATTTCTCATTTTTGGAAGATATTTTTGTTGCATTTCAGTAATAACCTTTGAAATTACTTCTTCACTATTTTAGTACGTTAATATTTACTAAACATTGTACATCACATGTTACTAACACACACACGTAATGGCCACCATTTCTTAACAACCCGGCACTTCGCTTCAGTGCAGACCGGTACCATCACGTGATCACTACGTGATACAACATCTCCCCCTCAAAATACTTACTTTATTCAAGACATTACATAGTCGTTATACCTGGTAGGTTTTACAATTTTCCTGCCCTTACATCTACTGGCTACTGAGGATACTTGTGGTGGTTGGCCATTTACATTATCATTAGGTTTAACAGTGCTACATTGTTAAAATCGTACTCAATATCCAATTCACATTCATTTTCATTTGTAGTGAAGGATTTACATAAATGTTTTGTTGTCCTCCTTAATATGGCTCCTTTCTCATTATGTACAACATAAGATCGGGGTGCACTATGTTTACTTAAGATTATACCTTTAGTCCATTTCTCATAAGGGAGTCTTGTGTTCACTGTTACCTTATCACCTGGACTGTAATTGGTTTCCCTTCTTTTGCAATGCTTATCATAGCATTTTTTTTGTTTTGAATTGCTGATTCAACAATTTTTCTTTTGCCTACTTCTGCACCTTAGGCTCTAATGATTTTACTAACATTGGGAGTTTTGACCTTATTTTCCTACTATTAAGAAGCTCTGATGGTGAAGCTCCCATGCAAGGAACTACAGTGTTCCTATACTTCTTTAAGGCTAGGTGGAAATCTAGTTTGTCATCACATGACTTTTTCAAAATTCTTTTTGCTATATCTACCCCTTTTTCTGCTCGTCCATTGCTTTGACTATCTTGGACTAGATGTTATAATTTCAAAATCCCATACTTTCTCCATTGCTGGTAAATTCATAGGAACTGAATGGACATTATCACAAATTATTTGGCAGGGATTACCAAAAGATGCAAATACAATATCACAAGCAATAATACAGGACTTGGCTGATTTGTTAGGGATAGGCAGAATCTCTTAACCACTTGCTGAATGCATCATATAATACTAGATAGTTCTTTCCACCAAAATCTAAAATATCAATTGATACTTTTTCCCATCTAAGCTGAGGAATTTCATGGGGTGTAATTCATTTCTGGGCATAGCACTTCTATACTTCTCATACACTCGACACCACTTTACAAACAATTCTACATGTTCATTCATTGAAGGCCAATAAAATACCTCTTTAGCCCTCGACTGGCATTTCTGTATGCCCATGTGACCAGTATGAACTAATTCCAACATTTTATTCCTATCGAGCATTCTATACTACCGATATGAAAAGCATACGATTGCATCTGTGCTATCTGGGATTTAATTAAATTTTGGATTTAGTGTAAGTAGCCTACGCATGTTGTTGTGGACGCCCACAGCTACAGGTCCCTAAAGATCGGGCACTAAATTTTCTATTTGCCCATACAGGACTCAATGTGTATATGGTAATACTTTATTTATAATACAGTACTGTAATAATAATGTATTTCGGTCCCAATTATAGGTATATGATATGTCATAATTGTGTCATAATATGTCATAATGACATATTATGACACAATGTTGTGTGGCCGTGGCCTCAAACTCGTGTGGCTCTTTGTGGCCATGGCCATATAAATTTCCTGTGGCCGTCTGTAGCCATTTTCACCAGGTACCATTTCTCATTAGACTTTGCTGAAATTTGGAGATAAATATTTGGTCATATTTAGCCTTTTCTGAAAAACAATCATCTGAATTAGTACAAATTAAGCTTACTATCGGTCGTCATGTGGCGTCTTTGTTTGTATAGCAGACGACAGTGTTATGGTGTATCTTGACCTTCATATGGAATTAAGTCCACTTTGTTTCACTGTCACATTTATTCTAAATATACTAATTGCCCTTTATTAAACACCATGGAGAAAATAAAATGTTAAACCACGCCTAGTATATAGTGAAGGCATATAAATCCATCGTACGCAACGAACGATGAAAATCTCGAAAATACTTTGATGCAAGACTTTACGATCCAAAATTTCCTACCCGGATGTTCGTGACCCTAAACAAAATTTATTTAATCGTTAGTTGGGAAATATTCTTGTTTTATCTTAAAAGTGCCGGCAGATATGTTTGAATCTTTCAAAATATCTCCCAGTAATAAGCAGTCAACTTTCTTTCACGAATAATATCATAGCTATGAATCCCGCCTGTAATATTTATGATTTGTATAAGGTAAAATGTTTTGTCCTTTTTTTTACATTTTACAATGTGATAACTATACATTTTTTACTTTGTACCTACTTGAACCAATAATGTTATAACCAATAATGTATCTTTTATGCCCTGGGCGGGGGGTGGAGAGGACGGTAACGTCCTATCCCGCCCAGTAGGGGTTTTCCGTAACTCGATAGCATCCACTATCGACGTCGTTACGTCGGTAGCTTAACGAAAGAGTCAGCTATCGACAATTCGCTTTCTGTAAGCTGTTCGATAAGACTAATGTCGATAGTGCAACCGAAAACTCTCGCTAAGCAACCGGAGCCTCAAACACCCCCCGTTATGCTTATCGGATCAACATGGCGGCCGTTTGTTTACGTTAGTTGGCCTAGTCTGACGTATTTATAAGTGTTTTATCAATTGTCGAAGGACGTTAACTGCCTTTGTAATGCATGAAATGCAATTAGGAAATCTGAGCAAAGGTAAGGAAGGTAAATATGGTGCCGTTAGCTGGCAAAACTATGTCGTTGTGATTCTCATGGTAATGCCCATTGTAAGAAGACGTAAGAGATTTTATTGCTTTGTAACTTTCTTGGCGTTTGTGAAGCGATATATTACTTTTTATATTATTTTATGCATTGAGTTTAATGTTCTTTTACCTGCCTCATTGCCGTCGCTTCCTGTATTTGAGCCCCTTTACCGTAATGCGTCGCTTGACTATGCTTGATGAAATGACCCAGACGTAAATTGATACGAGAATCTTAAAGGTGGGCAATGATAGTACTGTCATATAATTATATTTGCCAAATCTGCTTCCTACAGGTGGTGGTGAGGTATTTTATCCTATGCACTTCAGCCAATATTTTGAAGGGAAGAAAGGTCCTGAAAGCAACTTTTTTGACGAAATGTTGCCTCATTTGCAAGTCCACAATCATATGCTTGTCATCAACAACGTACAATGGAGCGACAGTACTGGGAAATTTCAGTATTCCATGGAAATAATATGCAAATGAAGCAAACAGAATGTTGCAGATTTACATCTTCCTCGCCCGAAATCAGTTGTCATCATTGTGTTTACATTGAGTGTTCCCTAAAAGTTTAGTAGTGTTATTCAAGTGGTGACGAAGTGTTTCCGAAAGATAATACGCTGTGACTGCCAAGCACTTAATTAATAAGGTGTTCTACTTCCTTTGGTGTCTCTGTAGTGTTCACATATGCGTTAAAATCAGTTTTAAGAGATGTTCCGAAGGCTTCACACGGTGATCCAATTTTTTATAGAGCTTTGTTTATGATTGAGTGAGTACGTAATGGATAGTGCTGTCATTTGAGTGAAATGTGTATACAATGGTCCTAACCAGTCAAAGCAATTGGTGCACTCACGATGGTGAGTTATAAATGTTTATAAACTTCAATTTATGATCTGTTATGGTAAGTTCATGTGTACAGTATACGAAACCAAGCTTGGTGTTAAGAAATATGTAGAACTCGATTCTTCCCAATCATCCATCATGATTGCATAGGTATTTTCATTTTTGTGATGTGTGTCCTAAGAGGAGTTTTTACATAAATAAAATTATATTTTTACCAGTGCATAACTATTGTCCATATAATTTCTCAAGTTATTAAACTCATTAAAAGTAAATAATTAGGACCTGAAACAACGTATCTACTTATGTTATCCGTAGATTTAACTTCTTTAAAATGGAGAGAAAGCCAACTATTAATACTGGGAGTTGTCATTTTAAATCCCTTGAAATAGCTTAAAACAAACTTAATTCCAGTGATTTAGGCCCAGTAATGGGTTGCCATCTATATATAATATAATTTCGGTCAGTTTGTGGCGGAGAGTTAGGACTATTTTAGGAAATTGCATGACTAATAACTCACATATGTCAACCAAGGGATCCTTTTGTACAATAATTTACCAAACCATATTAAAAGTATTAAACTGCAACTAAGTTTAAATTTTCTGTTAAATAGCTGTTGGTAAGTGAATCATTTTACTATGTGGATGATTTTTTTCAAGTTCATCAATTGACACAAATATACAGGTACATAATTGGAAATGTTAAATATTATTATAGGTAGTATGTTATTCTCTCATGATGAAGCTATACATTATGAATATGTCTCTGGTGAATAATATTATTATTATTTAAGGGAATGAAGAAAACATTCCCTAAACGTGCCGCATTTAATGTTTCTCCCATGAATTTATAGACTTTTAGACGTTTCTCTGGTTTCTCCGTTGCTAGTAGCGAATATCGCGAATATCACTTCGCTTTTTTCAAATGATGGGCGAAAAATCTCCGCTTCTGATTGGCTGAAAAATTTAGCCTCTCTCAAGGGTGCCTCTCGCTGCGTCGTTAGTTACCGAAACCACTAGCGCATGTTTTGCATCGACGAGTTGTCGATAAGCGGAGTTACAGAAACGCACTCTCGATAATAGGGTGTCGATGCAAGCGGTGACTTTCGTTAACAGCGCGCTATCGACAATACGTTCTCGAGTTACAGAAAGCCCCTACAGGTAAGTAAGTGAGTAAGCTAATAATAAATCGCTATTCTGACAGATTTTTCCACTTTCGCAGCTATTAATGATTTTTGCTTTACAGTGTTGTCAAATATTCATTTCTATGTATAAAACTTGGATCACACAGAGCTGAATTCATAAAGTGACATTAACAACTTATATGCTGTTGAACTTATTGTTGGTATAAATATATGCTTTCATTCTAATGTTCAGGATCAGTAATAAGTTTCCATGCATAGCTCAAGACAAGTTTTCACCTTCTCTTCATTGGGTTCCTTAAAGGCGACCATGATCATGATCATGATGATGTTATTACCATCCTTCTTCTTTTTCGGCACCACTAATTACAGAAATGACGATCCTGAAAAGGTGACCATGGTCGTTGCAATGGTGATGATGTTATTGTCATCTTTCTTCTTTTTCAGCAACACTAATTGCAGAAATGACTTGTTAAGTGTCTAATTAACTCTTCACTTATAATAGGCATCTTAATATTACACTTGATAGAGATTAATAAGATAAACTTCTATAGAGAGCAATTAAACAGTTCACATCTACCCTATTGGTAACCACTTGTTCTGTGGATGACTTTCAAATAATTTTCAACCTTTTATTAGCATATCTAGAAGTGTCTGAAGGGGGGGTCACCACCGAAACCCCCATGTAAACGGGGGGTCCGGGAATTTTTAAAACGATATATTTTTTACCAATTGGGGGGTTACAATCCCCAAACCCCCATTTGATACACCTATGCAACCTTGTAAGCTTGCAGAGGAACAGAGCTAGAACTCATTGTATGAGTAGAATGATGCATTATTTCAAAAGTACCTATCCATGAAGTTATAATAATGGGCTTCCATTAATGGAAGCTGTTCTTTTTAAACGAATGTCCCCAAAGTCCTCTGAGTGAAATTAAAATTTTTAATTATATACCATGATTATGGAGGAAGAAGGAGATGAGAGAAAAGGGAAATAGTCAATTACCCAACATTTCCTGAGTGCTGATTTGGACAGCTATGGTAGGAAAGAGTAAATGGGAATATAGAGCAGAATTATATACTTAATATTGGAATGGGGCAAGATATATAGATTATGATCATGGTATAGTTCGTCACAAAGGAGGCCGTGAGGCACTGAGACCTATTGGTCCATTGTGCCAACCACCCTTCTGGGGAAATCACCCAAAAAGGCCAGTCGCCTTGCTAAAGGCTATGGGGATCTCCACTCCAGGTTCTTATTCTGAGTCCTCATCACAGCAGGGCACTCGCATAGTATGTGGGATGTGGATTCATCCACTTCTTCGCACCACCTACATCTGGGTGTATCTACAATTCCCAGGAGGTGTAGGTGCCTCAAATCACTTGGCAGTGCCCTATAAGGAATCCGACTACCGTTCGTAATTGACAACTGTTTAGTGACAAAAGTCTTTTGGCAAGGCCAGGCCTAGGTTCTCCTATATGTAGTTTTGCCTTTCTAAAACTTGGTAATGTTCACCAGATCTCAGAATTCCAGGCTAAGCCCCACATTCTAATTTTCGCTATCCCTATTGAAGTGGCAATAGGTATGATTGGCTCTGGTCCATTCGGATTGCGACTGGATCTAGCCTTTGCCAGCTCATCGACCATCTCATTTCGTTGGCATGGGGCATTAATTATAGTTTCTGAAAAGGAGAAGATGTGGGTGGAGAGTGGATAGTTTCATAACTAGAATTGTTTCTGAAAAATGGAAGAGGTATATTTTCAGACCCAAAATAGTACTCTGAAAAAACATTGTTTGTCTCAACTACTTATACATAATTCCAACCTATGACCTAATTAGGGTAATATAATGTAGTCGGTTGAAGTAAATAGAACTAGAAGTTGTGTCATAAGGCACGCCTTTTGACATAATTTCTAGTTCTTTTTCTGTGGAATGGGAGATTGGGTAAGTCATGTATGGAACAGAAAGCAAGGGCACGAGTGAGAACAAAGAAGCCAGTGTGCTCTCACTACCAAAAGCATATAAAAGGACTAAAAAAGAAAGTGTGTGGTATATTTAACAAAGATGAAATATAAAAAAGCATATAAAGAGAAACAATGGAAAGGGAAAGATTCAAAATCAGTGCCATCTTTAAATTTTGATGAGATAAATAGAATTAAAGGCGAAAGGCAATGCTGTTAGCAGTATTAAAAAGAATGGTCGAAAAGCTAAGTATACTTACGCATATATGCTGAAGAGACATATATGTCTCTATTTCTATCTAACATGAATATGTTAGATAGAAATACTCACTTCAAACTATGCACAAGATAGGTAACTTGAGCACCCTTAATCCGGGAACACCTAATCCGGGAGCACCCATGATCTGGCAATTTTGCCATGACCAACTACCTGGTACTTAGTGGAAAATGTCGAAACATTTTTAACCAGAACATTGCTTCATAAACTGCCGAGGTATTATTCTTATGTTAACACCGAGATACCATTCTTAACGTTAATTTTCCCATTTAGAGAGTCAGAATATTTTAAACATATTAATTACTAGAACTTCTTGTACACTGGAATTATTCTGGAACTTGAAGTAAACATATAAATTCGAAGACATCGCCGAGACGGACTACCACTAATTTACAGATCGGCCACTTTCACTGGCGCGCGCATTTTTGATTGACCACTAGACGTAATTTGATAAAATTATTGGTTATATTCTTATGTTTCACCCAAAACATGTCTCATCCATACAGTTGTGGCAACAGCACAAAACATTAACCATCGCAGAAAAAGTGCAAGTTGTGAAAAAGCTTGACGCCGTTGCATCAAGAAAAGCGTTTGACTGAAACATACTACGTGGGATCTTCAACAATATAGCACATTAAGAAAGAGAAAATTCATTAAAATTTTATCATTAAAGTGACACGAAGAAGTAGATAACAGAGAGAAAAACTATGAAAGAAGATTTAAGTGCTGATTTAGATAGCCTGGTTTCAATTGCGTCGAAGTGAAGGGCTTAGTTAGTATTTCCGGCCAAATGCTAATGGAGCAGGATAAACTACTTCAGAAGTAGACGAGATCAATAGAAAGGACGTGATTCGGGAAATTTCACGTGCAGGCAAAAGCATTTCACCGTCCGTTCTAAAACACGCGTGTTTTAAATTGTGGCCTGATTTAAGGTTTGATATAGACGAAATAAGTGGGGATTCAACAAATTTCATGTTTCTAAAGGCCGATTTACACGATACAATTTTTTGCACAATTTCTTGTACAAAGTCTTGTATAGACTGAACGAAATTGTATGTTTGTCTGAATGGAATTAGAACACGTTCTATTTCCCATTCAGTCATTCAGACAATCGCACAAGTTTTCGTACAATTTGCCGCTTTACACGGTACAATTTCCTCATGCAAGAGTTTGTACAAGAAATTGTACGAAAAATTGTATCGTGTAAAGCGGCCTTAAGGGTAAAAATATGATGATGGAATTTGCAAACATCATCCATAACCCTGAAATAAAGGTGAAGTAAAGGAATCAGCTGATAACAAATCGAGCGCGGTGGGAAATTATAATAGTCAAAGCACAGCATAAAAAATATCAAATATTATACCCTTTTCCAATAATAATATGAAACTTATGGTATAACCATGGTTATACTTTAACAATCATGCTTATTACAAAAAATTTTATGCTCATCTGCATTGTGAAGCTGTAGGTAGTTCATGTGTTACATCTGCAGTGACGAAATGAAGTCTTATATCATATGAGCAAAAAGATATGAAGAAAGTTAACAATATTAGTGGATCCTAAATGCTCCTTAATAATGCTTCTCAAGGTCTCACAATTATGATCATAGTTTACATGATGCTATATCACCATAGCCCGTGGATCCAGTGGCGTAGCGAGGGGGGGGGGGGGGTCCGGGGGTCCGGGGGGTCCGGGGTGTCCGGACCCCCCCCCCGAAATGTTAAGACATATAAAAAAATTAATTAAGCATGGAGCAGGGGAAAGTCTACAAATAATAAATTATCATACCGTTGTTAAAAAAAGGTTTGTCCTTTTGTTTAAATAATAAATTATCAAACGATACGTTAGGGCTCGGCCGTTCGGGTAGTGTAATGGCGGTGTTTGTATAGCTGGCCGAGTTTCGACTGTGGACTGTCTACTGCCTAGTTTTCACTCCAGCCACATTGAAAAATTAAGTTTTTTCGATTATGAAAAGTTTTAAAATTAGTTAAAAACCCTCTACTTGCAATTAGTACCCTGTTTTTCAAAAAAATTTCCCACGGACCCCCCTGGTTTAGGACCCCCCCCGAACGAAATACCTGGCTACGCCACTGCGTGGATCACTTCAGTACCCCTAGACTGCACTGCTTGAGTCATCAGCGGGGTACTTGAGGTCCAAGTCCATCTCCATTTTTTTTAGCAAGACGCTTATTTAATTTAACACTGATTAGCTGTTGCAAGTTCTTAATGCTCCCGCCAGAGGCTACCATCCTTTCACGTGCGTGCGTGCGTGGCCAGACGTACGTGAGTAGCTCTGTGGATTGCATACTTTTGGAGGTTGATGTTTGCAATCATCGAATGACAACAGCAATTGTTGCGCCACTTTTTAGTGAAAGAACTGTACGCGCGTGAGACTGAATTGTACAATTTCATATTTTTTTAAACAAATATAAACAGAAATGTGTTGATTATCATGTGAACACAAAATACATGCTCTAACCTGTATATATGTATTCTCTATGAACATTACATCAGCGGCACATCTATTCGTCACAACTGATAACGATTTGCATCAGAAGTATCGTTATTTTTATAATATATGCAGAAAATGCGGGGATGACGACCATACATAATTATAGAAGCTTAGCACAGAGAGATCCATATTGAAATTTGTTATTATAATTGAATCTCCTAGGGTGAAGTAGTAGCACAAGTTTTGCTACATAGAGGAGTTTATAGATCAAGATTCAGTGGAGTTACGTTTTCAGGAGCCTCACTGAAAATAATATCCTCTGTAACGCATGTAAACATTATCTTACAGAAAATGATATCCTCTGCTACAGCGCTGGACTTAGCGCCGCTGCAGCGTGTCAGTCCATTTTGTGTTCAAAGAGCAGCCCTGATTGAAAAAAGGAATGACATAATAGTCTTTCGCGTGCAAACTTTTCTGACTTCGCACATCTCCTTTCGCTGCAGGTTAGTTAGTTAATTCAGGGGAGGCGGCCGACAGCTGAGGTCTTTTGCGACATTTTAGGATAGGTGGTTAACTGGGTAATGGTAGGAGTTTCAGGAAGGGTGGAGAGAAACCCGGCATCGGTTGTAGCCTGCCGACACGACAGGCTAAAGCCGTGGTTTCCTTTGCGCTTGTCGTTAAGACAGGCGCCAAGGAAACCACGGCTTAACGTTCCATCCGACGACGGTTGTCTGCACCTGAAAAGCCCTTTACTAGGCACACAAGTAGGGACCGGTTTGCCAGTGAAACATTTTTCTGAATCAAACCCGGGCCCTCGGTATGGGAGGCCAGTACTCTAGCCAACACACCAACCCGATCCCCACTTTCCGCCACTTATAACACTTTTAACTATGGGACGTATCGAAGAGCCATTTTATTTTACGAACTCTATCCGAGTAACTTGATCAGCAATAAAAAAAATATGGTAAACAACCGCATTTACGGTCAATGATAGTTTTCTCCCTCAATGTAGGCGAAGGCACGGGCAGAAGCTGATGTGACGACGGTAGAGACATTATCCCTTTCAGGTGTCTCACTGGCGTCCCTGAGATCTCTCGGCTGGAGGAGTTAGGAATAATAATCTGGCAACGTAAAGCTCAAGCCGTCATCTCGAGGGAAGTTCTTTGCCTTTCGGCATCGGAGAATTTCAATCTGTTCCCAGCTATCCCGAATAGTACAGGAAATTTTAGACCTGCATCTCAGCTCCCAGGATATTCTCAGTCCCCAAGATATTTGAAATTGAATATAGTAGGCTTCTTAATTAGTTATAAAGCTAATACGCATATTTTACGTCTCTGTGATGCAGCTTCATGGTTATGATTTATAATTTGACCCAAACATTAAAAACACCAGCAGATTAATAGACCATCATTCTTTGCTTCTTCAAATATTGGAGTCAATGACAGTAACGAGATAACTACGGAAAATCATTTAAAATGCCTGGGCAATTGACATTTCAATTGCCATTCTGACAGATAAAATAAAGATCTCTGTAAAACTAAGGCTTGGTGGTTAGAAAAATGAACCACTGGACGGAAAAATATCTATTATTGCTTGGAAACAGCTTCGTTTTTGCTGAAAATCACTGGTCACCAGACTCTTTATATAAGAAAAGAAAAGCTGCAGACAGCGACTAAATTTTTGTGATTATTCTGTAAATATGGTAGGTTCCAAAAGTTGATGAAGCACAGCTCTTTGACGCAAATTACTAATTTTTTGTGACATGAAAAACAATCAACAGCAGCCTTCCATTGTTTTTCAGTAATACCTTTAAATCTCCCGTCAATCAGGCCATACTCTCCGTAAAGACGCTCTTAAATGAAAACGATTTCCCAGGTTTTTAGCGTTTGAAAGAATCGTTAGATATTGATAATCATCTCATTACTTTGAACTGGTTTTTTAATCCAGTCAGATGGTTTTGAACTGACTTCCGATTCAAAGAATTCACTACTACAGCTTTATATGTATAATTCAAGAGAAACTTTTAAAATTCCTGTCGTATACTGGAAGTTTATGATTGACTACAAAAATGATGAAGAACTCCAAAGTTCCTGTTGCCTTTAGGTTGTACTATCTGTGGCAAAGATAGGAATTTTTTAAAGTTTTATTACAGATGCTTATGATAGTGATTGCCACTAACTTTTGACATCTATCATTTTAATATAGGGTACTTAAAAGAAAATATGTATCCTTTCCTCTGAAAAACAGAAAATAACAGTAACATGATCGGAATGGAAACATTTATAATTAAATATTTGTTACAACATATTTTATATCTATAATCAATCTTGTAACAACTTTCCTTGCCTTTTTTATTCCATAAGAAGATTTCCTATGCGTCAGCAATTTAAAAAAATAATAGTATCATTATATATTCCGTGTTATTAATTCGAAAATGAATAATAGGTTTTTCCTTGTTTTATTGGCAACTTAATCTAATAAATGAAAAAGTCATTTAATCTTGGTGGTCTCGTAGACCTCCGCATTCTCTGCCTGCAAGTATCATTTTCTTTGGCCGCATATGACTTTAAACCACCTGAGGTTTTCAAAATTCCCTTGACTCTTCCTTTGGGCATTACTGGAACACATGTTGTACCAGATTTGAATGTTTTAGCTGGGCACCCAAGAAACAGTGGATTCTCAGAAACCAGTTTCTTAGGCTCTACAGGAGATCTCTTATCAATAGATCCTAAGAGAATCGCTTACCATTGGGACCTCCCTTTCCTTCTTCGCTGGTCTCCTCCATGGCTGGAGCATATAAGTTCACTCTCGCCAATTTGCTTGGGCACTCAGCAGATTGGAGCTGACATGGAGGACTCATGTCAAGCTTCATGGAGGATGTTTCATGTGGCCAGAGTTGTGTTGTTTGGGCTGCAGAAGAGAATTTACTATCAGAATTTACTATGCGAATATTCATAAAAATAAAAACCATTTACTCTCATCTGTTCACATCACTTAAATAAATACCAGATTCAGTTCACAAAAACGTTCATATTTTAATCTGTAATTCACATCCAATCGAGGTACACATGAATTTAACACTATCATTCACATCACTTCCAATTTTCCAGTATGCCAAACCATATTCAATGCAGCCAGTAAGAAACAAATAATATAGGTACAGAAAACTATAATGTCACTCATCAAATACTGCAAACCTCATTAACAACAACCAATTCTATTCTTTTCTCCAAAGACCTCATACATTTCAAATCAATTTCAGTACTGTCAACTAGGGCTACAATGGATCTAATCTAACTATTTTGGTCCACTGGAAAAAAAGTACAGACACTCCCCAACTTACAAATATTGGACTTATGACACACATCTTTTTGAACAAGTCATAGATATAAAATGTGAGATAACTAATACTATGTTTTCAAACTTTCGTTGTGAATGATGCATTGGTGAACATAAAGTACTGAACATCACTGCAATTACAGGGTCTATTCTGACTACATTTCATTGAAAATTGTCATTTAAAACTACCATAAAACATATTAAAATCTCTCTTTGAGCTTCTTACGTTTGAAAGTACAAAGTTTGGATTAGCATTGTAAAAAAGCATTCAAAATTCTTGCCTTTTGTTCCATCCTTACCCTGAAGAGTCAAATTATTCTTTAGTATCCATTTGAAAGTCTATACATTCTGTGGTTCCTAGTCCTAGTCAGCATTGGCTGCTGTACTGTGCTATTTACATTTTCAATGACCTTTGTAGTCTAATAAAACCAACCTATTTACAGTAAAATAGGTGGATCAAGAAAAACCATGGATTTAGCATCATGAAGTCATTAAGGAACAGCATACAGGTGGCAATAATGTTGCATTCTTTAGCATGGGAATATAACCTAGCAATGTCAATGGTACATGCCACAGTAAAATAAAGTCATTTGATAAATAATGCTGCTAAAGATAAGAGACTGTTAAATGCAAAGATGATTGCTTATTTGAGAAAAGGATCAATCTATGCAATTCAGAACTTGATTGTTATTTTTTCGAAGGATCACATTCAAAATGGATTCCTTTAAGACATATTCCTCTTTGAGAATTGACATGAAAATGGTGTGGATAATGACCAAAACTTTAATGTTAGCCTTGGTTGGTTGAAAACATTTTTTAAAATGCACATGTTAGGTGTGAAAGTAAGTAAGGAGGCAGTCGGTACTGATGAGGAAACTATTCAGAAGTTTCTGATGAGGTTAGACAAGGGTGTAGAAAGTAAAGTTGTTTTGCCTGAGCAAATACTTTATAATGATGACACAGCCATTAGAAAAATACAGGATCATACCTCCATACATGGGTACGCTGAAAGTATGCGTGGCTTACTTTTAGCGTCCGCAAGCTTTCAAAGATAGACTAATGCTATTGTGAGGAGCAAATGCTTCATGGCATCTATTGATCTTATCCATGTTAGTGACAAACCACAGACTTTATGGAATGTTAGTTCGGCAAATATGCTGGTGTATTTTCGGTCAAATTTCAGATCGCAGATGAACTTTGGCCTTTTACAAGACTGGTTAATGAACTGTTATTCCTCAAATAAAGACATACTGTGTAATGAAGGGTAGTCCTTAAAAAATGTTGCAGATTATAGGTAAAGTTCCCTGGTATCCCTTATATTATATTGGTCTTAATCAAAATTCAACTTTTGATTTGATACCTCCTTACACCACACACCTTTTTTCATCCAAATAAGAGGGTTATATTAAATATTAAACCACACTATCTTCGACACATCATCAGAATAGTTATTCACAATAGCGCACACAAAAATACTAACTAACATTATGATAATTTTACAACTGATATAAAATACTAGATACCATACATGTTGGATGAGTGGAAGTGGTTGAACTGTTGATGAATATGTACATATTTGGAAAAAAGTTACCATCAGATATATATGCAAATGACTTTATCAGTTATGATGGTGGAAAAATATTATCCGTAAACAATTTCTCTCTATCCTTTAGTATAGTAACTGCAGGCCTGTAGATGATTGAAAGCATGCATGGAACTGAAGCATGATATAAAAAGTTGAAGAGAGTGATTCGGGGGACACTTTTATGTTAAACAGAAGTTTGTGGTGTAAGAATAAGACATTAAACAATTTTGACAATCCATTTTTTATAATAAAAAAATACCAGCTTTGATACAGCCCAGATCACATATACTCTCCACAAAGAGTATCATTACGATCTATCTTCTAGCAAAAACATCATCGTCATCAACTGATGTTGTTAGTTCATATCCATGGTGGTTGAAATATATGAAAAAGAACAAATCATTTGTATAAAGCAGTGGACAGGGAAAAATATACAGTAAAACTTGTTTAAAACAATCACACATGTAACGAAATCCTGCCTATAAAAACATCACCCAGGAAAAGATTAGTGTGATACTTTGTGAATGATTAACTAGTATCGATAAAAATAATTACATATATGTAGCCAATAAATGGATAATTAAAAAAAGTTATGATGTTATGTTATGTCCCATTTGTTATGGATTTGTTCCGTTAATACAGACATTTAACCGCAATAAGCCTGTGATTCTACGACAAGCACAGCGAAAAATGCTCTATTTTAGATGCAGCGACATTCCATTTATAGCGAAATGAAATTCGGTCCCTTAAAATTCGTTTTAACCGAGTTATGCTGTATTTGCAGTATTTTGTTATTTTTTGGCCATTTTATCACCTTCTGAAGATATAACACCCTAATCTATTTATGTATTTCAAGGGCAACATCCGAAATAACCCTAGACATAGGGTGGGTTATGCTACCCCTCATGTCCCCATTTCAACTTACGACCAATTCGACTTACGACTGGGTCCAGTGAATGTCACCTGTTCGTAGGTCGTGGAGCAACTGTATTTGACATTCATTCAACACACATGCTTCATCCTTTACACTTTTAACTATCCTAAACCATATGGAAGAACTAGTAAGATATTATGGTATTTGAAATACTTCCACCATCATCCATCGGAGTTCACTCCGAAAGTTTGAACTTGGCTAACATCTATTTTTATGCGACATTTATTCCTTATTTAACGGCAGATGTAAGAAATATTAGTCGTGTAGGTATATAAAAGGAAGATTAGGCCAATGAATTATATAGCAGAACATTTAGAAAAGTGTTTAGAGGACATTAGGTCAAGCCAAAAGTGTAAGAGTTCCTCCAAATCCCTACGGAATTCCTAGAAGCACCTTAAAGAAAAAACTGAAAGGGAAATTTGTGACATAGCATGGTCGTCCAACAGTATTAAGTGCCAAGGAAAATAAAATATTTGTAAATTTCATCACTAAAATGGCTTTCTGGCATACCACTTGTTGAAACACACCTTAGATTTAGCATAAAGGCTATTTAGAAAAGCAAGGTCTCGTCATCAAATGCTTCAAGAACAAAAAATCCTGGATATGAATTTATTAAGTCAATCCTAAGATGGCAAACAGAACTCAACACAAGATATTGCAGTAGTATTAAGGCTGTTCTATACCAAACCAATATCTCTTGAGTAACCGCCACGGGGGTTAGTTCCGACAGCCGCCGCTTCAGTTTCAGTGGGATGGGTAACTTTACTTGGAGGAGGGGGTCATCTTTGAGGGGTGTTTGGGGAGTGGCTTATTTATTCAGTCACCAATGAGTGACCACCGGTCCAGATGTTCCTAATCGCTTATTGCGTCACACGTCGTCACTCGACCCCTTGGACGAAGGCCGAGGGAATCTTTGTTTACGAGTGATTCATTCGTCTTCCTCATCTTAGCTATCCGCTTATCTTTGCTACTCACCTAACACGAACTTGTCTATAAGTGGGATTTGATTTAGTCCACTCTCGCTACCAGGTAAAATATTCGGGGCTATTTATTTTCAGTATAGAAGTAAAATGCTTCTCGTGACTTTGACCTAATTCCTTTATTGCAAGATTTTTCCAATACGAGTGTAACTCCGTCTAAAGTTTGTCCAGAAATTAAATGGGATCGAGAAAAAACTAAAACACAACGTCATTGTACGTGTGAACTGGAGCAAAAATTGTTATGGACTACGGTAAATTATATTTATTCGATAGATGAAAAGTCCAAAGAGAGAATCTTAAAAAAGAAAATTGAGCATCAGTAATTCAATGAAATAAAACTGACTGACTGATGGCTCGTCACCCTAGGGTGACTTTATTTCATGGTATGCCAAAAACTGGCTTATTATATGTGTCATTTTAATCCCGGAACCGACTAGGATCTTTAATTATTCATTAAAATATCATTCGGTCTATGGAAACTGTCAATTGGATTGTTTTTATTTAAGGTTGCACATTCCATAGCTGTGTTTTCACTGTTTTCTATCGTTTTGTAGTATTTCGTACTTTGATTTGTTATTATTTTTTCTAGTGGGTCAATTGTAGCTTTTTCGTATATTGTGTCATTTGCGGTCCATTATTTAATTCCATGCATGTTTCTTAGCATCCTTCGGTCCATCGCCTTAATATTGTCTATCTTGTTTCTGTGGAGTTTGCTTCCTTAGCTATTTCTCTCCACCTCTTACAGCAATTTCGCAGCAAGTGATTGGTGCAATCTATTTTAATGACAGGGAGATCAACGCCGTAGGGAAGAAGTTCGGCCAATTTCTTGGTAGCACTGCTGTCACCATCCCCTACGAATTAAATGGAAATTTTATCGTATTTGCGTGAAGAAAGATAAAACTAATTACACAACACCCATTTATAAGATTCATGACAAGCACATCATATTATATCGCCTATAAGCCGGTGGTACTTCAAATTGTGCATCTCTTCTTTTGTTTTAAATCCCTCGACAATTATGTCGGCTTCCATTTCCGTCGAGGACTTGTTCCAATTCTTGAAGCACATATGCTGTTTGGCCTGTGTTTTCATAGTTCTGCATTTCGCACATATACTGCAATATTTGCAGCTAAATGGTGCATTATTTCCCAGAGCTAACAGAGAAGTGAAACGGTGTCTTATATTAAACATTTTTCTTCTAGAAGGCTCATAAGCTGTCTCCTTCCTTTGTCTCTTCAGTGGTATCACTAGAATGCAAGCAGGAATTTACGTTTGTAAATTGGCCTTTCAAAAGTTATTGAACCGCAGTGCCCTAAGGACATTTCAGAGGGATGAAATGTCTCCGATATTTTTTTGAAATATACGAGAAAAACTAAACTGCAGTTCTACGAAAATGTTGATTATATTCGGAAGATTCGGATTTTTTTTCCAATTCGGACGTAAACGTAAAATACGCTTCCATTTAGCATTACTTACATAAACAAGATTGGTGCTTGAAGGAGTCAACCCCCTGTACTTTTATCCAATATGTGTTGGAAGCAATTTCTTCCGATCCTAAATAGTACAATAGTTTGCACGAATAATCCAGTTACTGTAAATCCATTCTAATGCATTAAAAAGGAAATATTAAATTTCACGGTAAATGGTTACTCGGTCGGACCAGGTGACCATTATTCTGCGTTTTACTGTCAGCTTATTGAACACAAGCTCCCCATTTTAACTATTTTACCTCAATTCACTTTTCTCAATTTACTTTCGAGAACAGGGCCTGGGGCCTCGAATTTCCCAGGCGATACGGAGGGGGACCCGAAACTTTTTCCAAGAAATTTTAACGTTCTGATTTTAACTGGGCATGATAATCCGGATTAAACTGCTTATATTTCATGTGCTAAGGGAAAAGTAACATCGCTATTTTGTCTTCTCGTCACATTTCCCAAGTACTCTTTTTATAA